>CM055116.1:842644301-843324301 GCA_029206835.1 Rana muscosa
ATATATGCAAACTTTTCCCTGTGGTGAGGTCTTCTTTTGGGTAGGGATGACTTTGTTATCACCTCAGACTGATTCTCAGAGGGCTTATAAAAAAACGTGCTCTTATGATATGTTTTACTGACATTCAGATTTTTTACCGAACTGGATCTATTAAAATTCATATTAAAAAGGGGTTAATGGCAATTTTAAGAAAGGAATGCTGCAAACAATACTCATGCTTAAATATACAAACACAAGCTAGTGAATTTAGTCAATATTCCCAGAATTTTGTCCAATAGGGATGGGCCCGATGTTCAAGTCGAACGTCAGTTCGTCTCGAACATCGGGTGTTCACTGAATATTATGGGACGTTGGTGGCAAATTTGAGCGCCACGGAACGCCCCATAATGCACTGCGTGGGGTCCCCCCCCCAAATCCATACCAGGCCCTTTGGGTCTGGCATAATTTTAAGGGGAACTCCAAGCCAAAATTGAAGGGCCTCGTCCCCACAACCCTGGCCCGGTGGTTGTGGGGGTCTGCGGGTGGGGGGCTTATCGGAACCTGGAAGCCTCCTAGGTGGCTCCTAGATCCTAGCCCCCCCCTATGTGAATGAGTATTGGGTACATTGTAACCCTACCCATTCACCAAAAAAAAGTGTCAAAAAGTAAAAACCACAAAAGACAGTTTGACAATTCCTGTTTTAAAGAAGAAAAAAATAAATCAATCTTCAATCACGTCGCCCGATGGACACGAAAAATGGAAAAAAAAAGCTCCGCCTTGATGGGAGGCATCCCGCTGACTGCTGTCTCTTGGCTGTGACAGCTGTTATATAGGCTAGGGGGGAGCAGGATATGGGGGTCCCTTTGTTAAAGGGGGCTTCCAGATTCCGATAAGCCCCCCACCCGGAACCCCAAAGCACCATCCCCATGTTGAGGGCAAGCGGCCTGGTATGGTTTAGGAGGGGGGCGCTCGCTTGTCCCCTCCTTTCCTTGCCTGTCAGGGAGACCCCACGCCAATTTTTTTTACATTTTGGCGTGGAGGTCCCCTTAAAATCTAGGAAAGACCCAAAAGGCCTGGTATGAATTTTGGGGGGGGGGGCTGTTTTTTTTTTCATTTTGCCATGGAGATCCCCTTAAAATCCATACCAGAATCGAAGGGCCTGGTATGGACTGAGGGTGGGGAACCCACGCTGTTTTTTTTTCCTTGATTTTTATCTATATTTCTGGGAGCCGGCAATACATTACAGCCGCAAGCTATTTTAAATGAAATTTTTTCCTTTAGAAATAACATTTTTCTGTGGCACTGTAAGACACATCACACAGATACACCACTTTACAGGCAGACTAAGGGGATCCCCCAGTCACGATATTTAAATGAATATTTAATTTTTATTGTTTCACTTTAAAGCTTTATTAAAATACCTGCTCCTGAAAAAACGGTATTGATACATGTCCCCTGGGGCAGTACCCGGATCCCCATACACTTTTTTTGGCAATAACTTGCATATAAGCCTTTAAAATGAGAACTTCTGATTTTTCATGTTTGTGTCCCATAGACTTTAATAGGGATCGCATAGATTTTTTGCCTGCTCGCTTATTTTGGTGCAAACCGAACCGGGGGGTGTTTGGCCCATCCCTATTGGCCAATCTAGGCAGTGCAAGTATCCAATATAGATTTCATGTTTCCCTAGCTTCAGTGACATATTAGATAAAGCTTTAGCTTGAATATGAATGATTTCTGCTGACGGGCATGTGCATACACAGGCAGATGAGTAAAATACCATATTCAAATCTGTATTTTCAACATTTCTACATTTTTAAAGAGAATATTAATATATTTTAACAAACAAAAAGGTTTGGGACTTTAAATGAAGCATATGACAGACCATAAATTATATAAAAGTATCAGAGTATTTATTATCAACGTTTATATCTAGCACATAAAGTATACATGCAGAATTGATTATATATATATATATATATATATATATATATATATATATATACACAGGTCCTTCTCAAAAAATTAGCATATTGTGATAAAGTTCATTATTTTCTGTAATGTACTGATAAACATTAGACTTTCATATATTTTAGATTCATTACACACAACTGAAGTAGTTCAAGCCTTTTCTTGTTTTAATATTGATGATTTTGGCATACAGCTCATGAAAACCCAAAAATCCTATCTCAAAAAATTAGCATATTTCATCCGACCAATAAAAGAAAAGTGTTTTTAATACAAAAAAAGTCAACCTTCAAATAATTATGTTCAGTTATGCACTCAATACTTGGTCGGGAATCCTTTTGCAGAAATGACTGCTTCAATGCGGCGTGGCATGGAGGCAACCAGCCTGTGGCACTGCTGAGGTGTTATGGAGGCCCAGGATGCTTCGATAGCGGCCTTAAGCTCATCCAGAGTGTTGGGTCTTGCATCTCTCAACTTTCTCTTCCCAATATCCCACAGATTCTCTATGGGGTTCAGGTCAGGAGAGTTGGCAGGCCAATTGAGCACAGTAATACCATGGTCAGTAAACCATTTACCAGTGGTTTTGGCACTGTGAGCAGGTGCCAGGTCGTGCTGAAAAATGAAATCTTCATCTCCATAAAGCTTTTCAGCAGATGGAAGCATGAAGTGCTCCAAAATCTCCTGATAGCTAGCTGCATTGACCCTGCCCTTGATAAAACACAGTGGACCAACACCAGCAGCTGACATGGCACCCCAGACCATCACTGACTGTGGGTACTTGACACTGGACTTCAGGCATTTTGGCATTTCCCTCTCCCCAGTTTTCCTCCAGACTCTGGCACCTTGATTTCCGAATGACATGCAAAATTTGCTTTCATCCGAAAAAAGTACTTTGGACCACTGAGCAACAGTCCAGTGCTGCTTCTCTGTAGCCCAGGTCAGGCGCTTCTGCCGCTGTTTCTGGTTCAAAAGTGGCTTGACCTGGGGAATGCAGCACCTGTAGCCCATTTCCTGCACACGCCTGTTCACGGTGGCTCTGGATGTTTCTACTCCAGACTCAGTCCACTGCTTCCGCAGGTCCTCCAAGGTCTGGAATCGGTCCTTCTCCACAATCTTCTTCAGGGTCCGGTCACCTCTTCTCGTTGTGCAGCGTTTTCTGCCACACTTTTTCCTTCCCACAGACTTCCCACTGAGGTGCCTTGATACAGCACTCTGGGAACAGCCTATTCGTTCAGAAATTTCTTTCTGTGTCTTACCCTCTTGCTTGAGGGTGTCAATGATGGCCTTCTGGACAGCAGTCAGGTCGGCAGTCTTACCCATGATTGCGGTTTTGAGTAATGAACCAGGCTGGGAGTTTTTAAAAGCCTCAGGAATCTTTTGCAGGTGTTTAGAGTTAATTAGTTGATTCAGATGATTAGGTTAATAGCTCGTTTAGAGAACCTTTTCATGATATGCTAATTTTTTGAGATAGGAATTTTGGGTTGTCATGAGCTGTATGCCAAAATCATCAATATTAAAACAAGAAAAGGCTTGAACTACTTCAGTTGTGTGTAATGAATCTAAAATATATGAAAGTCTAATGTTTATCAGTACTTTACAGAAAATAATGAACTTTATCACAATATGCTAATTTTTTGAGAAGGACCTGTATATATATATATACACAAAACATGAATACATTAAATATATGTACACACAAGTATTGCATTGGTGTCAGGCACATGCTAATGGCCGGTAAGCGTAGCTCCATATGATTAGTAAGGAATAATAATGATAAAAGTTATATGAATATAAAAAGGTCATGATGGATTGAAGTATGCATCCTGAATAGGCCCGACGCGTTTCATGGTAAAAAACACTCATCAAGGGCAGATGCGTCAACATCTCTGAAAAAGATCGGTAGATTTATTAAAAACCTTGAGAAGTAATATAGTTGTATATAGTGGCAAGGAAGGAAAATATCCAGTCCTATGAAACTTACATGGAGCTAATAAGCAAGACATACAGTATGGTCCACCCAGGGACCCATGGAATAGCCCATCCCGGGAGCTGAGGTAGGGGACCCACAGGCAGAGCACACACGCACAAAGCATCCCACAGATTGGAGCCTTCCATAGGTGCTGGGTGAGGATGCCTGACCCCAGAGTTTGTAAAAAAAAAATATATATATATGGATAGTGAGAATATCACATGTGAAGTAGGACTAGGGGGAGCACCTTGCACCATAGGGGATAGTAAAGATGTGTATAGGCGCATGCACATAAGTATCCCTCACTGTCACAGTCTTTCACCTGCACATCCGTGCATGTTGTACATCACGTTGTGGACACTATCAATACTTATCTACACACTAACTCAAGGTAATTTCTCTTGGCTTTGTTATGGTGGTTTGTGTACTGACCTAATATATCCCTTTATCACATCTCTATCCCTACGGGTATCACCATAGGGATTTTTACAATATCCTGCACACTTTGGGGTCTCTCTGTTTATCACTTAATTTTCCTTACACATCACTCCACTTAAGCCTCGTACACACGGTCGGACTTCCATCTGACTTTTCCGTGGATTTTTGTCCGAACGGAGTTGGCCGGGCACACCCATAGCATACACACCACAGGACTTTTCTGCAAACTTTCCCAAAACTTTTTGCAACATCACATGGTTTTTCTGCTCTTTACCGCCACCCTTTGATCAACTTCTGCTATTGTTGGTTGATTTTAACATCAGTTGTTTTGTCCATCGGACAAAAGTCCTATGGTTTTCTGTACACACGGTAGGACTTTGCTCCATTGGACTTTTGTTGGGCAAAAGTTTGTCTGTTTGCAGACCCAACTTTTGTCCGATGAAAACAAAACCAAACGAAAAAAAGTTTGTCCGATGGAGCGTACACACGGTCGGATTGTTGGTCCAACTTGCTTAAAACGAAGTTTGTTGGGCAAAAGTCAGACCATGTGTACAGGGCTTTACTCTTACATCCACACCTTTATACACATCTTTACTAACCCCTAGGGTGCAAGGTTCTCCCTCCAAACTGACACACCCTCTACTAACTACCCTGCCTAATCTCTAGTCCACTAACACAATTCACAAGGCTACCATGTAAGCAGCCTTATATAGTGTGGGGAGTGGACGTGATAGGCCAAAGGCACCCTGCCTTTGGTCAATCATGGCTTCCACAGTACATTGTGCTGTGATTGGCCAAAGCATGCAGGTCAGGTGCATTCTTTGGTCAATCATCAGCAATCAATGCACTGCGAGAGCGCAGTGCATTATAGGGAGTTCAGTGGCTGGTGAACTTCCCGCCAAACACCCCTTTTGTTTGTGTGTCCGGTGAACACACGAACACTGGGCCCATCCCTAATGAGCACTGCCAGAGCCCTACAAAATTACCTCCAGCAGGCCACTGGTGTGAATATCTCTGACCAAACAGCCAGGAACAGACTTCATGAGGGTAGCCCGAGGGCCCGACGTCTTCTAGTGGGCCCTGTGCTCACTGTCCGGCACCGTGGAGCTTGATTGGCATTTGCCATTGAATGCCAGAATTGGCAGGCCCGCCACTGGTTCCCTGTGCTTTTCACAGATGAGAGCAGGTTCACCCGGAGCACATGTGTGCAAAAGGGTCTGGAGAAGCTATGGAGAACATTATGCTGCCTGTAACATCGTTTAGCGTGACCGGTTTGGTGGTGGGTCAGTGATGGTTTGGGGTGGCATACCCATGGAGGGACGCACAGACCTCTGCAAGCTAGATAATGGCACCCTGACTGCCATTAGGTATCTGGATGAAATCCTTGGACCCATAGTCAGACCCTACATTGGTGCAGTCGGTCCTGGGTTCCTCCTAGTGCACCACAATGCCCGGCCTCATGTGGCCAGAGTAAGCAGCCAGTTCCTGGAGGATGAAGGAATTGATAACATTGAATGGCCCCCACACTCGCCTGACCTAAATCAGATAGAACACCTCTGGGACATTATGTTTCGGTCTATGCGATGCCGTTCAGGTGCTCAGTGATGCCCTGGTCTAAATCTGTGAGGACATACCCCAGGACACCATCCATCATCTCATTAGGAGCATGCCCCACAGCTGTCAGGCATGCATACAAGCACTTGGGGACCATACAAACTACTGAGTACCATTTTGAGTTGCTGCAATGAAATTTCAGCAAAATGGACTAGCCTGCTGCATCCTTTTTTTCACTTTGATTTTCAGGGTGTCTTTGAAGTCAGCCCTCTGTAGGTTAATAATTGTTATTTCCATCAAACGATCTGGCATCCCTTCATTCCTAACACATTACCCAGTCCATATCAGTATAGATATCCAGCACGTGTGTGTGTACATGCCTGTGTGTGTGTGTGTACATGCCTGTGTGTGTATGCCTGTGTGTGTACATGCATATGTGTGTGTGTGTACATGCCTGTGTGTGTGTGTGTGTGTACATGCCTGTGTGTGTGTGTGTACATGCCTGTGTGTGTGTGTGTGTGTGTACATGCCTGTGCGTGTGTGTGTACATGCCTGTGTCTGTGTGTACATGCCTGTCTGTGTGTACATGCCTGTCTGTGTGTACATGCCTGTCTGTGTGTGTGTGTGTGTACATGCCTGTGTGTGTGTGTGTGTGTACATGCCTGTGTGTGTGTAAATGCCTGTGTGTGTGTACATGCCTGTGCATGTGTGTACATGCCTGTGTGTGTGTGTGTATGCCTGTGTGTGTGTGTACATGCATATGTGTGTGTGTACATACCTGAGTGTGTGTAAATGCCTGTATGTGTATGCCTGTGCATGCCTGTGTGTGTGTGTACATGCCTGTGTGTGTGTGTGTGTGTACATGCCTGTGTGTGTGTGTACATGCCTGTGTGTGTGTGTGTGTACATGCCTGTGTGTGTGTGTGTGTGTGTGTGTGTACATGCCTGTGTGTGTGTGTGTACATGCCTGTGTGTGTGAGTGTGTGTACATGCCTGTGTGTGTGAGTGTGTGTGTACATGCCTGTGTGTGTGTCATATATACACATGTGAGGGGGGCTGAGAGCGTACAGGTGTGAGGGGGGCTGAAAGCGTACAGGTGTTAGGGAGCCTGAGAGCGTACAGGTGTGAGGGAGGCTGAGAGCATACAGGTGTGAGGGAGGCTGAGAGCATACAGGTGTGAGGGAGGCTGAGAGCATACAGGTGTGAGGGAGGCTGAGAGTGTACAGGTGTGAGGGGGGCTGAGAGCGTACAGGTATGAGTGGGGATGAGAGCATACAGATGTGGGGGGGGGGCTGAGAGTGTAAAGGTATGAGGGGGGCCGAGAGCGTACAGGTATGAGGGGAAATGAGAGCGTACAGGTATGAGGGGAAATGAGAGCGTACACGTATGAGGGGGGATGAGAGCGTACACGTATGAGGGGGGATGAGAGCGTACATGTGTGAGAGGGGCTGTGAACATACAGGTATGAGGGGGGGTGAGAGCCTACAGGTGTGAGGGGGGCTGAGAACATACAGGTGTGAGGGGGGCTGAGAACATACAGGTATGAGGGGGGCTGAGAACGTACAGGTATGAGGGGGGCTGAGAATGTACAGGTATGAAGGGGGGGATGAGAGCGTACAGATGTGAGGGGGGGTGAGAGCGTACAGATGTGAGGGGGGATGAGAGCGTACAGGTGTGAGGGGGGATGAGAGCGTATAGGTGTGAGGGGGGATGAGAGTGTACAGGTAAGAGGGGGATGAGAGCGTACAGGTAAGAGGGGGATGAGAGCGTACAGTGTGAGGGGGCTGAGAGCATACAGGTGTGAGGGGGCTGAGAGCATACAGGTGTGAGGGTGGATGAGAGCGTACAGGTGTGAGGGGCAATGAGAGCCTACAGGTGTAGGGGGGCTGAGAGCATACAGGTGTGAGGGGGGCTGAGAATGTACAGGTGTGAGGGGGGCTTAGAGCATACAGGTGTGAGGGGGGATGAGAGCATACATGTGTGAGGGGGGATGAGAGCATACAGGTGTGAGGGGGGCTGAGAGCATACAGGTGTGAGGGGGGCTGAGAGCATACATGTGTGAGAGGGCTGAGAGCGTACAGGTGTGAGGGGGCTGAGAGCGTACAGGTGTGAGGGGGCTGAGAGTGTACAGTTGTGAGGGGGGCTGAGAGCGTACAGGTATAACGGGGGATGCGAGCGTACAAGTGTGAGGGGGGCTGAGAGCGTACAGGTATGAGGGGGCTGAGCATGTACAGGTATGCGGGGGAATGAGAGCGTACAGGTGTGTGAGGGGCTGAGAGCGTACAGGTGTGAGGGGGGCTGAGAGCAGACAGGTGGCACTGAAGGACTTGGTGGGATGGCTAGTGGGCAGATTCAGTGGGACGGCCAGTGGGCGGGCCCTGGGGAATGTTGGTGGTCAGGCTGGGGGGGGGGCCCAGGCCTAAAGCTGTGTAAGGGGCCGATGCGCGTGCCTGGCAGCCGCGATGTCCGCCGGGTACCCGCGATCGCCCGTTACACAGCCAAGGACGTGGATCTGTGTGTGTAAACACACAGATTCACGTCCTGTCAGGGAGAGGAGACCGATGCTGTGTCCCTTGTACATAGGGACACAGATCGGTCACCTCCCCCAGTCAGTCCCCTCCCCCCACAGTAACAATCACTCCTAGGGAACACTTTTAACCCCTTCCTTGCCCTCTAGTGTTAACCCCTTCTCTGCCAGTCACATTTATACAGTAATCAGTGCATATTTATAGCACTAATCGCTTTATAAATGTGAATGGTCCCAAAAATGTGTCATAATGTCGCAGTCCCAATAAAAATCGCAGATCGCCGCCATTACTAGTAAAAAGAAAATAATAATAATAAAAAATTATAATTCTATCCTCTAATTTGTAGGCGCTATAACTTTTGCGCAAACCAATCAATATACGCTTATTACAATTTTTTTTTTACCAAAGATATGTAGAATACATATCGGCCTAAACTGAGAAAAAAATATGTTTTTTTTTTTTTTAAATTGGGATATTTATTATAGCAAAAAGTAAAAAATAGTGTTTTTTTCAAAATTGTCGCTCTTTTTTTGTTTATAGCGCAAAAAATAAAAAAACGCAGAGGTGATCAAATACCACCAAAAGAAAGCTCTATTTGTGGGAAAAAAAGGACGTCAATTTTGTTTGGGAGCCGCGTCGCACGACCGTGCAATTGTCAGTTAAAGCAACGCAGTGCCGAAAGCTGAAATTTCGCCTGGGCAGGAAGGGGGTATATGTGCCCAGTAAGCAAGTGGTTAAGAGGATGAAGTACCACTTCTATGTGATAAAATAGAAAGTTGGTTGCAATAGGACCATTATGCCAGAATGTACTAGAGATTTTCATTGTGGTCCAGTCAGGTTGAGGCGGAAGCAGCATAATCAAGGAAATGTGATTCAAACTTAGCCACCATTCTAAATGTAGGGAGTACAGCATGGAATAGGGGATATGACAAAGCATATCCCTATATAGTGTGTGTAACGCCGAGCGCTCCGGGTGTCCCATCCATCCCGGAGCGCCCGCGGCGTCTGTCCCCCTGCAGCGCTCCGGTCGGCCCCTCTGACCGTGAGCGCTGCTCTGATGCTGGCGGGGATGCGATCCATGCGGCGGCACCTGTCCGCCCGCGGATCGCATCCCATCCTGCTCACCGGCCTCCTCCTCCTGCTCCGTCCCGGCGCGCGCGGTCCCGCTGCTCTCCAGGGCACGCGCGCGCCGGTCTTCTTAAATTGAAAGGGCCAGTGCACCATTGATTGGTGCCTGGTCCAATTACTGTGTACACACCCAAAACACTTAAAAACCCACTCCCCCTTCCTGTCCTTGCCGGATCTTGTTGCCTTAGTGCCCTGAGAAAGCGTTTTGTAGTTGCCTTGCCAGTGTATCTGACCTTCTGCCGTTGCCCCTGACTACGAACCATTGCCGCCTGCCCTGACCCTCCGCTACGTCTGACCTTGCCTCTGCCTAGTCCCTGTGTACCGTGCCTATCTCAGCTGCCAGAGAAGTCGAGCCGCTACTGGGGGACACGACCTGGTTGCTACCGCCGCAGCAAGTCCATCCCGCTTTGCGGCGGGCTCTGGTGAAAACCGGTAGCTGCTTAGAACCGGTCCTCCAGTGCGACCCGTGCCTTCGCCTCTCTGGCACAGAGGATCCACCTCCTGTGTCCTCACTAGCCACCAGTCCGGGCCCTGACAGTAGATCCGGCCATGGATCCCGCTGAGGTACCGCTGCCAAATCTCGCTGACCTCACTACCGTGGTTGCCCAGATGTCGTTCGCACCAGGCGTTATCCGGCCATGCAAGTGGACCGGTCTCGCCTGACCCTACAAGAGAGGTCTCGCCGTAGGAACGAGAACTTATGCCTTTATTGTGCGAGCTCTGAACACTTCCTAAAAGACTGCCCTATTCGTCCTCCGCGTCAGGGAAACGCCCGCACCTAGTGAACGTGGGAGAGGCGTTACTAGGTGTGAATTCTTCCTCTCCACGTCTGACTATTCCTGTGCGGATTTCTCCTTCTGCTGGCTCCCTCTTCTCTGCGGTGGCCTTCCTGGACTCTGGTTCTGCAGGAAACTTTATTGAAGCCTCTTTCATCAACAGGTTCAACATTCCTGTTACCCGTCTCATCAAACCCTTCTTCATTTCCTCTGTAAATGGAGAGAATTTGGATTGTACCGTGCGTTACCGCACCAAACCCCTGCTCATGTCCGTTGGTGTTCTTCACCAAGAAAAGATTGAATTCTTTGTTTTGCCGAACTGTACTTCTGACATCCTTCTTGGCCTACCCTGGCTCCAGCGTCACACTCCTACCCTCGACTGGACCACTGGGGACATCAAATCCTGGGGTGACTCCTGTCACAAGCATTGCCTTAAGTCTGTACTGACCTGTCAAGTCCCCATCACTACTCCTTTGCCTGGCCTTCCAAAGGCCTATCAGGACTTTTCTGATGTCTTTTGCAAAAAACAGGCGGAGGTCTTACCACCACATAGACCCTACGACTGCCCCATTGACTTGCTCCCAGGTACTACACCACCCCGTGGCAGAATTTACCCTCTCTCCTCTCCTGAAACCAAAGCCATGACTGAATACATTCAGGAGAACCTCAAGAGAGGTTTTATTAGGAAATCATCTTCTCCAGCCGGAGCGGGGTTCTTCTTCGTGGCCAAGAAGGACGGATCTCTACGCCCTTGCATAGACTATCGTGGTCTCAATAAAATCACTATTAAAAACCGCTACCCTCTGCCTCTCATCTCGGAACTCTTTGACCGTCTGCGCGGAGCAAAAGTTTTTTCTAAATTGGACCTCAGGGGCGCTTATAACCTCATCAGAATCCGTAAAGGAGATGAATGGAAAACCACATTTAACACCAGAGATGGTCACTTTGAATATCTCGTCATGCCGTTCGGACTTTGCAACGCCCCTGCAGTCTTTCAAGATTTTGTCAACGAAATCTTCCGGGACCTACTGTATACCTGTGTGGTTGTCTATCTTGACGACATCCTAATCTTCTCTGCCAACCTTGAGGAACATCAGCTCCATGTCCGTCAAGTGCTCCAGCGCCTCCGCGTTAATCATCTTTACGCTAAATTTGAAAAATGCCTTTTTGAGCGCAGCAGTCTTCCTTTCCTAGGTTATCTGGTCTCTGGACAAGGTCTTCAAATGGACCCTGACAAACTCTCCGCAGTCTTGGGTTGGCCACGCCCCTCTGGACTTCGTGCTATCCAACGCTTCCTTGGATTCGCCAACTACTATCGTCAGTTCATACCCCACTTCTCCACCATCGTTGCTCCTATAGGGGCAATGACCAAAAAAGACGCGAATCCTAGGTCCTGGCCACCTCAAGCGGAGGAAGCCTTTACTCGCCTTAAGACCGCCTTCTCCTCTGCACCTCTAAAGCCGTTCTTCCTTGAAGTTGACGCCTCCTCGGTAGGAGCCGGAGCTGTGCTTCTTCAAAAAAACGCTAAAGGGAAAAGCGTCACTTGTGTTTTTTTCTCTAAAACTTTCTCCCCTCCGGAAAAAAACTATTCCATAGGTGACCGTGAACTGTTGGCCATCAAGTTGGCATTAGAAGAGTGGAGACATCTCCTGGAAGGATCCCTTCACCCTATCTCCATCTACACTGACCATAAAAATTTGTCCTACCTTCAGTCCGCTCAGCGCCTAAATCCTCGCCAGGCCAGGTGGTCATTGTTCTTTGCCCGCTTCAACTTCCAGATCCATTTTCGGCCCGCAGACAAAAATGTCAGGGCTGATGCCTTGTCCCGTTTCTCCGATACCTCTGAAACCGGGACTCCTCCTCAACACATCGTACCCCCTGAGTGTCTGATTTCCTCTGCTCCCGCTTCTCTCGTGCCAATTCCTCCTGGAAAGACTTTCGTTCCTCCACGCCTTCGGCTTCAGATACTCAAGTGGGGCCATTCCTCCCATCTAGCCGGTCACGCTGGGATCAAAAAATCCATACAATTGATTGCCAGACACTATTGGTGGCCTACCCAGGAGAAAGATGTGACTGACTTTGTACGGGCCTGCACTATCTGTGCACGTGACAAGACTCCTCGCCAGAAGCCTGCAGGTCTTCTCCTTCCCCTACCTGTGCCTGAACAACCATGGTCCCACATCGCCATGGATTTCATCACGGACCTCCCTTTGTCTCGTAGTAACACTGTCATCTGGGTGGTCGTTGACCGCTTTTCTAAAATGGCTCATTTTGTCCCGCTTCCTGGTCTGCCTACTGCACCTCAGTTGGCGAAGCATTTTTTTCTTCAAATTTTCCGCCTCCATGGGCTGCCCTCACATATCGTCTCGGATAGAGGCGTTCAATTCATCTCAAAATTTTGGAGAGCTCTCTGTACTCAACTAAAGATTAAGTTGAATTTTTCTTCCGCTTATCACCCGCAGTCCAATGGACAGGTGGAGAGAGTTAACCAGGTCCTTGGCGACTACCTACGACATTTTGTCTCCGCCCATCAAGACGATTGGGTCGACCTATTGCCCTGGGCAGAATTCTCATACAATTTCAAGAACTCTAAATCTTCCTCCAAGTCGCCTTTCTTTGTGGTCTACGGCCGTCACCCATTGCCCCCCCTCCCCATTCCCACGTCTTCTGGAGTTCCGGCCGTGGATGAATTAACTCAGGACTTTGCCTCTATCTGGAAAGAGACTCAAAAGTCGCTCTCACTGGCCTCTGCCCGCATGAAGAGACATGCAGATAAAAAAAAGAAGAATCCCTCCTGTCTATGCCCCTGGTGACAAAGTGTGGCTCTCCTCCAAATATGTTCGGTTTCGGGTACCTAGCTACAAGCTGGGCCCTCGTTACCTCGGGCCATTTAAAATCAAAAACCAAATCAATTCTGTTTCTTACAAGCTCCACCTTCCTCCTTCTCTTCGTATTCCCAACTCTTTTCATGTGTCTCTTCTTAAACCCCTCATTCTTAACCGATTTTCCCCTAAGGTCACTGCTCCTGCTCCTGTCTCTGGTTCTTCTGATGTCTTCTCGGTGAAAGAGATCCTCGCCTCCAAGGTCATCCGAGGTAAAATATGTTTTTTAGTTGATTGGGAGAACTGTGGTCCTGAGGAAAGATCCTGGGAACCTGAGGCCAACATTTTAGATAAAGAGCTCATCCGTAGATTCTTGGGTTCCAAGAAGAGGGGGAGACCTAAGGGGGGGGTACTGTAACGCCGAGTGCTCCGGGTGTCCCATCCATCCCGGAGCGCCCACGGCGTCTGTCCCCCTGCAGCGCTCCGGTCGGCCCCTCTGACCGTGAGCGCTGCTCTGATGCTGGCGGGGATGCGATCCATGCGGCGGCACCTGTCCGCCCGCGGATCGCATCCCATCCTGCTCACCGGCCTCCTCCTCCTGCTCCGTCCTGGCGCGCGCGGTCCCGCTGCTCTCCAGGGCGCGCGCGCGCCGGTCTTCTTAAATTTAAAGGGCCAGTGCACCATTGATTGGTGCCTGGTCCAATTACTGTGTACACACCCAAAACACTTAAGAACCCACTCCCCCTTCCTGTCCTTGCCGGGTCTTGTTGCCTTAGTGCCCTGAGAAAGCGTTTTGTAGTTGCCTTGCCAGTGTATCTGACCTTCTGCCGTTGCCCCTGACTACGAACCATTGCCGCCTGCCCTGACCCTCCGCTACGTCTGACCTTGCCTCTGCCTAGTCCCTGTGTACCGTGCCTATCTCAGCTGCCAGAGAAGTTGAGCCGCTACTGGGGGACACGACCTGGTTGCTACCGCCGCAGCAAGTCCATCCCGCTTTGCGGCGGGCTCTGGTGAAAACCGGTAGGTGCTTAGAACCGGTCCTCCAGTGCGACCCGTGCCTTCGCCTCTCTGGCACAGAGGATCCACCTCCTGTGTCCTCACTAGCCACCAGTCCAGGCCCTGACAGTGTGTACTTGTCTTAATCCAGAGCACTAAGTGTGAGATCTCTCTGCTGGCTTGTTCCTCTGTTATTAGTATGAATCACTTCTGACATGTTTTCCTGACACCAAGAGAAAAAAAGGTGATGGGAAGGGAGCTCCAGCACACAGCCTGTGATTGACAGCCTCAGCTTTGTTCCTGTGTGCTGTGTGAAAGGGAGTGGGTTCCTTCCTTCCAATCAGCTATCAGAGCTCCCCTCACTGAGCTCTGAAAAGTGTGATCTCAGCTACCTACCCCTGCTTTCTGAAAAGCTCAGCCAAGCTGTATAATTTCCGCACTTTGAACTGATTTAGAGGGTTGCAGATAAACAGGTACGACTTATGTAGGAGGATTTGTTTTATCTCTGTGTATCACCTGGGGCTAGTTTTAAATGGCTTACAACTACTTTAATGTAGTTTGTTGTTTTCATCTTGGCATTGTAATGTAAACACATTTTTTTCTTTCACAAATGTTTGCTTTTGACATATTTCCCAACTGAAGAAAATGTAGGAAAAAAAAGAAAAATACAGTGAATGCACGATATATAGCATGAGTGAAAGGTTCTGCCACCTGGTGGTCATATGCTATACTGCAGTTTGCATTTAAATACATACAGAAATATACATTGTATATACTGCATAGATGTGTGAGTGCGTGTGTGAGTGTGTGTCCTATTTGCATGTTTGAAAACATTGAAGCCTGTAAATTTGTAAACAAATTGTCCAGTTTTCCAGAAGATACTGCTAGAAAGGCGTGTTCCATGAATGGTAGTGACATTCTTACAAGACTGGTACATGATATCTTTTCTTTGCCACTGGGGAGGGGAGGTATGAAACTAACAACTCTCCTGTAGTTAAGACACTGCATGGGAATAAACTTTGTATATGCACCTCTGAAAAAGTCATAGGCTGATAAACAACTGAAGCTTTGTTTTTTATTACTGTATTATTATTATTATTATTACTACTTTTTTATTACTTCAGTCAGACAAACAGTAATTCATGTGGAGATATTGATGTATTCCTTTTTACTGAACTGCTATGATGCAGCAAGGGTTAAAATGCCCTGTGCTAGAGGCCCATATCCCCTGCACAGTGCTCCAATCAACAGCATTGCCCAGGGTGTGTGAGTGCTGATCATTGAAACACTGTGCAGGGGGCAGACCACCAAAGACGCAGACCCCTGCGCTCTATTTTGAGCAGCAGACCAGCTCTCCAGCGTGCTGCCAGGGCCTTTAACCTATCCTGCATCACAATAGCACAGTAAAACAAATAAAAAAAAAAAGGTTTTCCACAATTATTAAGGTTTAGGTAGCCTGACTTCATTACAGTAGAACAAAAATAAAGCTTCAGCTAGCTGGCCACAAGGTCATTATTGCAAAATAGAGCTTGTCATGTGTGAATACATCACACATTCACATGTTAAAAGCATCATATTCCTTTATCTATGCTCTAAACAATTATTCCCCCTCCCCTAAAAACCCTCCCACAGAAAAAAAAAAAACCCAGCCCATACCCCCCCTCCCCCTCCTCTCCTCAATTCCCTACATCTTTATCTATTCCTCCAGGTCCCCGACTCCCTGAACTCCTGCCATTTCCACTATATATTGAGGAATCTCTCCAGTGAGTCCTCTTCTATGTGGATAGTTTCTTCTATGACTCTTATAATTTCAAGCCTTACAACCCAGTCCTTCATGCTCGGGACTTCCTGGGACCTCCAGAGACTCAGGATCAAGCTTTTGGCCGCATTTAAAAGGAATGGGACTAAGGTATTCTTATATTGATGGGCCGTTTTTCTTGTATCGTGAAATAGACAATCCCAAGGATTCTTCTGAATCTGTTCTCCTGTGATTTGATAGGTTGCTGCCAAGATTCCCTCCCAGTAGGGTTGGATCTTTGTGCATTCCCACCAGAGGTGCGCAAAGGTCCCCGGGGCATCACATCCCCTCCAACATGTTAAAAAGAGTTTATAATTACAAAATAAATCCATGTATGAATAGCCAATTCTGTGAAAATGTATCGGCTATGGGGCCTAGATATGGCATAATCTCACCCAGAATTATGATGTTGAGGTATTCCACCCTTGATTCCCACAGTATTGGTATATGATAACAAGATGATAACAAGATGACATCAGTGTTAAACAAGCTTGCAGTTGGTGTTTGCAAGGATATTGTAGAAACATTTTTGTTTCATATGTAGTGTATGTGTGTTCTGTTCATATGATTAATTTATATTTTGTATGATGCAAGATGTATGCTGCCTAAAGAGTTTTTGGGATATTATCATTAAAGTGATTGTAAAGTCTAGTTTTTCCCTATAGAAATAACAAACATGTTATACTTACCTGCTCTGTTGCAGTGGATTTGCACAGAGCAGCCTGGATCCTCCTCTTCTTCGGTCCCTCTTTGGCTCTCATGGCCCCTCCCTCCTGTTGAGTGCCCCCACAGCAAACAGCTTGCTATGGGGGAACCTGAGTTGAGACACAGCTCCCTGTTTCCATTCAGGCACAGAGTCCTGACCTGGCCCCACCCCCCTCTCTCCCCTGATTGGCTAGCTGACTTTTATTGACAGCAGCGGGAGCCAATGGCGCCACTGCTGTGTCTCAGCCAATCAGGAAGGAGAATATTGGACAGCTGGGACTCATGGACATCGCTGGACCTCAGGTAAGTATTAGGGGGGCTGAGGAGGTCTGCTGCACACAGAAGGCTTTTTATCTTAATGCATTAAGATTAAAAAAAAACTTCTGACTTTACAACTCCTTTAAACTTTCCATAGATATTTCTGCTCCAGAAAGTTTTTACACAGTAAATGTTTAAGTGATTAACCACTTTATCCTCGGACCATTTGTCAGCCTAAGGACCAGAGGTCTTTTTACAATTTCGCACTGCGCTGTTTAACTGGTAATTGCATGGTCATGCAATGTTGTACCCAAACGAAATTTGCGTCCTTTTTTTCCCACAAATAGAGCTTTCTTTTGGTGGTATTTGATCACCTCTGCGGTTTTTATTTTTTGCAATATGAATAAAAACAGAGCGGCAATTTTGAAAAAAAATGCAATATTTTTTACTTTTTGCTATAATAAATATCCCCAAAAAATATATAAACATTTTTTTTCCACAGTTTAGGCCAATACGTATTCTCCCACATATTTTTGGTAAAAAAAAAAAATGCAATAAGCATTTATCGATTGGTTTGCGCAAAAGTTATAGCTTCTACAAAATAGGGGACTGTTTTATGGCATTTTTATTAATATATATATTTTTTTACTAGTTATGGTGGCGATCAGCGATTTTTATCATGACTGCGACATTATGGCGGACACATTGGACACTTTTGACACATTTTTGGAACCATTGTAATTTTTACAGCGATCAGTGCTATAAAAATGCACTGATTACTGTGAAAATGACACTGGCAGTGAAGGGGGTAACCAGTAGGTGCCACTGTAGGGGTTAAGTGTTTACATAAGCATCTCCCCGCTGTATCTCTCCATGAGACGATCGCGGGTGTCCCTGTGGCGATCGAGTCCGCGGGACCCACGGTCGGGCTCACGGAGAAGGCGGCAGGGTAGCGAGCGTGCCGCCGGCGGCGCACGCGACCACACGGCGGCATCTTAAAGGGGACGTACAGGTACATGGTTATGCCTGTCCGTGCCGCTCTGCCAACGTATATGTACAGGCGGCGGTCCTTAAGCGGTTAAACAAACATTCAGGTACTGGAGTTTCACTAGCACGTTTGGCATAAAGGGTAATGATGGTACAGTGGCCGAGAGGCTTATAACCAGTGTTAATTATGAAAATATTTTTGTCCACAAAATTAACACAATTTTGTTCGGCTAAAATACGACTAAAACTACAGTGCCTTGCAAAAGTATTCACCCCCCTTGGCTTTTTACCTATTTTGTTACATTACAGCCTTTAGTTCAATGTTTTTTTAATCTGAATTATATGTGATGGATCAGAACACAATAGTCTAAGTTGGTGAAGTAAAATTAGAAAAATATATACATAAAACTACTTTTCAGAAATAAAAAACTGATAATTGGCATGTGCGTATGTATGAAGCCCATAAAAAGCTCTGGTGCAACCAATTACCTTCAGAAGTCACATAATTAGTGAAATGATGTCCACCTGTGTGCAATCTAAGTGTCACATGATCTGCCATTACATATACACACCTTTTTGAAAGGCCCCAGAGACAGCAACACCTAAGCAAGAGGCACCACTAACCAAACACTGACATGAAGACCAAGGAACTCTCCAAACAAGTAAGGGACAATGTTGTTGAGAAGTACAAGTCAGGATTAGGTTATAAAAAAATATCCAAATCTTTGATGATCCCTAGGAGCACCATCAAATCTATCATAACCAAATGGAAAGAACATGGCACAACAGCAAACCTGCCAAGAGACGGCCGCACACCAAAACTCACAGACCAGGCAAGGAGGGCATTAATCAGAGAAGCAGCACAGAGACCTAAGGTAACCCTGGAGGAGCTGCAGAGTTCCACAGCAGAGACTTTAGTATCTGTACATAGGACGACATTATTGGGGGTAGGGACCGATGTGAATGTACAATGTATATGTAAAGCGCTGCGTAAAGATGACGGCGTTATATAAGTACCTAAAAAAATAATAATAATAATAATAATGCCGTACGCTCCATAGAGTTGGGCTTTATGTCAGAGTAGCCAAAAGAAAGCCATTACTTTCAGCAAAAAACAAAATGGCACGTTTTGAGTTTCCCAAAAGGCATGTGGGAGACTCCCAAAATGTATGGAGGAAGGTGCTCTGGTCTGATGAGACTAAAATTGAACTTTTTGGACAATGACCCCAAACACACTGCTAAAGCAACACTTGAGTGGTTTAAGGGGAAACGTGTAAATGTGTTGGAATGGCCTAGTCAAAGCCCAGACATCAATCCAATAGAAAATCTGTGGTCGGACTTAAAGATTGCTGTTCACAAGCGCAAACCATCCAACTTGAAGGAGCTGGAGCAGTTTTGCCATAAGGAATGGGCAAAAATCCCAGTGGTAAGATGTGGCAAGCTCATAGAGACTTATTCAAAGCGACTTGGAGTTGTGATAGCCGCAAAAGGTGGCTCTACAAAGAATTGACTTTAGGGGGGTGAATAGTTATGCAAATAATTTTTTTTCTGTTATTTTGTCCTATTTGTTGTTTGTTTCACAATAAAAAAAAAAAATCTTCAAAGTTGTGGGCATATTCTGTAAATTAAATGATGTAAATCCTCAAACAATCCATGTTAATTCCAGGTTGTGAGGCAACAAAACACGAAAAATGCCAAGGGGGTGAATACTTTTGCAAGGCACTGTACATACACAAAACTGAAAAAGTTGGAGCAATGACACCTTCCATTTTTTTCCTACCTCCCTGCCTTGTTCAGAAAGTTCTGTCCATAGTTTGAATTATAGAGTGTGAGTCTTAAGGCAAACAGTTTCTGTTGCACTTCAGCTTTTAAAAAAAATAATGCTTTGTGGATCCAATGGATGTAACAAATGTTTACAGTTAAATTCAAATTTTTATATAGCATGTAAATAGTGCAAACGTTTATATAAAATAGTAATTTAAAAGCATATAACTTAACCTCTTGAGATCCGGGCCATAGACTATTGACGGCCTCAATGTGGATCTAAAAATCCGGGAGGACGTCAACAGACGTCCTCGGCTATTTCGGCCACTGGGGGGCGCGCGAGCGCCGCCAGCGGCACGCGCGCGCGTCCGGCGCATCACTGAGATGCCGATGCGCGTGCCTGGCGGCCGCAATGTCCGCCAGGTACCCGCGATCGGCCGGTACAGAGCAGGGACGTGGATCTCTGTGTGTAAACACAGAGATCCACGTCCTGTCAGGGAGAGGAGACCGATGCTGTGTCCCTTGTACATAGGGACACAGATCGGTCACCTCCACCAGTCAGTCCCCTCCCCCACACAGTAGTAATCACTCCCAGGGCACACATTTAACCCCTTCCTCGCCCCCTAGCGTTAACCCCTTCCCTGCCAGTGTCATTTTTACAGTAACCAGTGCATTTTTATAGCACTGGTCGCTGTAAAAATGACAATGGTCCCAAAATGGTGTCAAAAGTGTCCGATGTGTCCGCCATAATGTCGCAGTCACAATAAAAATCGCTGATCGCCGCCATTACTAGTAAAAAAAAAAAATATTAATAAAAATGCAATAAAACTATGCCCTATTTTGTAGACGCTATAACTTTTGCGCAAACCAATCAATAAACGCTAATTGCGATTTTTTTTTTTACCAAAAATATGTAGAAGAATACGTATCGGACTAAACTGAGAAAAAAATATATATATTTTTTTTTAAATGGGATATTTATTATAGCAAAAAATAAAAAATATTGTGTTTTTTTCAAAATCGTCGCTCTTTTTTTGTTTATAGCGCAAAAAATAAAAACCGCAGAGGTGATCAAATACCACCAAAAGAAAGCTCTATATGTGGGAAAAAAAGGACGTCAATTTTGTTTGGGAGCCACGTCGCACGACCGCGCAATTGTCATTCAAATCGTGACCGCGCTGAAAGCTGAAAATTGGCCTGGGCAGGAAGGGGGTTTAAGTGCCCAGTAAGCAAGTAGTTAATAAAGATATAGTGATATTATAAAAAGTAAGCATGCCCTATGTAAACTGTTGACTTTTTTTTTTAACATATTTGAACAGGTATATATTAGATCTTCATTCAAACAGTGCCTACAGATAAAGGTTATATACTGTAGGGATCTGCTGCCTACTACTGTCTGTAAGCGGCTCTGCTGTTTAATATTCATAGATCATATTCAGTGGTAAGATGTGGCAAGCTCACAGAGACTTATCCAAAGCGACTTGGAGCTGTGATAGCCGCAAAAGGTGGCTCTACAAAGTATTCAGTTTAGGGGGGTGAATAGTTATGCATATTGACTTTTTCTGTTAATTTGTCCTATTTGTTGTTTGCTTCACAATAAAAAAAAAAAAAAAAAAAAAAAAAGTCTTCAAAGTTGTGGGCATGTTCTGTAAATTAAATGATGCAAATCCTCAAACAACCCATGTTAATTTCAGGTTGTGAGGCAACAAAACACGAAAAATGCCAAGGGAGGTGAATACTTTTGCAAGGCACTGTAAAACAATTCAGATGACTAAAAGACGACGAAAACTCAAATTTAATTTTAGTCAAAGGATTATGACTGAAACTAAATTGAAATTTGACGTCAAAATTAACACTGCTTAAACTTGCTATGAAGGAAATGGTCTTAATATGTATGGGAACATACAAACACACTAATGCCGCGTACACACGGTCGGAATTTCCGACAACAAATGTTCGATGTGAGCTTGTTGTTGTGTATATGCTCCATCAGACATTTGCTGTCGGAATTTCCGACAACAAATGTTTGAGAGCTGGTTCTCAAATTTTCCGACAACAAAACTTGTTGTCGGAAATTCCGATTGTGTGTAGCCAATTCCGACGCACAAAAATTCTACGCATGCTCGGAATCAATTTGACACATGCTCGGAATAATTGTACTTAATTTTTCTTGGCTCGTCGTAGAGTTGTACGTCACCGCGTTCTTGACGTTTGGAATTTCCGAGCAACATTTGTGTGACCATGTGTGTGCAAGACAAGTTTGAGCCAACATCCGTCGGAAAAAAATCCACGGTTTTGTTGTCGGAATGTCTGATCGTGTGTACGCGGCATAAGAGGCTGACACAAATGCAAACTAGCATTGATCCAGTATGCCTGTCAGGGCCCGGACTGGTGGCTAGTGAGGACACAGGAGGTGGATCCTCTGTGCCAGAGAGGCGAAGGCACGGGTCGCACTGGAGGACCGGTTCTAAGCAGCTACCGGTTTTCACCAGAGCCCGCCGCAAAGCGGGATGGACTTGCTGCGGCGGTAGCAACCAGGTCGTGTCCCCCAGTAGCGGCTCGACTTCTCTGGCAGCTGAGATAGGCATGGTACACAGGGACTAGGCAGAGGCAAGGTCAGACGTAGCGGAAGGTCAGGGCAGGCGGCAATGGTTCGAAGTCAGGGGCAACGGCAGAAGGTCAGATACACTGGCAAGGCAACTACAAAACGCTTTCTCAGGGCACTAAGGAAACAAGATCCGGCAAGGACAGGAAGGGGGAGTGGGTTTTTAAGTGTTTTGGGTGTGTACACAGTAATTGGACCAGGCACCAATCAATGGTGCACTGGCCCTTTAAATTTAAGAAGACCGGCGCGCGCGCGCCCTGGAGAGCAGCGGGACCGCGCGCGCCGGAGCAGGAGGCCAGTGAGCAGGATGGGATGCGATCCGCGGGCGGACAGGTGCCGCCCCATGGATCGCATCCCCGCCAGCATCAGAGCAGCGCTCACGGTCAGAGGGGCCGACCGGAGCGCTGCAGGGGGACAGACGCCGCGGGCGCTCCGGGATGGATGGGACACCCGGAGCGCTCGGCGTTACAGTACCCCCCCCCTTAGGTCTCCCCCTCTTCTTGGAACCCAAGAATCTACGGATGAGCTCTTTATCTAAAATGTTGGCCTCAGGTTCCCAGGATCTTTCCTCAGGACCACAGTTCTCCCAATCAACTAAAAAACATATTTTACCTCGGATGACCTTGGAGGCGAGGATCTCTTTCACCGAGAAGACATCAGAAGAACCAGAGACAGGAGCAGGAGCAGTGACCTTAGGGGAAAATCGGTTAAGAATGAGGGGTTTAAGAAGAGACACATGAAAAGAGTTGGGAATACGAAGAGAAGGAGGAAGGTGGAGCTTGTAAGAAACAGAATTGATTCGGTTTTTGATTTTAAATGGCCCGAGGTAACGAGGGCCCAGCTTGTAGCTAGGTACCCGAAACCGAACATATTTGGAGGAGAGCCACACTTTGTCACCAGGGGCATAGACAGGAGGGATTCTTCTTTTTTTATCTGCATGTCTCTTCATGCGGGCAGAGGCCAGTGAGAGCGACTTTTGAGTCTCTTTCCAGATAGAGGCAATATCCTGAGTAAATTCATCCACGGCCGGAACTCCAGAAGACATGGGAATGGGGAGGGGGGGCAATGGGTGACAGCCATAGACCACAAAGAAAGGCGACTTGGAGGAAGATTCAGAGTTCTTGAAATTGTATGAGAATTCTGCCCAGGGCAATAGGTCGACCCAATCGTCTTGACGGGCGGAGACAAAATGTCGTAGGTAGTCACCAAGGACCTGGTTAACTCTCTCCACCTGTCCATTGGACTGCGGGTGATAAGCGGAAGAAAAATTCAACTTAATCTTTAGTTGAGTACAGAGAGCTCTCCAAAATTTTGAGATGAATTGAACGCCTCTATCCGAGACGATATGTGAGGGCAGCCCATGGAGGCGGAAAATTTGAAGAAAAAAATGCTTCGCCAACTGAGGTGCAGTAGGCAGACCAGGGAGCGGAACAAAATTAGCCATTTTAGAAAAGCGGTCAACGACCACCCGGATGACAGTGTTACTACGAGACAAAGGGAGGTCCGTGATGAAATCCATGGCGATGTGGGACCATGGTTGTTCAGGCACAGGTAGAGGAAGGAGAAGACCTGCAGGCTTCTGGCGAGGAGTCTTGTCACGTGCACAGATAGTGCAGGCCCGTACAAAGTCAGTCACATCTTTCTCCTGGGTAGGCCACCAATAGTGTCTGGCAATCAATTGTATGGATTTTTTGATCCCAGCGTGACCGGCTAGATGGGAGGAATGGCCCCACTTGAGTATCTGAAGCCGAAGGCGTGGAGGAACGAAAGTCTTTCCTGGAGGAATTGGCACGAGAGAAGCGGGAGCAGAGGAAATCAGACACTCAGGGGGTACGATGTGTTGAGGAGGAGTCTCGGTTTCAGAGGTATCGGAGAAACGGGACAAGGCATCAGCCCTGACATTTTTGTCTGCGGGCCGAAAATGGATCTGGAAGTTGAAGCGGGCAAAGAACAATGACCACCTGGCCTGGCGAGGATTTAGGCGCTGAGCGGACTGAAGGTAGGACAAATTTTTATGGTCAGTGTAGATGGAGATAGGGTGAAGGGATCCTTCCAGGAGATGTCTCCACTCTTCTAATGCCAACTTGATGGCCAACAGTTCACGGTCACCTATGGAATAGTTTTTTTCCGGAGGGGAGAAAGTTTTAGAAAAAAAACCACAAGTGACGTTTTTCCCTTTAGCATTTTTTTGAAGAAGCACAGCTCCGGCTCCTACCGAGGAGGCGTCAACTTCAAGGAAGAACGGCTTTAGAGGATCTGGCCGAGACAGGACAGGTGCAGAGGAGAAGGCGGTCTTAAGGCGAGTAAAGGCTTCCTCCGCTTGAGGCGGCCAGGACCTAGGATTCGCGTCTTTTTTGGTCAGTGCCCCTATAGGAGCAACGATGGTGGAGAAGTGGGGTATGAACTGACGATAGTAGTTGGCGAATCCAAGGAAGCGTTGGATAGCACGAAGTCCAGAGGGGCGTGGCCAACCCAAGACTGCGGAGAGTTTGTCAGGGTCCATTTGAAGACCTTGTCCAGAGACCAGATAACCTAGGAAAGGAAGACTGCTGCGCTCAAAAAGGCATTTTTCAAATTTAGCGTAAAGATGATTTACACGGAGGCGCTGGAGCACTTGACGGACATGGAGCCGATGTTCCTCAAGGTTGGCAGAGAAGATTAGGATGTCGTCAAGATAGACAACCACACAGGTATACAGTAGGTCCCGGAAGATTTCGTTGACAAAATCTTGAAAGACTGCAGGGGCGTTGCAAAGTCCGAACGGCATGACGAGATATTCAAAGTGACCATCTCTGGTGTTAAATGCGGTTTTCCATTCATCTCCTTTACGGATTCTGATGAGGTTATAAGCGCCCCTGAGGTCCAATTTAGAAAAAACTTTTGCTCCGCGCAGACGGTCAAAGAGCTCCGAGATGAGAGGCAGAGGGTAGCGGTTTTTAATAGTGATTTTATTGAGACCACGATAGTCTATGCAAGGGCGTAGAGATCCGTCCTTCTTGGCCACGAAGAAGAACCCCGCTCCGGCTGGAGAAGATGATTTCCTAATAAAACCTCTCTTGAGGTTCTCCTGAATGTATTCAGTCATGGCCTTGGTTTCAGGAGAGGAGAGAGGGTAAATTCTGCCACGGGGTGATGTAGTACCTGGGAGCAAGTCAATGGGGCAGTCGTAGGGTCTATGTGGTGGTAAGACCTCCGCCTGTTTTTTGCAAAAGACATCAGAAAAGTCCTGATAGGCCTTTGGAAGGCCAGGCAAAGGAGTAGTGATGGGGACTTTACAGGTCGGTACAGACTTAAGGCAATGCTTGTGACAGGAGTCACCCCAGGATTTGATGTCCCCAGTGGTCCAGTCGAGGGTAGGAGTGTGACGCTGGAGCCAGGGTAGGCCAAGAAGGATGTCAGAAGTACAGTTCGGCAAAACAAAGAATTCAATCTTTTCGTGGTGAAGAACACCAACGGACATGAGCAGGGGTTTGGTGCGGTAATGCACGGTACAATCCAAATTCTCTCCATTTACAGAGGAAATTAAGAAGGGTTTGATGAGACGGGTAACAGGAATGTTGAACCTGTTGATAAAAGAGGCTTCAATAAAGTTTCCTGCAGAACCAGAGTCCAGGAAGGCCACCGCAGGGAAGAGTGAGCCAGCAGAAGGAGAAATCCGCACAGGAATAGTCAGACGTGGAGAGGAAGAATTCACACCTAGTAACGCCTCTCCCACGTTCACTAGGTGCGAGCGTTTCCCTGAAGCGGAGGACGAATAGGGCAGTCTTTTAGGAAGTGTTCAGAGCTCGCACAATAAAGGCATAAGTTCTCGTTCCTACGGCGAGACCTCTCTTGTAGGGTCAGGCGAGACCGGTCCACTTGCATGGCCTCCTCGGCGGGAAGCACGGTAACAGGATGCATTGGATTCAGAAAGAGAGGAGCCAGGCGCGGATAACGCCTGGTGCGAACGAGATCTTCCTCCTGGCGAAGCTCTTGGCGTCTTTCGACGTAGCGCATATCGATGCGGGTAGCTAAATGGATGAGTTCCGTCAAGGAAGAGGGTATCTCTCGTGCGGCCAGACAATCCTTGATGTGGCCGGATAAACCCTTCTTGAAGGTCGCGCAGAGAGCCTCATCATTCCAGGCTAACTCTGAGGCCAGTGTGCGGAACTGTATGGCATATTCGCCCACAGAGGAGTTTCCTTGGACAAGGTTAAGCAGGGCGGTTTCAGCGGATGAGGCTCGGGCTGGTTCCTCAAAAACGCTGCAATTCTCAGCAAAGAAGGACTGAACGGTGGCTGTAGCAGGGTCGTTGCGGTCCCAGAGTGGCGTGGCCCAGGCCAAGGCCTTTCCAGACAACAGAGAGACCACGAATGCCACTTTAGACCGTTCTGTGGAAAACTGGTCAGACATCATCTCAAGATGCAGGGAACATTGGGACAAGAATCCCCGGCACATCCTAGAATCCCCGTCAAATTTCTCCGGAAGAGACAGGCGAATTCTCGAGGTAGTAGCGGCAGCTCGGAGAGGGGAAGATGCTGGAGGCTGTGGCGGCAGCAGCTGCTGGACCATGGCGGTCAACTGCGACAGCTGCTGTCCTTGTTGGACGATCTGTTGCGACTGCTGGGCAACCACGGTAGTGAGGTCAGCGAGATTTGGCAGCGGTACCTCAGCGGGATCCATGGCCGGATCTACTGTCAGGGCCTGGACTGGTGGCTAGTGAGGACACAGGAGGTGGATCCTCTGTGCCAGAGAGGCGAAGGCACGGGTCGCACTGGAGGACCGGTTCTAAGCAGCTACCGGTTTTTACCAGAGCCCGCCGCAAAGCGGGATGGACTTGCTGCGGCGGTAGCAACCAGGTCGTGTCCCCCAGTAGCGGCTCGACTTCTCTGGCAGCTGAGATAGGCACGGTACACAGGGACTAGGCAGAGGCAAGGTCAGACGTAGCGGAAGGTCAGGGCAGGCGGCAATGGTTCGAAGTCAGGGGCAACGGCAGAAGGTCAGATAAACTGGCAAGGCAACTACAAAACGCTTTCTCAGGGCACTAAGGCAACAAGATCCGGCAAGGACAGGAAGGGGGAGTGGGTTTTTAAGTGTTTTGGGTGTGTACACAGTAATTGGACCAGGCACCAATCAATGGTGCACTAGCCCTTTAAATTTAAGAAGACCGGCGCGCGCGCCCTGGAGAGCAGCGGGACCGCACGCGCCGGGATGGAGCAGGAGGAGGAGGCCGATGAGCAGGATGGGATGCGATCCGCGGGCGGACAGGTGCCGCCGCATGGATCGCATCCCCGCCAGCATCAGAGCAGCGCTCACGGTCAGAGGGGCCGACCGGAGCGCTGCAGGGGGACAGACGCCGCGGGCGCTCCGGGATGGATGGGACACCCGGAGCACTCGGCGTTACAATGCCAAAGCACCACGTTGCAAGTATTTTATCTTTCATCGCCAAGATTTGATCTGAATTATGATAACTTCATCAAACAGTCTTTTGTAAGAGCTTGAGGAAGAGGAGGGAACTGAGCAAATTCCTGGTGGAGCACATTTTCCATTTGAATTAATAAAGGAGTTGAGAATCTTCAAGCAATACAGCTGTGCAAAACGTTTCAATTTAATTATCCAAAACAATTTCTGTTCACTTATTTCATCTGCACATGATTGGATAACTGAAGTGAATATTCAGACAATTTTTGTGTGAAGATTCTCAACTACTTTAGTAAATTAGCATCAGAAAGTAAACCCTGTAATTAACCCTATACTGTAAAAACATGGATTTAGGCAGGGAAAACCAGGGGCCACCTTCTTTATACAATACTTGTCCCAAAGCTCAAACAGACCTATCATGTCTGCTCCGGTGAGTACAGATAGTGGATTCAAAACCCTATTATGCCATACCTTAGTTCACTACCACATAACCTCTTCTGTTCAGTCAGGAGTCACCTACACAGAAAGGCCTTGCACTTCCCTCATGGTTATAGTTTAAGGTTTTGGAAGTCCAGCCATGCACTGGGGCCTATGACACATAGGGGCTAAGGCCACCTGACCTGTTCTGTTGAGGGTTCCTCTCTTCACATCTGGGAGGTCGACCTCTTTAACCACTTCCCTACCCAGCCATAGTCAAATGACGTCCACAGATGGGATCTCCCATCCTGGGTGGACGTCATATGACGTCCTGGCTTTGTAGGGGGATATCTGAATGATGCCTGCAGCTAGAGGCATCATTCAGATATCCTTTTGAAGTGCCGGTGATTCTGTGCACCATAAGAACGATCATAGCGGCGGTTCTTATAGGCGGCGGGAGGGGACATCCACCCCTCCCGCCACCATCCGGTGCTTCTCCGGGCGATCGGGGACCCGGAGAGAATCTTCCGGCGCCGTTGGTGGGTCACGTGACGAGCATAGAGATGACTGGTGACCAGATGGTCACCAGTCATCTCTATGATCGTCGGAAGCCCGGGCGCGATGTGATGACGTCACGCCCGGGTCCTCAAATGTAAACAAAGCCGCCATTGCGGCTAGTAAGTATGAGATCAGTGAAAAAAAATTCACTGATCTCATACTTTCCAGCCTGGAGGAGAGATGTGGGGGTCTTTTTGACCCCGCATTTCTCAATAAAGAGGACCTGTCACACACATTCCTATTACAAGGGATGTTTACATTCCTTGTAATAGGAATAAAAGTGATCAAAAAAAAAAAAAAAAAAAGTAAAACTAATTGTAAAAAAAAAAAAAAATAATAATAAAAAAATAATAAAAAATTAAAACGCCCCTGTCCCCGGTAGCTCACGATCAGAAGCGAATGCACACGTAAGTCGCCCACATATGTAAACGCCGTTCAAACCACATATGTGAGGTATCGCCGCGTGCGTTAGAGCGCGTGCAACAATTCTAGCACTAGACCTCCTCTGTAATTCTAACCTGGTAACCTGTAAAAAAAATTAAAGCGTCGCCTATGGAGATTTTTAAGTACCGAAGTTTGGCGCCATTCCATGAGTGTGCGCAATTTTAAAGCGTGACATGTTAGGTATCTATTTACTCGGCGTAACATGATCTTTCATATTTTCTAGCAAAAGAAATGATGATTTGTACATGTAGGAGAGAAGTGCTAGAATAGGCCCGGTATGGAAGTGGTATGAAAAGCCCTGTATTGAAGTGGTTAATCACCATCATCAACTCCTGACAAACCCAGATTTACATTTGTTGCTTGTATTCAGGACCAATTCACCCACATCATTGTAGCATAGTATGTATCATGTTACACATGCATTGTTTATTTCTTTTTCTTTGTCTTTAAATATCTTGTCTCTACCTCACTCCGCAGTTAGGGGATGCACTGTAAAGTTAGTCCCTCCGTGCTTCTGTATGCCTTAGTCTAAATTGTGATCACATGTACACTGCTGGAGCTGTTCATATTATGATCTTTTGACCTATATGCAGGGCTTGAGTCCTGCAGGAACGCATGGGAATAGTGTTCCTGTACTTTTTCCACAGCAGAGAGCATGAGGACAGTAGCAGTACACTGATGTGAGTGTCTCGGTGGCGGCGCCTCGCCACAGCAGAGAAGAGGACACTGATGTGAGGGGGGCAGGGGAGGACATTACTGTGGGGGGAGGTGAAGGGGGCAGAGGACGTTACTAGGGGGCTGAAGGAGACAGGGGTGGACATTACTGGGGGGGGGGTCAAGGGGCAGAGGAGGACATTACCCCGGAGGGGGGGTGAAGTGGGCAGAGATGGACAGTGCTGTGGGGAGCAGGGCTCGAGTCCTGCAGGAACGCATTTTTAAGGTGGGGGGGGGGATCTTGGGTGAGTTCCCACATTTTTTTTCCCCCAGGACTTGACCCCTGCCTATATGGATAATTTTGTCAAGACCTGCAAACGTTTTGGATTACGTTCTGCAAGGTACTGTTTGTATTAAGTCACTGTCTGCTATCTCTGCTGGGATTGTGACTAATTGCTATCAGCTATCTCACCACAACTTAACAAATATGGAGATCATCACACTTCAATGCTTAGGCTGGGGAAGCAGAACATTATGAGACATCACCCGTCCAGCCATCTGCAGCCTAACTTATTCCATACTTTACACACTGTTCAGTATTACACCTCCAGCCAGAGGCCAAATCCACCTCTTCTACTACTACTTCCAAATCAGGGCATTGAAAAGCACATAGCGGCACTTGAGGTGCTTAACGCAGTCATGAGAACCACATCCTTCAGCATCACAGAAAATAACTTTTCTCACAAGGACAGGAATTATCTAAAGTATAAGAATGCCCATCCTAGGAGAAGCCAATCCAAGGGGCAACCGAGAACACAGTCCCTCATCCTTATACATTCATGTTGCTTGTCCAGCCTCTTTTAGCCTTCCCTATACTCCACCCACCCTATTCAAGATGATCTGCCTGAAGGACAGTATTTATAGGTCACTTTCTGTTAGAAGGGGCTCAAAAAATAGGTAAATGAGTTAACCCCTTCCTACAGGCAAGCTGCCATTGCTGACCTTTTCAATTGAAGCTGCTGCTTGCCTGGCTATTAAGATGATTAAAAGGTTTCAGTACTTTATGATTTACTGACCTGAGTCATCTAATGCCCTGGGATAAACTGCGATGGAATTTTCCGTCGGAATTCCGTTCAAGCTGTTTTGCATACACACTGTCAGACCAAATTCCGACCGTCCAAAACGCGGTGACGTTAAACACTACGACGAGCCGAGAAAAATTAAGTTCAATGCTTCCGAGCATGCAACGACTTAATTCTGAGCATGGGTGTTTTTTTGTCCGTCGGAGTTCCACACAGACGATCGGAATTTCAGATAGAACATGTTTTCCGATGGAAAAAAATCCTATTTCTATTCTCTGACGGACAAAAGTCCGATGGGACACACACCCGGTCGGAATATCCGATGAAAAAATTCCGTCTGACTTTTTTCATCGGAAAATCTGACCGTGTGTACAAGGCATAAGTATTGAAAAGTATGCTTGGTCCTGGTCAGTGAATCAATCTATTGAGTTGGGAGGCAGCCATGCAAGTGCTAGGCATTCATAATCATCAGCTCCCCTATTTCTCTGAGGTTTCTGAAACTTATATACTGTGAAGGACTAGCATCAAATGTAGAACTTGAAGGACACCGCCACTCGCTGGTTCTTCTTTTTAAGGGCTTTGTTTGCCCATTTTTATTAAAAGAAGTTCAAACCAAAATGAAAGGTTTCCCTCGCAAGGGTTTCAGCACTCCTATTCATCAACAAAATGTCATTTAGCCTCCTGGCTTATACATACAGCAGTGCTGCTCAGGCCTTCCACTTCAGGCTTTCATCTGTCTCCTACAGACTATTCCATTGGCAACACCGTCCATTTAGATAGCAGCCCCTCACTGCTCTGATCTTCAGACTTGGGTCCACTGCTCTGACCCTCAGACTTGGGTCTCTGGCTTCCAGTGTGCAGACAAGCACTCTCTGGCTTCTCCAGTGCACACTTGCACTCTGTGCCTTCTCCAGTGCACACCTGCACTCTGTGCCTTCTCCAGTGCACACCTGCACTCTGTGCCTTCTCCAGTGCACACCTGCACTCTGTGGCTTCTCCAGTGCACACCTGCACTCTGTAGCTTCTCCAGTGCACACCTGCACTCTGTGGCTTCTCCAGTGCACACCTGCACTCTGTGGCTTCCCCTGTGCACACCTGCACTCTGTGGCTTCTCCAGTGCACACCTGCACTCTCTGGCTTCTCCAGTGCACACCTGCACTCTGTGGCTTCTCCAGTGCACACCTGCACTCTGTGGCTTCTCCAGTGCACACCTGCACTCTGTGGCTTCCCCAGTGCACACCTGCACTCTGTGGCTTCCCCAGTGCACACCTGCACTCTGTGGCTTCTCCAGTGCACACCTGCACTCTGTGGCTTCCCCAGTGCACACCTGCACTCTGTGGCTTCCCCAGTGCACACCTGCACTCTGTGGCTTCTCCAGTGCACACCTGCACTCTGTGGCTTCTCCAGTGCACACCTGCACTCTGTGGCTTTCCCAGTGCACACCTGCACTCTGTGGCTTCTCCAGTGCACACCTGCACTCTGTGGCTTCTCCAGTGCACACCTGCACTCTGTGGCTTCTCCAGTGCACACCTGCACTCTGTGGCTTCTCCAGTGCACACCTGCACTCTGTGGCTTCTCCAGTGCACACCTGCACTCGTCGGGAGGGTGGAGCCCAGAATGCTGGTCCTGACTCTACTATCAGGCCCACACACACCTGAACAATCAGTGTGCAGTTGAGTCTCAAAACCCGGATCCAGGACTGGGGATTTCATCCCACCCGGATCTCTAAGAAATCCCCAAGCTCCGGGTCCCAAAGTAGACTTTAGTAAATCATGAGGAAACTGAAAAGCCAGTTTCCTCCCAAACAAGCAAATACCCTGGAGCCCCTCAACCTGCCTGGTTGAGAATCCTGTATTCATACACTGGTGGGGTACCACACTACCACATAACCTCCCCCTTTGTTTCGATCCGGAGGGAGGAACACCAGCACCCATCATTATGGTTGGGACACCTCTGTGCTAGCTGTCAGCCACGTAGGCCCAACCTTTTTTCCGGGTGCGCTTCCAGGTATGTCCCACCCTGGATCTTAACAAGGTCCTATATTTCCCTATACTCAGCCTTCTCCCTCTTCTTTTGGGGTTCCATAAGCACTGCCTCTCCTGAAATTTTAACAGGGCACCCCTGGTCTTTCTACCAACCCTTCTGCCTCCACGCTTCAGGTTCCCAGGTTTGCCAATACCTTTGGACACCACACTGTCATGTACCTTTAACAAACTATTTGGTTCATCATTGACAGACATATTCAAATCAACATTACACCTCTCAATGTTGCACAGATCACCAATGCCTTTTTTTTTTTTTCATTTGCTAGGGCAGAGTCTGCAGAGGGCACACATACTGGAGGGCCGCCATCACCCACGGGAACCTCACAGGACGTCACCTCCCCGGGGTTCACCCACTCTGCAGGCAGCTGTTCTACCACTTGACCTGTTCTGATGCCATCTGTATTTTTATCCCCCTGAACAGACAAGCTCTTGTCTGATCCACATACAATTTTTACCGCACTCCTTATCCGTTTCCCTGTCTCGGGGACCTTATTAGGTTTGTCATGTAAACCAAACATTGGACTGGGGACCCCAGTCTTTTTAACCACCTTCGGTTGAGCCCCGGTCAGGATTTCTGCTGCTTTCTGGTCCACACTTGGCCCTTCCATCTCATGTGATTCTTCCACTGGTACAGCATACACGCCCTTCACCGACAACTGACCAGTACTACCTTGGACCATAGCAGCAGAAATGCCTTCTACCTGGCTGTTAGGTGGTGAAACCTCAGACACTTTCTTTTCGCCAAAGCCTCTCCCATATACCTCTTGTACAGGAAGTAACCCATCAGCATACCTAGAGGCAATTTTTAACACTAGTAATACAGTCATAAATAAACCATTTCTGTCTTGTCTTCCATTGTGCTGTACCACCTGCCACTCAGGGTTCCACCTAATGGTACTCCGCAGTACCAGACTGTCTGACTGTGGTGGAGACACCCCAGTATAGACTGGCTGTACATCATAAAGTTTAAGCATCTCCTTTAATACTTTTGTTAGAAACCATACCCTTGGCTCCAGACCCAAGTCCTTCCTGGGGACTTTCCTGACACTGGGGATGCAGACAGACTCACTTGCTGAGACGTGAGAGGTTGCAAGGTTTAACGGAACTTTCTCCCAGCTGGAGACAACCACAGCCTGGTGCTCTACCAGAGCGCTGCCAGGTGCTTGACTCATACCCAACTTCTCAGGTTCAGCACCAATGAACTGCTTCACATTACCAGTGACAACGTCACTTTGACACGCCATGTCAGCATCATTTTTGTAGGTTACTGACAAAGTGTCTGCTGTGTGCTCGCCCTTATATGGTCCATATTTCTCACGAGGGTTAACCCCTGCAGCAGCCACCGCGCCCTCAGGTATAAGCTGTTCTGCCGTCCCTCCTGCTGGCACAGCATAAACTTTGTCCACCTTATTTTTGTGCATGAAAGCCTCATCTATCAGGGACATTAGATTTTTACCTCAACTATCCCAATCCGTTGTAGCTGTGCTCCATTCATCGGCGCTCCTCAGCCCTGATCCATCCGCCCAAGGAGACACATTAGAACAGACAGGTTTAGTTGCAGATTCATCACCCAAATTACGAATCATGGCAGACTTCGATAACCCATGTTTTAGCACCACAGGTTGCAATACACCACAACCACCACCTTGCTCGGGCGGCGCTTCATAAGTCTCACACACCTTTGCATTTTTCACAGGTTGTGTTAACCCACCATTTACCGGCACATTTTTAGTACTAGCAGCTTGCACTAACACATTACCATTACACGGTACAGTTCCACTCTGTCCCACCAGAGTGACATCGCAGTTGTCCATGGCAACCTCCGACTCCAATACATGAAGTTCCCTGGAGATTTATGGGGACAACTGTGCTGTCTTACCACCAATTGCTACAGTCAACGACCCATTTGTGACAACAGCTTTTGCTCTGGAAGAACCTGGGGTTTTCCCAACAGCAGCAAACTTTTCATTAACAGTAACACTTATAGCATTTTTAGTTTTTGCAGGCTGTCCTAGCCCACTGCCAACTTGAGGCTGGCAGACATTAGACAACACTTTTAGTCATCAACACAGGTTCTGTTTGGACTTTAACTCCTGCATTCCCACTGGGTATGAAAAAGTCAGTCTCAAGCGCACATTCTGTGGCCCCACTCACTGGGGTCACTCTCACATCACCATGGACAGTCTTGTAGCCAGTTTTATACCTGAAATCAGCAGTTCCAGGCATAATTTCATTAAAGATTGTCTTACCCACCACAGTAGTTGATGTCACCATCTTCATTTGAGTACGTTGTCTTAAGAACCAGTCCTCAGCCGCACATTTACTGGCCAACTCCCCCTGGTGGCCATGGGATGAAATCACAGCAGGCATCTCAAACTGTTTAGCACCCCCTGCAGACACCACAGAAAACTCCTCCTTGTTGCCAGGGGTGACTGCAAACATATTTGCAAAGGGATCTTGGCCCACAGGTAAAGAGTTCTGCTCAGCAACATTACCTCCAGGTGCACCCCAGAATCTAGGTCAAGACAATATTTCATGCCCCAGCTGGCCACATTCCAGGCATGGTACTGGACGACTTTTCCCCAGTGCGTTTCTCTCCTGATGATTCCTTCCAGGCACAACTTCCACTCTCGTTGCCATGGGAGATCACAGTCTCCCAGCAGAGCTTTGCTGGCTCTCTCCAACATGCTGTATTGGCTCCTCCAGAAGCCACTTGTCACGACCCATGGGAGGCACACCCCATGGTCCACAGACAGCCCGACTGGCCTCCTCTGTGTTGCTATGGGCAACCACTCTCTGTCCTGGCCTTTGATCAGCCTCTCTTCTGGCATATAACACCGGGTTCTCAGACCTTTGTTTTGCTAGGTAGCTTTGCACTGGAGCCAGGGACAAAAGGCACTTGGAGACTGCATGCCCCCACTCACTGCACCGCAAACAGCGCACTTGGTTCCATGTCTTGTCAGGGTTTCCCACCCTGCATCTGCTGGACCCTGTCTCAAGCTGTGTCACTTTCACACTTTTCGCAACAGCTGCTGGTTTAACTGCAGCAGCGTTGCCAGGGGCAACAGCACCCCTCTCCCAGGCATGGACATCCGACAGCTCTCTTTTTGTATGGAAGGTTGGCTTGCCTTCCACTTTAGCTTGGTCCATACCTGCCAGGTGTCGCTTGCACCAATCCACTGCAGATTCAAATGCTGGTGGACTCTCCACACTAGCAGTCATCTGTGCATTCATTGCACCAGGGTTGCTAGGGACAACAGCAGCCCTCTTTTCCCTTGGAAAACTCTGTTTAGGCATGTATGGGGTTCGATCAGGCGGTAACAACCCCTCCATCCACAGAGCTCTATCATCTCAGCCATCCTTGCTTCTTTTAGGCATTTTGATCGCCCCATCCTTGCGGTCTTGCACACAGCAACTTGTAACAGTTCTTGGCGGAGAAAAGGAAAAACAAATAAAAAATCTGTTTGTTTCTCCTTTCACAGGTACACAACCTGCATGCAACAGTCCATCAAATAAACTTCTGCGCAATGCAGTTTGCCTGGCTGCCACACACAGCTAGCAGCAGTTCACTGCAGAGAAAAAAAAAATGGTTTTGTTCACAGGTACACCACCTGCAACAAATTGGAGCACTGTCTCTTTAAGGCTAGTTACCTTTCGCTTGCAGGTTCTCCTCACCTGCACACACACAGATTATGCAGTCTCATGCGCCAAAAACACAGTTCATATAACAGATGAACTTACTTGATTGTAGGGATCTCAGATTGTGCCAAAATTCTCCGCCACTTGTGAAGGACTAGCATCAAGTGTAGAGCTTGAAGGACACCGCCAGTCGCTGGTTCTTCTTTTTAAGGGCTTTGTTTGCCCATTTTTATTAAAATAAGTTCAAAACAAGGGGTTTCAGCACTCCTATTCATCAACAAAATGTCATTTAGCCTCCTGGCTTATACATACAGAAGTGCTGCTCAGGCCTTCCACTCCTACAGACTATTCCATTGGCAACACCGTCCATTTAGATAGCAGCCCCTCACTGCTCTGATCCTCAGACTTGGGTCCACTGCTCTGACCCTCAGACTTGGGTCTCTGGCTTCCAGTGTGCAGACAAGCACTCTGTGGCTTCTCCAGTGCACACCTGCACTCTGTGGCTTCTCCAGTGCACACCTGCACTCTGTGGCTTCTCCAGTGCACACCTGCACTCTGTGGCTTCTCCAGTGCACACCTGCACTCTGTGGCTTCCCCAGTGCACACCTGCACTCTGTGGCTTCCCCAGTGCACACCTGCACTCTGTGGCTTCTCCAGTGCACACCTGCACTCTGTGGCTTCCCCAGTGCACACCTGCACTCTGTGGCTTCCCCAGTGCACACCTGCACTCTGTGGCTTCCCCAGTGCACACCTGCACTCTGTGGCTTCTCCAGTGCACACCTGCACTCTGTGGCTTCTCCAGTGCACACCTGCACTCTGTGGCTTCTCCAGTGCACACCTGCACTCTGTGGCTTCCCCAGTGCACACCTGCACTCTGTGGCTTCCCCAGTGCACACCTGCACTCTGTGGCTTCCCCAGTGCACACCTGCACTCTGTGGCTTCCCCAGTGCACACCTGCACTCGTCGGGAGGGTGGAGCCCAGAATGCTGGTCCTGACTCTACTATCAGGCCCACACACACCTGAACAATCAGTGTGCAGTTGAGTCTCAAAACCCGGATCCAGGACTGGGGATTTCATCCCACCCGGATCTCTAAGAAATCCCCAAGCTCCAGGTCCCAAAGTGGATTTTAGTAAATCATGAGGAAACTGAAAAGCCAGTTTCCTCCCAAACAAGCAAATACCCTGGAGCCCCTCAACCTGCCTGGTTGAGAATCCTGTATTCATACACTGGTGGGGTACCACACTACCACAATACCTATAAAAGAGTTTGTAAAACAACTTCTTTTTTTTTTTACTTCGTTTTGAATAGAGTAGGGAATTGTTAAAATCCCTGTGTCCCATTGGGGAAATTTTACTTCACCTCTTCTCCTAGAAACACAGCAGACTGTTATGCTGTGTACACACGATCGGTTTTACCAATGAAAACAGTCCGATGGACTTTTCTCATCGGACAACCCGATTGTGTATGGGACCCATCGGTCTTTTTTCCATCGGTGAGAAAAAATAGAACATGTTTTAAATGTATCCGATGGGAAAAAAAAAACAATAGCAAATTCCGATCGTCTGTGTGGAACTCGGACAAAAAACCCACGCATGCTCAGAATCAAGTCGACGCATGCTCAGAAGCATTGAACTTAATTTTCTCGGCTTGTCAGAATGTTTTACGTCACAGCGTTTGGGACGGTCAGATTTTTGACTGATGGTGTGTAGGCAAGACTGATAGAAGTCAGCTTCATCGGATTTCCGATGGAAAAATCCATCGGATTAGAATCCATAGGAAATCCGATCATGTGTACAGGGCTTTAGAGGGGAAATGGGAAAGCAAGTAGAAATCTCATCCCCCGTTGTCACCACAACAGATGTCCTATCGGTAGATTTTCCTTTACCGCCTGTTTCAGTGACAACTCTTTTGGATTTCCCATTACGTTCTAGACTGGAGACAGTGGTCTCCAATTGAGAGGTTGAGTCTTCCATGCAGGACACGGACAACAATTATTAAATGACAGGGGTTCCAACATTTCTGCACTCCAAAATGTAATTTGTTTGGCTTTACATACACTTAAGTCTCTTTCTACTGCTTGCCCATTTTTCTGAGGGGAGGGCAGAAAAAAAAAATCTCTCTAGGGAAACCATATAGATTTCACACTACTAGTACACTACAATAATCATTATACACTACGGCTAGCATTTTATTTGTAATTTTTCAGGAAGTATAATGATGGACTAAATAACCAAAGTCATATTTGTCCCCAAATACCTGTGTAGCGGGTGTTTGAGTTTAAGGGAGGCATCTGGGTGGTAGTGTAACCCAGATGCACAAATTGCTAGGGGATCCGAGACCTTTTTCTGGTTCTTGGAGGACTTTGGTGGTGTGAGGTTCCTTGCGGTCCACAGGTGGCGCTGTTGCCCAGGGCCGAAGCAGAACTAACACCACAAGACTGTACCGTTTTGTCCTCCCCTGGAGCTGGTACAGCAGGGCGGGGAACCCGCTGTGGCGCAAAGGGAGAGGGGATAAAAGGGGCGGACGCCCTTAACACAGGGTTCAGAGTTCAGAGCTGGGAGTCCGGAGTGGGAGTTGGAGGACTCGGCCGCACCCAGGCACCTTCAGCTTGGGTGCTGGCGTTCCAGTGTTCCAGGCCTAGGTGCCCTTGACCTAGCTGGAGCGGAGATGGAGTCTATCTCAGGCACCTTTAGCCTGGGGTGAGGTACTATGGCGGATGCCTGGGGCTCAGTACCTTCGACTGAGTTCCGCAAGGGTGGAGGAATCCGAGGGGGCCCTAACTCCTTGGGTGCCCGTGTCTGAGTTTGTGAGATCTGGTGTACGGAACTTCTCTGAAGAGTCCGGCACAGCATTGCTGGTGACAGAGAGGCCTCCGGTTTCTCCCTTGGACGGATTTCCTTCCCCTGACAGGCAGTGCTGTATCTTGGCCTAGGCCGACAAGGCCCAGGCCTAGGGCGGCACTTTGCGGGGGGAGGCAAAAAAGCCACCCCCCCTGCACAAAAACTTCCCCCCTGACCCGTCCTCCCGAGTCCTGGCTCCCGCGGCCTTCTCCCGCTCACATACAGCCTCCCGTGAGCACACACGCGGCGCATCTGCTGCCCACAGCCACTGAGGTGCCTGACCAGTGGCGGAGTGATCTACAGCCTTGTGTGCTGCGCCGGGGTCTTGGGAGCCTGGATGTATCTTCTTCAGACAACAGGAAATCCCGCCCGCTGCTTCACCATGCAGCGTGACATCCAGGCAGCCCAGACTCAGGTAGGAGGACACCACTGTAAGGGGAGAGTGGGGAGCCCGAGTGTATGGCAGCCAAGGAGTGAGTAGAAGGCTGTGCAGTCTCATTGTGCTGTGTTTGGACTGGTTGCAGCCCGTTTTTGCTGGGACTTGTAGTGCCCCGTTTTTGCTGGGACTTGTAGTGCAATGTGGGGGCTGAAATATGGCAGCCCCGTTTTTGCTGGGACTTGTAGTGCCCGTTTTTGCTGGGACTTGTAGTGCACTGTGTGGGGGCTGAGATATGGCAGCCATGTTTTGCTGGGACTTGTAGTGCACTGTGTGGGGGCTGAGATATGGCAGCCATGTTTTGCTGGGACTTGTAGTGCACTGTGTGGGGGCTGAGATATAGCAGCCATGTTTTGCTGGGACTTGTAGTGCACTGTGTGGGGGCTGAGATATGGCAGCCATGTTTTGCTGGGACTTGTAGTGCACTGTGTGGGGGCTGAGATATGGCAGCCATGTTTTGCTGGGACTTGTAGTGCACTGTGTGGGGGCTGAGATATGGCAGCCATGTTTTGCTGGGACTTGTAGTGCACTGTGTGGGGGCTGAGATATGGCAGCCATGTTTTGCTGGGACTTGTAGTGCACTGTGTGGGGGCTGAGATGTGGCAGCCATGTTTTGCTGGGACTTGTAGTGCACTGTGTGGGGGCTGAGATATGGCAGCCATGTTTTGCTGGGACTTGTAGTGCACTGTGTGGGGGCTGAGATATGGCAGCCATGTTTTTCTGGGACTTGTAGTGCACTGTGGGGGCTGAGATATGGCAGCCATGTTTTGCTGGGACTTGTAGTGCACTGTGGGGGCTGAGATATGGCAGCCTTCTATGCTGGGACTTGTAGTGCCTTGGACTGAGGAATCCTCATTCCGCCACTGAGGGCACTACAAGTCCCAGCAGAGTGGGCTGCCATTCTTCCATCCCCTGTAGTCTAGGGCACTACAAGTCCCAGCATAAGAGGCTGCCTTATCTCAGCCCCCCAGAGGGCACTGCAAGTCTCAGCAAAACAGGAGAAAGAGCTGGGGGGTTGTACTGGGAGGGGAGAGAAGGAGGCACAGGTTTGAGATGAGGGGGGATTTTTTTTCTGAATGTGAGGATTTGCGCTGGAAGGGGGGGATGGGGGAGGATTTGTGCTGGAAGGGGGAGATGGGGGAGGATTTGTACTGGGAGGGGGAGATGGGGGAGGATTTGTGATGGGAGGGGGGATTTATGCTGGGAGGGGGAGATGGAGAAGGATTTGTGCTAAAAGAGGGATTTGTGCTGGGAAAGGGGAGGTTAAGGCAAGGGTTTGTGCTGAGAAGGGGGATTTTCACTGGAAGGGGTTATATGAGGGTGAGGATTTGTGCTGAAAGGGAGTATTTTTGCTGCTAGGGGGAGATGGAGGGGGCGGTGGTCTGGAAGGGGTGTGGTTTACAGATGATAGGGCGGGTCTTAAATATGAAGGGGTGTGGTTTTGACAGGAAGGGTGGGTCGTATTTAAATTAAGGGGTGCATGAATTTAGTCAGGCCCAGGGCAGCACAAAACCTAAATACACCACTGCTGACAGGGGCAGTGCTAGCGAAGGTAATTCATGTTCTACCTCACATAGTCAGTGGCAGTGACTATTTACCACTGGTGATACCACAGTGGTTAGCAGGAGAAGGGAAAGGATTGTGCCTCGATCTATCCCCCTCAGTAGAAGAAACTGTATGTTTGTACGCCAAGAAGAATAAAACTGAGTTGGACCTATTCACTGTGTGGAACTCTGGTTACTAGGAGCAAAGGAGTCAGGGACGAAGTACTGGACTTGACTGTAGGACACCTACACAAAACCCAATCTTCTGGCCTTCACCTCTCAGCTATGGAGGACATGGGCCGTGGTGTATCTCATCCCTCTCCCCAGCACTGAGACCCCTAGACGAAGAAAGACAAGCCGAGCATGAGAAAGGGAGAGAGGGGTGAGGCCGCTACACCTGTAAACTACATTTACCTAGAGAAAAAAACATTAGCTGCTATAGTCAGTAATGCATAACAACGAGAAGGCTTCAGCTGTATCTGGTAATTACACTAGAGGCTATTAGCCTCTAATCTGCATAATCCTTACTTATCTTCCATACATTGGTAACGTAAGGTTTGTTAAATCAAATGTACAGGATTATCACCAGGCATTTGTAAGAAAATTAATTTCCGACAGTTTTCTGTGTTCTCTCTAACTGGCGGTGCAGTAACAGGTTGAGACAAGACCAATGAAATTCACATATTTAATATGGTGTTTATAGGTCAGACAACATGTCTAAAAAGGCAGAAAATCATACCAAGCCCCATGATAATTGCTAAAGAAGAAGCAGAGGAAGGGAGTGTTTCAAGATTTGCTAGCCTGCAGGGAGCTAAATATAAACTAGCTCCAAAGGATGTCAGGTATTTAGACTCTCAGAGGTCAAACACATGACAAAATATTATAATAAATGTAATTAAATTGGGGATCACACATAAGTAATCAGGCTATTTTCACTTTATTTTGATGATCTTACCACCAGTAACACACTTTGTGTCGCAGGGTGACAACACTCACTATGGATCTATGTATCTATGGAATAGTTTTATCACCACAGGTTGCTATATTTACTTAGGCTATTAACATGTCCCCTACTTTTCATCTTCCTTATGTAGCGGGGTCTTCAAAGTTAGTGGGATACACCTGGGGGTAGAGAGACCCAGGTGTGTAATTATGTCAGGGATTAGACCCCTTTTTCTTATTCGTGGAGGATTGGGTGGTGTAATATTCTCTTTGACCAGTGGGTGTCAGTGTACCTACTGGCTCGAGGTAGAATCACTACCACAGTGCTACCCTTCTTTGTCCCTTCCTGGAGATGGTACGGCTGGGGCGGGGAACCCGCCGTGGTGTCGATGGGAGGAGATAAAAGGGGGAGACGCCCTCGCCACAAGGTTCTTTTTTGGGAGAGATCATCTCTTCACGCACCCGGGCACCTTAGGCCTGGGTGCGGGCGGTTCAAGGTTCCGGCCTAGGCGCCCAAGGCCTGGCCGGAACGAAGATGGAGTCCATCCCGGGCACCTTCAGCCCGGGGTGAGGTACTATTAAGGAGGCCTGGGACCCGGTGACTCCGACTGGGTCCCGCGAGGGTGAAGTTGCTCCAGGGCGCCCCTTGCGAGGGGACCCGCATCTGAGGTGAGGAGGCTGGGGGGGGGGTCACCCGTCCGAAGACCCGGTGTAGCGTCAACCCGGTGATGGATGGGCCTTCAGTAACTCCCTCGGAGGACATCTTCCCCTGATATGGGCTACAGCGCAGCGGAGGAGCTTTCATCAAGATTCCTGCAACCCCTGGTCATAGCACAGGGAGTGTAGGGACTAGGAACCTGTACAGTGCCTCGACCTGCTTCCCCATCGTATCATGCCGTTGCATTTGACTGTATGTGGAGATACGCAATAAACCTGAGTTTGGACTTTGATGGGTGTATGGACTCTGTTGATGGGAACAAAGAGAGATTCCGGCACGGAAGGACTGACCCTCATAACCAGCACACATTTGGCCCGAGGAAAAAGATTGATACTGGCCTTCACCTCTCCCACATGCACGGGGAGGACATGGGCCGTAGCGCACCTCACTCTGTTGCTCGACATACCCCTAGCTAAAGAGGTTGGGGTGAGGCCGCTACACGTGGGGGCTCGTGAGTCCGGGATGAAATGTGTGTTGACCCTGAGGTTTGGAACGGCTGTGTTTGAACTTTGCTGCCCGGAGGAGGTCCGAGCAGGTCGGCCATGTGATTGGCCAAAGTGCATCCCTGTGCTCGAAGTCGTGGAAATTTCCCTGAAAAACCGGGAGAAGCCCATGCAGAAAGAGCGGGAAGAGGGAGGAGTCCAGCCGTGTGACGAACTACATGTGGGGACTTTTGCTGCACTGCGCCACGAGGCACCCCATGACTGCGCAATTCGTGGGAGGAGACTGAAGGAAGCCCGCAAAAACGTGCAAGTCGTGGGAGGAGTCTGGCCACGTGTGGAGATACACGTGGAGACTCCGGCGCGAGGTCAGCGCGTGATGGAGCAGCAAGTGGTCGGAGTGAACTCAGGCTCCCCGTGGATGCCGGTACCTTATCCTTTCAAGATGACTGCATTTGCTGCACCCATTACAGACACGGGGATAAGGCTCAGGCCCCGAGGACAGTTGGCTCTGTATTCATGCAGAGACACGGAGGCCCTCGGTGTGATCTGTCCCGGATGCTCAGGACTGGTGGTCCAACTAAAGCCATTCGGGTGATGCGAAGCATGCAAGGAGTTTCTTTTTGAGGTTGAACCACACACGGAAAGGCCCCGGGCCCTACGCCTCAACTGCATCACAGGAACCGCCACTCCGGAGGGAGAGATCAAAGCCTTTGCGGAGTTTCCCGTGCGTGCTGACCAGGGCGAAGTGACTGCCCAACCAGAGACTGAGAGAGAAAAATCCGAGGACACTGCTTCGGTCACTACAGACTCCCTGCTCCCACCTCCGAAGAGGAAAGTCGGCCTGGTACAGGCATCCTATGGTCGTGGTCAAGCTTCACCCCGCCGCTTGCCTGGCCTGGATGGCGCCGGTAGAGAAGAGAGTCCCGGACATCCCAGTTCTTCAGAAGGTCCAGGTGAGCCAGGGGCTGGGACTGTGGTGTTGGTTGGAGGTGTCGGTGGTCCACAGTCGGTGGAGCCCGCAAGGGAGGGTAGCCTTCCGTCTACTAGAGACTACCTTCCCGCTGAGATGTATGACACCTCCGACTTAGAGTCATTGTCAGACTGTGGGGATGACGGAGAGATAGACGAACTGTTTCACCGGAAGGGCTGGGACAGACGCCCACTACCTGTGCTGAGTAAACCGCAGGATTCCCCCATGTCCATAGAAGACAGTACGCTCCGGGTGAAGGCCCCGGAGTTCCCGAGGAAATCTAGTCCTCCGACCAACTTCCCGCATTCAACTACATCACCCGCTCTGATGTTTGGGATGCAGCGTGCTTCGTTGCGGGCACCAAAGACAAAGAAACCCGAGATGGTGAAGGTACCTCGGCACCCGGAGGCCATTGTACAGCCAGGAGAAGGTGAGCGAGATGTGATGCCACCTCTAGCCAGGTTGCAGAGACTTTTCTCCCAGAGAGTCGCCCGTGAATATGGGTGGGAGTACCCCTACTTACCTCGGGACTTATTGTATGAAGTTGAGGTCCTGCGACCAAGGTGGTATGACGAGTTTGTATGGGAAAAACTTAAAGTACCCCATGCCAGGCGATACCTGTCATGTTCGCCGCCTGTGTCTAAAAAGTTTAAGGACTGCAGAGCTGATTGGAGACTTGGGCGCCATATTCATGCCGATAAGGTGCTCATCTGCCGGAAAGAAGGAGAGGATGTCGAGTATTCGGTGGAAGTGTTTGACGGGCACCTGAAGCCCCTGTTTCTGCCGGATCCAAGGTTCTATTTATAGGAGAAGTGAGCTCCTATCTTGTTGCTGTATAAACTTTCTGGAAGAGACATTCCCAGACGCCTAGAACTGTGCCCTACTTTTGTTTTGATTTGGGCTTTTCTTTTACTCACTGGAGATTTGGGAGCTGTTGTTTTTTTCTCCCTTTTCTTCATGTGCCAAAGGCAGAGACTTTTTGGGGTAGAGTTAGAGTAGGAAAGCAGGAAGAATGAAGATCTCACCAAGTGTCATTACCGCAGCACTGTCACCAGGTGGCAGTGTTGTGCAACGAATGTTTGAAAATGTTACACACGCATTACTTACTTATTGGAGTGAGTGGGTCTCTCGGCTGACGGACTCACTCATGCCAAGTTAACACAGAGTGTTAGGATGTGTTTTTTTGGTTTGTTTCCCTTCTGCAGGAGATTCGTCGGTCAAGACTACTGAGTATGGGGTGGTTCTTAGACAGTGACGGGAGGGATTGTATATGTGTACATGACAGATGTTTTATACAAAAGTTTTAATGTTTTATAGTTCCTTTTTCTGTTGAGCAGGTCTTGGCACATACAGTATCCAAAATTTGAGGGATAGCCTCTGGGGCCCACTTCATGTCACCACTCCTTGGGAGACATGGGTGTGCACCTGACGCTGGGGACCAGCGTCAAATCACCAGGGGGAGTGTGTAGCGGGGTCTTCAAAGTTAGTGGGATACACCTGGGGGTAGAGAGACCCAGGTGTGTAATTATGTCAGGGATTAGACCCCTTTTTCTTATTCGTGGAGGATTGGGTGGTGTAATATTCTCTTTGACCAGTGGGTGTCAGTGTACCTACTGGCTCGAGGTAGAATCACTACCACAGTGCTACCCTTCTTTGTCCCTTCCTGGAGATGGTACGGCTGGGGCGGGGAACCCGCCGTGGTGTCGATGGGAGGAGATAAAAGGGGGAGACGCCCTCGCCACGAGGTTCTTTTTTGGGAGAGATCATCTCTTCACGCACCCAGGCACCTTAGGCCTGGGTGCGGGCGGTTCAAGGTTCCGGCCTAGGCGCCCAAGGCCTGGCCGGAACGAAGATGGAGTCCATCCCGGGCACCGTCAGCCCGGGGTGAGGTACTATTAAGGAGGCCTGGGACCCGGTGACTCCGACTGAGTCCCGCGAGGGTGAAGTTGCTCCAGGGCGCCCCTTGCGAGGGGACCCGCATCTGAGGTGAGGAGGCTGGGGGGGGTCACCCGTCCGAAGACCCGGTGTAGCGTCAACCCGGTGACGGATGGGCCTTCAGTAACTCCCTCGGAGGACATCTTCCCCTGATATGGGCTACAGCGCAGCGGAGGAGCTTTCATCAAGATTCCTGCAACCCCTGGTCATAGCACAGGGAGTGTAGGGACTAGGAACCTGTACAGTGCCTCGACCTGCTTCCCCATCGTATCATGCCGTTGCATTTGACTGTATGTGGAGATACGCAATAAACCTGAGTTTGGACTTTGATGGGTGTATGGACTCTGTTGATGGGAACAAAGAGAGATTCCGGCACGGAAGGACTGACCCTCATAACCAGCACACATTTGGCCCGAGGAAAAAGATTGATACTGGCCTTCACCTCTCCCACATGCACGGGGAGGACATGGGCCGTAGCGCACCTCACTCTGTCGCTCGACATACCCCTAGCTAAAGAGGTTGGGGTGAGGCCGCTACACTTACATAGAGGGGAGTTGTGCTGTAGTTCACAGAAGAGAACTGGACAGGGCTGATAACATTGTTTAAGATTTCAGCTCAATGTGCAAAAAGGACTGGTAATGTGCAATATATACAACGTACGTGTCTTTTCTTGGGTTTAGATATACCCCAACATTTCATATTCCTTTGTGTGAAATACCTTGTGTCAGTTCCCCTGCTTTCCTATATCAAACTGACCTCGCTGAGCATAGAAGCACATCCTTTCCAAGCGTGGTCAGTTTTCTGGCTGTGCTGCGTAGCTTGCTTGTCCACCAATGGCCAAGACTTGTGCTGACACGCCCCTGCACAGCCAATCACTTGAAAGATCAGTGCACTGCTGCAACTCCACCTACAGTTCTCTAAGCCTCTTATGTAGATGTAAAAAAAAAATTGGCACCCTAAAGTGACAGGACAAAAGAAAACTCCCCACAAAATAAGCACATTTTGCTAATTTGTTAAAGTGGAAGTTAACCCTCCTATCATTTTCAGGCAAGGAAGCTGACATCTTGGCCTCTGTTTAATCTTCATCTGCCATGATGCTGCACATGTGATCAGTTATGACACCAGCCATTGGATGGTTTGACAGTTTGGTTGAGAGCACAACCAATGTGACAGTTGGCATTCCCGGCATGCCGGGAATGTAACTGCTTTTTGAAACTGTTAAATCGATGGGTTTACTTCCGCTTTAAGTATTTACTAAGAACAATGATGAGTCTTTTAAAGATTTGTGGGAATTGAAGTCCACAGCCTGTTAACTTCCAATAACAAGTATGTTGCAGCGCCCCTTTGAAACTACAATTCCCATCATCCACAGTGACTGCACAGTAAGTCCTCTCTCCTCTTCTGATTGGTTTTGACTCCACCTGCCCTCTGATTGGCTCCCTGTCACTGTTGCAGAAGGGGAGGATGAAGGAGTAAGTGGAGGATGATTACAGAGTCTGCTCTCACACAGATCCTGGCAGGGAGTGAGCAGAGGAACGTATCCGCACACACAAGCACAAAGTCTCAGTGCAGCACAGCTTCTCCTGTCAGCAGCAGTAAGGAGGGGATACGAATCACAACCTCCTCACACACACAACTCTGCATCACACTGTTGGGGAGGCAGAGAATCACAAAGCCAGCTGCATAATTTGCCCTCACACAGCAGCTCGGGGAAGGGGGGATTATCGGCTGCAACCGGCTACATACGATAAAAGATTTGTAGTATTTGTAGCATCCCTGTATACATTATGAATAGGGTTTGCTGCCACCTTCAGGTAATTGGACACTGGAAAAAACAAGACAGGAAGTCCTCTTCTGGGCAAACCCCTCCTCATTAGGCAAGGCTTCAGTTTTTTGCTAGTGTCTGAAGGTGATGGTCACAGCTGTGCAGCTCACTGCACAAGAATAGCTAGCTTCTCAATGGTTCCATCTGGGATTGGGAGAATAGCTTTTTACAGATCCATATCTTTTGACTTATCATCACAATAGTACCAGACAATTTGGGGACAGCCTGTAATGTCGTCGATCGGCACTAGACCCTGTGGAGTGGCGCTCTGTTCAATGATATATTTCCTGGTTGACCATTACGGTGCTATACAGGTCCAGGGCAGTGATCCACAGCTGGGGAATTTAATCCCTGGAGGCTCTCTGTGGCAAAGCCCACCATCAGGGGAGGGCTGGGCCAGGGGGCAGGGTGGAAATTGCCTCCCAGGCCGCCCTAACTTATGTTCAAAATGGCCGGCAGCCGCTGCCCCCTACCATTTTCTTTTTTATTCTGGTCTAGGAAGTCGGGCCGGGGGCATGGCCATGGCGGCTGACCACTAGCTGTTGCATTCCGGGAGTTGTAGCCCGCACTCAAGCTTCTGGTGGATGGAAAACACAGCAGCGCAGAGGAAACTACAACTCCCTGGGACCGGATTCTTGGAAGCAGGCAGAGGCAGGGTGTGCCAGGGAGTCGGGACGCAGGGCTGCAGGGCTGGGTTCTGGATGCAACTTGACCCCAGGATCAGGAGCGTTACCCCCCCTGGAAACCGTGGCGTGCAAGGCCCCTCTGAGCTGAGATCGCTGAGGTGAGAGACCCTGACACTCCTTGCTGACAACCCCCATCTCCCCCCCCCATACACCCCATGTAACCTGTCCCAGTGATCAGGCTGCATTGATGGGCACTGGAGTTGGCTGCACTGATGGGCACTAGTGAGGCTGCATTGAAAAACCAGGTGGGCCATGGATGGTGAGCTGATTTGGCGGTTCAATGAGCCACTTGACTGGACTTGCCCCCCAGGCCTAAGGCCGCCAGCCCTCCCCTGCCCACCATGATGGGTGAAGATCGGGCCCGCTCAAGGGGTTCTGCAGCCAGAATGCTGATGCCCTAAGGTATGGATGAGTCCACATCTGCTATCACTGGGGCACAGTACAGTATACATTACAGACATAGAAATTTGGCAGGCAGTTTTTTTCAGCCAACCACAACTGTCTGCAGGGAAATGGGCCCTTCGTCCAGAGGTGTTTGAGAAGCTCTGTCAATAATAAGTACCCTAGATGTGGATCTTCTGCTATCCAGATTTATTGCAATGCTGGACAGGTTTATCAGGACCAGGGATCCTCAAGTGTTTGTGATGTCCTGGTGACACCCGTGGACTAGTTCTTCCTACAGCCGTGGCTAAAAGTTTTGAGAATGACACAAATATTCTTTCTGTCAGATGTTACTATGGTTTACTGAAGTATAATTACAAGCATTTCATACGTTTTAAAGGCTTTTATTGACAGTTACATTAAGTTTATGCAAAGAGTCAATATTTGCAGTGTTGATGCTTGTTTTTCAAGATCCCTGCAATTCACCCTGGCATGCTATCAATCAATTTCTGGGTCACATCCTGACTGATGGCAGCCCATTCTTGCATAATCAATGCTTGGAGATTGTCAGCATTTGTGGGGGTTTTCTTTCTCGTACATCACGGGACACAGAGCGACATAGTCATTACTAATGGGTTATATAGATACCGTCAGGTGCTGGCACTGGCAACTTCCAAAACCGGAAGTACCCTCCCCTATATAAGCCCCTCCCATCCGGGAGCACCTCAGTTTTTTGCCAGTGTCTAAGGTGTTGGCCAAGAAGAAACATGTGTTTTTCACTGAGCTTGCGTACAGGTTCTTTTGGGCCTCAGTAAGCTATTCCGGATCCGACCAAAAAAGCTTCATAGCTAAGCGGTCGGTACCCGGGCCTTGCAGAGAAGAGCAAGGTTTTGCCTGTAATGCTTCTCTTAGGAGAGCTGGACCCTGGGATCCAGAGCTCTGGTCATACCCACGACCAAGATGTTTTCTGTGCAGGGTGCTATACAGGTCCAGGGGAGTGGAATCCTTGGGAACCCGGTCCCTGAAGGTTTGATTACAATGCCTGCCGTGATAGGTGAAGTTTGGGCTTTTGTGGACCAAACAAAGTCCTGCGGCGGGGAACAGGTAAGTGGGGGCCCCCAGGAACTTGGTTCTATTGGGGGACCCCCAAGCCTAATTTGTCTTTCTGTCTGTTACCTAATGGTATTCCCGCAAAATTCTGTGCATGCCTGTAACTACTAAAAAAATGTAATAATTTTTAATGGTGGTCAAAAAAAAAAAAAAAAAAAATATTTTTTTATATATATTTAAGATATTAGACTGCGGTACCTGTGTTTGTCCACTAGAGGCCGCTGTGGAATGTTTTCTTGTCATGTGGACTAGTTTCTTCTCAGCAGAGCAAGTCCAGGCAGATGGTGAGTTCTCTTATGGGAAACTGCTTCCTCTGCCATGTTGCAATGCTCGTCCATCCCCCGGCCTGCGGCAAAGAGGGGCCCTGGCTCTTGTCCCTAGTCTCCATTTTTCAAAATTAGCGCCGAAGGCACACGTGGCCGCGCGCGTGCGCGTGCACGCGCCTCTATATATAGAGGTGAGCCAGGAAAGGGGGCGGAGCCTGGGGGATGACGCTCTGTGTGCGCCGCAGCGCTTCTGCGCATGTGCGGGCGTCCCAGCATGTAAAAACCACAGTTTTGTGTGGTGAGCTGGCTATGAAGTACAGAGACAGAGCTGGCAACATTTAAAAAAAAGGGCATACAGCAAGCGGTTGATACAGGCATCCCCTAGAAAGGCACATTAGTAGACACCAACTGTGATATAGCAGCAATTGTGCTAGACTATTCTCAGTAAAAGTGGTGTATTACGGCTGGAATACCTCAGCTTTAGGCTTAGGAATATGCCGTCCAGAAGCTCCGGAACTGAATCTTCCAGGAAGCGAAGGGGGTCTCATCGGGCTCGGAGGATCTTGGGCATACTTCTGCTGCACCAGTATCCCCTGAAGTTCAGAGGTAAGTGACCGTAGAGACCCCGCAGGGGTACTTGGTACTGTGGCTGTCCTCAGTTCACCTGCTCCTGTGTATGTAACAGAGGAGGTTTTTTCCTCAGCTCTGGGAGGATTAGAGAGAGATTGTCAACATTTATCGCTGCCTCCCTGTCAGGGAAAGCACGCCCGATCTCCGTCTCCTCCTTCAGAGTGCCTGTTAGCAGAGCAACAGTCCCATACAGGGATCGACCTGCCTGAAGGGGATCAGGATGAGGTTGATTCTGTTATAGAGGAATCAACAGTGGGGGAACCTTTTCTCAGCATCTCAAGCTGAAAGATTATGGGTTCAGTCTCTGACTAACATGGTCCGATCAGCATTTAAAAATGCACCTTGTGGAACCATCAACCACTACTGTATCCTCGTTGGGGTCGCTAGAAGCCCCCAGACTGTTTGTTCTTTTCCACTTCACCCTTTACTGAAAGGGCTCATTTACCAGGATTGGGAACGTCCTGAGAAAATATTTATTCCCCCAAGAGATTTCCGGTGGTCTATCCCATGGAGGATAAGTTCATCAAAAAAAAAATGGAAGGTCCCTACAGTGGACGCAGCCATCTCTTGTATGTATAAATCACTGACATGTCCAGTGGATAATGTCCAAATGTTCAAGAACCCAATAGATAAAAGATTGGAGTCCTTATGAAAATCTGCTTGGTGATACAACCAGCAGTAGCAGCTATTGGGGTCTGCTAAGCAGTGAAGGATCAGTTGAAACAGGTCTTGAGGGACTTGACAGATCAGCAGGCTTTGCCCTAGCTGATCTACCTAGAGCCTTAGGCTTTGCGGTTGACGCCATAGAGGATTCAGTCCATCAGGCCTCCCGCCTTACGCTGTCTATAGTACATATGCGTAGGCTCCTATGGCTCAAAAACTGGTCTGCTGAAGCTCCCTGTAAAGAATGGCTGGTTAGCGTCCCATTTCATGGTGAACGCTTATTCAGGGAAAACCTGGACAAATATATCCAGAAAATTTCCAGCGGTAAAAATACGCTCTTGCCGGTTAAAAACAGAGTTAGAGGTCCCTCTTTAAGAGGCCTGCTTCTCCAGTCCCTGGGGCATCGGCTGTGTAACAGTTCCGACGGCCTCCTCGGTCAATTCCCGGGGGTAAAAAACAGGGACAGTAGCAGGGTAATGAGAAACCCTGGGTCAGGGGAGGTACAAAACCTCCCCCAAAGTTAAATTCATTGAAGCCCCCACTCAGTCAAACGCGGACGGGAGGCCCATATTAATTCTAAAAGGGCTATACAAATTCCTGTATATCAGGACTTTCCGATGGAGTCGATCCGATCGGTGGCCACTGCCCTACAAGGGGAGGATTGGTTAGCCGCGATCGACATCAAAGATGCTTATTTGCACATTCCCATCTTTCCAGTCCACCAAAAATTTCTACGCTTTGCAGTAGAAGGGCGCCATTTTCAGTTCAGAGCCTTACCCTTCGGTTTGGCCACAGCACCACGAGTGTTTACAAAAATTCTGGCCCTTTATTGGCCAATCTAAGAACACAAGGTGTAATGATAATGGCATATCTGGATGACTTGTTGCTGATAGACCACTCAGTGAAAAAACTAGACGTGGTCGTTCACAAGACAATCAAGTATCTGGAATCTCACGGTTGGATTATCAACCGAGACAAGTCAGCCCTAAAAACCAGTCAAAAGTCTGGAATACTTGGGGCTAAGGTTGGATTCAGGCCAGAGAAAAATATTCTTGCCTCGAGGAAAGGTGTTGTCTTTGAAAGATTTGATCCACTTAGTGGGTACAAAAAAGACAGCCGTCCATACGCCTGTATATGAGGCTGCTGGGAAAAATGGTGGCATCATTCGAAGCAGTACCCTACGGTCAATTCCATTCAAGGAATTTGCAAGGGGCCATACTGTCAGCCTGGAACAAAAAAGTTCAGGCCCTAGACTTACAATGTCCTTGTCCCCTTCCGTTCGCAAGAGCCTCCGTTGGTGGTTGGTTCCCCAGAATCTGGAAAAAAGGAAATCCTTCAGTCCGATTTCTTGGAAGGTGGTCACTACAGATGCCAGCCTTATAGGCTGGGGAGCAGTACTGGAGCAATAGTCTCTCCAGGGCAGATGGTCGGATGCAGAAAAGGCCCTGCCCATCAATCTCTTAGAGATACGAGCAGCCCGGTATGCCCTAGTAGCATGGACATCCAAACTCCAAGGGTCCCCTGTCAGAATTCAATCAGACAATGCCACAGCAGTGGCATATATCAATCATCAGGGGGGCACCAGGAGTCGTGCAGCCCAGAGGGAAGTAAATTACATCCTGAAATGGGCAGAAAAATATGTCCCAGCCATATCTGCGGTATTCATTCCAGGAGTGGAGAATTGGAAGGCGGACTTTCTAAGTCGCCAGCAATTAGGCCCAGAGGAAGGGTCCCTTCACCCCGAGGTTTTCTGGACAATATGTCAGCGGTGGGGAACATCGGATGTAGATCTTCTAGCATCCAGATTCAACGCAAAGGGGGACAGGTTTGTCTCTCGGACAAGGGATCCCCTAGCTTGCGGCTCGGATGCCCTAGTGTTCCCTTGGGATCAGTTCAAGCTGATATATGCATTCACACCGCCACAATGGTTACCTCGATTACTCCGCAGAATCAGGGTAGAAAAGAAACCAGTGATTCCGGTGGCTCCAGCGTGGCCCCGAAGAGCGTGGTACGCGGAGATTGTAAAATTTCAGTGGGGAGTCCTTGGACTCTCCCACGTCGTCCGGACCTGCTTTCGCAAGGACCGATATACCACCCTTCCTTACCAGCCCTAGGTTTGACGGCCTGGCTATTGAAGCCCACATTCTAAAAAAGAGAGGGCTCTCTAATGCTGTGGTATCTACCATGATCAATGCCAGGAAGCCGGTATCCAGGCAGATCTACTATAGAATCTGGAAGGCGTACATCGCGTGGTGTGAGGCCAAGAAATGGCATCCACATAAGTACGTAATAGGTAGGATTCTGGACTTCCTACAGTGGGCTGTAGATAGGAAGCTTGCCTTGAGTACTATCAAGGGTCAGATTTCGGCCTTGTCAATATTTTTTCAAAGGCCCTTGGCTTCGCATTCACTAGTCAAAGCCTTTATACAAGGAGTGATGCGTATTAGTCCTCCGGTTAATATTCCCATATGTCCATGGGATCTAAACTTGGTTCTGTCGGTTCTACAGAAACAACCATTTGAACCATTACAGCATATTTCCTTGGTGCTTCTCACCAGGAAATTGATTTTTCTAGTAGCCATTTGTTCGGCTAAAAGAGTATCGGAATTAGCAGCTATGTCCTGTAAGGAGCCATATCTGGTTATCCATAAGGACAGAGTAGTGTTACGTCCTCATCCAGCCTTTCTTCCTAAGGTGGTATCGAGGTTTCATTTGAACCAAGATGTGGTTCTTCCTTCTTTTTTCCCCAAACCTACTTCGGTAGAGGAAAAGTTATTGCATTCTTTGGATGTAGTAAGAGCAGTTAAAGCTTATCTAAAAGCCACTGCTCAGATTCGCAGAACGGATACTTTGTTTATTCTGCCGGAAGGCCCCAGAAAGGGTCAGGCAGCGTCAAAATCTACTTTAGCCAAGTGGATTCGACAGGTCATTATGCAAGCTTATGGCTTGAGAAGGAGACCGCCTCCGTTCAAAGTTAGAGCGCACTCCACGAGAGCAGTTGGAACTTCATGGGCAGTGCATCACCAGGCCTCCCTGGCTCAAATCTGTAAGGCCGCAACATGGTCTTCAGTTCACACGTTTACTAGGTTCTACCAGGTGGACATTAGAAGTCAGGAGGATGTCGTCTTTGGGCGCAGTGTGTTGCAGGCCGCAAAAGATCCTCATGTCTGATAGCGCTCAGCTTATATATGGTGTATCCCCCCCCTCATTTGGCATTGCTTTAGGACATCCCATTAGTAATGACTATGTCGCTCTGTGTCCCGTGATGTACGAGAAAGAAAATAGGATTTTTATAACAGCTTACCTATAAAATCCTTTTCTTGGAGTACATCACGGGACACAGAGCTCCCGCCCCTCTTTGGGGACACTTATTGCTTTGCTACAAAACTGAGGTGCTCCCGGATGGGAGGGGCTTATATAGGGGAGGGTACTTCCGGTTTTGGAAGTTGCCAGTGCCAGCACCTGACGGTATCTATATAACCCATTAGTAATGACTATGTCGCTCTGTGTCCCGTGATGTACTCCAAGAAAAGGATTTTACAGGTAAGCTGTTATAAAAATCCTATTTTTTTCACCCGCCTCTTGAGGATGGACCACAAGTTCTCAATGAGATTAAGGTCTGGGGAGTTTCCTGGCCATGGACCCAAAATTTCGATGTTTTGTTACCCAAGCCACTTAGTTATCACTTTGCCTTATGCCAAGGTGCTCCATCACGCTGGAAAAGGCATTGTTCGTCACCAAACTGTTTTTTGATGTTTGGGAGAAGTTGCTTTCAGGGGGAAGTTTTTGTACCATTCTTTATTCATGGATGTGTTCTTAGGCATTATTGTGAGTGAGCCCACTCCCGTGACTGAGAAGCAACCCCACACATGAATGGTCTCTGGATGCTTTACTATTAGCATGGCTCAGGACTGATGGTAGTGCACACCTTTTCTTCTCCAGACAAGGTTTTTTCCTGGATGCCCCAAACAATCGGAAAGGGGAATCATCCGAGAAAATTAATTTACCCCTGTCCTCAGCAGTCCAGTCCCTGTACCTTTTGCATCCCTGATGTTTTTCCTGGAGAGAAGTGGCTTCTTTGCTGCCCTTCTTGACACTAGGCCATCCTCCAAAAGTCTTTGCCTCACTGTGCATGCACATTCCCTCACACCTGCCTGCTGCCATTCCTGAACAAGCTCTGCACTGGTGGTGCCCCGACCCTGCAGCTGAATCAACTGTAGAAGATTGTCCTGGAACTTGCTGGACTTTCTTGGGCACCATAATTTTCATGGCAAAGAGGGACTTTGCAATTAATTGCAGTTCATCTGATCACTCTTCATAACAATCTGGAGTATATGCAAATTGCCATCACAAAAACTGAGGCAGAAGAGTTTGTGAAAATTAATATTTGTGTTTTTCTTAAATTCTTTGGCCACGGCTGTATTTTTGGCCACGCCATTGCAGCTACCTCTTCTGCTTCTAGGAATTCAAGTGGAAGAATTCCAGTGATTCTATTTGCTCTGGCCTAGCCCATGAAAACTTGGTACATCATTATTCTGAACATATTGATGAATGAACCCCAAACTCCTCCAGTCCAACCTGACCTGTCTTTTTTCCTTAAGATGGTCACTTTATTCCATCTCAAACAGGAAATTCTGTCACCGCCTTTTCGACTTAAGTCTCAGAAACCAGGAGACAAGGCACTTCACATCTTGGATGTGGTTTGTACTATCAGGTGTCAACTGAAATTGACTGCTGCTATTTGGCAGTTGGATACCCTCCTTCTGCTTCCTGAGTGTCCAAACAAGGGTTACACAGCTTCCAAATCTACCATTCTTGTCGGATCAGTCTGCTTTTTTCTTAAGCTTTTGACATAAAAGAGAAAGTTTCACCCTTTTTGGTAAGAGTGTTGGTGTCAGGGCCGCTGATAGGGGGGGACCGCCAGTCCTCCTGTAGAGGGCCCGGGCAAGCAGGGGGGCCCAGACAGCAGGAGCATCAGTGGAGCAGAGAAGGAACAATGACAGAACAATGCCCTCTGTGTCTCTCACCCAGCAACTAAAAGCTGTTTTTCTGGCTTCCCCCTGTAAGTTGGGGAGGGGGGTGGGTGGCTATCTGTGTTGGCAAATGTAATGGGGATTTTGGGAGGGGTATATGTGCAAGGAGGAAGAATGGGGGGGATATGTACTCGGAGGAGGGTTTGGGGGGGGGGGGGTTGAACCAGGAGAGGGGATGTTTGGGTAGGGAGGAAGAATTTGTGCTGGGAACGGTAATTTAGAGGGGGTTGTGCTAGGAGGAGGGATTTGTGGAAATTTGTCCTAGGAGGAGTATTGAAGAAAGAAGATTTGTGCTGGAAGAGGAGATGGGTGGGAGTTTGTGCCAAGAGGGGTGGGGCAATTTGGGCTAATAGGAGGGATTGGGAAGATTTGTGCTGGCAGGGGGGATTTGGGGAAGAAAATTTGTGCTAGGATAGAAAGTTTGAGAAGAAAGAGGATATGTGTTAGGTGGTGTTTTTTAGGGTGAGGGAGATTTGTGCTAGGAGGGGGATTTTCATTTAAAATTTTTTGCATGAGGGGGGGCGACAGGTAGGCTGTAGGGGACTCCGTGATTCCTAACAGCAGCCCTGGTTGGTGCGTTTTAGGATATTTGACACCAGGCTTTGGTATCTCAAGTTTGTACAACCACTACTTGGTCTTTGGCTTCCAAGTACATGTTAGAGCCGCTAAGGATGCTATCATTGGGCAGCGTGTTTTGTACGCTGCTGCATGAAGTTCTAACCTGTTTGGTTTGGTTATTTTGGGCCTGCTGGCTTGTTGCTGTGTTGCCCTTCTCTCATGTTCAGTGTTTTGGGATATCCCTGAATATAATGACACTGTGTTCCATGATGTATGATAATGGAAATTGGATTTTTGGTAAAATCCTTTATTGTAAAATAATTTTCTTGGAGTACACTACAGGACATAGAGACTCCACCTCTCTTTTCTTGTGGTTGATGGCTTGCTACAAAAAAATGAAGCCTTGCCTAATGGAGAGGAGTTATGCCTAGTAAGGGACTTCCCACTTTAGTGGTGCACAGCAGGTTTTTTTTTAACCACTGTGAGGGGGTTAACTCGGTAGCGGTTGTGTGTGACCCCCTGGTTGGGCTCCCCACACAAAAACAGGGCCAGCAGACGGAGGTTGTGGTTTTCAAAATCAAAAGGTGCGGTTTATTTCTCTATGTACAGTGACAAAAACACAGCAAAGCCAAAAAGAAACATAAACAAAATAAATCCTGGTCAGTTTGACCTCTGACTAAACATGCAGGTTTCCTAAACTAACAACTGGGATCAGCCTGGTGCTGTCCTAGTCCCTAAGTCCCTGGTTTAGTAAAAGTCCAAACAAATAGCCACACAGGCTTTGCCTCACCGCACAGGGGTTCACTCTCCCTAGACAGTCCACACAGGTCTGGTTCCAGGCATGAGCTAACACCTAATGAATCTGGGAGTTCTTATAGAGGCCTAAATGAGCTGACAAGCTTCAGCTGGTCTCATCAACTCCCTGCCTCACGACGCCCAGCACTCTCCCTAGAGGTATGAGTCATTCATGAGCCCACTAGCCTCAGCTGGGCTTCATCAACTCCCTAGTTGTATAAGTCGGCATAAAGCCTGAATCTGGGAGAAATATATCTACCCCCCTGGATGCAACCAGGTGACTTTACCTTCCTGCTGTCACATACCCCCCCCTCTTGTTTTAACCTTGGGGTTGGAACACCAGCAATCAGGCATTCGTGTACTCGAGACAAAGCATCCACATTCCCCATTTGAATGCCAGGGCGATGCTTTACTGTGAAGTTGAATTCCTGTAGGGCCAGGAACCACCTATTCACTCTTCTATTTGTCTCCTTGTTTTGAGCCATCCACTTTAACGGAGCGTGATCCGTAACCATGTCAAAGTGCCTACCTAGCAGATAGTACCGAAGGGAATCTAGAGCCCACTTCACCGCTAAACACTCCTTTTCAACCGTGGCGTAATTTACCTCATGGGACTTCAACTTCCTGCTGAGGTAAATGACTGGGTGCTCTTCCCCGTTCCAGACCTGGGACAATACTGCTCCTAACCCCACATCTGACGCATCACTTTGTACGACAAAGTCTTTAGAGAAGTCGGGTGAGTACAACACTGGCTGGCTACATAAGGCTTGTTTCAAGAATTGGAATGCTGCCTCCGCCTCGGGGGTCCATTTAATCATGACCGACCCTTTCCCTTTCGTCAGGTTGGTTAGGGGCACAGCCTTAGAAGCAAAGTGGGGAATGAAGCGCCGATAATAACCCGCGATTCCCAGAAAGGCTCGTACCTGCTTCTTGCTGTTGGGACGTGGCCAACTCTGGATGGCCTCGACTTTGTTGAGTTGGGGTTTTATTACTCCCCTGCCAATGGTGTACCCAAGATATTTGGCCTCCTCCTGCCCAATGGTACACTTCTTGGGGTTAGCCGTAAACCCCGCTTCCCGGATAGAGTCTAGGACTGCTTGCACTTTTGGCAGATGTGAGGCCCAATCTGTGCTATGGACAATTACGTCATCCAGGTAAGCCGCAGCATACTTCCGATGGGGCCTCAGTATCTGGTCCATTTTCCGCTGGAATGTGGCCGGCGCATTCTGTAACCCGAACGGCATTCTCTTATATTGGAACGCCCCGTCTGGGGTTACAAATGCGGTTTTCTCTTTGGCCGACTTGGCCAGGGGAATTTGCCAATACCCTTTTGTGAGGTCAAGAGTCGTCATGTATCGGGCTGTTCCCAGCCGGTCGATCAACTCATCTATACGTGGCATGGGGTAGGTGTCAAATTTTGTAACTTTGTTCAACTGACGAAAATCGTTACAAAATCGCCAGCTCCCATCCGGTTTAGGCACCAACACAATGGGACTAGACCAATCACTTTGGGACTCCTCTATCACCCCTAAGTTCAGCATTTTCTGTACTTCCTCCCGTATTGCCTCCCGTCGGGCCTCTGGGATCCGATAGGGTTTTAACTTCACCCTTTCACCGGGCGGGGTAATAATATCATGCTCTACCCCAGATGTTTGTCCCGGCAGCTCAGAGAACACCTCCTTGTTGCGAAGCACAAACTCCTTAACCTCCTGTTGTTGGGGTTGTGACAAGGTGGCTGCTATTCCAACCTCCGGAATCACGCAACCAGTTTGAGCTGGTGACCAAGTTTCTGCGACTAGGGACTCTCTATCCCTCCAGGCTTTCAACAGATTAACGTGATATATCTGTTCGGGCTTTCGCCTTCCTGGTTGTCTGACCTTGTAATTCACTTCGCTCACTTTTTCCATTATCTCGTAGGGGCCTTGCCATTTGGCAAGGAATTTACTTTCAACCGTAGGGACAAGTACCAATATCCTATCCCCCGGGGAAAAGGTACGGGTCTTTGCTCCACGGTTGTACACTCTCTGCTGTGCCAACTGCGCTTGGGCCAAATGTTCCTTCACGATGGGCATTACCTGTGCAATTCGATCTTGCATCAGGGCGACATGCTCAATCACACTCCTGTGGGGAGAACTCTCACTTTCCCAAGTTTCCTTGGCAATATCCAACAGCCCTCTTGGGTGTCTCCCATACAGTAACTCAAAGGGGGAGAATCCCGTAGAGGATTGGGGCACCTCCCTAATAGCAAACATCAAATAAGGAAGTAGACAGTCCCAATCCTTTCCATCTCTATCCACCACTTTCTTCAACATTTGTTTTAGGGTTTTGTTGAATCTTTCAACCAGCCCATCGGTTTGGGGGTGATACACAGATGTACGCAATTGCGTCACTTTGAGCAATTTACACAGCTCTTTCATAACCCGGGACATAAAGGGTGTACCTTGGTCCGTAAGCAGTTCTTTACAAATACCCACCCGGCTAAAAACAAGAGATAGCTCTTTGGCTATGGTTTTGGCCGAGGTATTTCTGAGAGGGATCGCTTCTGGATAACGGGTGGCATAGTCCATTATAACCAATATGTACTGGTGCCCCCTAGCGGACTTGATTATAGGACCTACCAAATCCATTGCGATTCTCTCAAACGGGACCTCAATGATGGGTAGAGGGACCAGCGGGCTACGGAAATGTGGCATCGGGGCCGACCTCTGACACACAGGGCAGGAGGAACAATAATTTTCTATGTCCTTCATCACCCCAGGCCAATAGAATCTCTGTAATACCCTCTCTCGGGTTTTCTCTGTCCCCAGATGACCTCCAAGAATGTGCCCATGGGCCAACTCCAACACCAACTTCCTGTAAGGTTTGGGCACCACAAGCTGCTCAACGGTTTCTTCTGCCCTTTTTGCCACCCGATACAGTAGGTCCTTCTCTACGCTGAAGTATGGGTAAGTGCAGGTATTATCTGGGTTCACTAACTCGCCATCTATTTCCACTACGTTTTCCCGTGCCTTTATTAGGGCGGGGTCTTTTAACTGTTCTGTGGCAAAATTTTCCCTGTGAACCTCCAGATCAGAAAACTCCACAGACGGTAGGTTTTCGTCTGAGGAGGTGGGCTCCTCTCCAGTTTCTTGAGTCTCCCCTGCCAATACTGACAAGGGAAATTCTGGAGAGTCCTCACCACTCTCAGAGGAGTTCTGGCTATCACATTCCTGGTACATAGGGGCACCAGTGGGGGGCTCAGGATCATTCCACAGTTCCCAGAACTTCGGAAAATCCCTTCCCACAATGGCATCATGCGGTAATTGAGATACTAACCCCACTGGATGAGAGAGGGTACCTTTGGGGGTCTCGAAACACACTGTAGTCACTGGATACTCTCGGGTGTCCCCATGCACATAAATAACAGCTACCTTGCTATTCCCAGAGACCTCTGTTTTAACTAATTCAGCCTTTATCAGGGTCACAAGGCTACCTGAATCCAGTAATACCACAACATTTCTACCATTAATACACATTTTGCATAAATGTTTCTCAGTTCCCCGAATGGCAGTGCATGCGACTGTCGCACACAGCGACTGACGTCTGTCCATCAGAAAGTCACATTGCATGGGTTCCTCCACAACCGGGCAATTTGCTGCAATATGTCCCGCTTGCCGGCAGCGGTAGCAAACAATCCATTTGGCTGCCTCTTGAGCCCCTGACTTCCCAGGCTGTTCTCGCCAAACTTTGGGTAGAGCTCCCACCCTCTCACTCTCTCCACCCTCACCCCTTGGAATCCTCTTATCCGCCCCTGGGGATGGTCTGGTCTTAGGGTGGAAAGTCCGAGAGTCTCTGGAAGAGGCCGTCAGGTTCTCTGTAGCCAAGTATTTCTCTACACGATCCACAAGACCACCGGCCGTCTCTGGGTCTCCATGGCTTACCCACTTTTGGATGGCAGTAGGAAGAGCTCTCAAAAACCGATCCATTACAACACGTTCCACAATCTCTGGTGCGGACAAAGTCTCTGGCTGTAGCCACTTCCTGCTCAGGTGAATGAGATCATACATTTGAGACCTGGGGGGTTTTCCAAGCTGGAAAGTCCAGTTATGCACACGCTGAGCCCGGACAGCCAGGGTGACACCCAGCCTTGCCAATATTTCAGCTTTTAGCATCACATAGTCTTTTGCTTGGTCAGGCTCTAGGTCATAGTAAGCCTTCTGCGATTCACCAGTTAACAGAGGAGCCACCAGTCCAGCCCACTGCTCCTCAGGCCACTTTTCTCTTTCAGCAGTCCTTTCAAATGTGGTCAAAAATACCTCTGGATCATCCTCTCCAGTCATTTTTGTCAATAAACGACTCACCCCAAAGGACGCGGTATTAGTGGGACGGCTTTCCTCACTGGTCTGCGGACGTTGCTGCATTACTGCTTCCATTTGTTGTAGTCTCTGCTCTTGCTTCTGTAACAGGTCTATGAAGCGGGCCTCAGATTGCTGCTGGGCTTGTTGATGAGCTTGCTGCTGGGCTGCAAGGCTCCTTTGCAAACCTGCATTTGTCTGCTGTTGATTGGCATTTGCTAGAGCCAGCTGTTTCAGTATCTCCTCCATGCTGGCTTAAAAAAAACTGCCACTGGTTCTCCACCAACTGTGAGGGGGTTAACTCGGTAGCGGGTGTGTGTGACCCCCTGGTTGGGCTCCCCACACAAAAACAGGGCCAGCAGACGGAGGTTGTGGTTTTCAAAATCAAAAGGTGCGGTTTATTTCTCTATGTACAGTGACAAAAACACAGCAAAGCCAAAAAGAAACATAAACAAAATAAATCCTGGTCAGTTTGACCTCTGACTAAACATGCAGGTTTCCTAAACTAACAACTGGGATCAGCCTGGTGCTGTCCTAGTCCCTAAGTCCCTGGTTTAGTAAAAGTCCAAACAAATAGCCACACAGGCTTTGCCTCACCGCACAGGGGTTCACTCTCCCTAGACAGTCCACACAGGTCTGGTTCCAGGCATGAGCTAACACCTAATGAATCTGGGAGTTCTTATAGAGGCCTAAATGAGCTGACAAGCTTCAGCTGGTCTCATCAACTCCCTGCCTCACGACGCCCAGCACTCTCCCTAGAGGTATGAGTCATTCATGAGCCCACTAGCCTCAGCTGGGCTTCATCAACTCCCTAGTTGTATAAGTCGGCATAAAGCCTGAATCTGGGAGAAATATATCTACCCCCCTGGATGCAACCAGGTGACTTTACCTTCCTGCTGTCACACCACTTAACAACCACCTGCCGACAAATAACGTCGACAAGGTGGTTGCTTAACTCTGGGAGGATGTTATATAACGTCCTCCCAGAATCGCGCTCCCGCGCGCCCCCTGGGGCGCGCACACGGGAAACTCCGTGACCGCCGGGTCCAGAGGACCCGGCGGATCACGAATCGCGGTAAATCGCCGCTGATAGCGGCCGTTTACCACGTGATCGCTCCGTCAAATGACGGCGCAATCACTTGTAAACAGACCGGCGTCATTTGATGACGCCGGTTCCTCCCTCCCCTCTCTGTACCGATCGGTACAGTGTGAGAGGGGAGGGGCAGGGAGCGGATGGCAGCAGCAGCACTGTGGGCTGGATCTGTGACAATTGCAGTCACAGATCCAGCCATCCATCCATCCCTGCTCAGCCATCCCTGTGCTATACCCTGCCAATACTCTGCAATACACCCTGCCAATACTCTGAAAAATACCCTGCCAATACTCTGCAAAATACCCTGCCAATACCCTGGTGCAATACTCTGCAATACCCTGGTGCAATACTCTGCAATACCCTGGTGCAATACTCGGCAATACCCTGGTGCAATACTCTGCAATACCCTGCGCAATACTATGCAATACCCTGCAAAATAGTCTGCAATACCCTGCAAAATACTCTGCAATACCCTGCGCAATACTCTGCAATACCCTGCGCAATACTCTGCAATACCCTGCGCAATACCCTGCAAAATACTCTGCAATACCCTGCGCAATACCCTGCAAAATACTCTGCAATACCCTGGTGCAATACTCTGCAATACTCTGGTGCAATACTCTGCAATACTCTGGTGCAATACTCTGCAATACCCTGCGCAATACTCTGCAATACCCTGCGCAATACTCTGCAATACCCTGCGCAATATTCTGCAAAATACTCTGCAATACCCTGCACAATACTCTGCAATACCCTGCACAATACTCTGCAATACCCTGCACAATACTCTGCAATACCCTCCACAATACTCTGCAATACCCTCCACAATACTCTGCAATACCCTCCACAATACCCTGTGCAATACCCTCCACAATACCCTGTGCAATACCCGTGCAATACCCTGCCATACACCGCAATACCCTGCCATAGTCCGCAATACTCCGCAATGCCCTGCAATACTCCGCAATGCCCAGCAATACTCCGCAATACTCCGCAATGCCCGGCAATACTCTGCAATAACCACTTCCTGCCCTCCGGCCGTCATATGACGTCCTTGACTTTGTGCGGGGATATCTGAATGATGGGAGCAGCTACAGGCATCATTCAGATATTAGCTTTTTCAGCCGGCGATTCACTACACCATAAGAACAATCATAGCGGCTGTTCCGCCGCTTGATCATTCTTACGGGAGGCGAGAGGGGATGTCCCCCCCCCCGCCGCCCTCCGGTGCTTCTACCGACTCACCGCTACGATCAAAGCCAGGATTGTTGTTTTTTTTTTTGTATTTTTTTCAGGCTTCCCAGCCTAGAGGTGAGATGTGGGGTCTTATTGACACCCCCCCCATATCTCACTGTAAAGAGGACCTGTCATGCCATATTCCTATTACAAGGGATGTTTACGTTCCTTGTAATAGGTATAAAAGTGATCAAAAAAATGTTTAGGGCGGAAAAACATGTCAAACTAAAATAAATAAAGTAAAATGAAGAATAATTTTTTTTTTTTTTTTAAAGCGCCCCTGTCCCCGTGAGCTCGCATACAGAAGCGAACGCATACGTAAGTCCCGCCCACATATGAAAACGGTTTTCAAACCACACATGTGAGGTATCTCTGCGAACGTTAGAGCGAGAGCAATCATTTTGGCCCTAGACCTCCTCTGTAACTCAAAACATGTAACCAGTAAAAATATTTAAAGCGTCGCCTATGGGGATTTTTTAAGTAGCGAAGTTTGGCGCCATTCCACGAGTGTGTGCAATTTTTAAGGGCGACATGTTAGGTATCTATTTACTCGGCGTAACTTCATCTTTCACATTATGCAAAAACATTGGGCTAACTTTACTGTTTTTTTTTTTTTAAGCACAAAACATTTTTTTTCCGTAAAAAACGCGTTAAAAAAATTGCTGCGCAAATATCGTGCGAGATAAAAAGTTGCAACAACCACCATTATATTCTGCATGCACATTCCCTCACACCTGCCTGCTGCCATTCCTGAACAAGCTCTGCACTGGTGGTGCCCCGACCCTGCAGCTGAATCAACTGTAGAAGATTGTCCTGGAACTTGCTGGACTTTCTTGGGCACCATAATTTTCATGGCAAAGAGGGACTTTGCAATTAATTGCAGTTCATCTGATCACTCTTCATAACAATCTGGAGTATATGCAAATTGCCATCACAAAAACTGAGGCAGAAGAGTTTGTGAAAATTAATATTTGTGTTTTTCTTAAATTCTTTGGCCACGGCTGTATTTTTGGCCACGCCATTGCAGCTACCTCTTCTGCTTCTAGGAATTCAAGTGGAAGAATTCCAGTGATTCTATTTGCTCTGGCCTAGCCCATGAAAACTTGGTACATCATTATTCTGAACATATTGATGAATGAACCCCAAACTCCTCCAGTCCAACCTGACCTGTCTTTTTTCCTTAAGATGGTCACTTTATTCCATCTCAAACAGGAAATTCTGTCACCGCCTTTTCGACTTAAGTCTCAGAAACCAGGAGACAAGGCACTTCACATCTTGGATGTGGTTTGTACTATCAGGTGTCAACTGAAATTGACTGCTGCTATTTGGCAGTTGGATACCCTCCTTCTGCTTCCTGAGTGTCCAAACAAGGGTTACACAGCTTCCAAATCTACCATTCTTGTCGGATCAGTCTGCTTTTTTCTTAAGCTTTTGACATAAAAGAGAAAGTTTCACCCTTTTTGGTAAGAGTGTTGGTGTCAGGGCCGCTGATAGGGGGGGACCGCCAGTCCTCCTGTAGAGGGCCCGGGCAAGCAGGGGGGCCCAGACAGCAGGAGCATCAGTGGAGCAGAGAAGGAACAATGACAGAACCCTCTGTGTCTCTCACCCAGCAACTAAAAGCTGTTTTTCTCCACCTCTCCTTCCCACTGGCTTTCAGCTGCTGGGTGAGAGACACAGAGGGCCGAATTTAGGGGGTGCTGGGGTGGGTTGTGGTTGTGCCCACCCAGATTTCAATTCTGCTCCCTGGCCAGCCACCGCTGAGCTCCTTCCCCGCCCCCCCCCGCTCCCACCTGTACTCACTGCCGGGACAAGGAGACTGCAGTCTGGAGGATGGAGCGATGAGAGGAGAAGAGGTAGAGAGGAAACAGCCAGGAGAATGCGCACTGTGTTTTGCTCTCTCCTCAAGTCAGAAGAGTGTTTATCTATACAGTACATGAGAAAGGATCGTTCTTACTGTAGATCGCATTGCACTGTACATACACACCACCCCCTATCCACATTTCCTGCTGCTGGGAGGTGAGAAGCCCTTTGAGGAGATAGGGGGTGTTGTGTGTGTGAAGTGATCTACAGTAAGAGTGATCCTCTCTCATGTGCTGTATAGACCAGGGCTTTTCTGACAGGAGGGGGAAGCAAAACACAGCGCACCTGTCTATTAGTGGCTTCCCCCTGTAAGTTGGGGAGGGGGGTGGGTGGCTATCTGTGTTGGCAAATGTAATGGGGATTTTGGGAGGGGTATATGTGCAAGGAGGAAGAATGGGGGGGATATGTACTCGGAGGAGGGTTTGGGGGGGGGGGTTGAACCAGGAGAGGGGATGTTTGGGTAGGGAGGAAGAATTTGTGCTGGGAACGGTAATTTAGAGGGGGTTGTGCTAGGAGGAGGGATTTGTGGAAATTTGTCCTAGGAGGAGTATTGAAGAAAGAAGATTTGTGCTGGAAGAGGAGATGGGTGGGAGTTTGTGCCAAGAGGGGTGGGGCAATTTGGGCTAATAGGAGGGATTGGGAAGATTTGTGCTGGCAGGGGGGATTTGGGGAAGAAAATTTGTGCTAGGATAGAAAGTTTGAGAAGAAAGAGGATATGTGTTAGGTGGTGTTTTTTAGGGTGAGGGAGATTTGTGCTAGGAGGGGGATTTTCATTTAATTTTTTTTGCATGAGGGGGGGCGACAGGTAGGCTGTAGGGGACTCCGTGATTCCTAACAGCAGCCCTGGTTGGTGCGTTTTAGGATATTTGACACCAGGCTTTGGTATCTCAAGTTTGTACAACCACTACTTGGTCTTTGGCTTCCAAGTACATGTTAGAGCCGCTAAGGATGCTATCATTGGGCAGCGTGTTTTGTACGCTGCTGCATGAAGTTCTAACCTGTTTGGTTTGGTTATTTTGGGCCTGCTGACTTGTTGCTGTGTTGCCCTTCTCTCATGTTCAGTGTTTTGGGATATCCCTGAATATAATGACACTGTGTTCCATGATGTATGATAAAGGAAATTGGATTTTTGGTAAAATCCTTTATTGTAAAATAATTTTCTTGGAGTACACTACAGGACATAGAGACTCCACCTCTCTTTTCTTGTGGTTGATGGCTTGCTACAAAAAAATGAAGCCTTGCCTAATGGAGAGGAGTTATGCCTAGTAAGGGACTTCCCACTTTAGTGGTGCACAGCAGGTTTTTTTTTAACCACTTAACAACCACCTGCCGACAAATAACGTCGACAAGGTGGTTGCTTAACTCTGGGAGGACGTTATATAACGTCCTCCCAGAATCGCGCTCCCGCGCGCCCCCTGGGGCGCGCACACGGGAAACTCCGTGACCGCCGGGTCCTCTGGACCCGGCGGATCACGAATCGCGGTAAATCGCCGCTGATAGCGGCCGTTTACCACGTGATCGCTCCGTCAAATGACGGAGCAATCACTTGTAAACAGACCGGCGTCATTTGATGACGCCGGTTCCTCCCTCCCCTCTCTGTACCGATCGGTACAGTGTGAGAGGGGAGGGGCAGGGAGCGGATGGCAGCAGCAGCACTGTGGGCTGGATCTGTGACAATTGCAGTCACAGATCCAGCCATCCATCCATCCCTGCTCAGCCATCCCTGTGCTATACCCTGCCAATACTCTGCAATACACCCTGCCAATACTCTGCAAAATACCCTGCCAATACTCTGCAAAATACCCTGCCAATACCCTGGTGCAATACTCTGCAATACCCTGGTGCAATACTCTGCAATACCCTGGTGCAATACTCGGCAATACCCTGGTGCAATACTCTGCAATACCCTGCGCAATACTCTGCAATACCCTGCAAAATACTCTGCAATACCCTGCAAAATACTCTGCAATACCCTGCGCAATACTCTGCAATACCCTGCGCAATACCCTGCAAAATACTCTGCAATACCCTGCGCAATACCCTGCAAAATACTCTGCAATACCCTGGTGCAATACTCTGCAATACTCTGGTGCAATACTCTGCAATACTCTGGTGCAATACTCTGCAATACCCTGCGCAATACTCTGCAATACCCTGCGCAATACTCTGCAATACCCTGCGCAATATTCTGCAAAATACTCTGCAATACCCTGCACAATACTCTGCAATACCCTGCACAATACTCTGCAATACCCTGCACAATACTCTGCAATACCCTCCACAATACTCTGCAATACCCTCCACAATACTCTGCAATACCCTCCACAATACCCTGTGCAATACCCTCCACAATACCCTGTGCAATACCCGTGCAATACCCTGCCATACACCGCAATACCCTGCCATAGTCCGCAATACTCTGCAATGCCCTGCAATACTCCGCAATGCCCAGCAATACTCCGCAATGCCCGGCAATACTCCGCAATGCCCGGCAATACTCTGCAATAACCACTTCCCGCCCGCCGGCCGTCATATGACGTCCTTGACTTTGTGCGGGGATATCTGAATGATGGGAGCAGCTACAGGCATCATTCAGATATTAGCTTTTTCAGCCGGCGATTCACTACACCATAAGAACAATCATAGCGGCTGTTCCGCCGCTTGATCATTCTTACGGGAGGCGAGAGGGGATGTCCCCCCCCCCCGCCGCCCTCCGGTGCTTCTACCGACTCACCGCTACGATCAAAGCCAGGATTGTTGTTTTTTTTTTGTATTTTCTTCAGGCTTCCCAGCCTAGAGGTGAGATGTGGGGTCTTATTGACACCCCCCCCCCATATCTCACTGTAAAGAGGACCTGTCATGCCATATTCCTATTACAAGGGATGTTTACGTTCCTTGTAATAGGTATAAAAGTGATCAAAAAAATGTTTAGGGCGGAAAAACATGTCAAACTAAAATAAATAAAGTAAAATGAAGAATAATTTTTTTTTTTTTTTTTTAAAGCGCCCCTGTCCCCGTGAGCTCGCATACAGAAGCGAACGCATACGTAAGTCCCGCCCACATATGAAAACGGTTTTCAAACCACACATGTGAGGTATCTCTGCGAACGTTAGAGCGAGAGCAATCATTTTGGCCCTAGACCTCCTCTGTAACTCAAAACATGTAACCAGTAAAAATATTTAAAGCGTCGCCTATGGGGATTTTTTAAGTAGCGAAGTTTGGCGCCATTCCACGAGTGTGTGCAATTTTTAAGGGCGACATGTTAGGTATCTATTTACTCGGCGTAACTTCATCTTTCACATTATGCAAAAACATTGGGCTAACTTTACTGTTTTTTTTTTTTTTAAGCACAAAACATTTTTTTCCGTAAAAAACGCGTTAAAAAAATTGCTGCGCAAATATCGTGCGAGATAAAAAGTTGCAACAACCACCATTATATTCTCTAAGGTCTTTGCTAAAAAAACATATATAATGTTTTGGGGTTCTATGTAATTTTCTAGCAAACAAATGATGATTTTTACATGTAGGAGAGAAATGTCAGAATTGGCCTGGGTGCTCCAGAACGCCTGAAGGTGCTCCCTGCATGTCGGGCCTCTGTATGTGGCCACGCTGTGTAAAAGTCTCACACATGTGGTATCGCCATACTCGGGAGTAATAGCAGAATGTGTTTTGGGGTGTAATTTGTGGAATGCATATGCTGTGTGTGAGAAATAACCTGCTAATATGACAATTTTGTGAAAAAAAAAAAAGAGAAAAAAAAATCTTGATTTTGCAAAGAATTGTGGGAAAAAATGACAACTTCAAAAAACTCACAATGCCTCTTTCTGAATACCTTGGAATGTCTTCTTTCCAAAAAGGGGTCATTTGGGGGGTATTTGTACTTTTCTGGCATGTTAGGGTCTCAAGAATTGAGATAGGCCGTCAGTACTTCAGGTGTGATCAATTTTCAGATATTGGCACCATAGCTTGTGGACTCTATAACTTTCACAAAGACCAAATAATATACACCAATTTGTACTTATTTTTACCAAAGATATGTAGCAGTATAAATTTTGGCCAAAATTTATGAAGAAAAAATAGTAATTTGCAAAATTTTATAACAGAAACGAAAAAAAAATCATTTTTTTACAAAATTTTCAGTCTTTTTTCTCTTATAGCGCAAAAAATAAAAAACCCAACAGTGATTAAATACCACCAAAAGAAAGCTCTATTTGTGTGAAAAAAAGGACAAAAATTTCATATGGGTACAGTGTTGTATGACTGAGTAATTGTCATTCAAAATGTGAGAGCACCGAAAGCTGAAAATTGGTCTGGTTATTAAGGGGGTTTAAGTGCCCAGTGGTCAAGTGGTTAAGGAGTAGTGATGAGCCGAACACCCCCGGGTTCGGTTCGCACCAGAACCCGCGAACGGACCGAAAGTTCGAACGAACATTAGAACCCTATTAAATACAATGGATGCGAACGTTCGAATTCTAAAGTGCTAATTATAACAACTATTATGCATGTTATTGTCATAAATAGGGTTTGGGAACCCGGGTTCTGCACCAGGGGACATGTATCAATGCAAAAAGAAGTTTTAAAAACGGTCGTTTTTCGGGAGCAGTCATTTTAATGATGCATAAAGTGAAAAAAAAAAAGTCAAATATTCCTTTAAATATCGTACCTGGGGGGTGTCTAAAGTATGCCTGTGAAGTGCCACGTGTTTCCCGTGTTTAGAACTGTCCCTGCACAAAATGACACTTCTAAAGGAAAAAAAAGCCATTTAAAACTGCTTGCGGCTTTAATGTAATGTCTGGTCCCGGTAATATGGATGAAATTCTTTAAGAAAAATGGCATAGCTACCCCATGACCCCCCCCCCCTACCCCAGCCCATTACCAGCCCCTTTGGGTCTTGTATGGATATTAAGGGGAACCCCGCACATAAAATAAAAAAGGCCCTATATACTCTGAACAGCCGTATACAGGCGGTGCATACAAGACAGGGACTGTAGGTTTGTTCTTATGTAGAATCTGTTTGTAATTTTGAACAGGTACATTGTTGAAGTGTAGCTCCAGCCCAAAAATCTATTTTTAAACTTTTTGGGAAACATAGGTAAGGGTTATCACCCCTGTAACATTTGTTTTGCTGTCTGTGCCCCTGTTCAGAACATTTCACCTCACTTTCCGTCCCAATGACAACTGTTTTTGAAATGTGGTGTTTTTCTTGAAACAAGGATTGCTGATAAAGCATCAGTACAGATGAGACCCCTTTCTCCCATATTTATTCTTACAGGAGAGAATTTTCCTTTCTAGGGGTAGATTTCCTCTCACTTCCTGTTGTCTTCTTTCGTTTGCAAGTAGGAGTCGTTTGTAAGTTGGATGTTTGAAAGTAGGGACCTGCCGTATATACTCTGCAGAAATAGGCCCCTTAGTTGTTGGTGTTGGCACAACACTGTAAGCACTCAGTTACACTTGGTTGGTGCTGGAACGCCCTGCTGTCAACTATTATATCAGGAATTTTAATTACATATAATTGTTGAACAGTGGTAGTAAAAATTGGGGCTTTGATGGTGGTGCTGGTGCCACAACACTGTAAGCCCTGACAGTTACTCTTGGTGGGTGCAGCAATGGGCCCTGCTGTGAATTATTAGATCAAGAATTGTAATTACATGCCCCTTTTGAACAGGGGCTGAAAAATTGGGCCTTTCGTGGTGGTGGTGGTGGTGGCGTTGCCACAAGACTGTAAGCCCTCAGAGTTACTCTTGGTGGGTGCAGCAATGGACCCTGCTGTGAATTATTAGATCAAGAATTGTAATTGCATGCCCCTGTTGAACAGGGGCTGAAAAATTGGGCCTTAGGCACTGGTGGCACAACACTACAACCCCTCACAGATACTGTACTTGGAGCACAGCAATGAGCCCTGTTGCAAAGTATTGCTTCAAAAATTGTAATGACACGCCCCTGTTAAACAGGGGCTGAAAAATTGGGCCTTAGGCACTGGTGCCACAACACTCCAACCCCTCACAGATACTGTACTTGGAGCACAGCAATGAGCCCTATGGCAAATTATTGCTAAAAAAATTGTAATTACACGCCCCTGTAAAACAGGGGCTGAAAAATTGGGCCTTAGCCACTGGTGGCGGCACCCATAAACAAAAATGATCTTCCAAGCTATCATCATCAATCGTATCATTGAGGACTCGGAGGAGGAGGATAGCCAGTCAACATAACAGCACAGGCACTCAGCATCAGCATCAGTCTTGAAGGGATGTGACATGTTAAAATCAATTAGTCTGTTATATCAGCATCAGGTGTGTGGTAGCTGGTGGTGATCCAAGACTGGTTCATCTTGATGAAAGTCAGTCGATCAACCGAGTCGGTGGACAGGCGCACCCTGTGATCCGTGACAAATCCTCCAGCAGCACTGAATGTGCGTTCCGAAAGAACGCTGGATGCAGGACAGGCCAGTAGCTCAATTGCATACTGTGCAAGCTCTGGCCAGTGATCCATCCTCAAGACCCAGTAAGCCAGAGGATTTTCGGTGGGGAAGGTGTCCAAGTCTGACCTTGCCCCTAGATATTCCTGCACCATGTTTATCAGACGCTGGCGATGGTTGCTGGAACCGATCATACTTTGGGGCTGCGGACTAAAGAATTGTCTGAACGCATCGGTCAGACGGCCACCTTCCCCACCGCTCCTTCTTTGACTGGCCGAAGCCTCAGCAACTCGTTGTCCAGGACCAGGAGTTTGTAACCTCCCAGTCTCTGGGAACGCGTTGCACAGACCTTTCTGCAAGGCCTCCCGGAGTTGTCTCATCCTCTGCTCCCTCTGCGACGGTAACATAAGGTCCGCAACCTTACCCTTGTACCGTGGATCAAGGAGAGTGGCCAGCCAGTAATGGTCCCTCTCCTTGATCCGAAGAATACGAGGATCCTTCCGCAGACTTTGCAGGATCAGGGAGGCCATGCAGCGTAGGTTTGCTGAGGCATTCGCTCCGGAGTCCTCTGGGTCACTAAGGACGACATGATCCGCAGCCACCTCCTCCCAGCCACGTACAAGTCCACTGGTTTCTTGGGACTGTAAATCATCCCTAAAAGACTGCTGCTGATGATGCTGAGTGCCAGCCTCCACCTCCATGCTGACACAATCCTCCTCCTCCTCCTCCTCCTCTTCCTGTGCGATGGGTGGGACAGAAGGAACACTGTCTGGGTAAAGGGGGCCTTGAGAGGCAAGGAAGTCCTCCTCTTCCTGCCTCTGTTCTGCCTCAAGTGCCCTGTCCATTATTCCACGCAGCGTGTGCTCCAACAGGTGGACAAGAGGTACAGTGTCACTGATGCATGCACTGTCACTGCTCACCATCCTCGTGGCCTCCTCAAATGGTGCCAGGACAGTGCATGCATCCCTGATCATGCCCCACTGGCGTGGAGAAAAAAAACCAAGCTCCCCTGACCCTGTCCTGGTGCCGTAGTCGCACAGGTACTCATTGATGGCCCTCTGCTGCGTGTGCAGCCGCTGCAGCATGGCCAACGTTGAGTTCCACCTGGTGGGCATGTCACATATAAGGCGGTTCTTGGGCAGGTTCAACTCCTTTTGCAGCTCAGCCAGGCGAGCACTGGCATTATAAGATCTGCGGAAATGCACACAGACTTTCCTGGCCTGCCTCAGGACATCCTGTAAGCCCGGGTACCTGCCCAAGAACCGCTGCACCACCAGGTTAAGGACGTGAGCCACACAGGGCACATGGGTCAGTTGTCCCTGTCGGAGGGCGGAGAGGAGGTTGGTGCCATTGTCGCAAACCACCATTCCTGGCTTAAGCTGGCGTGGCGTCAACCACCTCTCGGCCTGGCCCTGCAGAGCAGACAGGACCTCTGCCCCAGTGTGGCTTCTGTCCCCCAAACACACCAGCGCAAGCACGGCATGGCATCTTTTTGCCTGCGTACTTGCGTAGCCCCGTGAACGGCTACGGAGCACCGCTGGTTCATAGGACAAACCACAGGAAGAGGCCATGGAGGAAGAAGAAGAGGAGGGGGTGGAGGAGAGAGGTGTGTCACAACCAGTAGTAGCATTTTGGAGGCGTGGCGGTGGGACAACCTCCAACACTACTGCACCTTGTCCTGCATCCTTCCCAGCTGCCAAAAGAGTGACCCAATGGGCCGTGAAAGAAAGGTAACGTCCCTGTCCATGCCTGCTGGACCATGAGTCAGCGGTAATATGCACCTTACCGCTGACCGCCCTGTCCAGCGAGGCCAAGACATTGCCTTCCACATGCCGGTAGAGAGCCGGAATAGCCTTCCGTGAGAAAAAGTGGCGTTTGGGAACCTGCCACTGAGGAACCGCACATTGCACAAACTCACGGAAGGGGGCCGAGTCTACCAACTGAAAAGGCAGCAGTTGAAGCGCTAGCAATTTAGCCAAGCTAGCATTCAACCGCTGGGCATGTGGATGGCTGGGAGTGAACTTCTTTCGACGGTCCAGCAGCTGGGGCAGGGAAATTTGCCTGCTAGAATCGGACGTCGGTGTACTGCTAGCAGAGTGGCCGCAAGTACTTGGCTGTGACACACCTAATTCTACACCTTCATTCCTCTCAGTGCATGTTTCAGAGAGGACTGAAGTTATAGTGGGGTTGGAGATCCCAGCTGATGCGGTGCAAGGAGAGGTCCGCTTTGTTCTTTGGTGTGGGTCTTTGAGGTAGGCTTGCCAACGAGCTGCATGGCAGGTCAACATATGTCTGGTCAGGCATGTGGTACCCAAGCGGCTGATGTTTTGGCCACGCGATATACGCTTGAGACATATGTTGCAAACAGCAGCTGTGCGATCTGATGCACTAGCCTCAAAAAAGGCCCACACCAAAGAACTTTTTGAATGACGGGCAGAGGCAGCGCCCTGCACAGGCGGAGCTCTGCGGTGTGATTCCGTCGGTGTACTGCCCTTACGCTGGCCACCAAAGGGCATCCTGCCTCGTTGAAGATGTGCCTCCTCCTCATCCTCCTCCTCCTCCTCTCTCCTATTAGGCACCCACGTGGAGTCAGTGACCTCATCATCACCTCCCTCCTCATCACTGGAGCCAATCTGGCAGTATGCTGCAGCTGCTGGAACATGACTGCCAGATTGGTGTCCTTCTTGAGCATCCCCTCTGTCTGCTCTCACGCTACTGCCTTCCTCTAGCTGGGTTTCATCATCAGACCCTTCGAAACGCTGGGCATCCTCCTGGAGCATGTACCCAACACTGTGCTGAAACAGTTCGGGGGACTCCTCAGGAGGAGGACATGGTGGGTCTAGGGAAGGAGTGACTGATGATGAGTCTGACATTGATACCAGGGAAGAGGACGCTTTGGCAGCTGCTTTGCCAGTACCCTGAGCCTGGGTGAGAGAGGATGAGGAGGAGGAGGAGGGCTTGGTCATCCACTCTACCAAGTCTTCGGCATGATGTGGCTCAACATGTCCAGCTGCCGAAAAGAAGGACAAGCGTGTCCCATGGCCATGTGCTGATGACAATGCACCGCGTCCACGACCAGCACTGTTGCCCCCAGACACAGAGCCTGCTTGCCCTCTTTTATTGCCTCCTGACTGTCTGCCTCTCCTTGTTTGCCTTCCAGACATTCTAATAGATGGCCTGCAGGGAGATGGGAAAAAAGCAATAAGGGCTACCTTCAGGTGTCCTTCTCTGTCCCTTGAAACAAGGACTTTGACAGTGAAAGAAACTGACACACTCTCCCTACCTACAGTTTTCTGTCCCTAGAAAAAATGTTTTTTTTAAGCACAATTTAGCACAAGGAGAATTCACTCACTGTCCTTCCAGGTCCCTGGAAACAAGGACTTTGACAGTGAAAGAAACTGACACACTCTCCCTACCTACAGTTTTCTGTCCCTAGAAAAAATGTTTTTTTTAAGCACAATATAGCACAAGGAGAATTCACTCACTGTCCTTCCAGGTCCCTGGAAACAAGGACTTTGACAGTGAAAGAAACTGACACACTCTCCCTACCTACAGTTTTCTGTCCCTAGAAAAAATGTTTTTTTTAAGCACAATTTAGCACAAGGAGAATTCACTCACTGTCCTTCCAGGTCCCTGGAAACAAGGACTTTGACAGTGAAAGAAACTGACACACTCTCCCTACCTACAGTTTTCTGTCCCTAGAAAAAATGTTTTTTTTAAGCACAATTTAGCACAAGGAGAATTCACTCACTGTCCTTCCAGGTCCCTGGAAACAAGGACTTTGACAGTGAAAGAAACTGACACACTCTCCCTACCTACAGTTTTCTGTCCCTAGAAAAAATGTTTTTTTTAAGCACAATTTAGCACAAGGAGAATTCACTCACTGTCCTTCCAGGTCCCTGGAAACAAGGACTTTGACAGTGAAAGAAACTGACACACTCTCCCTACCTACAGTTTTCTGTCCCTAGAAAAAATGTTTTTTTTAAGCACAATTTAGCACAAGGAGAATTCACTCACTGTCCTTCCAGGTCCCTGGAAACAAGGACTTTGACAGTGAAAGAAACTGACACACTCTCCCTACCTACAGTTTTCTGTCCCTAGAAAAAATGTTTTTTTTAAGCACAATTTAGCACAAGGAGAATTCACTCACTGTCCTTCCAGGTCCCTGGAAACAAGGACTTTGACAGTGAAAGAAACTGACACACTCTCCCTACCTACAGTTTTCTGTCCCTAGAAAAAATGTTTTTTTTAAGCACAATTTAGCACAAGGAGAATTCACTCACTGTCCTTCCAGGTCCCTGGAAACAAGGACTTTGACAGTGAAAGAAACTGACACACTCTCCCTACCTACAGTTTTCTGTCCCTAGAAAAAATGTTTTTTTTAAGCACAATTTAGCACAAGGAGAATTCACTCACTGTCCTTCCAGGTCCCTGGAAACAAGGACTTTGACAGTGAAAGAAACTGACACACTCTCCCTACCTACAGTTTTCTGTCCCTAGAAAAAATGTTTTTTTTAAGCACAATTTAGCACAAGGAGAATTCACTCACTGTCCTTCCAGGTCCCTGGAAACAAGGACTTTGACAGTGAAAGAAACTGACACACTCTCCCTACCTACAGTTTTCTGTCCCTAGAAAAAATGTTTTTTTTAAGCACAATTTAGCACAAGGAGAATTCACTCACTGTCCTTCCAGGTCCCTGGAAACAAGGACTTTGACAGTGAAAGAAACTGACACACTCTCCCTACCTACAGTTTTCTGTCCCTAGAAAAAATGTTTTTTTTAAGCACAATTTAGCACAAGGAGAATTCACTCACTGTCCTTCCAGGTCCCTGGAAACAAGGACTTTGACAGTGAAAGAAACTGACACACTCTCCCTACCTACAGTTTTCTGTCCCTAGAAAAAATGTTTTTTTTAAGCACAATTTAGCACAAGGAGAATTCACTCACTGTCCTTCCAGGTCCCTGGAAACAAGGACTTTGACAGTGAAAGAAACTGACACACTCTCCCTACCTACAGTTTTCTGTCCCTAGAAAAAATGTTTTTTTTAAGCACAATTTAGCACAAGGAGAATTCACTCACTGTCCTTCCAGGTCCCTGGAAACAAGGACTTTGACAGTGAAAGAAACTGACACACTCTCCCTACCTACAGTTTTCTGTCCCTAGAAAAAATGTTTTTTTTAAGCACAATTTAGCACAAGGAGAATTCACTCACTGTCCTTCCAGGTCCCTGGAAACAAGGACTTTGACAGTGAAAGAAACTGACACACTCTCCCTACCTACAGTTTTCTGTCCCTAGAAAAAATGTTTTTTTTAAGCACAATTTAGCACAAGGAGAATTCACTCACTGTCCTTCCAGGTCCCTGGAAACAAGGACTTTGACAGTGAAAGAAACTGACACACTCTCCCTACCTACAGTTTTCTGTCCCTAGAAAAAATGTTTTTTTTAAGCACAATTTAGCACAAGGAGAATTCACTCACTGTCCTTCCAGGTCCCTGGAAACAAGGACTTTGACAGTGAAAGAAACTGACACACTCTCCCTACCTACAGTTTTCTGTCCCTAGAAAAAATGTTTTTTTTAAGCACAATTTAGCACAAGGAGAATTCACTCACTGTCCTTCCAGGTCCCTGGAAACAAGGACTTTGACAGTGAAAGAAACTGACACACTCTCCCTACCTACAGTTTTCTGTCCCTAGAAAAAATGTTTTTTTTAAGCACAATTTAGCACAAGGAGAATTCACTCACTGTCCTTCCAGGTCCCTGGAAACAAGGACTTTGACAGTGAAAGAAACTGACACACTCTCCCTACCTACAGTTTTCTGTCCCTAGAAAAAATGTTTTTTTTAAGCACAATTTAGCACAAGGAGAATTCACTCACTGTCCTTCCAGGTCCCTGGAAACAAGGACTTTGACAGTGAAAGAAACTGACACACTCTCCCTACCTACAGTTTTCTGTCCCTAGAAAAAATGTTTTTTTTAAGCACAATTTAGCACAAGGAGAATTCACTCACTGTCCTTCCAGGTCCCTGGAAACAAGGACTTTGACAGTGAAAGAAACTGACACACTCTCCCTACCTACAGTTTTCTGTCCCTAGAAAAAATGTTTTTTTTAAGCACAATTTAGCACAAGGAGAATTCACTCACTGTCCTTCCAGGTCCCTGGAAACAAGGACTTTGACAGTGAAAGAAACTGACACACTCTCCCTACCTACAGTTTTCTGTCCCTAGAAAAAATGTTTTTTTTAAGCACAATTTAGCACAAGGAGAATTCACTCACTGTCCTTCCAGGTCCCTGGAAACAAGGACTTTGACAGTGAAAGAAACTGACACACTCTCCCTACCTACAGTTTTCTGTCCCTAGAAAAAATGTTTTTTTTAAGCACAATTTAGCACAAGGAGAATTCACTCACTGTCCTTCCAGGTCCCTGGAAACAAGGACTTTGACAGTGAAAGAAACTGACACACTCTCCCTACCTACAGTTTTCTGTCCCTAGAAAAAATGTTTTTTTTAAGCACAATTTAGCACAAGGAGAATTCACTCACTGTCCTTCCAGGTCCCTGGAAACAAGGACTTTGACAGTGAAAGAAACTGACACACTCTCCCTACCTACAGTTTTCTGTCCCTAGAAAAAATGTTTTTTTTAAGCACAATTTAGCACAAGGAGAATTCACTCACTGTCCTTCCAGGTCCCTGGAAACAAGGACTTTGACAGTGAAAGAAACTGACACACTCTCCCTACCTACAGTTTTCTGTCCCTAGAAAAAATGTTTTTTTTAAGCACAATTTAGCACAAGGAGAATTCACTCACTGTCCTTCCAGGTCCCTGGAAACAAGGACTTTGACAGTGAAAGAAACTGACACACTCTCCCTACCTACAGTTTTCTGTCCCTAGAAAAAATGTTTTTTTTAAGCACAATTTAGCACAAGGAGAATTCACTCACTGTCCTTCCAGGTCCCTGGAAACAAGGACTTTGACAGTGAAAGAAACTGACACACTCTCCCTACCTACAGTTTTCTGTCCCTAGAAAAAATGTTTTTTTTAAGCACAATATAGCACAAGCACAAAACACACTGACACTCTCCCTACCTATCCTTCTCTTTCCCTAAACTAAAGGAATCCAGGTTAAGCAAGAAAGAAATAAAAGTCACTGTCCCTGCCTATGCTGCTCTATCCCTGCTCCGGAACACACTACACTAGGCCGCCGTGCTGGCGGCCTTTTATAGTGTGGGGCGTGTACTAAACACCCTCAGCAATAATTGGCCACAGGCATCCTGCCTGTGGCCAATCATTGCTCTCCTCGCTGCCGGCGCTGTGATTGGCCAAGCATGCGGGGTCACAGTGCATGCTTGGCCAATCACAGCGCCTGGATGACACTGCGATGGCGTAGTGCATTGTGGGCCGTTCGCGTCACTCGAATTTGGCGCGAACGGCCCAAATCGTTCGATCTTCGTCGAACGATCGAACAGCCGATGTTCGAGTCGAACGTATGTTCGACTCGAACACGAAGCTCATCCCTATTAAGGAGGAACGTTCTGGACTCTGTTGTAGAGAGGAACTCTAATGTAGGGGGGTTTCTTCTCCCCAAAGCCCCCACTTACATCAGAGTTCCCAGCATTCCCCCTTAAATCAGGTTACGCAAAGCCCCACTTACATCACAGTCTTCAGAGCACCTTACATCTGAGTCCCCCTCACTTTAGTGTACTCACTCAGGTAGGAGAGAGAAGGGAGAGAAGGGGAAGACATAAGTCAAAGACAGTGGATGATGAGCTTACACACTCGAAGATGAAGGCTGAGGCACGGCACCTTTCATCCACCATGTACTGTATTTGCTAGCTGCAGGGCTTAAAATTTCATGCCTACACAGAGGCAGACACAGAAGGGTAGTGGAAGGAGGAGCAGATCGAGCCCTCTCTCCTTTCCCGCCCATGTGGTTTGGGCGGGAAAACGTAAAAACGCAAAAACTTTCAATATCATGTGACGGTGCCATTTTGGTTGGAGAGAGAGAGGAGAGAGATAGTCTGTGTGAGTTTGTTTGAGTTTTTGAAGCAGAGAGAGAAGCAGCAGACAACGTCGCTTCTGGACCCATCCACTGGTATCCCAGCAGCTGTCAGTGGGGTACTTCACCCAGATGTATGCAGAACTGTGCATACATCTGGAAAATTTTTACAACTTTACCAGGATGTCTGTGACGCTCTTCGATGAGCTCTTGGAGAGACTCTGGCCAAGATTGACCAGGATGGACACTGTCATGCGGTGCTCTGTGTCACCGGAGGAACGGTTGCTAGTGACACTGAGGTAAGTGAAATCTTATAAATAAGTACTCATATGGGTTAGGGGATAGGGGATAGGGTTTGGGGGTTAGGGTTTAGAGAATAGGAATAGTGGTAGGGTTTAGGGGTTAGGAGGTAGGGTTTGGGGGTAGGGTTTAGGGATTAGTGGGTAGGGGTTAGGGGTAAGGTTTAGGCAATAGGGGTTTGGGGTTAGGGTTTAGGGGTAGGGGGTAAGGTTTAAAATTAATGGGTAGGGTTTAGGGAATAGGGGTTAGTGGATAGTGTTAGGCTTAGGGGTAGGACTTTTTATTCGTATGCTGTTTTAATTAAATATTTTATAATTGTTATGTTAGGTTCCTTGCCACTGGACAAAGTTTTGTGTCCCTTCATCATTATTTCCTCCTTGGTGTCGCAACGGTCTCTGCAGTAACGAGGTCAACATATGTGGCAATTTGGGAGAAGCTACTCGAATCAGTCATGCTGGAGCCGACCGAAGAAATCTGGCAATCTGTTGTGGATGGATTCTGGCAAAAAACACAATTTCCTAATTGCATCGGTGCCCTGGATGGGAAACACATCATGGTGAAGAAGCCTCCCCACTCCGGATCATCTTATTTTAATTATAAAAAATATTTTTCCGTGGTTCTCCTGGCATTGACTGATGCCCATCTAAAATTCCTTGCCGTGGATGTGGGAGCTTACGGCAGCCAAGGCGACGCCCGCATATTCCGAGAGTCTGCATTTTTACGTCGTCTGCATGAGGGATGCCTCAACATACCAGCCAGTAGGCCTCTACCCTGCACTGATGAACCAAGTTTGCCATTGGTGATGGTTGCGGATGAGGCTTTTGGATTGGCCGAAAACCTTATGAGGCCATATAGTGGATATGGTCTCAGCCATGAAAAAAAAAATGATTATAGGATCAGCCGTGCACGCCGTGTGGTTAAGTGCGCGTTTGGTGTCTTGACGGCCAAATGGAGGGTTTTGCTGTCCTCCATGCAACTGGATGTGGAGAATGCAATCAAAGTGGTCCTGGCATGCTGCGTCCTTCACAATTTTCTGAGGAACAATGAGAGGAACAATGTGGAACCGGAGCCCAGCAACCCAACACATCGTGTTCAATTTATCGTGTTCAATTTATGGACTTGCAGTCAACGGCACGGGTCAAGACAATCCACAATCAATTTGCCCAATATTTTGTATTGCCTGATGAAGAGGTGTCATGGCAAGATGATCATATTTAAAAAAACAATGTTGACATTGAATAAATCTGCTCGGATTTTGGTCTTGTTTTTTTTAAGCCCTATTCGGGCTTAGCATACATTTGTCTCAAGCAGAGTGCAAAGTGGTCTTTTTCATTCTGCTTGGGACAAACGCATGCTAGCCCTATTCGGGCTTAGCATACGTTTGTCTCAAGCAGAGTGCAAATGAGTGCCTGTTGTTCATCCTATAAAAAAATGAAAGCAATCAGACTAAATTTGTTAATCAAATACATTTTTATTGATCTGGTGATATGTGTGCTGGGATGCCTGGTCACCTTGGGGATGTGGGGATTGGGGACGGGGGAATGAATGGGGCTGGCGCCTATGCATATAAGAATGGGCAGATGACAGTACACATTCTTCGTAGGAGTGCTGTGGGGGTGTATAATGGGGTCTGGGGCATGCTGAGTAGCGGCTGGCAGAAAGGAGGGGGCTGATACAGAGAGGGGGGTGCTTGCACTGCTGAGGTCCCCGGGGCCATTAGGGGATCCTGAGAAACAGTGTATGGATCGACTAAAGGTGGAGGTGGCACACCACTATATTTTGCCTGTAATGCACACAGATGGTGTTCAATTGATCCATACACTGAATATCCAGGTCTCCACCCATGTCCTCCATAATGTTGTACATGTGGCAGCAGAAGCAGGCACACTTGTTGCTTGGGTCAAGGAAAGCATCAAAGCTGTGCCTCTCCTGCCACACTTCCTGCAGCAGCGCAAGCACCCTGTTCTCAGTCTCTTAAATAGACTCGCCCACCCTCTGTCGCTGGTTACGCCCACGCCCACGTCCAGGACCACGGACACCTCCACGGCCATGCACCTCCCTGTGTTGTTGGCTGATGCTGGATTCCTGCAAAAGAAAAAATATATGAATTGGCATGTAGGTAGATAGACAGACAGACATTGAGATAGATAGGCAGACATAATGGATGGACAGTTATGGACAGTTATGTGTTGTCTCCTCAGCGTAGCTTTCAACACTGCTGTCACGGGGAGTTGTGTGGGCTGAGCTGTCCGTGGCACTGGTGGTGGGTCTGTCACCCGCCAGCACTTCCTCTGCCTTCTCTCTTCTCTCGCCAATAATGGATATCATCCTACAAAGAATAGAATTAAATAGTTAGTTGACATTATACATAGAAAATTCATATCGCCTGCAAAGAAATGCACAGGGGTAATTATATGATGTAAAAACAAGACAATAAAAAACGTACTCTCTGGTGCTGTTAATCATCGCTTGCCTTACGAAGGCCAGGTTCTGGTGGTAAACATGCAGGTTCTTTTTGGGCGCTGGTGCTCCGGAATGGGCTGACTTTTTCTCTTCCGTGAGGTCCCTCCTCACGCGATCACGGAGGGATTTCCACCGCCGCTGAAGGACTTTGCCTAAGAATAGTGGACAAGAATAGAAAAGTGGAAAGGAAGAGGTTAATTATGCATTCTACATTTATTACATTACAGAACAAACCGATCATGTATTCCATGAACATAGACTTGTTTGTTTTTGGATACCATGTGACATATTCTCCCACCCCAGGGTGATCGACAAGCATATCTCGAATCCACACTGGATTTTTTTAAAAGTGGTCTCCATGCTGTGGGTGCGCAAGGTCCCAAAGCTCAGGATGGGCCTCCACAGCTGAAATAAGAGCTGGCTGTGACACAGAGCTGGCCATGCCTTGTTCCTCCTCTTTCTCTTTCCCACAATCCCCCAGGTGTACAAGGGACTTTTGGGTAATTTACAGACAGGAATTTCCTGTCATACAGTGAACAATTACATAATAAACATTTTTATAGCTTAAAAACGCTGACGCAAAAAAACGCTGGTACAGTGTTTTTGAGCTTTTTTCGGCGTTGGCGTCAAGTTGAGCGGACACCTGGATGTTCGGGTTCGACGGGTTCGGCCGAACTTCGGTAAAAAGTTTGAGTTCGGGACCGAACTTGACCCTGAACCCGAACCCCATTGAAGTCAATGGGGACCCGAACTTCTGAGGACTATTCGCGCTTGTTTCCCGTGCTTAGAACTGTCCCTGCACAAAGTGTCATTTCTGAAGGAAAAAAAGTAATTTAAAACTCACTCGCGGCTATTAATGAATTGTCGACTCCCAGCAATACATAGAAAAGTCATTGATAAAAAAAAAAAAAAAAAAAGCGTGGGGTTCCCCCAAATTCAATTACCAGCCCTTCAGGTCTGGTATGGATATTAAGGGGAACCCTGCCGCAAATTAAAAAAAAAATGTGTGCAGTTCCCCCAAATATCCATACCAGGCCCTTCATGTCTGGTATGGATTTTAAGGGGAACTCCACCCCAAATTAAAAAAAAAATGGCGTGGAGTACCCCCAAAAATCCAGACCAGACCCTTTATCCGAGCACGCTACCTGGCAGGCCGCAGGAAAAGAGGGGGTTGAGAGAGCGCCCCCCCCCCCTCCTGAACCCGTACCAGGCCACATGCCCTCAACATGGGGAGGATGTCCCCATATTGATGGGGACAAGGGCCTCATCCCCACAACCCTTGCCCGTTGGTTGTGGGGGTCTGCGGGCGGGGGGCATATCGGAATCTGGAAGACCCCTTTAACAAAGGGGACCCCCAGATCCCGGCCCCCCCCTATGTGAATTGGTAATGGGGTACATTGTACTCCTACCATTTCACAAAGAAAGTGTAAAAAATAAAAAATAAAAAATACACAGACACCATTGGGAAAGTCCTTTATTAAAAGAAAAAACAAAAAAAACATTCCAGCGATGAAACCCAGTGTCCCGCGGCGATCCCGATGTCCAGCACTGTCCAGACGAAATGTCATTGGCTGAGCCTGAGCGGACCTGATGGGGAACTTCCTCGGCAGTGTATTAAATGAATAGACCCGCCCCTTCTAAAGTTCACCATCAGGTCCGCTCAGCCAATGACGTAGTGGAAGGCTGAGGACCTGATGCGGAATGTGAGAAGGGGCGGATCTATTCATGTATTAAACTGTGGATGAAGTTCCCTATCAGGTCCGCCCCCTTGTATGTCAGACCCCGCCTACGTCATTGGATGAGCGGACCTGATGGGGAACTTCCTACGCAGTATAATACATGAATAGACCCGCCCCTTCTCACGTCCCGCATCAGGTCCTCAGCCTTACACTACGTCATTGGCTGAGCGGACCTGATAGGGAACTTTAGAAGGGGCGGGTCTATTCATTTAATACACTGCCGAGGAAGTTCCCCATCAGGTCCGCTCAGGCTCAGCCAATGACATTTCGTCTGGACAGCGCTGGATGTCGGGATCGCCGCGGGACACTGGATTTCATCGCTGGAATGTTTTTTTTTATTTTAAATTTTTTTATTTTTAATAAAGGACTTTCCCAATGGTGTCTGTGTATTTTTTTTACAATTTTTTACACTTTCTTTGTGAAATGGTAGGGGTACAATGTACCCCATTACCAATTCACATAGGGGGGGCCGGGATCTGGGGGTCCCCTTTGTTAAAGGGGTCTTCCAGATTCCGATAAGCCCCCCGCCCGCAGACCCCCACAACCACCGGGCAAGGGTTGTGGGGATGAGGCCCTTGTTCCCATTAACATGGGGACATCCTCCCCATGTTGAGGGCATGTGGCCTGGTTCGGTTCAGGAGAGGGGGGGGCGCTCTCTCGTCCCCCCTCTTTTCCTGCGGCCTGCCAGGTTGTGTGCTCGGATAAAGGGTCTGGTCTGGATTTTTGGGGGTACTCCACGCCATTTTTTTTTTATTTGGGGTGGAGTTCCCCTTAAAATCCATGCCAGACCTGAAGGGCCTGGTATGGATATTTGGGGGAACCGCATGCATTTTTTTTTTATTTGCGGCAGGGTTCCCCTTAATATCCATACCAGACCTGAAGGGCCTGGTAATTGAATTTGGGGGAACCCCCACGCTTTTTTTTTATTTTTATTAATGAGTTTTCTATGTATTGCCGGGAGCCGACAATTCATTAATAGCCGCGAGTGAGTTTTAAATTACTTTTTTTCCTTCAGAAATGACACTTTGTGCAAGGACAGTTCTAAGCACGGGAAACAAGCGCGACTTTACATGCATATTGCCGAACACTGGACCCGAACCCGAACATACAGCCAATTGTTCAGGTTCGGGTCCGGGACCCCAAAACCCAAAAGTTCAGTACGGAGCCGAACTTTACAGTTCGGGTCCGCTCAACCCTAGTCAAAACTGGTCCTTTTTTTTTTTTGGAGCTTAAAAACACCCATGCCTGTTACAGCTCAAAAACGCCATGGTGTGTATGAGCCCATTGAATAACATAGAGTGGCATTTTTAAGCTGCAAAAAAAGCTCAAAAACGTAGCTGTAAAAACATACATGTATTTGAGGCCCTAAGATCCATCGAAGCATATTGTCTCCCACCCCTACATGTCGCAGAACCGAAAAAATTAACTGCCAGCTGACCCGATCAAAAGCCTTCTCTGCATCCGTCCCAAGAAACACACACGGGATATTGGATGAGTTAGTCACATGTATTAAATACAGTGCCTTAATGGTATTGTCCCGTGCTTCTGCATCGGGACAAACTCTACTTGGTCCAGATGAATCAGAGAAGGCAGTTGTCGTTGAAGCCGGGTTGCAAGAATTTTAGCAAAAAATTTCAGATCTATATTTAAGAGAGATATTGGCCTATAGCAGGCATGTCCAAAGTCTGGCCCGCGGGCCAATTGCAGCCCGCGTTCCGGTTTAATACGGCCCCCCTTGTTATTTGGATATATATGTTTTGTGGCCCCCAGGGCCACAAAAGATATATATCGTATTTATCGGCGCTGCCTTGGGGGGGGGGGCGGGACGAGTGCCATCAGAGTACATTCAGGAGAATCTCCTGTTTACGCGGCGTCTGTATTAGGAAATCCCACCCCGTGGGCTGCCATTGGACAACTGTTCTGTCTATCATAGGAGGCGGGACTTTGTATTAAATCTGTTGACGTTCGTCCCTGTCCCCTCTGAGACTGCAAATGGGCATTGATCAGGCTGTATTCATGGCAATGGTGAGGCTGCATTCATGGCAATGGTGAGGCTGCATTCATGGCAATGGTGAGACTGCATTGATGGGCACTGACCCTTATTTTGCTTCACAGTTCTTTACTTAAAATTTTATTTTTTTCCTGATTTTCCTCTTAAAGTGAAGGTGCATGTTATACGCCGATACAGTATATCCAAATAACACGCCCAAGCTCATCCTTAGTCCTGATGAGCAGCGCTCTGGGATTCGTTGGGGCCACAAAGGATATATATGTGTAGCGGGGTCTTTAAATCTAGGGGAATGTTTGAGTGGTAGTTGTACTCAAATACACTATTTGATAGGGTTTTGTTAGACCATCTTTATACTGCAGGTGGGATACTGGTGTATAGTTCCCCGTGGCCTGTTGATGACGTTGTCATCGGAGGCTAGGGTTGAACCGCTGGTACAGTGCTGTGCCTTGGATGTCCCCTCTCGGCGGTGGTATGGTGGGCGTGTCGGCCTGCTGTGCATGCCGGGAGAGGATATAAAGGGGGCAGACTCTGCCTGTGGAGGGGAGTTCCCAGGGGTCCGACCCCGGGAGTGTGTTGTTCTGTTCGTGGCCACCCCCATTCTCTGGAGAACCTGGCCATAGAGACCCAGTTACATTACACCACTCAACCTCTTCACACAGGAGTGTACGGGCATGTGGCATTGGTGTGCCCCTTTTCCTGCAAGTGAGCCGAAGGTAGGAATAGGGGTGTGTGTGCTACACGTGGGGGCTCGAGTCCGGGATTTCTATAGGTAAAACCCCCTAGAGTTTGGACTTTGTTCCCCTTGTGAAGCTCAGTGGAGGTTGGCCATCTTTGGAAGAATTTTGACTGTGCTATGAGGAGAGCCCAAGCTGCGTAGTTCGTGGGCATGTCAAGAGAAGAGAAAGCCCGCAAACATTGCAGGATAATGGGAGGAGCCTCGCCATGCGGAGAGATGTGCGTGGTGACTTTGGTGCCAAATGGACAGTGCGTGATGGATCAGCGAGTGAGCAACATGGCGACTAATGCCCCATGGATTCCAGTTCCTACCACCATGAACGTTGCCTCACTGGCTGCTCCCTTGATGGATACGGGGATTCGGCTGATGCCTCGGGGTCGCTTCGCTCTCTATGTCTGCAGAGACGCGGAGGCCCTTGTAGTGGTTTGTCCCGGATGCCAGGGACTGGTGGTGCACCTTCGGCCCTTTGGAAGATGTGACAAGTGCAAGGAATTTATCTTCGAGGTAGAGCAACCTACAGAAAAACCTCGGGCCTACCGCTTGAATTGCCTTACGGGCGCCACTACTCTTGAGGAGGAATCCTACGCTTCTACAGCCACCCCCACGCGCACTGTCGTGACTTCGGAGGAAGTAGTTGAGGAACCGGAGGCGGAGAAGCCGGCGGATGCTGCCTTTGTCACTACAGAGTCTTCGCTCCCACCGCCCAAGCAAAAGGTGGGCTATGTGAAAGCCTCCTGCGGCCGTAGTCGAGCTACACCCCAGCGCTCGCCCGAATCGGATTGTTTAGTCGGAGGGACCTCCAGACAATCCGCGACAGCTACAGGCCGAGGTAAGCCGGGGAAAGGGACAAGGATTAGTGTCCGAAGTATCGGGGATGTTTGGGTCCCTGACCCCAAGGAACTTGTTAATGACAGTGATTCCTCCACCACAAAAAATTATTTGCTGGCAGAGGAGTACGATCCCTCTGTCCTGGAGTCGTCCTCTGAGGTGGGAGACGATGCAGAGATAGACAAACTGCTTGTTAAAAAGGGCTGGGATAGAATACCCCTATCCTCCGCCAGAAGTAGAAGTAATTCACCCAAAGACTCGCACCTGTGCCTACTGCTGTGGCTGAGTATGCGCCATTGCGGGCTGCTATTTTAGGTCTCAAGGCAGTGAAAGTGCCTAGGCATCCGGATGCCATTGTCCTACCGGGTGCGGGAGACCGTGCTACTCTTCCTCTGCTTTCCAGGATGCAACGGCTGTTCAATCAATGAGTGGCCGCTGATTACGGATGGGAGTACCCGTATGTCCCAAAGGACTTGCTTTTTGAGGTGGAGGCTTACAGGGAGAGATGGTACGCTGACTTCCTGTGGAACTATCTAAAAGTGCCCAATGCCCGCAGGTATCTCTCTTGTTCTGCGGCTGTTGCAGAGAGGTACAAGGGGTGTAAGCTGGACTGGGTACTTGGTCGGCATATACGCGCAGATCAGGTAGTTGTGTGTGGGAAGGAGCGGGAGGATGCTGTGTATTCCATTGAAACGTTTGACAAGAACTGGAAGCTCCTTGTTTTACCCGATCCAAAATTTTACCTCTAAAAAGACTGGACTCTGATGTGCTCTACTGTTTTTTCCGGAGTGTACTCTCTTGGAGTCCAGGGACTTTGCCCTTGTGAATCGGGGTAATCTGCTCAGCTGGAGAGCCAGGAGAGCTGTTGCTGTTTCTCTCCGCTCGCAGCGCCACAAAGACAGGGACTTTGGGGGTAGATACAGTTAGGGCCACAGAAGAAGAAAAGAAGAAGATTTATTTTCAAGTGTTTGGGACAATGTTATGACGGTAGCGCTTCCACTAGGTGGCGGTGTTGCAAAGGGTTTCTGTGCGCTCAGAGAAAAAATAAATATATATGCTTTAATGTTTATTTTACACTAGGACTAGTGTATTAGGAACTCAATTTAGAAGGAAAATGTCCTTCCTTCGGGGAGGATAGTTCCCTTCCTATGTAAATAATAGTACAGGATGTTATTATGCTGGTTTTATATGTGTTTTCTCCCTTTGCAGGTGAACGACTGGCAACCACTGAGCATGGGTGGGTCAGCTAGTATAGGAGGGGAGGGAAATGTAAATGTGATTTATATTGATATGTGACATTGAGAATGGGATGTACACATTTTTTTTCTTTGGTTGATCTTCCTTCATCTCTTTATTCAATCCCTTTCCCCACATTCAGGTTCCGGCACAAACAAACTATTTTTCTATTATTTTATTTTTTTGTACATAGTTCAGGGATAAACATGCGTAGACTCAGGCTTGAGGTACGTATGTTTGCCCCAGAGACTGGGGACAGTGTCTATCTGTCCTGGGGGAGTGTGTAGCGGGGTTTTTAAATCTAGGGGAATGTTTGAGTGGTAGTTGTACTCAAATACACTATTTGATAGGGTTTTGTTAAACCATCTTTATACTGCAGGTGGGATACTGGTGTATAGTTCCCTGTGGCCTTTTGATGGCGCTGCCATCGGAGGCTAGGGTTAAACTGCTGGTACAGTGCTGTGCCTTGGATGTCCCCTCTCGGCGGTGGTATGGTGGTTGTGTCGGCCTGCTGTGCATCCCGGGAGAGTATATAAAAGGGGCAGACCCTGCCTGTGGAGGGGAGTTCCCGGGGGTCCGACCCCGGGAGTGTGTTGTTCTGTTCGTGGCCACCCCAGGCACCTTTAGCCCTGGGGTGGAGTTCCAGGCTTGATACACTGGCGGATCAGTCCCAGGCACCTTTAGCCCTGGTGCTGCAACTGAAGGCCTTGGGTCCAGCACCTTCGGCTGGAGCCCACGGAGGGAGGAGGAATCCCAGGGTGCTGCCTTGCGAGGAGACCCGTATCTGGAAGAGGAGGCCGGGGAGGACCGTTCCGAGGGACTGGTGAGAGATCACAGTGAAGGAAGGGGCCCGGTAACTCTCTGGAGGGATGTCATCTCCCTGAAAGAGGCCTAATACCAGAGAAGCAAAGTTCACCAGGTCTGTGGCAGAGACCCAAAGTTCACCAGGTCTGTGGCAGAGACCCAAAGTTCACCAGGTCTGTGGCAGAGGCCTAAATTCACCTGTAGCAGTTTGTGCAGAGACTGTGTGTGTTATATAATTCGAGCATCACTCCGGCTGCTAGGATGCACTCTAATGGGAGACTATCCGGGTGAGCTGAAACTACCTGAAGATATAGGTAGTGAATGTGTATTCGTTTGTGCCTGGACCTACTCCAACACCTCTTGCTGTCCTGTTCTCCATCCACCCTTTTCTATCTAATGACTATGCATATGAGAAAATAAACTCTACGTTGGAGTTGCAATTGGTGTGGACCTTGGAGTTATTGGGGAATAGAGACTTGTCTTTATTGCAGTGAAGACGGGAACCATTCTCTGGAGAACCTGGCCATAGAGACCCAGTTACATTACACCGCTCAACCTCTTCACACAGGAGGGTACGGGCATGTGGCATTGGTGTGCCCCTTTTCCTGAAAGTGAGCCGAAGGTAGGAATAGGGGTGTGTGTGCTACATATATATATCCAAATAACACGTCCAAGCTTATCTCTTCACCACACACAGCCACAAAGGTAAGACAATTCTTGTTGGGCAGCGCATGTTTACTTAATCAAATCTGGCCCTCTTTGAAAAAAGTTTGGACACCCCTGGCCTATAGCATTGCATGGAATCTTTACCTTCTTTAGGTATTATGGTAATAAGGGCCTTAAATGGGCTGAAAACCTCCTGTTTTTTCACCTTAATGCATCCTATGCATTAAGGTGAAAAAACATTTGACTATTACCAGCCCCCCAGCCCCCCTGTTTTACTAACCTGATCCCTGGAAAGTCCTACGTCGAGAACGCGCTGGATCTTTGCCCGGGTTCTCTGCTCTTCATTGGATAGATTGATAGCAGCGCAGCCATTGGCTCCTGCTGTTGTCAGTCAAATCCAATGACGCGGGCGCCGGGGAGTAGGGCCGAGTCCTGCATTCGGCAGCTATGGACCCTGCATTCGGCAGCTATGGATGCCGAATGCAGGACTCGGGAGCGCACCCGCAAGGTAACCACCTTGGGAGAGCGCTTCCCAGAGGCGGTTATCTGGTGCGGGAAGGAGCCGAGAGAGACCCCAGAAAATGGCGTTCGAAGCCACACTGCAAAATGAGCTGCACAGTGGAGGTAAGTTTGACATGTTTGTTATTAAAAAAAAAACAAAAAAAAAACCTATAGTGTCACTTTAAGTCATTCCATATGAAAGGAACTCCAATCGTGCAGGCCATTAAACATCTTTACAAGGTAAGGTCCCAGGGTAGGCAGGAAGTGTTTATAATATTAAACTGTGAAACCGTCTGGGCCAGGTGTTTTACCTGTTTTAGCCCCATTCACTGCCATGACATTTTCAAATAAATCCCAACACTATACTATTATGTAATATATATATGGCACTTATAGAATTACAATAGCGTATATTTTACTACAATGTCATTCACCAATGTTTTGTTTACTGCACCTGCTGACTTTTAATATTAGGACACTTACCTGTCCTGGGCGCCCACGATGTCCTCACCCAAAAACGACCTGTCCCTCGGCTCCTGGCAGCATACTTGCCAACAGTCTCGGATTTCCCGGGACATTCACGGATTTAGGACCCTTGTCCCGGATTGTTTTTGTCCCGATTTTTTTTCTGGGACTTTTTTTTTAATGTCCCGGGAAATTCAGGAGTGTTAGGAAAAAACGTCAGCTACACCAAAATGGCCTCCGCCGCAACTGTGTTGTCCTCTTGTGTTCAGTGCAGAGGAGAGCGGCAGCCAATCGGATTCTCTCTTTTGGCGGCCCCTCCCCGCTATACTGAACATGTGGATCTGCCAGGATGCGCGGGTCTTCCTCCACCCGCCGCTGCCGCCGCCGCCTATGGGTCACCGAGGTACGATGGGGAAAGGAATGTGCAGCGGGGGGGGGGCTCTGATGGAGGACAAAGTGTGGAGGGGCTCTGATGGAGGACACAGCCGCTGGGGACACTGATGGAAGGATCGGGGCTCTGATGGGGACACTGATGTAATGTAAGGATCAAGCTCTGCTGGGGACACTAATGTAAGGACCGGGCTCTGTTGGGGGCACCTATTGTAAGGATGGACTCTGCTGGGGGCACCTATTGTAAGGAGGGACTCTGCTGGGGGCACCTATTGTAAGGAGGGACTCTGCTGGGGGCACCTATTGTAAGGAGGAACTATGCTGGGGGCACCTATTGTAAGGAGGGACTCTGCTGGGGGCACCTGATGTAAGGAGGTACTCTGCTGGGGGCACCTGATGTAAGGAGGTACTCTGCTGGGGGCACCTATTGTAAGGACGGACTCCGCTGGGGGCACCTATTGTAAGGACGGACTCCGCTGGGGGCACCTATTGTAAGGACGGACTCCGCTGGGGGCACCTATTGTAAGGACGGACTCCGCTGGGAGCACCTGATGGCATCTGGTGACAGGCGACGTGGCAGGTGACACGCTCAGGGGTCCCACTGAGCGTGAATTGAATGATTTAATTTTATATTACAATGTAATAATAGAAATAATGCGCTTCAATCACCCTGACACCATAACAACCATGGTGCCAGGATGATTGAAGTGCCAACAACAGGTGTTTTGGAGTATCTTTATCTGCCATTTTGTAAACTTTCTGGAATACACACATTTCTATTGTGGTGTAGGATCTTCCTTCCTTCCTCTCGGACTCTAACCACACCCCTTCTGAACCACGCCCATTTAAGCCATGCCCACTATCGCGTAAACCATGCCCATTTTTCGCCGCTTCGCGCGCCACATTTCCGTGTTAGGGTGTGACACGCCTACAAATGAATGCCCCACCCCCTAATTATAGCAAGGCTCCGCCTACATGCAAAAAAAAGTGTCCCGGATTTTTTTTTTACAATGTTGCCAACTATGAGCCTGGTTCCCTACTGCGCATGCGCGAGTTGCGCTGCGAGTCCTCACTGGTCCCTGCTGTGTTCTGGGACCTGTGTGTCTCCCAGAAAACAGCAAGGGGGGATGGAGGAGGGGCCAGACATGGCGTAGATCGCCGCGGATACTGCATCGATCTATGCCCAGAAGTGGGAGCAAATACCTGTATTAGACAGGTATCTTCTCCCCCTCCCCCCTAAAAGGTGCCAAATGTGACACCGGAGGGGGGGGGGCAGGAATCCGAAAAGCGGAAGTTCCATTTTTGGGGGGAACTCCACTTTAATTATGCTGTTTAAATGCAACACCCTTAAATAAAGGTGACCTATTCAAAATTAAATTGCACAAAATGGAGTAATACGTGTATGATTTGACTGCTGTTTCTACAGCATTCTTCAAATAGACTTGACTTTCCTTCATGCTTAATATGTTGGTTTAGTGACAGCTCTGGGCGTTACATATAGAAGGGTCTTAAAAAATTTCTGTGTTCATTGTATTTATTTTACAACTATCGGTGTCATGTGCAGGTACAAAAAAACTGACATTTGATTGATTACTCTTACTGGGATTTTCAAAGATTTTTAAACATTAGGCACCTAATAATTTCAAAATAAATGCTTTTATTTTATTAACAAAGGGCTAGCACCACAGGTACACTGTATGGTAAAGTTTAAAGCAGCCACAGGTACCAGGCCCCCTTACTTCACATAACACTACCAAAATTATACCTGCAAAAACCTGATAAAGGAGACATAACTGGTAAAGAAAAGTTAAACGGTTGTAACAGGTCAAAATATAGTGTATCAAAAGCAGCATTTCAGTAAGTCACTTGACTAATGCCGCGTACACACGGCCGTTTTTCCCGTCGAAAAAAACGTCATTTTTCCCATTCGACGAGAAAAACGATCGTCTGTGGGCTTTCTGTCGTTTTTTTCGACGAGAAAAACGGCATTAAAAACGACGAGAAAAATTAGAACATGTTCTAATTTTTCTCACCGTTTTTTTCGACATGTTTTCCGCGGCAGTGTTTCCCATAGGGAAACACTGCCGCGGAGCCCACACACGGTCGTTTTTTTCGACCAAAAAAAAAAAGACATTTAAAACGGCCGTGTGTGGGGGGAACAAGCTGTTCCTCGTTTTTAACGTCGATTTTTTCGACTGTGTTTTCACCGTCGAAAAAATCTATTGTGTGTACACGGCATGAGAGTGATTTAGAAAATCATGACAGCCAAAATGGTAGAAATTGTTGCTGTGATTTCAACTTAAAAGACAAATCTTGTATTGCATTTGAAAAACAAAAAAGATCTCTATTTATTTTCTATTACTGTATTTTCCGGCATATAAGACGACTTTTTAACCCATAAAAATCTTCTCAAAAGTCGGGGGTCATCTTATACGCCGGTACCTGACATGTAGAATCTCAGTCAGACCGCGGCCGTCCATTTTTCAAAAGCCGCGCCTCCTCCTCGTGCTGTTCCGTGATAGGCGGAACACTCAGCTTCCCAGCAGAGCCTCTGTTCAGCGTTCCACCTATCACGGATGCCCTCTCGTCCTCGGCCTCGGATGAGAGGGCATCTGTGATAGGCGGAACACTGAACACAGTGTCTGCTGGGAAGCTGAGTGTTCCGCCTATCACAGAACAGCACGAGGAGGAGGCGCGGCTTTTGAAAAATGGACGGCCGCGGTCTGACTGAGATTCTACATGTCAGGGATAAGGTATGTGATCGTCGAGGCATGCATGGGCACAGTGAGGTATGCAATGGAACAGTGAGGTATGCAATGGCACAGTGAGGCATGCAATGGCACAGTGAGGTATGCAATGGCACAGTGAGGTATGCAATGGCACAGTGAGGCATGCAATGGCACAGTGAGGTATGCAATGGCACAGTGAGGCATGCAGGGGCACAGTGAGGCATGCAATGGCACAGTGAGGCATGCAATGGCACAGTGAGGCATGCAATGGCACAGTGAGGTATGCAATGGCACAGTGAGGCATGCAGGGGCACAGTGAGGTATGCAATGGCACAGTGAGGTATGCAATGGCACAGTGAGGCAAGCAGGGGCACAGTGAGGTATGCAATGGCACAGTGAGGTATGCAATGGAACAGTGAGGTATGCAATGGAACAGTGAGGTATGCAATGGCACAGTGAGGTATGCAATGGCACAGTGAGGTATGCAATGGCACAGTGAGGTGAGGTGAGGCATGGCTAGTCGGAAGGGGGTCGTCTTATACGGCGAGTATATCCCAAAACCAAAAGTTTAGCTGGAAATTTAGGGGGTCATCTTATACGCCCAGTCGCCTTATACGCCGGAAAATACGGTAACTTGTTTTACGTGATTGGAAACTTTTACATAACATTAGGCCCCTTTCACCCATGTGCCTTTCGGTCTGTTCCGCAGAGAATCCGTGAACAGATCTCCTGCTGAATTGGAACATAATATGATGGATGCCACTCAGGGGCGTACCTAGAGCATTTGGCACCCAGGGCGGATCCAATATCTGGCACACCCCCCCCCCACGTTAAAATGTTAAAACGTTAAAACACCCCACTGTGCCCCCTTCATACCTCTGCATCCTTCAATATCTCTTTGTCACTACTGTGTACCCCCTCTCCACAACTGCACCTTTGGACCCCTTTACATTACACAGCACCATGCATCTCTGGACCCCTTTACATTACACAGCCCTTGCACCCCTTTACATTACACAGCACCCTGAACCTCTGGACCCCTTTACATTATACAGACCCCTGCACCTCTGGACCCCTTTACATTACACAGCCCCCTGCACCTCTGGACCCCTTTACATTACACAGCACCCTGCATCTCTGGGCCTCTTTACATTACACAGACCCCTGCACCTTTGGACCCCTTTACATTACACAGCCCCCTGCACCTCTGGACCCCTTTACATTACACAGCACCCTGCATCACTGGACCCCTTTACATTACACAGCACCCTGCATCACTGGACCCCTTTACATTAAACAGCACCCTGAATCTCTGGACCCCTTTACATTACACAGCACCCTGCATCTCTGGACCCCTTTACATTACACAGCCCCCAGCACCTCTGGACCCCTTTGCATTACACAACCCCCTGTATCACTGGACCCCTTTACAATTAAACAGCACCCTGCATCTCTGGACTCCTTTACATTAAACAGCACGCTGTATCTCTGGACCCCTTTACATTACACATCACCCTGCACCTCTGGACCCATTTACATTACAAAGCACCCTGTACCTCTAGACCCCTTTACATTACACAGCACCCTGCACCTCTGGCCCCCCTTTACATTACACAACCCCCTGCACCTCTGGACCCCTTTACAGTACACAGCACCCTGCACCTCTGGACCCCTTTACATTACACTGCCCCCTGCACCTCTGGACCCGTTTACATTACACAGCACCCTGCACCTCTGGACCCCTTTACATTACACATCCCCCTGCACCTCTGGACCCCTTTACATTATACAGCCCCCACAGCTCTGGACCCCCTGCATATTACACAGACCCTCCCCTCCCTTCAGTGCAGACCCCCCCTTCAGTGCAGACCCCCTCATTCAGTACAAACCCCCCCATTTAGTGCAGACCCCCTCCCTTCAGTGCAGACCCCCCTTCAGTGCAGACCCCCTTCTTCAGTGCAGACCCCCTTTAGTGCAGACCCCCCATTCAGTACCTCAGATCAGCGTGGCACATTCACAGCAGGTCCCCTCCCCCTGTGTACACATAAACAGAGAGGAGGGGGAGGCGGCATCACTCTGCTCGGCTGTGCCTGTGTGACATCCGGTACCACTCAGACAGTCCGCGAATGTGAGAGAAGGGGATGGTTGTCGGGTACAGTGGTGTCACCCCGCACCCCCTTGCAACGCCACTGCAGCTCGCCTCTCTCCCTGCTCTAACCTGCCTGTTACCGCGCCGCTGCCTAAACCTGCCCCGCGGTGCTGTCACCGCTTTAGTTGTGGAAGGGGTGGTGCCAGCCTGACACCCCTACAGTGTGTGGCACATTTTCTACAATGTAAAGAAGTGAGTGTACAGCTTGTATAACAGTGTAAATTTGCTGTCCCCTCAAAATAACTCAACACACAGCCATTATTGTCTAAACCGCTGGCAACAAAAGTGAGTACACCCCTAAGTGAAAATGTCCAAATTGGGCCCAATTAGCCATTTCCCCTCCTCGTGTCATGTGACTCGTTAGTGTTACAAGGTCTCAGATGTGAATGGGGAGCAGGTCTGTTAAATTTGGTGTTATCGCTCTCACTACTGGTCACTGTAAGTTCAACATGGCACCTCATGGTAAAGAACTCTCTGAGGATCTGAAAAAAATAGTTGTTGCTCTACATAAAGATGGCCTAGGCTATACGAATATTGCCAGGACACTGAAACTGAGCTGCAGCACGGTGGCCAAGACCATACAGCGGTTTAACAGGACAGGTTCCACTCAGGACAGGCCTCGCCATGGTCGACCAAAGAAGTTGAGTGCACGTGCTCAGCATCATATACAGAGGTTGTCTTTGGGAAATAGACTTATGAGTGCTGACAGCATTGCTGCAGAGGTTGAAGGGGTGGGGGGTCAGCCTGTCAGTGCTCAGACCATACGCCGCACACTGCATCAAATTGGTCTGCATGGCTGTTGTCCCAGAAGGAAGCCTCTTCTAAAGATGATGCACAAGAAAGCCCGCAAACAGTTTACTGAAGACAAGCAGACTAAGGACATAGATTACTGGAACCATGTTCTGTGGTCTGATGAGACCAAGATAAACTTATTTGGTTCAGATGGTGTCAAGCGTGTGTGGCAGCAACCAGGTGAGGAGTACAAAGACAAGTTTGTCTTGCCTACAGTCAAGCATGGTGGTGGGAGTGTCATGGTCTGGGGCTGCATGAAAGCTGCCGGGACTGGGGAGCTACACTTCATTGAGAGAACCATGAATGCCAACATGTACTGTGACATACAGAAGCAGAACATGATCCCCTCCCTTCTGGGACTGGGCCGCAGGGCAATATTCCAACATGATAACAACCCCAAGCAGACCTCCAAGATGACCACTGCCTTGCTAAAGAAGCTGAGGGTAAAGGTGATGAACTGGCCAAGCTTGTCTCAAGACCTAAACCCTATTGAGCATCTCTGAGGCATCCTCAAATAGAAGTTGGAGGAGCGCAAGGTCTCTAACATCCACCAGCTCCGTGATGTCCTCATCGAGGAGTGGAAGAGGACTCCAGTGGCAACCTGTAAAGCTCTGGTGAACTCCATGCCCAAGAGGGTTAAGGCAGTGCTGGAAAATAATGGTGGCCACACAAAATATTGACACTTTGGGCCCAATTTGGACATTTTCACTTAGGGGTGTACTCACTTTTGTTGCCAGCGGTTTAGAAATTAATGGCTGTATGTTGAGTTATTTTGAGGGAACAGCAAATTTACACTGTTATACAAGCTGTACAATCACTACTTTACATTGTAGAAAAGTGTCATTTCTTCAGTGTCGTCACATGAAAAGATATAATAAAATATTTACAAAAATGTGAGGGGTGTATTCACTTTTGTGAGATACTGTATACGTGATCCTGCACTTCCAGGTATCAGGCGCGGGGGTGCACCGCCAGCGGCTCGCCCACTGCGATTTTACACAGTGGAAGCTGATCAGCGGGTCCCGTGGACCCAATGTCCGTGGGACCCGCTGATTGTTCGGTACACTGACAGAATTGCTATTCTGTCAGTACGGAAGGCATAAATCCTGTGTTTCGGTAAAGGCGGAACACCGATCCATGCCTTCCACTAGTACAAGTACCTCTCCCACTATACAGTCACCAGCTAGGCACACATTTAACCCTTTGACCGCCCCTGATGTTAACCCCTCCCCTGCCAGTGTCATTAGTACAGTGACAGTGCATATTTTTAGCACTGATCACTGTAATAATGTCACCTATCCCCAAAAAAGTGTCAGTTAGGTATCCGATCTGTCCACCGCAATATTATAAGTCGAAGATTGCCACCAATAGTAGTAAAAAAATAAGTAAAAATTCCATAAATATATCCCATAGTTTGTAGACGCTATAACTTTTGCGCAAACAATAAATATACAATCAATATACGCTTATTGAGATTCTTTTTACCAAACATATGTAGCAGAATACATATTGGCCTAAATTGCTGAAGAAATTTGATTTTTGCTAGATTTTTTTATTGGATGTGTTTTAGAGCAGAAAGTAAAAAATATTGCTTTTGTTTCAAAACTGTCGGTCGTTTTTTGTTTGTAGCGCAAAAAATAAAATCCGCAGAGGTGATCAAATACCACCAAGAAAAAGCTCTATTTGTGTGTAGCGGCCTCACCCCCTCTCCCCTCTCTTCCATCAGCTCGTCTGTCTCTTGTCTAGGGGTACCTTAGAGGGGAGGGAGCAGGGAACACTACGCCTGGCCTTTACCACAGATGTCAGTGCGGTATAAGCAAAGTTCTTTTCTTTTACCTTCGGGTCAGTGCTGTGCACCTGGAGCCTCCACCGAGAGTTACCTTGAACAATGTCTGTCAGGAAATGAGCCCCACACCATTAAAGTCCAACACTCCTTTATTCTTCTGCGAATGAACACAATCAGTTGAACTCCCTTGGTAAAAACAGAACAGGAAAGGAGGTGTGGATGCGAGTAGGCCCAGACACAATTGGTTCTCCACTTTCTTCCCTGAAAGTGGGTTGCGGTCTCCGAGCGAGGGGGGATTTCCTTCCAGGCGGTCTCCGGTGAGAGGCTCACCTGTCACTGGCAATATGCTGCACCGGGTCTTCAAGCGAGGAGCTTCCCCCGGTCCATTGGGCCTTCCGGATTCGGGTACCCAATCCCTGGGCACCCTAGGATCTCCTTCCCTCGCGGAACTCAGTGTTGGGCACTGAGCTCCAGACCTCCATCCGAGTACCTCACCCCAGGCTAAAGGTGCCTGGGATGGAACACGACCTCCGAACGTCCTCTAGGCCTAGGCCGCCTAAAGGACCGACACGAACCACCGCCCACAGGCTGAAGGTGCCTGGGACTCGACCCCGTGACAAAGATGGCCGGCCCCTTCACACCCTCTCTCAGCAAGCACGGCGGGCCCCACCACACCGCTGCCGAGGGAGGACAAAAAGGAGGCACAGCACACAGCAATGATTCAACCCCAGCCCAGGGCGACAGCGCCACCCACTGGGCTGCAGGGAACTACACATCACTGATGTCTCCCCAAATTCAAAATTACACCCGGGAAAGTACATACCCGCTACATGTGGAAAAAAATACATACATTTTATTTGGGTACAGCGTCGCATGACTGCACAATTGTCAGTTGAAGTAAAGCAGTGCTGTATCGCAAATAATAGCCTGGTCAGGGAGGGGGGTTAAATCTTCCGGAGATGAAGTTGTAAAAAAAAGTAAAAATGAAGGATGTATTAATGAATATTGAGCTGTGTGTCTTATATCTGCCAGGACCTCAGCTTTAAACAGCAGATCTCTTATAGGAGCCAATATCAGCTTGCATTTCTCCATCAAAAAAAAAAAAACATTTTAATTTTGGCATCTTACTCATCCAGAAGTCATGACTGTAGATGATAACTTAGATTTTGTGCAATTTTTGAATCACTTGTTTTGGGGATAACAATACCACTATACTGTAAGCATGTTTATATACTGTATGTGCAGCTCTGGAGAAGCCCCACACAGTTCCTCAGGTACTAGCACTAATTTGTCAAGACTCCTCGGGTGTACCTCAACCCTTCCCATAGGGGAACTTTTGATTTTATATGTAAATCGTTGAATTCATAGCTAGAAATCTGCTGCTGAGCTATTGGTATACATAAAATTGTACGTGGATTGGATAGATTTAGTTTCATTTAAATTTTTAAACATGCTGTGCCCCTGTTATGAACTTGAAAACTTCCACTCCTCATTTAAAGAAGGTAGAAACTTGTTAAGTTTGCATAAGAAAGTCATGTCTGGTTTGGCCACAGCAAAGAAAATATTCACAGTTCATTACAGACAGTAGTGCGTTAATGCACCAACTACAAGTAAAAATGTTAGGTATTTTGTCTAAGTCTTTATTCCCCTTAACTGTTTTGCTTCTGGAAAATTGATATTAAGCCCTTTGCAGTTCAGTTCTCAGGCTTTTTAAACAATACCAGTTAAAAGGTAAAATGTGCAGTAACTTTTTTTTGGTTGAACAAAATTTTTTTCATTTCATTAACCACTTAAGCCCCAGACCATTTGGCTGGCCAAAGACCAGGCCACTTTTTGCGATACAGCACTGAGTCAATTTAACTGACAATTGCGCGGTCGTGCGACATGGCTCCCAAACAAAATTGACGTCCTTTTTTTCCCATAAATAGATTTCTTTTGGTGGTATTTGATCACCTCTGCGGTTTTTATTTTTTGCGCTATAAACAAAAATAGAGCGACAATCTTGAAAAAATTTCAATATTTTTAACTTTTTGCTATAATAAATATCCCCCAAAAATATATAAAAAAAAATGTTTTTTCCTCAGTTTAGGCCAATACGTATTCTTCTACATATTTTTGGTAAAAAAATTAGCAATAAGTGTTTATTGATTGGTTTGCGCAAAAGTTATAGCGTCTACAAAATAGAGGATAGTTTTATGGCATTTTTATTAATATATATATTTTTTTACTAGTAATGGCAGCGTTCAGCTATTTTTATTGTGACTGTCACATTATGGCGGACACATCAGACACTTTTGACACCATTTTGGGACCATTGTCATTTTTACAGCGAGCAGTGCTATAAATATGCACTGATTACTGTAAAAATTACACTGGCAGTGAAGGGGTTAACCAGTAGGGGGTGCTGAAGAGGTTAAGTGTGTCCTAGGGAGTGCTTCTAACAGTAGGGGGGATGGGCTGTATTTGACACGACACTGATCACCGCTCCCGATTACAGGAAGCTGTGGTCAGTGTCCTTGTCACTCGGAAGACTGTGGAAATGCTTGTTTACATCAGCATTTCCCCGTTCTTCCTCTCCGTGAGACGATCACGGGTATCCCCATGGACATCGAGGAGGCCCGGGCTTGGGAGGCTGGAGCCCCGAATGTGTCCCCGAAAAGCCCAGAGTCTCAGGCATTTAGCTCTCCATTGTTAGCGCCGAGTGCCGGGACCGATCTGATCCCGAGCGCCGCCGATTGCGGCCGAGTGCCATAGCAGGTCCCGCCTTATGGAGCCTGCAACGCCTATGATGGACGTCCCACTGGTCTAATGCCGGGACCGCGGGACGTGTGACGTGTGACGTCCATCATAGGTGCTGCAAGATCCAGAAGGCGGGAATTACAATGCTGCCGCGCCACATCACTGAGATCCCTGCTCGGCGCTCGGGCGGGCATCTCTTAGAGCGATCGGGAGAGATTAGGCCAGCGGAGGAGTGATCAGGCGATGTTGGAGGAGATCTGCCAGTGACTGCACCAATCTGGATTTAGGAAGAGGTAGAAACCCGGTGATTGTAGAGTAGGGGATGAGGATGAATGGAGGAGCCCGCTGGGGTGTGTTGGTGACCTGAGCTGTGCTAGGAGCGGATGGCAGAGTGAAGAGCTCCGGATCTCGGTGTGTCCGATCATGCAGCGGAGCTCCAAGGTCCAGGCGATTAAATTCAAGCAGTCTCCTCTCCTCTTCTGGCTGCCTGCTGTCCTGTGATACATGATGGGCGTGCTGCACACCGCACACTACGGCTGAGGCTGAACTGAACTGAACTGCAGGACACCTGGACACATGAAGTCTGTCTCCTGGTCAGGTAGGTGAGGTCAGTGTATGTATGTCAGGTAGGTGTATATATGTCAAGTAGGTCAGTGTATGTAGGTCAGGTAGGTGTATGTAGGTCAGTGTATATATGTCAGGTAGGTCAGTGTAATGGTCAGTGTGTCATGTGGGTGAGTTTAGTGTTCAAAATTGATGGGCAATGGTAAGCCAGGCAGCAACCAGCGCCACACAACCCCACCGCCCAGCCAAAACCTCCCACGCCATGACCACCCAGCACCCCCCCCCCCCGGTGCCGGTCTCGGACTTCGGGCTGAAGCCCCTGGTCTTTTTGCCACCTAGCAACGCCCCTGTGTACGCCCATCTGCCTGTCCATGCCATTCTGCCGACGTATATCGTCCTGCGATGGTCGGCAAGCGGTTAAAGAACATAGGCATGACTTCAGGAAAGAAAAGCAGGAAAGGGAATTGGAGACAAAAAAGAGAAGAAAGAAAGAAAAACAAAAACAAAGAAAGTGTAGCTAGGTGCTGGTTAGTCTACCTGTGTCATTGTGGGACATTCTTTAACTCTTGACTCATTGATTCATTCTTTGACAAGGACTGCCTTGAGTTTGTTCCCCACTAGTGTTCAGCCGGGCCATTGCTGCATCATTTCCAGAAAGCAGAGAAAGAGAGAGGGAGACCACAACTGAAAGCATGGGATTATGGGACATGTAGTCCGGAGAGCCAGGTTTTACATGAAGCCAGTGCTGCTGCAAACTACAAGTTCCAGCCGGCTGGAGAGAGAAGAATGCTGGGAGAGGACATCAATAGCCTGGCCTGAGGAAGAGTTCTTTCTCTTGGGACCACAAACTTTAGCTGAGAGCAGGGAATATTGGGGGCAAACCCAGCTTAATCCCAGCATTGCCAGCAGTGTTGCCAACCGCTCGTTAATTTATGGGCAGCCCATAAATTTCAGCCCATTTTTAGGCTGCCGGTAAATGTCCGTTATGGGCAGCGGCGCCCCTAAAAAATATGACTGCGGGCCGACAGTGCAACTGAACCATGCTGTTCCGAAGCCTTACGGGCTCGGCAAAGCTCGTACATGCTCTGCCATTTTCGGCCGGGAGGGCGCATGCGTAGTGACGTAATAGTTCCGCCTGGTTCCATTTTTGAATGTAAGGCACCCTGTCTCGGCGGCGGTGCCTCGCCATCTTCTGCGAGTACAAGACTGGACCGCACCATGGCTGGAGGAGCCTATGGGGACTCCCACCACTACCACACAATACGGTACCATACCCCTGCACCATCCATGATGATTCTTGGCTGTTGGAGACTCCCACCACCGGACCCCTGCATGTTGCAACATCCATCTATCCATGGCTTGGAAGCTATCTATGTGAGGACTGAGGAGGTATAGCAGTTACCAGACATGAACGGCAGCGGTGAGATTTTACATAATCCGCAGATGTTCACAATCTCTTGCTATCTCCTGTACCATGTCCGCAACTTCTAACCATCTCCTATACCATGTCCGCAGCCTATGACCACCTCCTGTAAGATGTCCGCAGCCTCTGACTACCTCCTGTACCATGTCCGCAGCCTCTGACCTCCTCCTGTATCGTGTCTGCAGCCTCTGACCAGCTCCTGTATCATGTCAGCAGTCTCTGACCATCTCCTGTATCATGTCCGCAGCCTCTTACCACCTCCTGTATCATGTCTGCAGCCTCTGACCACCGCCTGTATCATGTCTGCAGCCTCTGACCACCTTCTGTACCATGTCCGCAGCCTCTGACCATCTCCTGCATCATGTCCGAAGCCTCTGACCATCTTCTGTATCATGTCCGCAGCCTCTAACCATCTCCTGTACCATGTCCACAGCATTTGACCATCTCCTGTACCATGTCTGCAGCCTCTGACCCCCTCCTGTACCATGTCTGCAGCCCCTGACCACCTCCTCTTCCATGGCCGCAGCCTCTGACCACCTCCTGTATAATGTCCGCAGCCTCTGACCACATCCTGTATCATGTTTGCAGCCTCTGACCACCTCCTGTACCATGTTCGTAGCCTCTGACCACCTCCTTTTCCATGTCCGCAGCCTCTGACCACATTCTGTATCATGTCTGCAGCCTCTGACTATCTCCTGTATTATGTCCGCAGCCTCTGACCATCTCTTGTATTTTATCATGTTTGCAGTCTCTAAGGGGGAGTCTGGAGAGGAGACAAGAGTGGGAACATCACCGGGATGGGGGTCAGGGGAGGAGTTAGACATGTGTGGACAGTGGAGAGGAGACTATAGGATAAAACGAGAGCCGCTAAGCTGGAGCTGTCAGACCCTGTATGGTGTACTTGAGAGGAGGTCAGGGACAGCTCTGCCAGGCCAGTCTGAGGGGGGGTCACTGATGTAAGGGCGGAGTGAATACAATAATGAAGGGGGGCACTGATATAAAGGAGGTTCCCCCTTATATTAGTAACCCCCGCCTTACCTTAGTGTTTTCACTCTGGGGAAGGTGGTCCCTGGTCACTGGAATCGCTCCCACATCACAGTTTTCTGCATTCCCCTTTACATCAGAGTCTGCAGGATTCCCCTTATAGTACAAGGAGGAACTCTGTGGACCCTGATGTAAAGGGGAACTCTGATGTAGAGGCCAATGCTGCAGACCCTGATGTAAGTGGGAACTCTGATGTAAAGGGGAATGCAATGTACTCTGATATAAGGTCTCTGGTCACCAGAGCCCCTCCTTACATCAGAGTTCCCCCTTAGATCGTGATCTGCAGCATTCCCTTGCATTCCCATGCTTTGTAAACGGTAATCCTACAGACTCTAATTTTTGGGGGAACTCTGTGCTGGCTGGTTTATATTAACCTGACATTCATGTAACTGGAGAAATATGTTTTTTGACTTTTGTTTAACTTAAACACGTTGCTAATAACACTAGCTACATGTTTATAGTTTAAATGTTGATATTTTGCACTGTTTAGCACTGAAAACTGACAATTTAGATCCTTTTTTGCAGTGGCAGTAAAAAATGTGGCTCTGTCAGTAAATTTCATGTTTTTTGCTAGTTCTAAAAAAGGTATGATGTTAGTAAATTTTGGCATACTGTCAGTAAATTTCACTTCAGGGGGTTGGCAACACTGGTCATCAGGTACTCGGCCAGGCACCCTTCACTGGTTACATAAGCTTCAAGAGCCTATTCCGGGACATTCCATTCCCTTGAGCCTTGGATCATCAGGATTGGTGAGCGGGCAAAATCCCACAACTGTGTACATCCTACAAAAGACACCTTTACCCCATTTCTTTACACAAAAGCTTCTAACAGGAAACACTTTGCATATGCCATCCACTATTGCTGGTAGCCATTGCACAGCAATCTCTCTAGGGCCCTTGTGGAGTTAGCTGAAGATTTTGAACACCTACACTACCAGGACTTCTCTCCTCTTCTACCCCTACCTAAAGGACTCAGTGCATTACATCTGTGCGCATTAAGGGTAACTCTTAAGCCCTGTACACACGACCGGTTTTCCCGGCAGGAAAACTGCCATGAGAGCTTTTGACCGGGAATCAGGGCCGTGTGTATGCTCCATGGCAGTTTTCCCGACAGGAAAACCGCCGGGAATCCCGGCAGGAAAAAATAGATCATGTTCACTTTTTTCCCGCCGGGATTTCCGGCGTTTTTTAGGCCGGCAGTTTTCCCATGGGAAAAACCTGCGGTGGAGCATACACGCGGCCGGGATTCCCGATCAAAGTTCTCATGGCAGTTTTTCTGTCGTGAAACCCGGCCGTGTGTAGGGGGAAAAAGCTACCGAGCAGGTTCTCGGTTTTCCCCTCAGTTTTCCAGACGGACTTTTAACCGCCGCGAAAACCGATCGTGTGTACAGGACTTGACTCGGTATTTGTGCTGTCTGTTTTCTGGGCCCATGGCATCAGGATTTTAATGGAGCAGCTTGACACAGAAAGGTCTTTCTTTTCCCTTTTATACCTGGGGTCATAGGTTCTTTCAAGGCCTATCCGTTATTATTGTTTGTTTTACTGTGATTTCCATTACATTGCATATCCGGTTTCTATACTTGTTAAGACTAAAAGTTTTATATTGAGAGACATCTGCATTAACATTCCTTTCTCTCTGTTGACTTTAGACTTCTTAGTAAAATACTCATTTTCTTTTCTACTGTCTGGTGTCTTTGCAATTGTGTTCTTTTCTGAATTATGTCTGAACCCAGGATGTCAGAGGCATTGGGAGGCTTGCAAGGTCAGGGCAACCTTTGGGGACAGTCATCTTCCAGCGGCCCCTATGGGGGAGGCGCAAAGAAAGAAAGAAAGAATGCAGGAAAGATAGTCTATAGGGGGCAGCTTTGAGTCTTATATTCAACTCAATGCCTGTCTTTCTTTTATCTGAAATTCCAATTAAGCAGCTTAGAGCACGAATGGCAATGCATAAATTTGAGTAGATGAATCAGGGCCTCACAAGGTCAGTCTTTATTATGGTGTCAACATTCTCTTGAGTAGGCAGATGAACCTGCTCAGAGGATATATTAGAGAGAATAAGGTACTTATCATCAGTGCTGAAAAATGTGCTAAATTTTAAATTATGTGTAGCACCCTCTAGCTAGTGTGCTAGGTGTATATAGTTAGCTGTTAGTGTAGACAAATTGGTTTGGCTAAGAGCCAGGTCAGGGTTGAATCTGGGTCAGTGTTGAGTGACACAGGAAGGCTGGATGACTCAGCAAGCAGCATCTCTGGTGCCTCCTACTGTTTCTGGAACCTTGGAGAAGCTTCCAGATTTAGTGAATGGAAGCTTGGATGAGCTGCTTGGCATATTTATGAGGTATCCAGCCAATCCCCAGCAAATGGGCTGGCAGGGCACAGACCGCCTCATAAATAGGCATAAGTGATGCCAGCTGGGGCAGTCAAATGGAAGATGGAGAAGGAGTGCTAAAGAAGCTGTCGGAGGCCCTCGCAGGGTGCCCCCTAATCTGGGGGATGACCTTGGGTCTGGGGCTTGGGTGTTGGAAGATTCCTCTACAACACATGGAGAAAACTCTTCTTGGAGGCACGGAAGCAAGTGAGAGGACAGTGGGAGCAAGTCAGCACGTCTGGGAGATCTCCCAGAAGTCAGCCAGGTGGGCTGGTGAGTGTTCAGTCTGGGAGGACTGTGGAGAGAGTGTTAGTCTGGGAGGACTGTGAAGAAGTTAGCCTGGAGGGCTAGTGAAAAGGATAGCTGCAGCCAGGTGGGTTGGCAGTGCCTGAAAAGGTGGTGCTGGGATCAGTGACCACAGAGAGGAAGTGCTGGGAAAGTGTGAGCTGTGTCACCCTATCTTCAAGTATAGGGGCTGCGAGTCCCTGCCTGTAATAAGCCTTGGCTACCAAAGCTGGATTTCTGCAAGAAAATGAGAGCTAGAGGAAGAAGAGGAGCTGTATATAGGAAGATTTGTCCCTGAACTTGTTTGAAGTCAAGTGGGCATCCCATAATTTCCAATCCCTATATAAGTTTATATCCCTCAATTAAACGGGAAAAAAAAAACAAAGTCACAGACTGCTCCAGTGGCGGCTGGTGCTCAAAATTTTTGGGGGGGCGCAAACAAACTGAAAAAAAAAATCAATTGCCGCCACTGTGCCCATTAAATGCAGCCACTGTGCCCAAACGCCACCAGTTTGCCCCCTCAAATACAGCCAGTGTGCCCCCATATACAGCCAGTGTGCCCCCATATACAGCCAGTTTGTCCCCATATACAGCCAGTGTGCCCCCATATATATATAACCAGTGTGCCCCCCATATATATATAACCAGTGTGCCCCCATATACAGCCAGTGTGCCCCCATATATATATAGCCAGTGTGCCCCCATATACAGCCAGTTTGTCCCCATATACAGCCAGTTCCCCCCAAATGCAGCCAGTTTGTCCCCCATATACAGCCAGTTCCCCCCAAATGCAGCCAGCGTGTCCCCCATATACAGCCAGTTCCCCCCAAATGCAGCCAGCGTGTCCCCCATATACAGCCAGTTCTCCCCAAATACAGCCTGTTCCCCCATATACAGCCAGTTCCCCCCAAATGCAGCCAGCGTGTCCCCCATATACAGCCAGTTCCCCCCAAATTCAGCCAGCGTGTCCCCCATATACAGCCAGTTCCCCCCAAATGCAGCCAGTTTGTCCCCCATATACAGCCAGTTCCCCCCAAATGCAGCCAGTTTGTCCCCCATATTCAGCCAGTTTGTCCCCCATATTCAGCCAGTTTGTGCCCCATATTAAGCCAGTTTGTCCCCCAAATGCAGCCTGTTCCCCCCCAGCCCTGCACTTACCTTCCTCGGTCCGCGCCGTCCTCGATATGTTCTCCCGCCCTCGATGTCGCTTCAGCCAATCAGGTTACCGGTAACCACATCCGGTGAACCTGATTGGCTGAAACCTCCACACAGTCTTCTTCCAGGAACGCACCCGCGTGCGTACCTGGGAGGAGTTTTTGGAAGCCGAATACAGCGTGAGAGCTGTATTCGGAAAGCCTATCAGAGCCGCTGGCTCTGATAGGCACTTCCAAGTTACACCCACCGCCGGCCGCCACTCTAATTCATATGGCCGGCGCTCACCAGGAGGCCGGCCATATGTATAGTGGGCAGCGCGGCAGCGGTGACAATACACAGATTCATGCAATGCATGAATCTGTGTATTGTCTTTCAGTGGCGGTGCGGGAGCGAGAGGGGGCGGCGCTCCGGCGCCCTCTATGGACGCACCGCCACTGGACTGCTCTCTGACACGGAGCCCTTAAGGGGGTGTGCTAAATATATTTTATGAACATTTTTTGATTACAGCATAGAATTACACTAACTTTCCAGAATCAGGAATAGCCTGGGGGTGATTTATAAAAACGAAAAAAGAAAAATGTAGTTGTTGCCTGTAGTAGCCAATTAGTTACATTTCTTCAGTTTTTCAATGTAGGCTCCTTATAGAGGAAGTAAAGTCTACCTCTTTAATTGTACCTACAGGTAAGCATATAGTAAGGCTTACCTGTAGGTACTGTAAATATCTCCTAAACTTGCAACATTTAGGAGATATTTACTATATTTACTATTTACTATATACGCTGCTGCCGATAATCATTGGCGCATGCACACTAAAGGAATGGCCCGCTCGTGCCGTTTCTTCAGGGCCCGTGCTGTGACCGGCAGCACCTCCACGCTTGCTCGGGAGTGGCGTCATTGCGGCTCCGGCAAATCACAGCGCCGGAGCCCACGGACCCGGAAGTAACTCCGGGAAAGATGTCAGCTGTGTCAGCGGTGTGCCGGCGCCGCTGCAGGGAATCGTTCTAAGGTAAGTATTTCATAAGGAGCTCGTATGCGATGCATACTAGCTCATTATGCCTTTGTATTACAGGTTTTTTTTTTGGTGGGGGGAGGGTTTGTTGGAGGTCTACAACCTCTTTAAATCTGAATTCCAGGAAGATATGCAGCCAAGTTAAAATGTAAGTACACCTTATAGAATTTGTTGCGTTTTTCAACATATTTTAAAAAGCAAAGATTAGATCTTTATTCAAATACGTTGTATAAAGGTGACAAACTTTAGTAGTTGCATTAATAGTTAGTTGACTGATTGCAAGCTGCCCAGACCTTAAAGCAGTAAAGCAGCACCGGACCATAACTTTTCTACCACCCAGCTTCACCGTTTGTTTGGAAATAATTTTGTCTTTGTGTGTTTGTTGGGTATACAGTCAGGTCCATAAATATTGGGACATCTACACAATTCTAATCTTTTTGACTCTTTACACCACCGCAATGGCTTTGAAATGAAACAAACAAGATGTGCTTTAACTGCAGACTTTCAGCTTTAATTTGAGGGTATTTACATCCAAATCAGGTGAACGTTGTAGGAATAACAACAGTTTGTATATGTGCCTCCCACTTTTTAAGGGACCAAATGTAATGGGACAGGTTAACAATCATAAATCTAACTTTCACTTTTTAATACTTGGTTGCAAATCCTTTGCAGTCAATTTCAGCCTGAAGTCTGGAACGCATAGACATCACCAGACGCTGGGTTTCATCCCTGGTGATACTCTGCCAGGCCTCTACTGCAACTGTCTTCAGTTCCTGCTTGTTCTTGGGGCATTTTCCCTTCAGTTTTGTCTTCAGCAAGTGAAATGCATGCTCAATCAGATTCAGGTCAGGTGATTGATTTGGCCATTGCATAACATTCCACTTCTTTCCCTTAAAAAACTCTTTGGTTGCTTTCGCAGTATGCTTCGGGTCATTGTCCATCTGCACTGTGAAGCGCCATCCAATGAGTTCTGAAGCATTTGGCTGAATATGAGCAGATAATATTGCCCCAAACACTTCAGAATTCATCCTGCTGCTTTTGTCAGCAGTCACATCATCAATAAATACAAGAGAACCAGTTCCATTGGCAGCCATACATGCCCACGCCATGACACTACCACCACCATGCTTCACTGATGAGGTGGTATGCTTTGGATCATGATCAGTTCCTTTCCTTCTCTATACTCTTCTCTTCCCTTGTACTCTGGTACAAGTTGATCTTGGTCTCATATGTCCATAGGATGTTGTTCCAGAACTGTGAAGGCTTTTTTAGATGTTGTTTGGCAAACTCTAATCTGGCCTTCCTGTTTTTGAGGCTCACCAATGGTTTACATCTTGTGGTGAACCCTCTGTATTCACTCAGGTGAAGTCTTCTCTTGATTGTTGACTTTGACACACATACACCTACCTCCGAGAGAGTGTTCTTGATCTGGCCAACTGTTGTGAAGGGTGTTTTCTTCACCAGGGAAAGAATTCTTCAGTCAACCACCACAGTTGTTTTCCGTGGTCTTCCGGGTCTTTTGGTGTTGCTGAGCTGAGTTCTTGATTTAGCCACACCTAATGTTTTTGCTATCTCTCTGATGGGTTTGTTTTGTTTTTTCAGCCTAATGATGGCTTGCTTCACTGATAGTGACAGCTCTTTGGATCTCATATTGAGAGTTGACAGCAACAGATTCCAAATGCAAATAGCACACTTGAAATGAACTCTGGAACTTTTATCTGCTCCTTGTAAATGGGATAATGAGGGAATAACACACACCTGGCCATGGAACAGCTGAGCAGCCAATTGTCCTATTACTTTTGGTCCCTTAAAAAGTGTAAGGCACATATACAAACTGTTGTAATTCCTACACTGTTCACCTGATTTGGATGTAAATACCCTCAAATTAAAGCTGAAAGTCTGTAGTTAAAGCACATCTTGTTCGTTTCATTTCAAATCCATTGTGGTGGTGTATAGAGCCAAAAAGATTAGAATTGTGTTGATGTCCCAATATTTATGGACCTGACTGTATATAGGAAAGGTGATGAACTAGATGGATGTGCCAGTGGGGGGTATCATCCCTAAAGTAAATATATTGCAACAAAAGGTAGGTAGTAGGATTTTAAACACCCCTCCAGTGATCACACAAGTCCACTTATGTAAGAAAGAATATGTACAAAATCTTTATTTTAACAATAAAATATTAAAAACACAAGTCAAATTGTGATGGCTTGCATACTGATACCAGGAAAACATTATCCACTACAAATATGCATAGCTGTTTGTCAAGATGTGGAACTAGGGTCAATGCTTTTGTGGAAATCACTGCTTCTTCAGGATCTCTTAAATGTACATGATCACACAAGTGGTTTCTTTTTCAGATATTTCAATTGATATACTTTTCATGCATCTTGTAACTAGACCTTGTAACTAGACCACACAGTATACAGAGATGTACTGGTGGAATATCCAGTGAAGTATAGTCTTGACGGCCCAGAGTAGTATGAGGAGCAAGCTTGTGAGGCTTGGTCCTCATACTACCACACCATGTGGAAACTCTGGGGTCTTTCTGTAATAAGAGCTCCACTCTGGGGATGATCTTTCTCCCATGGGCTGGCGAGACTATACTTCACTGGATATTCCACCAGTACATCTCTGTATACTGTGTATACTAATGTTTTGCTGGTATCAGTATGCAAGCCATCACAATTTGACACGTTATTTTAATATTTTATTGTTAAAATAAAGATTCTGCACATATTCTTTCTTACATAAGTGTACTTGTGTGATCACTGGAGGGGTATTTTTAAAATCCTACTACCTACTTTTTGTTACAATCATTAGATGTGGTGGCTGCATTAGTTTTGTTCTTTTGCCAGTTGCACGGCAGGGGGACACGATGTGCGTGGCCGGCCGGCGGGCACGGGAGCCAGAACGGGGATCTGTGCTTGTAAACACACAGATCCCCGTTCTGACAGGGGAGGAGAGACAGATCTGCTGTTCCTAGTGATTAGGAACAGAGATTTGTCTCCTCCTCCAGTCAGTCCTATCCCCCCACAGTTAGAAACACACATGAGGGAACACATTTAACCCCTTGATCGCCCCTAGTGTTAACCCCTTTCCTGCCAGTGACATTTATACAGTATTCAGTGCATTTTTATAGCACTGATCGCTGTATAAATGTCAATGGTCCCAAAAAATTTGTCAAGTGTTTTTTGTTTATAGCGCAAAAAATAAAAAACACAGAAGTGATCAAATACCCCCAAAAGAAAGCTCTATTTATGGGAAAAAATGGACATCAATTTTGTTTTGTCAGTTAAAGTGAAGCAGTACCGTATCACAAAAAATGGCCTGGTCATTAGGGGGGAAATCCTTTCCGGTCCTTAAGTGGTTAAAGCAAACAGTTTTTTTTCTTGTTGGGATAAAGATTTTATTCATACCCCTTGACATTTTCCATATTTACATGTGTGGCGGCCTCACCCCTCTCCCTTGCTTTATCGGTTATATGGCTGTTGTCTAGGGGTACCTGGGAGAGAGAGATGCTACACACCAAGGCCCATGTCCTCCGTAACTAAGAGGTGAAGGCCAGAAGATTGGGCTTTTGTGTAGGTGTCCTAGAGTCAAGTCCAGTCCTTCGTCCCTGACTCCTTTGCTTTAGTAACCCCAGTTCCACACAGTGAATAGGTACAACTCAGTTTTATTCTTCTTGCCAAGCAATAAAAACAATCTTTCTCCTTTGGAAAATGGGGGACAGATCGAGGCACAATCCTTTCCCTTCTTGCTGCTGCCCACTGTGCTGTCACCAGTGGTGAATAGTCACTGCCACTGACTAGGTAATATAGAACATGAATTACCGTCGCTCACTTTGCCCCTGTCAGAGGAAGAAATCCGTCCAAGGGAGAAATGGAGGCCTCTCCGTCACCAGCGATGCTGCGCCGGGCTCTTCGGAGAAGTTACTGCACACCAGTCCTCACAAACTCAGACACGGGCACCCAAGGAGTTAGGGCCCCCTCGGATTCCTCCACCCTCGCGGAACTCAGTCAAAGGTACTGAACCCCAGGCATCCGCCATTATACCTCACCCCAGGCTAAAGGTGCCTGAGATGGACTCCATCTCCGTTCCAGATAGGCCAAGGGTGCCTAGGCCTGGAACACCGGAACGCCAGCACCCAATCTGAAGGTGCCTGGGTGCGGCCGCGTCCTCCAACTCTCTATCCCAAAATCAGGGCGTCCGCCCCTTTTATGACCTCTCCCTTTGCGCCACAGCGGGTTCCCCGCCCCGCTGTACCAGCTCCAGGGGAGGACAAAAAGGCACAGTTTACGGTGTGAGTTCAGCTTCGGCCCAAGGCAACAATGCCACCTGTAGGCCCCAAGGAACCCCACACCCCCAGAGTCCTCACACAAATTCAAACACCCGCTACACACGTTACAATCAAAAATGTAAATGCATTTTATTGGGATTTTATGTGATAGACCAACACAAAGTGGTGCATAATTGTGAAGTGGAAGGAAAATGATAAATGGGTTTCAACATTTTTTACAAATAAATATGTGAAAATTATGGCGTGCATTTGTATTCAGCCCCCCAGCTGCAAGTCTTTTTATGGATGTCTCGACCAGCTTTGCACATGTAGAGAGTGAATTTTTTGCTCATTCTTCTTAGCTCAATAGCTCAAGCTCTGTCAGATTGGATGGAGAGTGTCTATTAGCAGCAATTTTCAAGTGCTGCCACAGATTTTGAATTGGATTTAGGTCTGGACTTTGACTGGGCCATTCTAACAAATAAATATGCTTTGATCCAAACCATTCCATTGTAGCGTTGGCTGTATGTTTAGGGTCGTTGTCCTGCTGGAAGGTGAACCTCTGCCCCAGTCTCAATTCTTTTGCAGACTCTAACAGGTTTTCTTCTAAGATTGCCCGGCATTTGGCTCCATCCATCTTCCCATAATCTCTGACCAGCTCCCCTGTCCCTGCTGAAGAAAAGCATTCCCATAACATGATGCTGCCACCACCATGTTTTACGGTGGGGCTGGAGGGTTCAGGGTGATGTGCAGTGTTATTTTTCCGCCACACAATTAGTTTTGCTTTTAGGCCAAAAGTTTCAATTTTGGTCTCATCTGACCAGAGCACTTTCTTCCCCATGTTTGCTGTGTCCCCCACATGGCTTCTCGCAAACTGCAAACAGGACTTCTTATGGCTTTCATTCAACAATGTCTTTCTTCTTGCCACTCTTCCATAAAGGCCAGATTTGTGGAGTGCACGACTAATAATTGTCCTGTGGACAGATCCTCCCACCATAACTGTGGATCTCTGCAGCTTCTCCAGAGTTACCATGGGCCTCTTGGCTGCTTCTCTGCTTAATGCTCTCCTTGCCTGGCCTGTCAGTTTAGGTGGACAGCAATGTCTTGGTAGGTTTCCAGTTGTGCCATACTCTTTCCATTTTCATATGATGGATTGAACAGTGCTCCGTGAGATGTTCAAAGCTTGGGATATTTTTTTATAACCTAACCGTGCTTTAAACTTCTCCACAACTTTATCCCTGACCTGTCTGGTGTGTTCCTTGGCCTTCATGATGCTGTTTGTTGACTAAGGTTCTCTAAAAAACCTCTGAGGGCTTCACAGAACAGCTGTATTTATACTGAGAATAAATTACACACAGGTGGACTCTATTTACTAATAAGGTGACTTCGGAAGGCAATTGGTTCCACTAGATTTTAGTTAGGGGTATCAGAGTAAAGGGGGCTGAATGCAAATGCACGCCAAACTCTTCAGCTATATATTTGTAAGGAATTTTTAAAACCATTTATCCTTTTCCTTCCATTTCACAATTATGTGCCACTTTTGTGTTGGTCTATCACGTAAAATCCCAATAAAATACATTTACGTTTTTGGTTTTAACATGAAAAAGTCTGGAAAATTTCAAGGGGTATGAATACTCTTTCAAGGCACTGTACATGAATAAGTAAAAGCTGATCATTGCAAGTACCCCTGCCAGTGTTAAATGGTTTGTCCCATCCCTGGAAACATGTATACAGTTGTATACATCTAATATAACATATGTGTATAAGGTCATGTAGCTCAGTTCTCTGTCTCTCTCTCCATTTCTTCCTTCTGGGGTTTCTGACCCAGACACAAAGAGACAGAAAATAATGTACATAAAAAAAAATCTCTTTGAATATTAAACAGCAGAGCAGCTTACAGACAGTAGTGGGCAGCAGATCCCTACAGTATATAACCTTTATCTGTAGGCACTGTTTAAATGAAGATCTAATATATGCCTGTTCAAATGTGTTAAAAAAGTCAACAGTTTCCATAGGGCAATGCTTACTTTTTATGATATCACTATATGTTTATTAAGTTATATGCTTTTAAATTACTATTTTATATAAATGTTTGCACTTGTAGGGATGTAGTGATTTCCTTAATTCTTTGTGCTGTTTATTGTGATCTGTTAGTGTAGTATTAGTCAGCTTAGTTGTGTGCTGGCTGTGCACTCTAAGTGTCCAGTGATTATTCTCAGTCACATGCTGTGTGATTGTTCTCCAGCAGGGTGTGCTAGAGATATTACCGCACATTATAGGTATTTAATACCTGGCCAATCAGTGGGCCTGGGGAGCTTGCTGTGCATGCTGGGAGAACTATTAAGTATCCAAGTCACTTCCTGCTCTTTCTCTTTCCCTCCAGAGATTTCCCGTCTGTGTGATCCATGTATCTAGGCCTTAGGCCTTAGGGCTTAGAGGTATGGAGTGTTGAGGGATCTCCTGTCATGGGGGGTGTCCCTAAGCTGCTGGCTGAAATGAAGTGCTACTGGTCATTTGGGGAAGCAAAGCTGCAGTTGTCCTACCACAGGGATGGTGAGTGACCGACTGAGCTGGGAAGCACCACACGAACCTTCCCAATGCTGTCCTGCCTTGTATCCTAAGACTGAGAATACACAGGAACCTCTGTTGACAAGGAGCCACAATTATGTATTCCATCCAGCAGAGTTCTGTGACAGAAGGATTGCTATTAGCTATCCTGTGTTCCCTCCACCCTCCTTCCCACTCTTCATGCATGTTCATTATTAAAACATCTAAAACGTATTCAAAGTGACTGGCGCCCTTAATTAATCCACCACCACCCGGAAAAAAAACTTTCACCCTGAGAAGGAATGTGCCTGGGACATTTATCACCAAGTAAGTGGGTCTGGGACATTCGCATGTACCTATTGAACATCAGTAGAGCCAAATGTGCCAGGACTAGTTACCGATAGTGTTACATTTTGGCGCCCAACGTGGGGCTTCCTTTGAGAGTGTTGCCCATAGCAACTGCAAGCAAAATTTTGATTTTTCATCTGAAATTGTGTTGTATTTGATGGACTGTCCTTTTGATGTGATTGGAATGTGTTTCCTAAAGCGTTGTGCCTATTTTTGTGAAAGTACTGGAGTTTGTCACTTTGGCCAGCAATGCAAGTGTTAACCGCATGGAGAAGTTTTGCCCGGTGATCGGCGGGGAAGAGTTTTGGCGTGAACCCCACCCAGTGTTTCGGCGCCAGTGTGTCTATAGGGGAGAAGCAACCAGCTTAGACGGAGTGGTGCACATGCAGCATCCTCAGTCCACGTGGAGATTCGCTGCAAATCCGAACTGAGAGGTTGTGATGGAGACCAGCGTGCCAACTACCGGGAGCCCATTTGTGACTACTACCATGGCGGCTGCCATTGTTACGGGAGACACTCGGCTGATTGCCATGGGGATTTTGAAGTGTTCCAAAAGATTGAGACTGTGTCTATTACTGCAAAGTGTGTAAAGCTGCAAGATACCTGTTGCTTGAACCAAGTTATGGTTTCTTGTTTGTTCTGTTACTAAGCTGTGTGCCTCTGCACTGGAGGGACAGTGCAAAGAAGACTTGTTTTGTGTGAAGTAACTGTGTTTTAGTTGGATTACAGAAGAAGTGCCTTCGGCCACCCATGAGTGTGTGCTGGAAGATGTGCGGTAAAAGGGGAACGTTTTTTAGTTTGTTCCCGAAGAAGATATGTTTGCCCTTATCCACCTGAGAGTGTGTGATAAGTGATTCTGTTTATGTACTGGGAGCAGTAGGTCCCCTAGAATTATTTTGTAGGTAGTTAGGATGTGTTCTTTTTCTTCTTTTCAGGAGATTCCACACTCTACAATCAAGAACTAACTATATTATTGTACTGCACTACAGTGGTAGGCTGCTATTTTAAGTTTGACCATGAGGTGGCGAACTAGTCAGGGATGGACTTCAAAACTGTAGCTTTAGATTTGCCATTGCCCTAATGTGTTGCTATGAGTAATACCCTTGAGGGGGTGCTGCTTGTATATTTTGGTGTTGTGTTCTTTTACAGATGCTGATGCATGACAAGGAAAGGAAACACTACTGTGCTTCTGCAATTGTATTGAATACTTTCTACTGTGATGCATATTATATCTAGTCAGAGATAGGTATATTATAATGTGCTAGGTAATGGTATTGTCACTTAAGTACACCTGATGACAGTGTTTGCTATTGTACTTCTAAAGCTTTGTAAAACAAAACATTTATCGTGATTTTATCGCAATACCCTGCAATACTCTGCAATACCCTGCCATACCCAGCCATACCCTGCCATACCCAGCCATACTCTGCCATACCCTGCCATACCCAGCCATACTCAGTTATACCCAGCCTTACTCAGCCATGCTCGGCCATACTCGGTGATACCCAGCCATACTCAGCCATGCTCGGCCATACTCGGCTGCTGTATGTGGCCAGGCTGTGGAAGTCTCACACATGTGGTATCGCCGTACTCAGGAGGAGTAGGAGAATATATTTTGGGGTGTCATTTTTGGTATGTACATGCTATGTGTTAGAAATATTGTATAAATGGCCAACTTTGTGTTAAAAAAAAAAAGCGTTTTAACCACTTCCCGCCCGCCGGTCGTCATATGACATCCTTGACTTTGTGCGGGGATATCTAAATGATGGGTGCAGCTACAGGCATCATTCAGATATCAGCTTTTTTCAGCCTGCGATTCCCTACACCATAAGAATGATCATAGTGTCTGTTCCACCGCTTGATCGTTCTTACGGGAGGCGAGAGGGGACGTCCCCCGACTCACCGCTACGATCGAAGCCAGGATGTTTTTTTTTTTTTTTTTTACAGGCTTCCCAGTCTAGAGGTGAGATGTGGGGTCTTATTAACCCCAAATCTCACTGTAAAGAGGACCTGTCATGGCATATTTATATTACAAGGGATGTTTACATTCCTTGTAATAGGAATAAAAGTGATCAAAAAATGTATTTATGGGGAAAAAAGTGTCAAACTAAAATAAATAAAGTAAAATGAACAATAAAAAAATAAATAACATTTTTTAAAGAGCCCCTGTCCCCATGTGCTCGCATGCAGAAGTGAATGCATACGTAAGTCCCGCCCACATATGAAAGAAAAATGCATTTTTTATACAGAATTTTCAGTTTTTTTTATTTTATAGCGCAAAAAATAAAAAACCCAACGGTGATTAAATACCACCAAAAGAAAGCTCTATTTGTGGGAAAAAAAGGACAAAAATTTCATATGGGTATAATGTTGGACTTTTTTCATCGGACAAACCGATCGTGTATGGGCCCCATCGGTCTTTTTTCCATCGGTGTTTAAAAATAGAACATGTTTTAAATTTATCCGATGGTTAAAAAACCGATAGCAAATTACTATCGTCTGTGGGGAACTCCATCGGATAAAAAACCCACACATGCTCAGAATCAAGTCGACGCATGCTCAGAAGCATTGAACTTCATTTTTCTCGGCTCATCGGAGTGTTTTACGTCACCGCGTTAGGAACGGTCGGTTTTTTGACTGATGGTGTGTAGGCAAGACTGATGAAAGTCAGCTTCATCGGTTTTCCGATGGAAAAATCCATCAGTTAAAAAACCATAGGAAATCCGATCGTGTGTACAGGGCTTAATTGTCATTCAAAATGTGAGAGCACCGAAAGCTGAAAATTGGTCTAGTTAGGAAAGGGGGTTTAAGTGCCCAGTGGTCAAGTGGTTAAAGTCCCGAGGTTTGTCACCTCATTCTCCCTTCTGTTTTAATACCCACTGCACCCTAGCTGTACACATTTTATTAGGGGGAAATTTGTATGTCTATCAAATAAATTCTAATCTTCTTCACACATTTGCCTTTTTTGGAAGCATGATAGAAGTGCAGAAGAACTCAATATCCTCGGTGCCTTTCAGGAGGGTGAAGAACTTTATACTTGCAGTCTTCTTTTGCCTGAATCAGTAGCCTAACACTGGTTAAAACTTAAAAAAAAGGCAATGCACTTATTTATGTCAGATGTTAAAGCGGTAATAAACCCCAAAGCAAAAATGCACAATAATATATTGCAGCTTACCAATCATTAGATGTGGTGGCTGTATTAGTCTTCTTTGTTTAGGCTTTTTCCCCTCTGTTTTCACTTGGTGATCATCACCTCCTGTATTATACAGATACCACAGATACCACTCTGGATGTATGAACACAGGGGGAAGATTTGGACAGCAGCATTGTCAGTCGGGGGTGGGGGGGGGGGGTGATATTAGCAGAGCAGATTTAAATACAGTAACAAATTGATGCTGAACTCCAGTTAATACTTTATAATCAGTTACAGCAACTGCTTTTGGGATAAAGCGTTTACAGTACATGAATTTACAGTACATTACATTGTTCAATGGTCTGTCTTATCCAAGCAATTGCAAGAGAGCTTTTCTGTTGAAAAACAACGGACTTACTGGCTGGATCACCAGATTAAAATAAAAAAACAAACCTTTACAACCCCTTTAAGCAAAAAGCACAACCATCTGCCAGGGAAAATAAGGATAGAAGAAGAGTGACGTATTCAACTCTAAAACTTCCCCTATGTCCAAAATGAAACAAAACATTGGCTTACATTGGGTTTTAACTGTTCTCTTTCAATGCAGGTTTACCAGCATCATTGCACTGTGTGCTTTCATCAAATAAAAATATACTGTATACCAAATACAAGAAAGAAAGTTCAAAAAGGGAAATTATTAAAGCCATAACTTCAAAAATAGGTAAACTGAAAAATAATAAATTGGGATTTATACTGCTTTAATATGAGGTCAGGTGTTACCTAAAGGGGGAGGGGCAAGAGATACAGTATTCACCCTGGCAACACTGAAATTGTTGCATTGCTGGAAGAGTGTTGAAAAAGCAGGCGTGATAAACTAATTTTACAGGTATAAAAAGGAAAACGATGTTTTTTTCCTCGAAAACAAAGTGTTGGGCGGGTCAATGTCAATGTCATTTTTAAAAGAGTTGCTGATCCTTAATAGTGAAACTCTTTTGGTATTCGTGCAGTATTTGTATTACATAATTGTAAAAAAAGGTCAAAAACGAATTTCCCTAAAGGTAAACTGGGAATATATTATGTTTCAGGCAATGCTGTTGGCAGTGAATGTTAAGATCTTCCCTTAAAGGGAATAGTTTAGGCATAAGGCAAGCTATCCTTCCAGCAATGTTAATGGAGATGGATATGTTTGGCCTACAGTGGAACTTAAGAAGGACGTTCCTTTCGGATTCCACAGAAAGTCAGCAGTTTTCTGGTTTTCTGCTCCTCTCTGATCTGCTGTCCCAGTAGGACTGATAACGGGTGGGCGTGTGCAGATTGGGATGAGGCTTCACAAGAGATGTTAAAGGTTGATGGATGGATGTGGTGAAAGGTTCTGGATTATACATGGATATGTGTTCCTGTAATTAATAACAGTTTAGCTTTCCTGCAGAGCTATCTCTAAAAAACTGCATTTGGGAAATATATAGTTATGCTCCTCTGAATAGGATGTTAGAGTTTTCCTCCATTATCTGACTAATACATAGAAGAACTCATTGACGGTGATTCACTAAAGGGTTTGAGAATGTTCACACAGAAAATTGTGCAGATGAAATAAGTGAGTGGATAATTAAAATGAATCTTCACACATTTTATTGTGTAAACATTCTCAAATCTTTTGGTAAATCAACCTCTTTGACTCACAAATCAAATACAATAGATTAATGGAAAGTAAGTAGGCATTTATGTAATTATACATGTACAGTATTGTAGCGGGGTGTCACTTTATGGTATGCGATAAAAGACTACTTTTATATGTAAGTGAACCCAGATCCCTCCGGAGTTCTATTGGACAATAGATTGGCTACTGTTTAACCTTGAGAAAGGTGCATGGTGGGACTTGTGGTACAGGGAGAGATGGACTCCAATCCCGTGGATGTTATATAGACTTCTGTACCCACAGTGCAGCTCAAGGTCTGCTGGGGATGGTTATTCAAGGGGAAGGAGGAGCAACACGCGCTCTCTTCGGACATCACCCGCCCAGCAAGTCGGAGCCTGTGTTGAGGCCTGTTGTGTCTGTCTAGGCCGTAGAGCCTGGGCCTGCAGATTCCAGAAAGCCTGCCTGTCGGAAAGAGGGGAATCCCATCCGGAGAGCCTGCTGACATCTCGGAGCATCCAAGAGTCGACCCATCTATCAACTTCCATACGGTTGTCTGAGGGACCGGAGACTACGGGTGGTGGAGAGATTGTGTGCTGGAGCACCAGCAACGGAACCAGCCGAATGGACTGGGCCTGATCGGGTGAGAGGGCACTTGCCCAGGACTCTTAACTGTTTAGTAGGCCCGTGATCCTTTGTTTAGGGCCCACCGCCATCAGAGCAGTGCGCTACGCACCAGGGGACAGTGTGTTGCGCAGTAACTGCGTAGTTGAGGTTGGGCATTTTAATACTTGTGACTTCACGCCCTAAAGCATAGCAGGAGTTCAGCTAACTTTTGATATCCCTTGGATTATAAATATTACGTGCACCAATGTTTGCTAGCGAAGATCCCTTCTATTGGAGTAAATGTGTTTGAAAGTAGTCAGGCCTGACTGGAACTCACGGTGACATTATTTGGGCGCCATATTGCCCACTGGGGGGGAGCTCGCGAGCATAGTTTATTCAAAGACATTTAGTGTGTAATAAGATTCTATTACATCCTTGTACTGTTATATGTTTATAACTTTCACTTATGCAGGGCTCTGCATAAGTAAACCGCATAATTGTTTAACCTGTAATTTCTTATTCAGTAAAAATACTTTTGTGGTTAAGCAAACACATTGTGTGGAGTATTAACTGCTACCGGGAGACGGCCAACACAGGTAAACCAATTTTGAACTGTACTGTATGCCCTATTGCGGTATTGGGGTTCCTATAGCTAGTGGGTTCCACAATCCCATTTGTTACAGCTGAGTCAGTGGAGGGTCAGAGCCAGTTTCTTGGGGTTGACAGCAGTACGGTACAGGCCCAAAACAATACTAGCAGCTCTCTTAACTGAGGGTAGGACTACAGTATATTTTTATTTGATGAAAGAACAGGTAAACCTGCATTGAATGACAACAGTTAAAACCCAATGTAAGCCAATGTTTTTTTCATTTTGGACATAGGGGAAGTTTTAGAGTTGCATACGTCACTCTTCTTCTATCCTTCTTTTCCCTGGCAGATGGTTGTGCTTTTTGCTTAAATGGGTTGTAAAGGTTCGTTTTTTATTTTCTGAATAGGTTCCTTTAAGCTAGTGCATTGTTAGTTCACTTGCCTTTTCCTTCGATTTCCCTTCTAAATGTTTTTTTTCCTGTTTCTCCTCAGTAAGCTTGCCCCCATCATCCGAGCGGGGGTTAGTCAGCCAGAACAGCTTACTGAACAGCTTACTGAGGAGGAACAGGAAGTGAGGAAGTGAGAAATTCAGACAAAGAAAACAAAGAAAAAAAAACATTTAGAAGGGAAATCGAAGGAAAAGGTAAGTGAACCAACAATGTACTAGTATAAAGGAACCTATTTAGAAAATAAAAAACAAACCTTTACAACCCCTTTAAGGGTGTAGGACAGTCCGACAGACTGCAGTGTTCAGTGGCAGCAGAAATACCATTCCATTCATATGACTGTAAAGTCACTTTCCTTTATGTTTGGATGGAGGATTAATCAGGTGACTGCAGCTGCAGCACTGTTGAGAAGACTGGTGTAGTTGGAGAAGACTGTGTTCTTCTTCCAAGGCTCCACCCCATCTTAGGAAATATAGGGCATGGGATTCCCATATGTAGCACTACCCCCGTAGCAGCTGCTGGTTTAAGTTTGGGCCTGCACTCTGCCTATCAACCCCTAGAATTTGTCTCGTTTCCCCCTTGACACAACTGGACAATATTGTGATTGTGGGCCCCTAAATGGCTATAGAGGGCCACAATGATACCACACAACAATGAATGTAGTTAAATATTGTTACCTTAGTGTGGTTCACCTGCCACACAGCTGCAAAAGATAGAGTCCCACACAAGATGAAGCTTAACCAGTGGTAGGATGTTTACTTGGCAAAAGAATAGAACAATGGTTATGAAATTAACATCAAATACATACAGTGGCGTCTCCAGCTTTCATATTTAGGAGGGGCACATGGGGGGACAGGGACAAAAGTAGGGGGTCCAACTATAAAATGCAATTATATATGTAGCGGGTATGTGCTTTTCTGTTTGAATCTGGTGGGGAAACTGGGACGTATGCTTCCCTGAGGCCCACCGGGTGGCGCTGTCACTTTGGGCCCGGGGTTGAGCCATCGTTGCAGTTTCGTACCTCTTTTGGCCTCTCTCGGTGGGTGGGGAGCCCGCCGTGCTTGCTGGGAGAGGGTATAAAGGGGGCGGCCATTTTTGGTGGCGGGAGTCAAGTCCCAGGCACCTTCAGCCTGAGGGCGGTGGTAGTGTCGTGCATCGGCATTCACTGTTCACACACACACTTTTGAAGGAAAGGATTTCTCTGCGGAGAAGTTTTTTCGTTCTCACACGAACATATGTGTCAGGGATTTGTGTGTTTAACTTTTCTTTCCCCTTTGCAGGAGAGCATCCCATCAAGACCACTGAGAATGGGGTGGGTCTTAGCCAGAATGGGTGGGAAGAGATGTTATGTGAAGATGTGATTTCAATGTTGTTGTTATGTGTTGTTGTTTCCCTTTCCCTCCTTTTTTATGTGAGGCTCAGGCACAACTGCTCTAGCTAGTTTTAGTTTTCCAAAGTTTGTTTTTGTAATATTTAGTCGGTTTCTGGATTGGACTATGTCAGCCGTTGAGGGCATGGTTTGTTCCAGACACTGGGGACCAGTGTCAAACCACCAGGGGGAGAGTGTAGCGGGTATGTGCTTTTCTGTTTGAATCTGGTGGGGAAACTGTGATGTATGGTTCCCTGGGGCCCACCGGGTGGCGCTGTCACTTTGGGCCCGGGGTTGAGCCATCGTTGCAGTGTCGTACCTCTTTTGGCCTCTCTCGGCGGGTGTATGGTGGGGCGGGGAGCCTGCCGTGCTTGCTGGGAGAGGGTATCAGGGGGCGGCCATTTTTGGTGGCGGGAGTCGAGTCCCAGGCACCTTCAGCCTGAGGGCGGTGGTTCGTGTCGGGAGTCTAGGCGGCCTAGGCCTAGAGGACGTTCGGAGGTCGTGTTCCATCCCAGGCACCTTTAGCCTGGGGTGAGGTACTTGGATGGAGGTCTGGGACTGAGTGTCCCGGACTAAGGCTCCGCGAGGGATGGACTTCCCAGGGGACCCCGGGAGTGGGTACCCGAATCCAGTGGCGTAAGGGACCGGAGGGGTACTTACCTGAAGACCTGGTGCAGAAAATTGCCAGTGATGGGTGAGCCTCCGGAGACCGCCCGGAGGGATGTCTTCCTCGATTGGGAGCAGGAATCTACTTCTAGGATAGAAGTAAGAGAGTTTATTGTGCCTGGGCCTACTCGCATCCACACCCCCTTGTCTGTTCTGTTCGTTGAGGGAGTCCAACTGATTGTGTTCACTTTTGCATTGAGAAGAATAAAGGATTGTTGGACTTTATTGGTGTGGGGCTCATTTACTGGCAGACACTGTTCAAGAAACCAGGAGGAGGCTCCAGATGCAGAACACCGACCCAAAGGTAAAAGAGGATTGTCTCCCACTACACACACATCTGCAGTGGGAACATTGGCGTGGTGACCCCACACTCTCTCCCCCAAGGTACCCCTAGACAAAAGCCAGAGACAGAAGAATTGATACTAGAGGGAGAGAGTGGAGGCCGCTACACGTGGGGGCTCGGGTCCGGGATGGTGTTCGTGCTATTACGGAGTTTGGACGTGTCTGCCCGGAGGAGTTCCGAGTAGGTCGGCCATATTATTGGCCAAAGTGCATCCCTGCTCGAAGTCGTGGACATGACCCAGTGAAGGGAAAGGTCCGCACAGAAGAGCGAGAAAAGGGGGGAGCCCAGCCGTGTGGGGGACTACACGTGGGGGCTTCTATTTGCACTGCACCATCAGGCACACTCTCCCTGCTTAGTTCGTGGGCGTGACTCAGGAAAGAAGAAAAGCCTGCGAACTACAGTGCAGGGGGGAGGAGTCCAAGACGTGTGAAGGACTACACGTGGGGACTTTGGCGCAAAAACTTGCAGTGCGCCATGGACCAGCAGCAAGTCACCATGTCCGGACATACAGCGTGGGTTCCACTTCACCCTTCTACCACGTCTTTGACTGCTGCTGCTCCGGTGACCGATACGGGGATCCGGCTAAAGCCCCGGGGACGATTCGCCCTGTATTCATGCATGGACGTTGAGGACCTGGGTGTGATTTGTCCCGGCTGCTCGGGACTGGTGTGTCATCTGAAGCCATTCGGGCGATGCGAAGCCTGTGGGGAGTTCTTATTCGAGGTGGATTCAGTCATTGGGAAGCCAAGAACCATCTACCCCGGCCGTACCACAGGCAGCACCACTCAAGTTGGAGGAATCGCCGCTTTGACAGCCATCCCTGTGCGCACTGCAGCGACCGCAGAGGAGGTCGTGAGTACTCAAATACGGGAGAAATCCGAGGATGCTGACTCGGTCACCACTGTCTCACAGCGTCCACCGCCGAAGAGAAAGACCGGCATGGTAGCCCCGTCCAGCGGTTGCGGTGGACCATCTCGCCTGCCTACGCCCGACCCGGATAGATCTGGTGAGAAGAGTTCCGGACGTCCCGCCTCAAGAAAAGGCCGAGGTAAGCCAGGCGGAGGGACTTGGTGTGTGGGCGGAGGTGTCGGGGATTCACAGCCCTGTGTGTCAGTGGGGGGTGGTAGTCCCGTTTCCACTACAGGCTACATACCCACAGAGGAGTGTGACACCTCCGACCTAGAGTCGCTCTTTGATATGGGAGACGATGTCGCCATTGACGAACTGTTTGCTCAAAAGGACTGGGACAAAGTGCCTCCCGCCTCGTCCCGCAGAACCAGGGACCCACCCATGTCTACAGGGGAGAGTATACCTCGGGTGGAGGCACCAGCGCCTGAGGAGGGGTCCCATCCCCAGCCTACTCTTGCCTCCCCGGTGCCATCTGCACCTAATGCTGAGGAGAAGAGAGACTCCGTTTTGTTCTTTACACTGCTGAACTTTCCGCGGTTCGTTGTTCTTGTTACCCAAAGGAGTTGAAGGACTGTTCCTGTTTGTTCTTCAATTTTCCAGCAAGCAATCACTGACTCTGGGGTAGATAGGGCCCAAAGAAGAAGGAAAGTTCCACAAGTGCAGTTACCGCGGCGCTGTCACCAGGTGTCAGTGTCGTGCATCGGCATTCACTGTTCACACACACTTTTGAAGGAAAGGATTTCTCTGCGGAGAAGTTTTTTCGTTCTCACACGAACATATGTGTCAGGGATTTGTGTGTTTAACTTTTCTTTCCCCTCTGCAGGAGAGCATCCCATCAAGACTACTGAGAATGGGGTGGGTCTTAGCCAGGATGGGTGGGGAGAGATGTTATGTGAAGATGTGATTTCAATGTTGTTGTTATGTATTGTTGTTTCCCTTTCCCTCCTTTTTTATGTGAGGCTCAGGCACAACTGTTCTAGCTAGTTTTAGTTTTCCAAAGTTTGTTTTTGTAAATTTTAGTCGGTTTCTGGATTGTACTATGTCAGCCGTTGAGGGCATGGTTTGTTCCAGACACTGGGGACCAGTGTCAAACCCCCAGGGGGAGAGTGTAGCGGGTATGTGCTTTTCTGTTTTAATCTGGTGGGGAAACTGTGATGTATGGTTCCCTGGGGCCCACCGGGTGGCGCTGTCACTTTGGGCCCGGGGTTGAGCCATCGTTGCAGTGTTGTACCCCTTTTGGCCTCTCTCTCTAGGAAGGAAGTAAGAGAGTTTATTGTGCCTGGGCCTACTCGCATCCACACCCCCTTGTCTGTTCTGTTCGTTGAGGGAGTCCAACTGATTGTGTTCACTTTTGCATTGAGAAGAATAAAGGAGTGTTGGACTTTATTGGTGTGGGGCTCATTTACTGGCAGACACTGTTCAAGAAACCAGGAGATTCCGATTGGGAGCAGGAATCTACTTCTAGGAAGGAAGTTAGAGAGTTTATCGTGCCTGGGCCTACTCGCATCCACACCCCCTTGTCTGTTCTGTTCGTTGAGGGAGTCCAACTGATTGTGTTCACTTTTGCATTGAGAAGAATAAAGGAGTGTTGGACTTTATTGGTGTGGGGCTCATTTACTGGCAGACACTGTTCAAGAAACCAGGAGGAGGCTCCAGATGCAGAACACCGACCCGAAGGTAAAAGAGGATTGTCTCCCACTACACACACATCTGCAGTGGGAACATTAGCGTGGTGACCCCACACTCTCTCCCCCAAGGTACCCCTAGACAAAAGCCGGAGACAGAAGAATTGATACTAGAGGGAGAGAGTGGAGGAAACTGTGATGTATGGCTCCCTGGGGCCCACCGGGTGGCGCTGTCACTTTGGGCCCGGGGTTGAGCCATCGTTGCAGTGTCGTACCTCTTTTGGCCTCTCTCGGCGGGTGTATGGTGGGGCGGGGAGCCCGCCGTGCTTGCTGGGAGAGGGTATAAAGGAGGCGGCCATTTTTGGTGGCGGGAGTCGAGTCCCAGGCAACTTCAGCCTGAGGACGGTGGTTCGTGTCTGGGGTCTAGGCGGCCTAGGCCTAGAGGACGTTCTGAGGTCGTGTTCCATCCCAGGCACCTTTAGCCTGGGGTGAGGTACTTGGATGGAGGTCTGGGACTGAGTGTCCCGGACTAAGGCTCCGCAAGGGATGGACTTCCCAGGGGACCCCGGGAGTGGGTACCCGAATCCAGTGGCATAAGGGACCGGAGGGGGTACTTACCTGAAGACCTGGTGCAGCAAATTGCCAGTGATGGGTGAGCCTCCGGAGACCGCCCGGAGGGATGTCTTCCTCGATTGGGAGCAGAAATCTACTTCTAGGAAGGAAGTAAGAGAGTTTATTGTGCCTGGGCCTACTCGCATCCACACCCCCTTGTCTGTTCTGTTCGTTGAGGGAGTCCAACTGATTGTGTTCACTTTTGCATTGAGAAGAATAAAGGAGTGTTGGACTTTATTGGTGTGGGGCTCATTTACTGGCAGACACTGCTCAAGAAACCAGGAGGAGGCTCCAGATGCGGAACACCGACCCGAAGGTAAAAGAGGATTGTCTCCCACTACACACCCATCTGCAGTGGGAACATTAGCGTGGTGACCCCGCACTCTCTCCCCCAAGGTACCCCTAGACAAAAGCCATAGACAGAAGAATTGATACTAGAGGAAGAGAGTGGAGGCCGCTACATATATATATATATATATATATATATATATATATATATATATAGATATATATAATATATATATCAATACTGGGGCCCTTTACTACGATCCCACAATGGGCCCTTTCACATGTTCTGCAGTGAGCTCCCTTCCTACTATACTGGGGCCCCCCCAGGGTGGCAGAAAACAAGAGATATATGTCACCAGCACACCAAGAAAATATAAGGGCTCAAAGCAGTGGGAGAACTATCAGGGTTACAAAGGTTCCCCAGCTGTCCTGTCCCTGCTTTTGACAGCGCTGGTCTGGCATCTGTCTCCTTGGCAGCGGCGGCAGTCTATTAGGACCTAGTGCTGGTGACATTATGGGTGCATGCAAGGGAAGCCTGGCACTATTGGTTATAGAGAGCCGAGCCTCCAGCTTGTCACCTAGCAGCAGTAATGCTGTATAACATTCTCTGTTGACATGCTGATCAGGATGTGATCCAGGTGATGCTCCCAGTCAGATCTAATAAACACAGTATTTATTAGCATCAAGAGTACAACCACATATATATAATCAACCGTATGTTCAGCAGCCATGTCGGCTCTATGCCTGTAAAGTGTGGGCTTTGATCAATAAAATTACTGATATTTAACCCTAGGATTTGACTAGGAGCATCACCTGGATTGCATCACGATCAGCATGTCAGAGAAGGCTCCACTGCTGCTAAGCAACCTGCAGGGAGCTCAACTGTCTACAACCAATAGAGATGGGCTCGGGTGTGTTTGAAATCCCACATGCCCGATCCCGCCAGGAAGCCGACACTCCACAGTGCTAATCACAGCCAGTGAGACATTTCCTGATCTGTGCAGCTGCGTACTGGGAAATGTCTCACTGCCTGTGATTAGCGCTGTGCAGTGTGGGCTTCCTGGCAGGCTCTGGCATGTGGAATTTTGAACAAGCCCAGCCCATCTCTAACAACAAATTGTGCTGGCCACCTGTACATCAGCCCCATAAAGTAGACAGCACTGGGTTCCAATGTGCTGCTGCCTCTGCCATGGAGACAGAGACCAGCGCTGTGAATAGCCGGGACAGGACAGCAACCCTGGTTGTTCCAGTACTGGTCCACACTGGGAGGATTCCCCCATCCACCTATAATGTGTAGATGGGGGAATTGGATCATTTCTTTTTTTTTTCATTCAACCTAATAGTTGAATGAAAAAAAGTGATCAATGTATGGGCTGCCTAAGAGCTAAGACCAGCCATAGATAGTTTAAATCTCAGCTGGTTCAGAAGGAACTGGCTGAGATTTTAACCATTAATTAGCAGATTCTCTTATGATTATCACTAGTGGTTGCTATAGTCACTAGTGATAATCACTGTTTGTCGGGAGAATACAATTGCTGGGCAGGAGGGATATTCCCCTGTCAGCACTGTCTGTGTTGATGGGAGAATTCTGCAAGTTTCTTTCCTGCAATCTGTGGATGCAGGAAAGAAATTTGCACCGTCTATTACCTGCCTAACTGAAAGTGAAAGTAAATTGTGAATGTCTTGAAAGAACAGGAGAGGGGGAGGGAGACAGATGGAGAGAGAAGGGGTGGAGATAATGCAGTTCAGTGATTACAGTGTACTGCAGTCTGCAGTGCACACACTTACCCACGGTCCAGGCTAGAATCTCAGGCATCATTCACACACAGCCAGGAATGCTGCTGATTTTCATATTTCCCGCCCACACATCCACTCTCTTCAGATACAGCACGCCGGGATAGTGTGGGCGGGACTGGAAGGAGGAGGAGGAGCTGTATTCCTCCTTGCTCGTATGTGAGGAGAGTGAGGGGGGTGGCTGGACTCGCTGGGCTGTGAAAGAGTGTCATAGACTGACACTCAGCTCAGAAAAGAAAAAACAAATGCGCCTACTAAGTGCAGTATGTTAGAAATTTAACTCAGATCCGCTCAGATCCGAGAAAAATGCGGAAGCATTGAAACGCGTCATCAGTCATCGCCTGCTATTGACGTCACGTCCGGTTGCCGAAGCTGGCTGCGCTCCAGCGTGAACTGCACGCCGTACGCCGTGGGGAACTGGTGTCCACACCGGCATAGAGGGACAGCTCTTCTTGCATCTACCGCTCTTCTGCCATCTCCCCATCGCTGCAGCAACACCGCAGTGCACTACCTCTTCATCTTGGCAGTATTCCACCACTGGGAGACTACAGACACACGGAGTGACTCATGCCCTCCGCAGACAACTTAGAAGGATATCTATTCATGCTTATACTCCACTTCCATCCTGTGAGTAGCCATTTGGCTGTTATTTTAATTCTTTTTTAAATAAATTTCTAACATACTGCACTTAGTAGGCGCATTTGTTTTTTCTTTTCTTTGCTGCATATAGAGTCTGCTTCGCTCTACAATTGCTGCCAACGGTGCATATGTTTATAAGACTTGTTTTTAGTATTACATGGACTTCCAAAGAGAAAGACTTTCATACTCTAAACTCCATTGATTTTCATTTGATTTATTTTTATCAGTTAGGTTTTTGTTCCTTTCTTTTTGCGCCGTCATTTGTATTATAATTTATGACACTCAGCTCAGCTTGCAGTCACCACTCTCGGAATTTACAGGCTGGTTCTCCTGTCCTAAGGACGGGAGAAATCAGTGCTCGTGGAGTCCTTCCTGCAACTCGCTCTTCTCCGTGCCAATGAGGATGGAGGAGAAGGAGCAGATCGGGCAGCTGTGGTTGTGTGAGCGCTCGCATTATGCAGTGTCAGCGAGCATATGGAGGGGGGAGGAATCCCCCGCAGGAGCTGACTGGGGACGCTCTCCCTCTCAGGAGAGATTGTGTTACTCCAGCGGCGGCCCGAGGGGGGGGGACATGGTGGGGCACGGCATAATGTTTCCCCCCCTAGGGACGCCATTAAATACATACAGGTCCCTGTATCAGTTAATGGAGTACCACTGGTTCAAATTAACTTGGCTATCAAACACAAATGTAGTGACTACAAGGCCCGACCTGAGTGAGAGTATGGTGAAGGAATCTCTCAGTGCAATGACATTGGCACTGAGGCACCTCTCCACCAAGTCTCACATAAAACAGTAGAAATCACAAAGTGATGCAAACAGTTATATCAATCACATCAATTCACAACCGTATGGCTCCTCCTAGTGGACAGTTCAACTGGTGCGTGTCCTACAATGAGAGAACGTGTGAAGGTAGTGAAAAAGATGACTGTTGCTTTAACCACTTAAGGACCAGGCCATTATGCAGCTTAAAGACCTGGCCACTTTTTGCGATTCGGCACTGCGTCGCTTTAACTGACAATTGCGCAGTCGTGCGACGTGGCTCCCAAACAAAATTGGTGTCCTTTTTTTCCCACAAATAGAGATTTTCTTTTGGTGGTATTTGATCACCTCTGCGATTTTTTTTTTTGCGCTATAAACAAAAATAGAGCGACAATTTTTAAAAAAATTCAATATTTTTTACTTTTTGCTTTTTTCCTCAGTTTAGGCCGATACATATTCTTCTACATATTTTTGGTAAAAAAAATTGCAATAAGCGTTTATTGATTGGTTTGCGCAAAATTTATAGCGTCTACCAAATAGGGTTTTATTGCATTTTTATTAATAATTATTTTTTTCTTCTAGTAATGGCGGCGATCAGCCATTTTATTGTGACTGCGACATTATGGTGGACACATCGGACACTTTTGACATTATTTTGGGACCATTGTCATTTTTACAGCGAACAATGCTATAAATATGCACTGATTACTGTGAAAATTACACTGGCAGTGAAGGGGGTAACCAGGAGGGGGCGCTGTAGGGTTAAGTGTGCCCTGATGTGTGTTTCTTACTGTGGGGGGGTGTGGCTTAGCGTGTGATGTCCCTGATCGTCGTTCCCTAGGACAGGGAACAGACGATCAGTGACAGGCTCACTAGGAAGCACGGGGAGAGGTTGGTTTACACTTACCTCTCCCCGTTCTTCCTCTCTGTGACCCGATCGCGGGACACTGGTGGCAATCGGGTCCGCTGTTCCCGTGGGGATGGTCGCGGAGAAGAGCAGCGCACTCGTGACCCACGGCTGGGATCTTAAAGGGGACGTACCTGTACGCCCTTGTGCCCAGCCTTGCCATTCTGCCGACGTACAGCGGCATGCAGCGGTCCTTAAGTGGTTAAGAGTCAGCTAATCTTCAGCTAGCTCCGTTGGTGCACTTATTTATTTGTATTCCAATAGGCAAGGTGAAAAAAAAAATCCGTGTAGCAGTGCCGTGAATGCTAATTCCCCAACTCGTTGTATTGCTCTATAGAGGCGATGTTTCCCTACTTGCGGCGCTGCAGTCGCCAGCAAGTACAAGTAAAGTTTAAGAAAGACACACTCCTGCGAGTCAGTTAGCTTCACTGATGGGCAAGTTCCCGCTCACCGAATGAGGCCTTGCTTCGCAGGCTTTCCTCAATCCGGAACTTTCTCTCTGTAGTCTGTCTCTCGGTATCACGAGGTCCCTGGTCCTCCGCACGGCCGTTCTCCCTGGGTACCGTATATAGGTGACTACGGATGCTGCGAGCTACAGGCCGATCCTCCTCTGGCTTGATCAGCGAAACTGTCCGCAAGGATCCCTCTCTAACTAGGCGATCCGCTCTCGGTAACTGTAGGCCCAGGCTTCTTGGGCCTAGGCACACTTACAGCAGACCTCAACACAGGCCTCCTCTTAAATAAGCCCTCCCATCAGGCTTTGCGTGACACATTGCACTATTGGTAGTACAGTGGTCTTGTGGGTAATGTAGTCTATTTCCAATCCACAGCAATAGAGTCTCTTTCTCTATGTACTACAATGTCCATCATGCTTTGTTCTTGTCATAGCTGAACCAAACAAATTGCAGCAATATAACACAAACGGACACCAGAGGGAGCTAGGTTCCTGATAGGCACAAACTGTAGTCTATAAGCTACGTTCAAAGTGACACCTTGCTACACATACAATTTGTTCTGCAATTTTATGTGCATGAAGTAGGTGTTTACCTTATGACAAATATTTAAAGGGAACAGGCGACACTTCTTTTGAGCCATTTCTTTTACCTAACTGGCAGTTACAAGCAAAACTGTATTCTTCTCCAGAATTTACCTCCAAACAACAAGGCATGTACTTTATATTAACAAACACTAATGCAGAGTAGGGATGAGCTTCGTGTTCGAGTCGAACATACGTTCGACTCGAACATTGGCTGTTCGATCGTTCGACGAAGATCGAACGATTTGGGCCGTTCGCGCCAAATTCGAGTGACGCGAACGGCCCACAATGCACTACGCCATCGCAGTGTCATCCAGGCGCTGTGATTGGCCAAGCATGCACTGTGACCCCGCATGCTTGGCCAATCACAGCGCCGGCAGCGAGGAGAGCAATGATTGGCCACAGGCAGGATGCCTGTGGCCAATTATTGCTGAGGGTGTTTAGTACACGCCCCACACTATAAAAGGCCGCCAGCACGGCGGCCTAGTGTAGTGTGTTCCGGAGCAGGGATAGAGTAGCATAGGCAGGGACAGTGACTGTTATTTCTTTCTTGCTTAACCTGGATTCCTTTAGTTTAGGGAAAGAGAAGGATAGGTAGGGAGAGTGTCAGTGTGTTTTGTGCTTCTGCTATAGTGTGCTTAAAAAAAACATTTATTCTAGGGACAGAAAACTCTAGGTAGGGACAGTGTCAGTTTCTTTCACTCTGCAAGTCCTTGTTTCCAGGGACCTGTAAGGACAGTGAGTTAATTGTCCTTGTGCTATATTGTGCTTAAAAAAAACATTTATTCTAGGGACAGAAAACTCTAGGTAGGGACAGTGTCAGTTTCTTTCACTCTGCAAGTCCTTGTTTCCAGGGACCTGTAAGGACAGTGAGTTAATTGTCCTTGTGCTATATTGTGATTAAAAAAAACATTTATTCTAGGGACAGAAAACTCTAGGTAGGGACAGTGTCAGTTTCTTTCACTCTGCAAGTCCTTGTTTCCAGGGACCTGTAAGGACAGTGAGTTAATTTTCCTTGTGCTATATTGTGATTAAAAAAAACATTTTTTCTAGGGACAGAAAACTGTAGGTAGGGAGAGTGTTTTTTTTCTTTCACTCTGCAAGTCCTTGTTTCCAGGGACCTGTAAGGACAGTGAGTTAATTGTCCTTGTGCTATATTGTGCTTAAAAAAAACATTTATTCTAGGGACAGAAAACTCTAGGTAGGGACAGTGTCAGTTTCTTTCACTCTGCAAGTCCTTGTTTCCAGGGACCTGTAAGGACAGTGAGTTAATTGTCCTTGTGCTATATTGTGATTAAAAAAAACATTTATTCTAGGGACAGAAAACTCTAGGTAGGGACAGTGTCAGTTTCTTTCACTCTGCAAGTCCTTGTTTCCAGGGACCTGTAAGGACAGTGAGTTAATTTTCCTTGTGCTATATTGTGATTAAAAAAAACATTTTTTCTAGGGACAGAAAACTGTAGGTAGGGAGTGTGTTTTTTTTCTTTCACTCTGCAAGTCCTTGTTTCCAGGGACCTGTAAGGACAGTGAGTTAATTGTCCTTGTGCTATATTGTGCTTAAAAAAAACATTTATTCTAGGGACAGAAAACTCTAGGTAGGGACAGTGTCAGTTTCTTTCACTCTGCAAGTCCTTGTTTCCAGGGACCTGTAAGGACAGTGAGTTAATTGTCCTTGTGCTATATTGTGATTAAAAAAAACATTTATTCTAGGGACAGAAAACTCTAGGTAGGGACAGTGTCAGTTTCTTTCACTCTGCAAGTCCTTGTTTCCAGGGACCTGTAAGGACAGTGAGTTAATTTTCCTTGTGCTATATTGTGATTAAAAAAAACATTTTTTCTAGGGACAGAAAACTGTAGGTAGGGAGAGTGTTTTTTTTCTTTCACTCTGCAAGTCCTTGTTTCCAGGGACCTGTAAGGACAGTGAGTTAATTGTCCTTGTGCTATATTGTGCTTAAAAAAAACATTTATTCTAGGGACAGAAAACTCTAGGTAGGGACAGTGTCAGTTTCTTTCACTCTGCAAGTCCTTGTTTCCAGGGACCTGTAAGGACAGTGAGTTAATTTTCCTTGTGCTATATTGTGATTAAAAAAAACATTTATTCTAGGGACAGAAAACTCTAGGTAGGGACAGTGTCAGTTTCTTTCACTCTGCAAGTCCTTGTTTCCAGGGACCTGTAAGGACAGTGAGTTAATTTTCCTTGTGCTATATTGTGATTAAAAAAAACATTTATTCTAGGGACAGAAAACTCTAGGTAGGGACAGTGTCAGTTTCTTTCACTCTGCAAGTCCTTGTTTCCAGGGACCTGTAAGGACAGTGAGTTAATTGTCCTTGTGCTATATTGTGCTTAAAAAAAACATTTATTCTAGGGACAGAAAACTCTAGGTAGGGACAGTGTCAGTTTCTTTCACTCTGCAAGTCCTTGTTTCCAGGGACCTGTAAGGACAGTGAGTTAATTGTCCTTGTGCTATATTGTGATTAAAAAAAACATTTATTCTAGGGACAGAAAACTCTAGGTAGGGACAGTGTCAGTTTCTTTCACTCTGCAAGTCCTTGTTTCCAGGGACCTGTAAGGACAGTGAGTTAATTTTCCTTGTGCTATATTGTGATTAAAAAAAACATTTTTTCTAGGGACAGAAAACTGTAGGTAGGGAGAGTGTTTTTTTTCTTTCACTCTGCAAGTCCTTGTTTCCAGGGACCTGTAAGGACAGTGAGTTAATTGTCCTTGTGCTATATTGTGCTTAAAAAAAACATTTATTCTAGGGACAGAAAACTCTAGGTAGGGACAGTGTCAGTTTCTTTCACTCTGCAAGTCCTTGTTTCCAGGGACCTGTAAGGACAGTGAGTTAATTGTCCTTGTGCTATATTGTGATTAAAAAAAACATTTATTCTAGGGACAGAAAACTCTAGGTAGGGACAGTGTCAGTTTCTTTCACTCTGCAAGTCCTTGTTTCCAGGGACCTGTAAGGACAGTGAGTTAATTTTCCTTGTGCTATATTGTGATTAAAAAAAACATTTTTTCTAGGGACAGAAAACTGTAGGTAGGGAGAGTGTTTTTTTTCTTTCACTCTGCAAGTCCTTGTTTCCAGGGACCTGTAAGGACAGTGAGTTAATTGTCCTTGTGCTATATTGTGCTTAAAAAAAACATTTATTCTAGGGACAGAAAACTCTAGGTAGGGACAGTGTCAGTTTCTTTCACTCTGCAAGTCCTTGTTTCCAGGGACCTGTAAGGACAGTGAGTTAATTGTCCTTGTGCTATATTGTGATTAAAAAAAACATTTATTCTAGGGACAGAAAACTCTAGGTAGGGACAGTGTCAGTTTCTTTCACTCTGCAAGTCCTTGTTTCCAGGGACCTGTAAGGACAGTGAGTTAATTTTCCTTGTGCTATATTGTGATTAAAAAAAACATTTTTTCTAGGGACAGAAAACTGTAGGTAGGGAGAGTGTTTTTTTTCTTTCACTCTGCAAGTCCTTGTTTCCAGGGACCTGTAAGGACAGTGAGTTAATTGTCCTTGTGCTATATTGTGCTTAAAAAAAACATTTATTCTAGGGACAGAAAACTCTAGGTAGGGACAGTGTCAGTTTCTTTCACTCTGCAAGTCCTTGTTTCCAGGGACCTGTAAGGACAGTGAGTTAATTTTCCTTGTGCTATATTGTGATTAAAAAAAACATTTATTCTAGGGACAGAAAACTCTAGGTAGGGACAGTGTCAGTTTCTTTCACTCTGCAAGTCCTTGTTTCCAGGGACCTGTAAGGACAGTGAGTTAATTTTCCTTGTGCTATATTGTGATTAAAAAAAACATTTATTCTAGGGACAGAAAACTCTAGGTAGGGACAGTGTCAGTTTCTTTCACTCTGCAAGTCCTTGTTTCCAGGGACCTGTAAGGACAGTGAGTTAATTTTCCTTGTGCTATATTGTGATTAAAAAAAACATTTATTCTAGGGACAGAAAACTCTAGGTAGGGACAGTGTCAGTTTCTTTCACTCTGCAAGTCCTTGTTTCCAGGGACCTGTAAGGACAGTGAGTTAATTGTCCTTGTGCTATATTGTGCTTAAAAAAAACATTTTTTCTAGGGACAGAAAACTCTAGGTAGGGAGAGTGTTTTTTTTTTTTCACTCTGCAAGTCCTTGTTTCCAGGGACCTGTAAGGACAGTGAGTTAATTGTCCTTGTGCTATATTGTGCTTAAAAAAAACATTTATTCTAGGGACAGAAAACTCTAGGTAGGGACAGTGTCAGTTTCTTTCACTCTGCAAGTCCTTGTTTCCAGGGACCTGTAAGGACAGTGAGTTAATTTTCCTTGTGCTATATTGTGATTAAAAAAAACATTTTTTCTAGGGACAGAAAACTGTAGGTAGGGAGAGTGTTTTTTTTCTTTCACTCTGCAAGTCCTTGTTTCCAGGGACCTGTAAGGACAGTGAGTTAATTGTCCTTGTGCTATATTGTGCTTAAAAAAAACATTTATTCTAGGGACAGAAAACTCTAGGTAGGGACAGTGTCAGTTTCTTTCACTCTGCAAGTCCTTGTTTCCAGGGACCTGTAAGGACAGTGAGTTAATTTTCCTTGTGCTATATTGTGATTAAAAAAAACATTTTTTCTAGGGACAGAAAACTGTAGGTAGGGAGAGTGTTTTTTTTCTTTCACTCTGCAAGTCCTTGTTTCCAGGGACCTGTAAGGACAGTGAGTTAATTTTCCTTGTGCTATATTGTGATTAAAAAAAACATTTTTTCTAGGGACAGAAAACTGTAGGTAGGGAGAGTGTTTTTTTTCTTTCACTCTGCAAGTCCTTGTTTCCAGGGACCTGTAAGGACAGTGAGTTAATTGTCCTTGTGCTATATTGTGCTTAAAAAAAACATTTTTTCTAGGGACAGAAAACTGTAGGTAGGGAGAGTGTTTTTTTTTTTTCACTCTGCAAGTCCTTGTTTCCAGGGACCTGTAAGGACAGTGAGTTAATTGTCCTTGTGCTATATTGTGCTTAAAAAAAACATTTATTCTAGGGACAGAAAACTCTAGGTAGGGACAGTGTCAGTTTCTTTCACTCTGCAAGTCCTTGTTTCCAGGGACCTGGAGAGACATTGAGTGAATTGTCCTTGTGCTATATTGTGATTAAAAAAAACATTTATTCTAGGGACAGAAAACTCTAGGTAGGGACAGTGTCAGTTTCTTTCACTGTGAAAGTCCTTGTTTCAAGGGACAGAGAAGGACACCTGAAGGTAGCCCTTATTGCTTTTTTCCCATCTCCCTGCAGGCCATCTATTAGAATGTCTGGAAGGCAAACAAGGAGAGGCAGACAGTCAGGAGGCAATAAAAGAGGGCAAGCAGGCTCTGTGTCTGGGGGCAACAGTGCTGGTCGTGGACGCGGTGCATTGTCATCAGCACATGGCCATGGGACACGCTTGTCCTTCTTTTCGGCAGCTGGACATGTTGAGCCACATCATGCCGAAGACTTGGTAGAGTGGATGACCAAGCCCTCCTCCTCCTCCTCATCCTCTCTCACCCAGGCTCAGGGTACTGGAAAAGCAGCTGCCAAAGCGTCGTCTTCCCTGGTATCAATGTCAGACAAATCATCAGTCACTCCTTCCCTAGACCCACCATGTCCTCCTCCTGAGGAGTCCCCCGAACTGTTTCAGCACAGTGTTGGGTACATGCTCCAGGAGGATGCCCAGCGTTTCGAAGGGTCTGATGATGAAACCCAGCTAGAGGAAGGCAGTAGCGTGAGAGCAGACAGAGGGGATGCTCAAGAAGGACACCAATCTGGCAGTCATGTTCCAGCAGCTGCAGCATACTGCCAGATTGGCTCCAGTGATGAGGAGGGAGGGGATGATGAGGTCAATGACTCCACGTGGGTGCCTAATAGGAGAGAGGAGGAGGAGGAGGATGAGGAGGAGGCACATCTCCAACGAGGCAGGATGCCCTTTGGTGGCCAGCGTAAGGGCAGTACACCGACGGAATCACACCGCAGAGCTCCGCCTGTGCAGGGCGCTGCCTCTGCCCGTCATTCAAAAAGTTCTTTGGTGTGGGCCTTTTTTGAGGCTAGTGCATCAGATCGCACAGCTGCTGTTTGCAACATATGTCTCAAGCGTATATCGCGTGGCCAAAACATCAGCCGCTTGGGTACCACATGCCTGACCAGACATATGTTGACCTGCCATGCAGCTCGTTGGCAAGCCTACCTCAAAGACCCACACCAAAGAACCAAGCGGACCTCTCCTTGCACCGCATCAGCTGGGATCTCCAACCCCACTATAACTTCAGTCCTCTCTGAAACATGCACTGAGAGGAATGAAGGTGTAGAATTAGGTGTGTCACAGCCAAGTACTTGCGCCCACTCTGCTAGCAGTACACCGACGTCCGATTCTAGCAGGCAAATTTCCCTGCCCCAGCTGCTGGACCGTCGAAAGAAGTTCACTCCCAGCCATCCACATGCCCAGCGGTTGAATGCTAGCTTGGCTAAATTGCTAGCGCTTCAACTGCTGCCTTTTCAGTTGGTAGACTCGGCCCCCTTCCGTGAGTTTGTGCAATGTGCGGTTCCTCAGTGGCAGGTTCCCAAACGCCACTTTTTCTCACGGAAGGCTATTCCGGCTCTCTACCGGCATGTGGAAGGCAATGTCTTGGCCTCGCTGGACAGGGCGGTCAGCGGTAAGGTGCATATTACCGCTGACTCATGGTCCAGCAGGCATGGACAGGGACGTTACCTTTCTTTCACGGCCCATTGGGTCACTCTTTTGGCAGCTGGGAAGGATTCAGGACAAGGTGCAGTAGTGTTGGAGGTTGTCCCACCGCCACGCCTCCAAAATGCTACTACTGGTTGTGACACACCTCTCTCCTCCACCCCCTCCTCTTCTTCTTCCTCCATGGCCTCTTCCTGTGGTTTGTCCTATGAACCAGCGGTGCTCCGTAGCCGTTCACGGGGCTACGCAAGTACGCAGGCAAAAAGATGCCATGCCGTGCTTGCGCTGGTGTGTTTGGGGGACAGAAGCCACACTGGGGCAGAGGTCCTGTCTGCTCTGCAGGGCCAGGCCGAGAGGTGGTTGACGCCACGCCAGCTTAAGCCAGGAATGGTGGTTTGCGACAATGGCACCAACCTCCTCTCCGCCCTCCGACAGGGACAACTGACCCATGTGCCCTGTGTGGCTCACGTCCTTAACCTGGTGGTGCAGCGCTTCTTGGGCAGGTACCCGGGCTTACAGGATGTCCTGAGGCAGGCCAGGAAAGTCTGTGTGCATTTCCGCAGATCTTATAATGCCAGTGCTCGCCTGGCTGAGCTGCAAAAGGAGTTGAACCTGCCCAAGAACCGCCTTATATGTGACATGCCCACCAGGTGGAACTCAACGTTGGCCATGCTGCAGCGGCTGCACACGCAGCAGAGGGCCATCAATGAGTACCTGTGCGACTACGGCACCAGGACAGGGTCAGGGGAGCTTGGTTTTTTTTCTCCACGCCAGTGGGGCATGATCAGGGATGCATGCACTGTCCTGGCACCATTTGAGGAGGCCACGAGGATGGTGAGCAGTGACAGTGCATGCATCAGTGACACTGTACCTCTTGTCCACCTGTTGGAGCACACGCTGCGTGGAATAATGGACAGGGCACTTGAGGCAGAACAGAGGCAGGAAGAGGAGGACTTCCTTGCCTCTCAAGGCCCCCTTTACCCAGACAGTGTTCCTTCTGTCCCACCCATCGCACAGGAAGAGGAGGAGGAGGAGGAGGAGGAGGAGGAGGAGGATTGTGTCAGCATGGAGGTGGAGGCTGGCACTCAGCATCATCAGCAGCAGTCTTTTAGGGATGATTTACAGTCCCAAGAAACCAGTGGACTTGTACGTGGCTGGGAGGAGGTGGCTGCGGATCATGTCGTCCTTAGTGACCCAGAGGACTCCGGAGCGAATGCCTCAGCAAACCTACGCTGCATGGCCTCCCTGATCCTGCAAAGTCTGCGGAAGGATCCTCGTATTCTTCGGATCAAGGAGAGGGACCATTACTGGCTGGCCACTCTCCTTGATCCACGGTACAAGGGTAAGGTTGCGGACCTTATGTTACCGTCGCAGAGGGAGCAGAGGATGAGACAACTCCGGGAGGCCTTGCAGAAAGGTCTGTGCAACGCGTTCCCAGAGACTGGGAGGTTGCAAACTCCTGGTCCTGGACAACGAGTTGCTGAGGCTTCGGCCAGTCAAAGAAGGAGCGGTGGGGAAGGTGGCCGTCTGACCGATGCGTTCAGACAATTCTTTAGTCCGCAGCCCCAAAGTATGATCGGTTCCAGCAACCATCGCCAGCGTCTGATAAACATGGTGCAGGAATATCTAGGGGCAAGGTCAGACTTGGACACCTTCCCCACCGAAAATCCTCTGGCTTACTGGGTCTTGAGGATGGATCACTGGCCAGAGCTTGCACAGTATGCAATTGAGCTACTGGCCTGTCCTGCATCCAGCGTTCTTTCGGAACGCACATTCAGTGCTGCTGGAGGATTTGTCACGGATCACAGGGTGCGCCTGTCCACCGACTCGGTTGATCGACTGACTTTCATCAAGATGAACCAGTCTTGGATCACCACCAGCTACCACACACCTGATGCTGATATAACAGACTAATTGATTTTAAAATGTCACATCCCTTCAAGACTGATGCTGATGCTGAGTGCCTGTGCTGTTATGTTGACTGGCTATCCTCCTCCTCCGAGTCCTCAATGATACGATTGATGATGATAGCTTGGAAGATCATTTTTGTTTATGGGTGCCGCCACCAGTGCCTAACGCCCAATTTTTCAGCCCCTGTTTAACAGGGGCGTGTAATTACAATTTTTGAAGCAATACTTTGCAACAGGGCTCATTGCTGTGCTCCAAGTACAGTATCTGTGAGGAGTTGCAGTGTTGTGCCACCAGTGCCTAAGGCCCAATTTTTCAGCCCCTGTTTAACAGGGGCGTGTCATTACAATTTTTGAAGCAATACTTTGCAACAGGGCTCATTGCTGTGCTCCAAGTACAGTATCTGTGAAGGGTTGCAGTGTTGTGCCACCAGTGCCTAAGGCCCAATTTTTCAGCCCCTGTTCAACAGGGGCATGTAATTACAATTCTTGATCTAATAATTCACAGCAGGGCCCATTGCTGCACCCACCAAGAGTAACTGTCAGGGCTTACAGTGTTGTGGCACCAGCACCACCATCAAAGGCCCAATTTTTACTACCACTGTTCAACAATTATATGTAATTAAAATTCCTGATATAATAGTTGACAGCAGGGCGTTCCAGCACCAACCAAGAGTAACTGTGAGTGCTTACAGTGTTGTGCCAACACCAACAACTAAGGGGCCTATTTCTGCAGAGTATATACGGCAGGTCCCTACTTTCAAACATCCAACTTACAAACGACTCCTACTTGCAAACGCAAGAAGACAACAGGAAGTGAGAGGAAATCTACCACTAGGAAGGAAAATTCTCTCCTGTAAGAATAAATATGGGAGAAAGGTGTCTCCTCTGTACTGATGCTTTATCAGCAATCCTTGTTTCAAGAAAAACACCACATTTCAAAAACAGTTGTCATTAGGACGGAAAGTGAGGTGAAATGTTCTGAACAGGGGCACAGACAGCAAAACAAATGTTACAGGGGTGATAACCCTTACCTATGTTTTCCAAAAAGTTTAAAAATAGATTTTTGGTCTGGAGCTACACTTCAACAATGTACCTGTTCAAAATTACAAACAGATTCTACATAAGAACAAACCTACAGTCCCTGTCTTGTATGCACCGCCTGTATACGGCTGTTCTGAGTATATAGGGCCTTTTTTATTTTATGTGCGGGGTTCCCCTTAATATCCATACAAGACCCAAAGGGGCTGGTAATGGGCTGGGGTAGGGGGGGGGGTCATGGGGTAGCTATGCCATTTTTCTTAAAGATTTTCATCCATATTACCGGGACCAGACATTACATTAAAGCCGCAAGCAGTTTTAAATGGCTTTTTTTTCCTTTAGAAGTGTCATTTTGTGCAGGGACAGTTCTAAACACGGGAAACACGTGGCACTTCACAGGCATACTTTAGACACCCCCCAGGTACGATATTTAAAGGAATATTTGACTTTTTTTTTTTCACTTTATGCATCATTAAAATGACTGCTCCCGGAAAACGACCGTTTTTAAAACTTATTTTTGCATTGATACATGTCCCCTGGTGCAGAACCCGGGTTCCCAAACCCTTTTTAGGACAATAACATGCATAATAGTTTTTATAATTAGCACTTTAGAATTCGAACGTTCGCATCCATTGTATTTAATAGGGTTCTAATGTTCGTTCGAACTTTCGGTCCGTTCGCGGGTTCTGGTGCGAACCGAACCCGGGGGTGTTCGGCTCATCACTAATGCAGAGCAAGAGTTCAGGGTTTACATACAGGAGGTTGTGCAAGGCGTGAATCCTTAAAGTGTTTGTTAACCCAAAAAAAAATGCATCCTGCTCAGTTAAAGCATGTTATATGACACAGTGCTTGTCCTGTGTCATTTAGCCCCCTGTAACATCTAAAAAACCTTGCTGATCCCGCCAGTTTCTCCCCACCCCTCTGTAAACTGACCACGGTGTATCATGGCTGCTGAGACCAGACACCGTGGTCAGTTTACGTTCCTCCATCATCAGCAGCCTGCTATCTGCTCTCTTCTCTGCTCCTGTGTCCTCCTCCCCCTCCCCTCTCTATCTGTGTGTGAGCCGCTCCTCCCCCTCCTGCTGCTCTCATAACACCAACCTGTATACACAATCAGCACTGCCTCCTATTACAGTGTCCCCCTCTGTGAATTATTTATAAATATAAATGCTGTAAATACCAAATTTCACAGCCAAGATTGCGATCACATGACCAGCCAGCTCTCTCCTCCTCCCCTCTAGACTGACATCAGCAGGTGAATCTGCCCGCTGCATCTCTCAGAGGAGAATAGGAGAAAGCTGGCCAGTCATGTGATCGCAATATCGGCAGTGAAATTAGGTATTTGTAGCATTTATTTTTGTAAATCATACACAGAGGGGATACTACAATAGGAGGCAGTGCTGCTGGTGTATACAGGTTAGAGTGGCTTAACAACCACTTTAAAGCAGAGCTAAACGCTCCTATCCTTTACAGTCAAAGAAGCTGTCATCTTAGCCTCTGTTTGATCTGCAGTTGCCATGATGCTACACAAGTGATCAGTTTTGATACAAACCATTTGATGGCATGTTAGTTTGGTTGAAGCAACTGTAACAGCTATCATTCATGGCATGCCTTTAATGTAACTGTTTTGGGAAAGAGTTAAATTGATGTGTTTAGTTTCACTATAAAATTTGTGCAGATGGAATTTTCACAGATGTAATTTCCCAGAGGAGCTCCGGACCTTAACTCAGCTGCTGTACAATAATCATTCCACTGGTCCTGGCACTGGGTATGTGGACTATGACCTAGTCTCCACCACTGGCCTTCTCTGAGGTAGTTTGCCCAGAGCTTGAGCTGTCCCTCCCCAGTCCCCACCAGGAACCTGTCCATCTCTAAACCTAATCCCTTTCTACAGCCAGTTTCCTGCCTTGTACTTCCAGACTGAGCACACTCTCAGATGCAGATAGAGGTACACTATATTAAAAAAAGTATTGGGACACCTGCCTTTACACGCACATGAACTTTAATGGCATCCCAATCTTAGTCCGTAGGGTTCGTTATTGAGTTGGCCCACCCATTGCAGCTATAACAGCTTCAACTCCACAAGGTTTAGGCGTGTGTCTACGGGAATGTTTGACCATTCTTCTAAAAGCGCATTTGTGAGGTCAGGCACTGATGCATAAATACATGGATGAGCGAGTTTGGGGTGCAGAAACTTGACTGGCCTGCACAGAGTCCTGACCTCAACCCGATAGAACAGAAAAAGCATTGTTCCCCAGTTATAGCAGCAGCCATCGGCCTGAACCACCTGCCTACCGATGTGCTATAAATAGGCTAGTCTGTGCCACAAGGGGCCTCCTGTTTAATTATTATTGGATAAGGACAGCTTTCCAAGTTAGTAGAGAAAGACAGGTTATGACTTACCCCCCGACATCCTTGACACAAAAAGATGCTATGATAAGAGCCAAGCCAGGGTGATGCCCTTAATAGCTGTGCACAGTGTTGGTGTAAAAGGCACTTGAAATACGTGCACAATTCAGCTACCACCACTGTTTAGAGACTTCATGTCCAAGTGGTATGTACCTTTTAGCAAATTATCTTCTACATACCATGCCAAGTGGAATTTGCCCAACATGGATATTGACAAAAACACAAAAACATATTCATTGAAATTTAAGAGTTAGAACTTCCACCAATGGTTTCTTGGTGTCTTTGGGGAAAAATATCCTAAATGGGGTCAAAGACAGAAATAAAAACCTGACAGCAATTTTAACTCTTTACCACTCTGTCAAGCACTACAGTAGTGAACAGTAATACAGAAGAACATCTTTCATGTAGTGAGCAAGGATGTCTGCTTTTGGTACATGCTACTGTATATGTAGAACCTAACAATAGTTATAGTACACGTCTTGAACCTAATGGGAAAATATGTATGAGTATAGTTCTATAGCATGCCAATTTTTTTTCAACATATACAGAAATGCATACATAGCTAGGTGTACAGCACTATCTTTTTCTATTGCATGATAAAATCTACAGGGACAGGCAGTGCATTCCAGAAGCTGCAAGTTGTTACACAGAATAGACTGCACATTGTCAGTATGTTGTGTGTGTTTGATGTGACTGATTTATGGGTCCTGGCAGCTCCATTTGGCAGCTCCAACGTATCTTCCGGGTTTTGACAAACATAGGTAGCTTATCAGTAGTTATGCTGTCAGATTGGAGGACTCCTGCCAAATATTAAACGTTCAGTCCAATGTATGAAAGCTTATCCTAAATTAACAAGTGCAGTGCTGATCCAAGAACCTTCTCTTCTGCACTTACTTGGTAATTAATACATTTTTATTAGTAGACTAAATCAGAATGTGAAGAAAAATCACAATACAGACGTGGTAACTGGCAGACAGTGCTGTGTAGATGGTGTGTAATGTACTTAAGTATGTAGTAGATTTCTATTTATTAGAGATACTAACCTTATACTGCCTGCCTTTTTTGTTTGCTGTTTATGTCCCATGAGGGCGATTTCCCTTTACTTCTTTCTTGGAAATACAAAAAGAAGTTACAGGACATCTCTGCAACGTGAGTGGCTATTTCCTTTGAGAGAGTTATCATGGCAAAATATATGTTTTGATGACAACTGCAAAATGTCCTGGAGATAACAGTCACCAGGACACAGGGAGGAGAATATTCCTAGTGGGAACATGAACAGAAATTAAAACCCAAACTAAAATCCACCACACACCTTCACCTTTCATGTCTTGAGGAGGGTGCATAGCCAACAGAGACACTGGGTAAATCCAAAGAAGGGGCAATGGGCAGCACTCCTGAAATGATGGATCTCAAATTTCCAACATTTTGGAGACACTGTGGTCCCCTTTCTCAAACCTGTGACTTGAGAAAGGAGACCACAGTGTCTGCAAATTTTGGGTGGTTGTACACATTTTGCTGCACACAATATGTTGTTATTTCAATGGAGACCTCAGTATCTCTTAACCATCCCTAATCTATAAAAAATAGGGCTGTTACTGATTAAAAATTTTGTGTTTGATTAACCACTTAAGCCCCGGACCATTTGGTAGCTAAAGGACCAGAGGTGAATTCAGAATTTTGCACTGCGCTGCTTTAACTGTAAATTGTGCGGACATGCAATGTTGTACCCAAACAAAATTTGCGTCCTTTTCTTCCCACAAATAGAGCTTTCTTTTAATGGTATTTGATTGCCTCTGCGATTTTTATTTTTTGCGATATAAACGGAAAAAGACCGAAAATTTTGAAAAGAAATGATATTTTCTACTTTTTGAAAAATCGAATAAACTCAATTGTAGTCATACATTTAGGCCAAAATGTATTCAGCCACATGTCTTTAGTAAAAAAAAACGTCAATAAGTGTATATTTATCGGTTTGCGCAAAAGTTATAGCGTTTACAAACTAGGGTACATTTTCTGGAATTTACACAGCTTTAAATTTATGACTGCCTTTCTCATTTCTTGAGGTGCTAAAATGGCAGGGCAGTACAAAACCCCCCCAAATGACCCCATTTTGGAAAGTAGACACCCCAAGGAAATTGCTGAGAGGCATGTTGAGCCCATTGAATATTTTTTTTTTTTTGTCCCAAGTGATTGAATAATGACAAAAAAAAAAAAAAATTACAAAAAGTTGTCACTAAATGATATATTGCTCACACATGCCATGGTTATATGTGGAATTGCACCCCAAAATACATTTTGCTGCTTCTCCTGAGTACGGGGATACCACATGTGTGGGACTTTTTAGGAGCCTAGCCACGTACGGGACCCCGAAAACCAATCACCGCCTTCAGGATTTCTAGGCACAAATTTTTGATTTCACTCCTCACTACCTATCACAGTTTCGAAGGCCATAAAATGCCAAAATAGCACAAAACCCCCCCAAATGACCCCATTTTGGAAAGTAGACACCCCAAGCTGTTTGCTGAGAGGCATGGTGAGTATTTTACAGCTCTCATTTGTTTTTGAAAATGAAGAAAGAATTTTTTTTTTCTTTTTTTTTTTTTCAATTTTCAAAACTTTGTGACAAAAAGCGAGATCTGCAAAATACTCACAATACCTCTCAGCAAATAGCTTGGGGTGTCTACTTTCCAAAATGGGGTCATTTGGGGGGGGTTTGTGCCTTCTGGGCATTCCATGGCCTCCGAAACTGTGATAGGCAGTGAGAAGTGAAATCAAAAATTTACACCCTTAGAAAGCCTGAAGGCGGTGATTGGGTTTTGGGGTCCCGTACGCGGCTAGGCTCCCAAAAAGTCTCACACATGTGGTATCCCCGTACTCAGGAGAAGCAACAGAATGTATTTTGGGGTGTAATTCCACATATGCCCATGGCATGTTTGAGCAATATATCATTTAGTGACAACTTTGTGCAAAAAAAAAATAAAAAAGAAAAAATTTGTATTTTTTCCGCAACTTGTGTCAACATATAAAATATTCCATGGACTCGACATGCCTCTCAGTATATAGCTTGGGGTGTCTACTTTCCAAAATGGGGTCATTTGGGGGGGTTTTGAACTGTTCTGGCATTTTATACACAACATTAGGAAGCTTACATCCACTCTTCTAACCACTTGAAGACAAAGCCCTTTCTGACACTTTTTGTTTACATGAAAACATATATTTTTTTGCAGGAAAATTATGTTGAACCCCCAAACATTATATATATTTTTAAAGAAAAGGCCCTACAGAATAAAATGGTGGGTGTTGCATTTTTCTTTTCTACACAGTATTTGCGCAGCGATTTTTCAAACGCATTTTTTGGGGAAAAAATACACTTTTTTTTATTTTAATGCACTAAAACACACTATATTGCCCAAATGTTTGATGAAATAAAAAAGATGATCTTAGGCCGAGTACATAGATACCAAACACGACATGCTTTAAAATTTCGCACAAACGCGCATTGGCGACAAACTACATACATTTTTAAAAGCCTTTAAAAGCCTTTACAGGTTACCCCGTTAGATTTACAGAGGAGGTCTACTGCTAAAATTACTGCCCTCGATCTGACCTTCGCGGTGATACCTCACATGCATGGTGCAATTGCTGTTTACATATGACGCCAGACCGACGCTTGCGTTCGCCATTGGGCAAGAGCAGGGCAGGACAGGGGTGCTTTTTTTTTTTTTTTTTTTTTTATTATTAATTTTGCTTTTTTATTTTATTTTTAAATTGTTCTTTCCATATTTTTATTTTTTTATCATTTTTATTGTTATCTCAGGGAATGTAAATATCCCCTATGATAGTAATAGGTAGTGACAGGTACTCTTTTTTTGAAAAAACTGGGGTCTAGACCCTAGATCTTTCCTCTGCCCTCAAAGCATCTGACCACACCAAGATCGGTGTGATAAAATGCTTTCCCAATTTCCCAATGGCGCTTTTTATATCCGGGGGGGGGGACATTCCCTCCCACTGCTTGTAAAAGCAGTCCAGAGGCTAATTAGCCACTAGGGTTGCTTTTACATTAAAGCCGGCCGCTGGCTGAAAAGAATGATACCAAGATGATACCTAAACCCGCAGGCATCATTCTGGTGTAAACATTCAAAGTCCAGCAACATACCAGTACGTTGCTGGTCCTTGTTGGACATGTATTGTAATCTTTTTATTTCATGCAGCCAGTTGGCTGAACGAAAAAAGAGATTGATCGGTGGGTATGCCCACCAATAGAATACCGCCCTTCATCCACCCACTTCTAATGATGGGCATACATGCACCATTTATATATGCCGAAGCATGGGGGCATCCTCCCGCAAAAAAGTTATGCCGCACACACATGTTTGGACTTTTCCACGGGCAAGCCTCCGTCGGAATTTCGACCGTATGTACGCGGCATTAGGAGCAAAATCGCTCCTCCGCCCCTGCTGCCCCAATGCTTCGGCATATTTGCTTTTTTTTTTTTTTAACTGTGGTGGTGAAATCACCTCCTACAGCACTGGAGTCGCAGGGATCAGGCCTGTCTCTGCGAACGCTGCAGTTATGTGTGTTGTGTTTTGTAAGTGACAGTGATTGATCGATACTGCACTTGGGTGGCCTGGGCTGGACGGAGGGGAAAAACGCAGGTGCCAGCAGGTATCTGGGCTGATCCCGCTAACACTGCATTTTTGGGAACCCTAAACTGCTGGGGACGCTAGTATAGATCTGATCAGATCAGATATTGATCTGTTCAGATACTATACCACTAAGGGAGGTGTATGTTTCACGCGTGGGTGTTAGCGTTACTGGCACTAACCTGACGCTGCCTGGGGTGTGACGCAGACCCTCTCTGACGCTAAAACCTAATTGATATCACCCGCCGGGCGATCAGGGGGTTAAACCTTTATTGGGTTATATACGGCGGGTGCCCTGACACTATAAAAAGCAAACTAACTAACCAGCGTCACCCGTAACACTTATATGATGATTACTGGTGAAAGGGTTAACTAGGGGCAATTAGGGGGTTAAAACCTTTATTAGATAATATATGGGGGTACCTGACGCTATAAAAACCTGCGGCGAACCTAAAATAAATTACTGGCTACCGATCTGCATCACCGACGCTAAGACATCGATCAGAAAAATGATCGCTTAGTGACAGTGGTGATAGGGGGTGAAAGGGTTACCTGGGGGGCGATCAAGGGGGTTAAACCTTTATTAGATATTTTATGGGGGTACCCGACGCTATAAAAACCTGCGGCGAACCTAAAAAAAATTACTGGCTACCGATCTGCATCACCGACGCTAAGACATTGATCAGAAAAATGATCGCTTAGTGACAGTGGTGATAGGGTGTGAAAGGGTTACCTGGGGGGCGATCAAGGGGGTTAAACCTTTATTAGATAATTTATGGGGGTACCCGACGCTATAAAAACCTGCGGCGAACCTAAAAAAAAAATACTGGCTACCGATCTGCATCACCGACGCTAAGACATCGATCAGAAAAATGATCGCTTAGCGACAGTGGTGATAGGGGGTGAAAGGGTTACCTGGGGGGCGATCAAGGGGGTTAAACCTTTATTAGATAATTTATGGAGGGTACCCAACGCTATAAAAACCTGCGGCGAACCTAAAAAAATTACTGGGTACCGATCTGCATCACCGACGCCAAGACAGCGATCAGAAAAATGATCGCTTAGTGACAGTGGTGATAGGGGGTGAAAGGGTTACCTGGGGGGCGATCAAGGGGGTTAAACCTTTATTAGATAATTTATGGGGGTACCCGACGCTATAAAAACCTGCGGCGAACCTAAAAAAAATTACTGGGTACCGATCTGCATCACCGACGCCAAGACAGCGATCAGAAAAATGATCGCCAAGCGACGGCGGTGCTAGGGGGTGAAAGGGTTATCTGGGGGTTGATCAAGGGGTTAAACCTTTATTAGGGGGGGTTAGGGGGCTACACTGGACCTAAAACTAAATGTAGTGACACTTTTACAGTCACAAATGTCACTGATTGCAGTGATCAGTAAATAAATGGTCACTGCAATCAGTGACACTGTGACTGGTGGCTGGGGGGTGATCTGGGGGGGCGATTTATGTGCCTATGTGTGCTGGTGTTAGTGTAGTGTTAGTGCACTGACCTGTGTGTCTTCTCTTGTACGACGCTCGGTATATGTGAGCGCCGCACAGGAGATGACATCACTTCCTCCTGCTTTCTCGGTCTGTGTAAACATTACACAGACAGAGGGGGCATTTCTATTCGCCGGGAGCGATCGCGGGGGGGTGGTCGGAATCGAACGGCCGCCCCCCCATCTCGGAACGCTCCCAGACGAATTCCGACCGCTCACTGTACAGAAGGGGGGTCCGATCGGACCCCCCAACTGTACAAAGGCAATCACGTATGCTCTACGTGATTGTGCCTGTCGGTGCCATTGTGCCGACGTATATATACAGTGAGCGGTCGTTAAGTGGTTAATCGTTTTTTTTTTTTTAATCGATTAATCGACTAATTACGATTAATTATAACGCACATACAGATCCAACTACTTTTAGCTGATCTCCTTGCAGGCTGATTCCCAGTGCAGCTACCAACCACTGGAAAAATGGATAGCAGGATACAAAAAAACACACAAAGGCAGCGCACGATGGGAATAGCATTAAAACTTTTATAGTCTTCAAGTAGGTAACAAAATAAATATTGCACTGGAGATAAAATCAATGTAGCTACATAAACTGTAAAAATGGTGAGAGTACTACCAAACGGTAGCAAAAGCAGTCATAAAAACCTGTAGCCAAGTATGATACTGCTATAAAAATGTGTACAATGATACCACTGCTGAATCCAGATGAGGAGGGGTTAACATCAGTCCGTCGCATGTAGATGTCCCATGAAGGGAACTATCACAACTCCCAGTGGATGGCTGTAGAGGGAAGTGATAGAGGGAAGTGTAACAGCCCTTGTGTGTGGCAGATAGTAAGGTCCCGCCAGCATGCAGATATGAAGGCACAGCAAAGGAGCCCTTCAGATGGACACGGCAAGCCCCGCCGGTGTCCGTGATGTCACCGGATCTCCGACGGAACTCCCTGAAGACCCGGAAGCCGGCGGAGAGGTGAGTACCGATCAAAAAAATTCAACGATTAATCAAGGAATTAGTAGTTAATTTCCACAGCCCTAATAAAAATCTATAAAGATAAATAACAGTTTTTTTTTATCTAGTTAGTATAAAAATGTTAGGCTGCATCTTCACTAAACTGTAAAAAAAAGTCTTTCTGCATTTTAGTAATGTTAAGAGGTAGTAAACGCGTTAATTTCTTTTTTATCCGGGTCCCCTGCAGCTTTTTGCCATAATGTGCTAGTATGCACCGAAAATGAGCACATAACTTACCTGTCAAAGGGGGCACTTCCATCTTTAACTGCTTTTTTCAAGGCTTGCTCCCTTCGGCCACTGGAATGAGTGGGTCCACGACTACATCACTCCCAATCATGTGCACAGGAGGCACATTACCACGGCACAGAGCAGGCTCAGTGTACATTACTGCTGACAAGTCAGAGGAAGCATTTATGACAGTAGAGACCGACAGGGTCACTTCTACCATAAAAACCCTGCCTGTAAGCGTTTAATATCACTTTCACCTGCATTTTGCCATTCAAGTCACTTTTGTTAAAATGCAATGCGACTCTAAAAGCGACTCATTTCAATACATGTTAATATGGCACATGCTGATGCATTGTTTATATTGTAAAAGGGCCCTGAAAATTCTAAAGCTTTTTTGTACATGTTTCTTTCAGTGTACCAGTCATAATTCATATACAGTATGTAATTTACCAGCACAAGTATTTCAACGTGTCATCAGCGGGTTGCAACGTGAGAATATTAATAAGATAAAGAAACATAGGGGTTGATTTACTAAAGGAAAATCTACTTTGCACTTGAAAGTGCACATGGAAGTGCAGTCGCTGTAGATCGCTGTAAATCTGAGAGGAAGCTCTGAAATTAGGGGAAGCTCTGCTGATTTTATCATCCAATCATGTGCAAGCTAAAATGCTGTACTTTATTTTCCTTGCATGTCCCCCTCAGATCTACAGCATCTGCACTTCCATATGCACTTTCAGTGCACTTTCAAGTGCAAAGTGGATTTTCCTTTAGTAAATCAACCCCATAGTTTCTCAAATTTTTGGATCCACGTTGTATGCACAGAAAGACACACTTACTGACTTTAAAAAACAAAGCAACAGGCTTGCTGTAATCCCTGTGCTTAGCAGCATTAGCTCACTTTTCCTTTGCTTCTGCGCAGTTCTGTTCAACTGCAGAAGCAAAGAAAATACTTGAATTCTGTTGGAAGAAACAACTGATTGTGTTTGGACCAGCAGCACACCCCCCCCCCCCCCCAACCATCCCAAATACCCTGGAACGGTCTGGAATTTAAAATAAAAATCCTGAGGCCCAGGATCTATGCTGCCACGGCCAGGTGAAGTAAGCTCCTGCACAACAGTGCCTTTATAGTACCATAACTGAGGACAGGCAGAGTGAGGCTGTGGTTTGGGACACAGAGCTTATCTCAGAAGAGTAACCCTCTTCCTGCCACTGTGGTATGGGGCACAGGATGAACCTTGTAGTTCCAGAAAGAGAACCTATCATTCCACTGAAACCAATGCTAGAGCGTTCTTTCTTCTGGTGGCCACCAATCTCAGGGAATTTTTAATTTTTTTTTAGTTAACTGCGACACTGGGTATTTCTGACCACAGGAACCAGGGACTTTTCCTCCCATAAACGAAAGACCAATGTGTTGTTCCACATTGGGCATTTACCTCTCATCTGACCACCAACACTGGGCACTTTTTTTCTCACTGATTCATGATACTTTGCCATATATTTTTCCACTGAGCAACCACTCACCACCAATTTTAGGACATTTTTTCTCCCACTTACACTGATGCTGGTCACTTTTTTCCCTTACTGACCACCAACACCAGGGCATTTTTCTCTTTTCACTGACCGCTGACACCAGGGCATTTTTTCACAAGTACGTGTCCCCTGACTAATACAAAGGCTTTTTTTCCTTAATTGACACCAGAGCATTTTTTTTCTGTGTCTCACTCACCACTGACACCAGGGCATTTTCTCCTGCCAACAATGTCAGGGGCATTTGTATCCTGCCACTGACCACTGATGCCAGAGAGTTTTTTTCTGCCACAGATACTGGGCATTTGTCTCCTCTCTAACTTCGCCTGGCTAGAGTAGGACTTTAATACAATTTAATTTACATTTACTTGCTAATTAACTAGATGGCATAAGCAATCTGACTAATAGCATTCTCAAGTACAATGCAGTGTGCACAAGTACCATCACAGATGCAACTGTGTGTGTTCCTGGTGCTCAGATCCTGCTATCACACGAAATTGGGCACAAATCAGTGTTTCTGATTACGTGATCACCCTGACAGCCAATTATGGTGATCACATGCAGGCTAAAGATTAATTATGAAAAAAACCTCTTCAGCCTATAGATGCTACTGCAGCCTGAAGATGGCAGTGTGTGTGCCTTTGTTTGGTACTGTAATTGTGAAATATAACCACATTTAAAATTATTATCTTATTATCTTGTGAATGTGAGTACCTCTGTTCCTTATGGACTCTGCTGCATAATGCTCCCATCTAGTGAAAACATGAACAAATTATACATTTGGTGTTAGGTATACATGAAGTCCCATACTTTTTTAGATCATAGGATGGTGCAGAACTAAGAAATCTGCTAATAAATATGTTGCATTTGTCTTTTGAAAATTCTCCACTGAGAGTAAATACCAGTTGTAATTTAAATATAGTCAAGAAATGTATTGATCAAAGAAACAAAACTGTGCAACACTAACTTTGTGCTGTATTCTAACATTACCTAGAGATAGAGAAAGCAGGCCAAAAGATAATACTGCTCCACGATGCAGGAGAACGATGAACATAATAACTTGCACTAGCTAAGCAGACATAGGAATACAGAATTTGAGCACTATACAGACAGGCCCAGAGCCAGCCTTATCTAAGGGCTACAAATGGACATGGCCTTAATAATCCATTCCTCTGAAAACAGTCAGCCTGTGGGTGTCCACACAGGTCATGCATATCACACAGATGGATGATCTTTTCCCAGTCTTGACATATTTGGACATCTTAGGTCTGTAAGTATGCAAAAGAGAAACTCAGTGGTTGGAAGAAAGCAAGCAGTGCTAGCAACCAGTTGTAGAATACGCCAGCATTACTGATGTCATACTGAGTGTCTAGTTAGATGTCCAGGCACTTGGGAGAGCCTTCTGTATGTGTTGGAGTATTAGTTTGACAATATTAGCTTTCAAAAACGGCTGGTCGTGTTTCAGCACAGCAGCAACCTTGTAAGTAGGGTTGCCACATCATCCCTTTAATCCAGGACACACATTAAGTACACCGGTTCTGTGGCTGATTAAGGTGGTCACTTGGTGCCTAATCTGCATTAAATCAGCCTCAGAACCGGTGTAATTCATGTGCATCTTGGATTAAAGGGATGATGTGGCAACCCTACTGGTAAGTCATTTTCTTTATCTGTGTCTGATTGTCAGGGTGGGTTAGTTTAGGGGTTTCACAAGGGGTTCTTTCAGGGGGTGTCAGGATGGCGGGAGGTTCAGGTACCCCCAGACTTGTGGCTTGCTTCGGGATCTACTGTCAGGGCCCCGGGCACCGCAACAGTTTTGGCCACTTTTTTGGCGGGTTTTCTGGAGTTATTGGCCCGTTGTGACCCGGATGGGTCTTCTTCCCTATCCCAGTGGCCCACGGGTGCATTGGCCCCTGCTGCTTCTACATCGGGTAGTGTGGGCTTGGTGGTTCCGTCTCTGCCTCCCTCAGCGTTGCTGATTTCTACAGGGGGGAGGGCCACGGTGGAGCCTGATTTGCAGAGCTGCAGAGAGGCAGTCAGAGGGACTGAGAAAGTCACGTCCTCCATTTCCAGCATGACATCTGCATCGCAGATAGAGATGGTTGGGGGGGTCAGGACCCCACAAGTCAAAGGAGTCCATGGAGGTTAGAGTGAGTTTGGCGGATGCGGCGAAGATTTACGTGTGCTTTGAGGGCCCTCTGGGGGACCATCTTAAGCAGGATGTCAGGGAAAAGATCTGGAAAGGGGAATATGTTGAAATATTCTCCTTCTTGCCTTTGGAGAAATTTAATATAGAGAAAGGTAAGGCGGACGAAAGCAAGAAAGAGGAGGAGGAGATGCGCCGCTGGCGGCTTATCTCCCACAATTTTTCTAATTGGCTTCAGGCTTTTGCCGTCTTGGCCAGCGGCATTGGCGAAAAAGCGCCGGAGAATTGCTCTGTGCTTTTCTACTATCTTGTGCCATTGGGGAAGCGTATATAGTCTACGTGGGGTACTGCTTGGCTGCGATATGATAAACAGTTCCGCCAGCGCAAGGCATTGCAGCATGGCTTGCGCTGAGATAATAAGGACATTGGGCTTTGCATGAAGCTCATGGCTCAGGCGAGGGCTCCGGGGCAGCCCTTTCTCGTGGGTGGGGGCGTCAGTTCAGGTGCTGCTGGACAGTCCGTCACCCACAAAAGAGGAGTTTGTTGGCAGTTCCAAGAGGGGTCATGCTGTTTTGGTGCGGCCTGTCATTTTCGCCATGAGTGCTCTGGTTTCGGGGCTCCCACAGTTATGCCAAATGTTTTAGGAGAGGGAAGTCCCAACCCGGTGAGTGTGCTTCTAAGAGAGAGGACACCGGTAAGCCTTCCAGCGATGGAAGACGGATGTTTTCCTGGCTGATGGTTTTGCCCATGGCTTTCGTATTCCGTGTTCTGTGCCAGTGGCCCTGTCTTCACAGCCTCGGAATTTGAAATCAACACAACATTTTCCTCAGGTTGTTTCTGACAAATTGGCTAAATAGGTGGAACTTGGAAGAATGGCTGGACAAAATCGCCCATTCGCCCATTCTGTCTTTGCATGTGTCTCCCTTGGGGGTTGTCCCCAAAAAGGAACACAACAAATTGTGGTTAATACACCATTTGTCATATCCGAAGGGAGCTTCAGTGAATGATGCAATTTCTCCAGACTTGGCTTCGGTGTCTTATACCTCATTTAATGCCGCAGTCAGTTCGGTGCACTGTTATTGCCAGGGATAGTTATTGGCGAAGACAAATATCGAATCTGCTTTCCGCCTGCTTCAACCGAAGAGCCAACATTTGCTGGGTTGTTTTTGGGATGGGCAGTTTTTTCTTGACCGCTGTCTCTTGATGGACTGTTCCATTTCCTAAGCGTTCCACCTTTGTGGAATGGGTGGTAAGGGAGGAGATGCAGCTAAGATCGGTGATACACTATCTCGACTATTTACTTTGCATTGGCCCCCCAGATTCCTTAGTTTGTTCTGTATTGTTACACGCTTTGAAATCTTTTCGGGATTCCTCTAGTGCCTGAAAAAACGGAAGGTCCTGCCACAGTCATACAATTCTTGGGTATTTTCATTGACACGCAAGGAAAAAGGGGAGATTTGGGACCTTGAGTGAGAAGTGTGTTGGACAAAAATAAATAAATTGCACAATAATGAGGAAGTTTATTCATATAAATATACATGGGACATGGTACATAGCAGATATGATGAGCATATTATGGACAAAAATTTAAATTCCATTATTGCACATGATACATAAAATCAAACAATGGGGTATGATGTAAACGCATGATTAAATAAAACTGCATTTAAAAGGTTGACGCTTTTCGTGAATGCAAGTGCAGAATGCGTATCTATAAAACATTTCCAAATTACTCTAATAAATTCAATAAGGATATAGGTGGAGGAGAAAAACAAACACCTCAAAGTTACTTACATATCAGCTCTAAAGTTGGTCATGGGATGCTAAAACCTCATAGTTGAGGAAAGCTGGGAATTATCCCTGCCGGGAGCTGTGGGAGTGTAAAACTGCGGGCAGCCAAGGTGGAAAACTCCACACTCGAGGGGAAAGATGGAAGGTGTCCATGGTGAGTTGCATAATGATGCCTGAGAATAGTTCCAATCTGTATGAAATGTAAAATTAATGTGGTCAATGGAAAGTGTAGGGTATGACTTGCAAAGGGCACAGAGCCTGTAGTAGTGGGGTCAATGTGAGAGTAAAAGAGCAGAAAAAAGTGTAGTGAAGACCACAAGAGAACCTCACACCAAAACAAACAAAAGGTGATGGGGTACAACATCCTGAGATCATGACAGACCGATCCTGTCCAGAAATTCAGGAGCTAACTGCGGTGACGAAAAAACAAAAAAAACTCCAAGGGGAAGTGAAGGAAGTGAGTGTACCTGGTGATCCTAGTGCTGGTGACATGGCTTCCATATGTGATCCAAGAAGTGTCTAGCATGAAATGAGAGATGATGCCTCCCACAAGACTGCAATATATACCCGCCAAGGCTGTTACGCATGACGCCCCCCAGCGTCACGCTGAGCATGTTTGAATGAAGGCGTTCCCAACAGAACAGCTCACATAATGCGGCCAGCGTCTGGGGAGATGCCCAACACATGCTGGAGATGAGACAAAAGCTGCCGGGGCTGAGTAACCATTAGGTGACGTCATGCACTACGGCGTGGGGTGGGTCACCGATGCACCATGGAAACACCCACCCAACCCCCCTCAGTGATGAACAGGGAGGAGAGGGGAGGCCCCGGTGTGCATCGCAGCTCCTGAACCTGGAACAAAAACTGCCAAACAAAACCACCAGACCGCATGCCTCAAGGAAAATGACAAACCACATATTTACACAATATATAAATAAGTGCCTCACATATATATATATTATATATCCAGACAAACACGGACCAACAACAAATAGGGACAGCTGTCAATCATAACAATGTATAATTGACCGTCGATAATAAACATGTGTAGGCAACTTGATTCCACTTAAGTCACACATCTCCATCCATGGATCATAGTATAAAAGGGGGGAATTTTTGGGACTTTAAATGAGGTATATGGTCAAACGAGCATACACCTCCATCCCTATTAATTGTTTAGAAAAAAGGGGGATTTTGTACTTTGAGTGAGATGTATGTTGGACAAAAATAAATAAATTGCACAATAATGAGAAAGTTTTTTCATATAAATACACATGGGACATGGTACATAGCAGATAAGACGAGCTGATGGGCATATAATATACAAAAATGAAAATTCCATTATTGCACATGAACATAAATTTAAAGAATAGGGTATGATGTTAACGCATGATTAAATAAAAAACTGCATTTAAAAGCTTGACGCGTTTCATGGATGAAGTTGTTGGTCCGCGTTTATCTGGATATATAATAAATATACATGTGAGGCTTACATTTTTCCACTCATTTATATATTGTGTAAATATGTGGTTTGTCATTTTCCCTGATGTATGAGGTCTGGTGGTTTGTTCGGCTGTTTTTGTTCCAAATCCGGGAGCTGCGATGCACACCAGTAGGCCTCAACTCTCCTCCCTGTTCATCACTGGGGAATTGGGTGGGTGTTCCCGCGATGCATCGGCACCACGCCGTACCGCATGACATCACCTCACGGTGAATCAGTGCCGGCGTTTTTTGTCTCATCTCCAGCGTGTGTTGGGCATCTCCCCAGACGCTGGCCGCTTTACGTCAGCTGTTCTATTGGGAATGCCGTTATTCAAACACGCCCAGCTTGATGCTGGGGGCGTCATGTGTAACAGCCGTGGCAGGTATATATTGCAGTCTGATCAATATTCCAATCGCACACGTTCCTGGTAAAATGGCTCATAAAATATGGTGGGTGCTGCAGCGATTACCAGTTGGGTCCTGGAGACATCAAACAATCGAACATATTCGCCAGCACACAAAGGATCGTCTAACTACATACAAAAAAGTTTTATTGCAAAAAAATCACATCACAAAAGTGCAACGTTTCGGAGTCACGCAGGACCCCATCATCAGGCATGTGATAACCACATATGCCTGACGAAGGGGTCCTGCGTGACTCCGAAACGTTGCACTTTTGTGATGTGATTTTTTTGCAATATATACCTATGTTCGATAGGTATATATTGCAGCCCTGTGGAAGACATGGTCCCTCATTTCATGCCGGACACTTCTTGGACCACATATGGAAGCCATGTCACCAGCACTGGGATCACCAGGTGCACTCACTTCCTTCACTTCCCCTTGGGTTTTAGTTGTTTTTTTGCCACCCCAGTTAGCTCCTGAATTTCTGGACAGGATCGACCTGTCGGGATCTCAGGATGTTGTACCCCATCACCTTTTGTTTGTTTTGGTGTGAGGTTCTCTGGGGGTCTTCACTATGCTTTTATCTGCTCTTTAACTCTCACGTTGACCCCACTGACTTTGCAAGTCATACCCTACACTTTCCATTGACCACATACATTTTTACATTTCGTACAGATTGGAACTGTTCTCAGGCATCATTATGCAACTCACCATGGACACCTTCCATCTCTCCCCTCGAGTGTGATGTTTTCCGCCTTGGCTGCCCGCAGTTTTACGCCCCCAAAGCTCCTGGCAGGGATATTTCCCAGCTTTTCTCAACTATTAGGTTAAAGCAGCCTATGACCAACTTTAGAGTTGATATGTAAGTAACTTTGAGGTGTTTGGTTTTCTCCTCCCCCTACATTGTTATTTAATTTATTTGAGTAATTTGGAATATTTTTTATAGATACGAATTCTGCACTTGCTTCTGGAGAAGTGGAACTTCATCCACGAAACGCGTCAAGATTTTAAATGCAGTTTTTTTTTAATCATGCGTTTACATCATGCCCTATTCTTTGATTTTATGTATCATGTGTAATAATGGAATTTTCATTTTTGTCTATTATATGCCCATGAGTTTGTCATATCTGCGATGTACCATGTGCCATGTGTATTTACCGGTATATGAAAAAACGTCCTCATTATTGTGCAATTTATTTATTTTTGTCCAACACACATCTCACTCAAAGTCCCAAATCCCCCCTTTTTTCTTAACAATTAATAGGGATGGAGGTGTATGCTTGTTTGACCATATACCTAATTTTAAGTCCCAAAAATCCCCCCCTTTTATACTATTGTCATTGACACACGACTGATGGAAGGTCGCTTGCCAATTGAGAAATTTGAAGATCTGCGTCGGATGGTTGACAAGGTCAAGGCTGCGAAAAAGGTTAGGCTTAAACAATCGCAGTCTATTGGGTAAGCTTAATTTTGCCTGCCGCATGGGACGCATCTTTAATCATCGTCTCAGCACCGCCACTTCAGGGGTAACACTGCCGCATCACTTCATCAAGCTCTCGCGTGAGCACAAGGCAGATCTGGGGGTTTCGGATGAGTTTCTGGACTCCTATAACGACAGGTCTTTATGGATGGCTCCGGTCGTGTCAGCTTTCGACCTTGACCATTACACCGATGCTGTGGGCAGTTCCGGGTTTGGGGCTTTTTGTCATGGGGCTTGGTGCGTGATGGCGTGGCCAGAGGAATGGCGAGTGGCTGGGTTCTTGCATAACTTGGTGGTATTGGAGCTTTTTCAGATTTTGGTAGCCGTCAATATCTGGGGCTTTAGGTTTCGGGATTGTAGAATTTGTTTTCATTGTGACAACATGTTGGTGGTGGAAGTTGTGTCCAGCCTGTCTGTCTCTTCACCGCCAGTTGTGCACTTACTGCATCACCTTGTCTTGCAGTGTTTAAGTTTGAAATGTATTGTGCAAGCTGTTGATGTCCCAGGTGTTCTGAATTCCATTGCCGATTCACTGTCTTGTTTCCAGTGGGAGAGGTTCCGAAGGCTAGCACCGAAAGCGGAGCAGCGGGGGGTTCCTTGTCCCAAGCGGCTGTGGAGACTGACGTTGGAGTAGCATGGCAGCTGTTGCTCTGTGAGTGAGGGTACATGGGCATATTCATCAGTTTGGGGTGAGTGGTACGCATTGGTAAGTTCAGTCGGTGGTTGTTTTTCCACTCCGGATAGATTGTTTTTGCTGTTGTATTTCATTGGGACGGAATTTACCCGGGACACATCAGTTTTGAAAATGAACAGGGGTTTGGCCGCTTTAGCTTACCTCTTCTGGATGCATGGCCTGAGTGATGTGACCAAAGACTTTATGGTGAGACAGGCCATGAAGAGATTATGTCGCGGGCGGGTGCAGCCAGATACAAGGCTCCGAGTCTCGTTTAAGCTGTTTCGGGATCTAGGGGAGGAGATGCCCGGGGTTTGCACCTGTGCTTATGAGGTGCGGCTGTTCACTGTGGCTTTTGCACTCGTTTTTTTTTGGGGGAGTTTTTGGGGCGTTACGGATAGGGGAATTGGTAAGCAAGAACAGGTGTGGTGTGAGTGGACTGCAATTCTCGGATGTGACAGTGGCCAATGACTGCGTCCGGATTCATACTGTGTCATTGTTTTGGGTGCTGCCGGACTCTGTTTGCCCAGTCTCTTCTGTTCAGTGGTTTGTCGTGGTGAGGGGGTTGGCACTTGGTTCCTCTTTGCTGAACGAGGATGGATCGTCCTTGTCACACTTTCAGTTTTTTGCCGTTGTTTAGCTGGGGCGGCCAGAGAAATTTCCCAGTTCAATACTCATTCCTTTTGTGTGAGGGCGGCTACGGAGGCGGCCATATGGGGTTAGTATCCTCAGGTAGTGAGACGTATAGGGAGGTGGGAGTCAGATCATTTCAAGATTTATGTTTGCCCTCATTTGCTCTGAATTTGTCAGCTGTTCTTTACATTGTGTGTTATCATGTGGCTCTATTTTTTCTTTTGTTATTTTCTTTCAGATCTTCCTCCTGGTCTTGTCTGGATCTTGGGGGATTCCTATTTTTTTGGGGGGGCTGTTACTATTCTAGAGTCGACAGGCCCCCAGATGTTTTAGTACTGCAGGTTGGGGGTAATGATATGGGGCTCCGGGCCGCCAGGGATCTGGTGAGGGGTGTCAAATTTGACATTTTGCGCTTAATGCGCGATTTTCGGGATGCATCATTGTATGGTCGGATATCGTAGCTAGAAAGGTTTGGCGTTTTGCTTGCTCCATTGGTCGCCTGAACAAGGTGAGAATTAAGTTGAACAGGGAGGTTGGCAGGCTTGTGGATCAGCTCGGGGGCATAGTGGTTTGACACCGGGAGCTGGAGGATCAGTCTGTCCACTATTGGAGGGACGATGGTGTTCACCTGAATGCGGTAGGCACAGATATCTGGACTTTGGGCCTACAAAAGGGGGTGTTGAGGGTGCTGCAGGTATAGAGGGATTCGCTGGAATGAGGTGTTCACTCAAGCTCATGTAGAGGGTCAAGGGGTCTTTGGGGGGTCAGTGATCAATTACATGGTTACAGGATTGTTGGGACCCATCTAAGGTATGTTGCATCCACTTGGTTAGCGGTGGTTCTCCCAGGAGCTATGTCCCCTGGGGGAGAGGAATATGGAAGTAGTTGGGGCGTGCCTGAGGACATGGACGATTCCAGTTACAATTGTGCCTTAAGGGCACCCAAAGACCTCTTGTTGTTGGGCATTACATTGTTGAATTTGCACTTATTGGTATGTTTTAATGTGATGTTATTTAATTCTATTGGTTAATAAAATTGGCTGCAGTGGCCGTATAAAACCCATGTCACTCAGTCCGTGCCTTTATTCTAGAATTGTAAGGACCCAGGTTGACGAATCCTTTAGTCAAGTACGGTATCACTTCATCATCAGGTCTTGGATCCCTTCAGCTGTTCACCTGTGTTACCAGATTTAACTTGAACTTCACTGTAAGGGAGCTGTTTATGAAGATAATCACAAGTAGCTGTTTCTGCACTGTTTTACTGAAGCAGTGATTCTCAGCTTGACTAATTTTTGTGCAATTTTAACATGTTTGTGCAGCGTTCATTATTATGCATATTTTGTATTATTGCTTCTAAATGTGCACCTGCTTAGTAAACTGCAAGTTACCATTACTCTATGTCTCATTATTCACCTGATTAACCATTCTGTTAAAGGTTGATGTCAAATTTGCAATACTGCTTCTGGCAACAATTTGCTATCCAGTTACTGGCAGTTGTTGCAGTCACTGGCTATGCAGAAAAGAGGAGTAAGTAAACTAGCCGATCCTTCGCTGATGGAAATGTTGCAGAAAGTTACTCGCCAGTGAGAGAGTGCCACCTAGCTCATTCAGACAGCCAGGGAGTGACCTGTGTAAAAGGGTGAGTATTTCTCTTACCTACTGTGTCCTGCTTAATCATCCTTTTGTTAGTGAGTTGTCATCAGCAACAGGATTGCAAACGTAAGAGGTTAAGGATAACTGAATAGATTTTTTACTTTTTGACTTTAGCACCCTTGCAATGTTTTCTGAATAATATTGTCAGTTCACTTGTTCACAGCATATGTTGCCAGGAACTACTTTTAATAAGGGAACCGATAAACCAGGTACGTATATGGCATCAATTATTTAATTTTGATATCTGAAAAGTTACACAAATTGCAACACTATGAAGGACTATGAAGCCTAAATTGAATAAGTAAAAATATTTTAACCTGAATTCCAGTCAGATCTAAAAATACAAATACAGAAAAAAAATCTTTATATGTATTTTTATATGTATGCACTTGAATCTATCTTAGTATCATCCTCATGTAATCATCTTTACTGTACAGTATTAATAATGGTGGAGGAAGAAGAGAAAGTATTCTGATCCAGTCAGGGCTCTGTTGCATTTATGTTGGCTAATTAGAAACATGCTGACAAGTGGAAAGAGCAAAAAAAGCTTTATTGAAAAAATATATTTGACATTACAAAGTCCAGAAATATGCACTCCAGTTGGATAAAACATTGCATTAGATTGACATACAACATGGTGTTAATCATCAGGGTAGAACAGCCTGTGCTCAAAAGCCAGTTGAGCACAAAAATATACACCAATACACCAATATATACCTGTATATGTTAAATCAGAAATATACACCTCTACTGTCCATAGACATCCTCATGGACCAGTGACCGCTTATCCACGGGCAATTAGTAGGCGATCCATAATAAGATCAACCGGTGCCAATCCCGGCGCATACAGCCAGGGGGCCCATAGCTTATCAAATTCACCAAAGCTACCCCTATGCTGAAAGATATATTTTTCCAGCCGAAGGGTATCTCCCATTTGTGCTATCCATTCCTTCAGTGTGGGAGGATCAGGTGAAGTCCAGTGCTGTAGGATTAACCTGCAGGCCTTAAAAAGTGCCCTAGCTATAGCTTGTTTAGGAACATCATCTACCGGGAGATCATATAGAAACCCCAACAAGCATTGTTTAGGTTCCTCTGGCACCTGAACCTGGAACACCTGATTTATAGTAGTAAGAACCCCCTTCCAGTATCTGTGCAACTTTGGGCAATGCCACATAAGGTGGATTAGGTCCCCATGGTCTCTGAAACACCTTTTACATGTGCGGTTTTCCCTCTTGCCCATGTGGGGCAGCCTTGCTGGAGTATAATGCACCTGCAAAAGCAAATATAGTCATGAGAGACGTTGAGCCACATTCAGGGAGCTTTGTTTAATCGCTAATAGGGCTTCTTCCCATTTTTCTTCCTTAAAGGCCCCCACACCCCTCTCCCACCAAGATATCACACTCATAGGATGATCCCTAAAAAAGCTGTGCAGTAGCATAGAATAGCACTGCGAGATAAATCCTTTGTAAGTGATCACCTCATACATGTAATTAAACACTGGGGTAGGAGATTGTGATCACAGATCCTTGTCATCCTGTGCTTTTATCGCATGATGGAGCTGCATATAGTAAAAATGCATTGAGGTAGAAAGGTGGAACTTCACCTGTAACTCCATAAAGGAGCACAGCTTCCCATTGGTGAAAAAATGGCAAAATTGGGTCTCCGTAGAGCCTCCACCTCGCATCATACCTTAATTTAGCTAGTTCTGGGTAGTGTGCATTATTCCATATAGGACTGACTCTCATGAACCCTGTAATCTGTTGCAGCTGTCTGACCTTATTCCAGGTTTTTTGCATGAGAGCATATGTAGGGTATATGTTGGATTTGCAAAATGCTAGCCCCTCTAAGCCTTTTTCAATCCCCTCCATACCCACCATATGTAAACTAGTAGAGAGGTCCTTGTCCCCCTCTCCTGCACCAGCAGCAGAGCCCATGGAGCGTGCTATATGTTGCATTTGGGAAGACAGATAACATAGCCAGGGGTTAGGTATGGCCAGACCACCAATATCCTTTGGTCTCTGGAACTGCTACAATTTTACCCTGGGATTTTTGGACAACCAAAGAAGGGATTGAAAAATTGAGTTGACTATTCTGAACATTTTCAGGGGATGACTACTGGGGAATTGTGAAATATATATAATAATTGGGGCATAAGGATAATCTTAATAAGGTTGGTCCGATCAGGAGGAGACATTTTAAGTTTTGACCACACTTTTACTCTGTCTTGGAATTTAGCAAGTAAGGGTGATCGGTTTAGGCTTATATAGACTAAGGGATTTGGGGTCATCTGAATACCCAGGTATTTAAATGAGGAAGAGATTGGTATATTGTTTGTAACCAGGAAAGGAGAGTCAGCTGCCACATCTAGAAGCATGAGGGAGGACTTAGAACAGTTTATGATCAAACCTGAGTATGTGCCGTGATAACCTCCATGACTTCTCTAAGAGAGGAGGTAGTATAACCCAACATCAACATAGTGTCGTCTGCGTATAGCATTAGTTTCTCATGTAAGGACCCATTTTTAAAACCATAAATATTGATGTTGGATCGGATAAGCACCACCATGGGTTCTATGGCAAGTGCTAATAGGAGTGGGGACAGAGGAAAGCCCTGTCTAGTTCCCCTATTTAAGTCAAAACAGGATACCTTGCCTGCCTCCTTATAACCGCCTTTGGAGTATAGTATAGTAGTTGGACCCAGATAATGTACCCCTCCTCGAACCCAAATTTACGCATTACTGCCCCGTAAGCCCACTCTACACTATCAAAGGCTTTATGCGCATCAAGTGACAACAGCGCCCTATCCCCAACATTATCCCCTGGTGATTGTAAGTTGAGAAATAGTCTGCGCAATTTGAGAGATGTGGATTTTTGGGGCATAAAGCGATCGCGTCCTTCTCCCTGTTAGGTATGGAGATGAGTGAGGGGAAGATGGCCCCCACCCATCTCCATACCATTGCAGGGCGGAAGCGACGTCAAAACATTATGTCCGCCCATAGCTCTTAAAGCAACATTTTTTTATTTTATTTTTTTTCAAATGACATAAAAACATTTTTTTATTGCATTTTAGTGTAAATATGAGATCTGAGGTCTTTTTGACCCCAGATCTCATATTTAAGAGGTCCTGTCATGCTTTTTTTCTATTACAAGGGATGTTTACATTCCTTGTAATAGGAATAAAAGTGATACCATTTTTGTTAAAGGAACAGTGTAAAAATAAAAAAATAAAAGGTAAAATAAATAATATATATATATTTTTTTAAACGCACCCTGTCCCGCCGAGCTCGTGTGCAGAAGCAATAGCATACGTGAGTAGCGCCCGCATATGAAAACGGTGTTCAAACCACACATGTGAGCTATCGCTACAATCGTTAAAGCGAGAGCAATAATTCTAGCCCTAGACCTCCTCTGTAACTCAAAACATGCAACCTGTAGCATCTTTTAAACATCGCCTATGGAGATTTTTAAGGGTAAAAGTTTGTTGCCATTCCACGAGCGGGCGCAATTTTGAAGCGTGACATGTTGGGTATCAATTTACTTGGCGTAACATTATCTTACACAATATAAAAAAAATTGGGCTAACTTTACTGTTGCTGCACAAATACGGTGTGACAGAAAGTATTGCAACGACCGCCATTTTATTCTCTAGGGTGTTAGAAAAAAATATATATAATGTTTGGGGGTTCTAAGTAATTTTCTAGCAAAAAAACTAGTAAACACAAAATCTCACGAGGCTCGGGGCTGAAGTGGTTAAGCCAAATTTTAGAAAAGCTGTGTAGCAGGCTGCACACATGTGTACACAGCTTTAAATTTATTACGAGTACCAACAGCATCACTGGATAACATAACTGGTTGTTGAAGCTGATGATTTTATAGTTACCTCCAATTATTGGTAAAAACAGCTACAATGGAGGTATACTTGAGCAAGAGAATCTCTGGACTATCACTATCTATGACTCAGCTCTAAACAGGGCAACAGGATAGAGTGATTCCAATTTCTGATGAAACCGCAGAGCAATTGAAGACAATAAATTATGATTTTGATTGATCACAAAGAGATAGGAAGGGAATTGGACAATTTGATCAAGGTAGAAAAATGGCTTTAGATCAAATTGCTCAAATTTTTACCTGTTTCATTACATTTCAGTTCAATCTTTTAAAAATCTGCATTGAAGCTGTAAATTTTTTGTCCAATTGTAGAAAATCACCATGTATGGCTAGCCATACCCTTGGCAATTTTGGAATTTCTCATCAGTTGTCAGCCACAGAAATCTGCCCCTCCATAGTTTCAATTGTATCCCTTTTTGAAGTGATAAGATCATGAAACTAGAATGGGATCTATCAAAACTGTCTCGTTTTGACTAATAGGCACCGCAAGTTTAATAATTTGATCACTCAAAACTGGGAAACACGTAAAAATGTAGGTAGGAAATAGTTGTAAGATGATGGAAAACTACAACATATGCTCAACATGAGGATCATATGATATTAGAAATTCTATCCTTGGAGGTAACTTGTCAGTGCTAGAATTGCTAAGGAAGCAATCACCAGCTTCTATATTGGCCTAAACTTCGCAGAATCTCACTGGCCAATAAGGGTATGGCAGCTGACTAATAGCTTTAGATTTGATTCTGGCCAGTAAAAAAAGTGACTATATGGGGTTGATTTACTAAAGGCAAAGGCTGTTGCACTCTAAAAGTAAAATTGCTCCAAAGCTCAGTAAATGAGGAAGATCTGCTGACTTCCATTATCCAATCATGAGCAGGCAAAAATGCTGTTTTTTTATTTTCCTTGCATTCCATGTGATTGGGTATTTTTTGCAAAGTAAAGCTTTACCTCATTCACTAAGCTCTGGAGCAACTGTGCAGTCTATTTTCCTTTAGTAAATCCACCCCTATAGGAGTAGGAAAGTGCTGTCATAGGAAACCTTTAGCTGACAAATTGCCTTCAACAACAGTATCTCTAGTGTGACATTGTTGTAAGGCCCCTTTCACACGGGGCGGATCCGTGCAGATCCGCCCCGTGAAGCTCCGCTTGCTCAGCGGGGATCGCTCCGTTGATCCCCGCTGAGCCGACGGATGACTGGGCGGTCCCCGCACACTGTGCAGGGACCGCCCTGTCAGAGCGCCGCTCTCCCCTATGGGGAATCGGATGACGACGGACCGTAGAGTCCGTTGTCATCCGATCCGCTCCGCCGACGGAAGGAAAAATAGGGTTTTCCTCCATCACACTTTGGCGGAGCGGATGTCAGCGGACATGTCTCCGCTGACATCCGTGCCTTCATAGGGGTGCATGGAGGATCCGTTTCAGGTCCGCCTAAAAAACTGACAGGCGGACCTGAACGGACCTCCGTGTGAAAGAGCCCTAAGAAGCAATATATTTTTCGATTGTGCCCACGTGTGAATATAAGCCATGTCCCCGATGGCCACCATTGTTAAAATGTATTAGACCTGTATCCTCTCTAGTCACGTGACAAATAGTCTGTTACGGTTGTAATTGGGGGAAAAGTTGAAGATGAACAGTATTTAGCGCAGAAGTGCTTTTCTGTTATTCATGTCTATGTTATTTAATGTTACCTAGCAAAAATTAATTTAGCGACAAAAATATTTTAGGTGATATAAATTACTGGCTTTGACTAGCAACAGTCGGCATGGAAATGTTTAGCCTATTAACCTTCTTGAAGTATGATGAAGCATCTCACTTTAGGAAGCTCAAGGGTTAAGATCTCTAGTGTAAGCAGATTAAGGCAAATATCTTCTCTCATTTCTCTTTCGGTAAAATAAACACAGACCCATTAGGGCTTCTTATGTGAGGGTCAGCTCCTCCTTCTAATAATGTTCAAAAGCCCTTCATCCTATAAACACTGCTGCCCATATGTATACACACAGCAAAGTGGCTATTTGAAGTGAGAGAGGCCCACATGTCATTACAGTTTCATTTGTATATGCTACACCCATTTCGTCTGGCGGTGTATATATACTGTATACATATATATATATATGTACTGCAGGAGAGCAAGAAAAAAATTATACAGGCAAATCATATGATAAAGGCAATGGGACAAGAATAATGGTCTCCCTTAAACAGTACGTCTAGATATATGAGAATGTTTTTTTATGACAATAGAAAGGGACAATGCACTTTGCAGGAGAATTTGCCCTAGAGTTTAGTGAATGAGGTGATTTTAATCATCCATCATCCAATTATGTGCAAGCAAAAATAAGCTTTTATTTTATTTCCCTTGCACATGATTGGGTATTCTTTGCCAAGTGATACTTCAGCACATACACTAAGCTCTGGGAAAGTGCCCTTGCATGGTTAACAGCCTATTTGTGTTCGTACATCAACCCCTCTGTATCATAAACAATTGCCTCCTGAAGTTACTTCCTGTCTACGTGGTGAAGTTTGCAAGGCATTTTTCAGGGCTTACTTTCTCATGGTGACAACAGTGCATAATGCCTGCATAAAATGTGTTGAATTGGCCACTTGTAATTTCCATCAGAAGCCCAAATGACAGGGTGACAATGCAGAAGTACAATTGAGAGACGCAGACAGAGCATTGTCACCAGGGAACAAGAAGAGCCTGATGAAGGACCTTCATGGCAGGGCTATCAGGTATTACTTTTATTGAAAGCTGCAGTTTAAACAAAAAATATTGAAAATTTCTTTTGAAAGTAGATTACCATGGTAAAGCATGTATTATATTTTAATGATTGGGTTTATATAAACTGTTATGATTGTTATCACCTTTGTTATTGGCATGCATACACAAGTGTAGAAAATGTATTAGGTCTCGTGTCTATGAGTAACACAAGTCATTTTTATTGTAGGCAGGTGCTGGACTACAGAAACATGGAGAAGGAAGCATCCCCCTCTTTACAATTGGTTTACTTTCACTTTCTGCTGTTATTCTGAATGTTGCTGCACTATCCTCTCCAGTCAGCAGAGGGAGAACTATAGCCAGAAAAGCCTATGGATAGATATGCAGAATGCTGAGGGTGATGGAAATGAAAGTTAAGGACAGCAGCCATAGAAAATGGGAGTCATGGACTCTTTGCACTGCAATTTGCAATATCACACTGAGGCAAAGAGGATTGGTGGAATAGCTTTTAGCAGTCTGCTGTACAAACTGCTTCATTTGAGGTGTGCATATTGGTCCTGGTGCATATGGATCACCCTTGGGGCGAGTTAACAAAGACACCCAGGGCAGCGCAGTACAGACCCCAGTGTTTACATCTGCCCTTCTGCCTCAGGGAGAACAAAGCAAGCTCTTACCCTCTACTTCCCACCGCTGATCATTGGAGGCATTCTGTGAAGAGACTTAGGGGGCCACCTTCTACAGCTAGGGTTCACTACTGCATCATAGGGACTGGTGAGAGGGCTCACTGCCCATAGATCACTCTGTTATTAGGGACTGAGTTACTGTAGACAGGATATTAAGTATACTGCACCTTTACTGCATCTTTACCACACATATACTGCATTCTGGTATTCTGGTTTACTAAAACTGTTGTTAAATGCACAAACGCTTCTTAGAGGGCCCCAACGATAGCCGGCAGAAGAACAACATAAAAATCTGCCCCTCCTGTAAAAAAAAAAATCCAAAAAGCCCCCTTTATTCCCTTCACCCCTTTTTCCTAATTTCTATGGACAGTGCCTACCCAGTCAGTTATCCCGCCTAGTGGTATTCCGGAGTCTGGCTTGGGGTGGAATTTCAGTACCTAAATCGGTAACCCCGAGCCAGACTCGGGATCGCATTGCAGGATACAGGGGAGAGTTACTTACCTTGTTCCCTGGATCCTGCGATGTGTTCCCGCTGTGTGAGCGATCTGTCATCTCGCTCGATTCACAGTGCCGAGTGCCGCCGAGCTCCGTTCCCTGCGACGTTGCGGTGCACTGGGGCGGAGTTCGGGGCCAAATTCAAAAATTTAAACACACAATACACATACAGTATACTGTAATCTTACAGATTACAGTACTGTATCAAATAATAACACATCCCCTTTGTTCCTAGTGGTCTGTCCAGTGTCCTGCATTCATTTTTATATTATAAAAACTGTTCTTTCTGCCTGGAAACTGGAGATTGTCCATAGCAACCAAAAAGTTTCCCTTTGCATCAAAAGTAGTTTTAGGACCAGCTATAAAAGAGCGATAATAAATTAGAATCACTTGCAGAATTGAGCGATAGTGATTTGTGGGGAAATTCGTCATCAAACACTGAAAAACACTTTTATTATTATTATATTATTATTTGTTAGAATTATTTTATAGTTATTTATTATATTACAATTTGTTTTTTGAACTTTATCATACCCGGGATGTCTACTAGACTCTTGTCTGGACAGATTTAAGTGAGTTATTCCTAAGAATTGCAGGCCTACAATATAAAACGCCAAATTTCCATGCAAAATAATGGTACCACTTTCAGCACCTAAAATCTGACATAATCATACCGCCAGGGAGGTTAAACTCTAGCATAGTCACCATTAGTACACACTGGCAGTATAGTCCCAGCAATTTGTTAGATGAAGCTTCACTGCTGTTCACTGTTGCCCTTCAGGTGACACTGCTACTTTTTATGCTGACTTGTGCATTACATGTCATATTATACTTAGCCCTTACTGTTAGCCGATTTGTATGCTGAACTGTGTTACCAAAATTGCCAATTTATTTGCATTTGCTTGATTACCAACGTTACTGAGTGACAATACAATAAGATTACCTTTGCTAACTGGTTTTGTTTCTCCTTTGATATAGCACTATTATTGGGGAAAAGGAATTGTTTGCCATGCTTCACTGTGTTCACTTCTTTTACACTCAACCTGGTGTGTCAGAAGGGCTGAGGCATATGAAAAGGTTGAGGCAAAGAACAGAGGACCCATCCTAATCAGTGGCTCCTGCGGGGGTGGAGCTACATTATGGACACCTGAGAATATAATAAAGTAGTAATCAAGTTTATAAACAAATAAGTAGCATGGATTACATTACTGCAAGCACAAGAAATCATTTTATTGGCTTTCTTGCTTAAATGTAAGAAAGATTGTTCACAAATGATTTATTAGGCAATGGCAACAGCTGTAACATTTAGCAGGAAACAATGACTTTAGCAGGGAATAGGACACAAGAGAACCTTATATTCTCTTTACACAGTGTAGTATTGACTTTTTGTGTATGTTTTTACGCTGTAAATGGTGTCAAAATGCTCCTGTGAGAGTTTCTTTTATACTGGGTTGTAGGTATTTAATACCTTATCCAGAAGCTCAATATTTGGAGAGTTGTCAAGACAAGAAAGAAAAGAAATTATAAAGAAGTGCAGATTTTCCGTAAAGTTATCAGATGTCCAAACGTCTTCACTACTGAGAATATTCTACAGTCACAATGCGGCTCTCTATCAATCCGAGGTGAAAGCCAGAGAGCCCTTTGGAGAAAACGTCACTTTTCACCAACTAAATAAATAGGGTCGGGTTGTTTGTGCTGGGATGGAGCTTAACATTTCTTTGATTTCAGATTTTAGTATGATTAGAAGTCCCTTAAATCTGTTTTCAGATACGTATTTAATCAGGTTTTAGTTAATAGTAGTATATTATTAGGCGTTTGAACACACATAGGGGTTGATATACAAGAGGAGATGTGAAATTGCACACTACAAAGTGAAGGTTTGTAAATAAAGTCAACTTGTGTTTACTTTAAATACTTAGGTTATGTGCGAAGGGAAATGTTAAAAAGTTAAAGAGATATCCCTGTAGATGTTTTATTAACCCCTTAGTGACTGAAGGTAAAAACAATTTTAATGCCTGAACACGATTTTGCAACATTGACATGCGTTAGTAAAACTGTACGTATCACGGCAACTACTTTGTGCAACAGGTGGATTATACCTTGATTTTTTCAGGACAAATTGGGTTTTCATTTGGCAGTAAATGGTAGCAAATATCTCTAATTTTGTTTTTATTATTATTAAAGAAAACTGTCCAAAAATAGTAATAAAACCCATGTTTAAAAAAAATAGTTGTATATTTCACCCAAAATACATTATCCTGCTCCTGACAATTGCAGCAATGCCACATATGTGCATGTTAGTTGTTGTTTGTATCCGTGGTACAGCCCAGAAACAATATTGTGCGTTTTGCCTTTTTTTTATCCTACCTAAAGCACACTGACACCAAATGACACTGATACTAATTTAAAAAATGCTTTTTTTTAACCACCAGCCAATCCACTCACAGTAATTAGACTGCAAGTGGGTGTCAGCTGCAGGCGGCACTGGCGTGCCCACTGTGGTGCCTCACTGTGTGGACCCGTAACGTGCATCTGTTGCCCCGACTTATCATGTGATCGCTTTGATTGGTCATAGTGATCACATGATTACAGTATCAACAAGACAGTCATGAATGGATTCCATTCATGACTGTTTTTCTTATTATTGTGATGCTGTGATCGGCCCGCATTAATCACATGGTACCTGGGCCAATCACAGCACCCTGCACTATGTAATTAGCTGTAGCCAATCACAGCAGGTCAACAATAAGCAAATTGACATGAATGGAAAGGAATTAATGACAGCTATTGCTTATAACAGTGATCATCACTGTTAAAAGCAATAACCGTGTTGAAAAAAAAAACAAACTGACCACCCCCTCCCCAGAGTAGTAGAGTGTCACCATAGTGACACTCTACTACTGTGATGACAGGATATAAAAAACAAACAATAGTATAACAAGAAAAACAAATATTAAAAAATATATTTTTTTAAACCTGATTGGAAAATTATTTATTTATTTTTAAATACTGTTATCAGTAAGTGTCCCTAAACCCCGCCACCAGTCATATGATGACTCACCATGCCTCTTAAAAAAATACATTGGCCATTACCAGGGAAATTTGTACTGTCCTGGCATTTTAGGGCCTCAAGCAATTAGATCATTCGATCCTTAGTACATAAAGATTGATCCATTTTCAAATAGATATACGATAGTTTGTAGACTCTGTAACTTTTACACATACTAAATAATATACACTGATTTAGGTTATTTTAACCACAGAAATGTAGCAGAATACATTTTGACCTACATTTTTGAAAAGGGATTATGTGTTTGCAAAAGTTTAAAACAGTTTTTTTTTTTTTTTTTGGTATTTTGATGTTGATTTTTTATTTTGATGTTGGTTTTGGTGGTGATTAAATACCACCGAAAGAAAGCTCTATTTGTGTGGAAAAAAAAATGATATGAATTTTCTTTGCGTACAGTGTTGCATGACCTTGCAATTGCCAGTTAAAGTAGCACAGTGCTGAATAGCAAAAAATGGTCTGGTCATGAAGGGGGTAAAACCTTCTGGGGGTCAAGTGGTTAAAGAAATCCTACCCAAAATTTACTGACCTGACCTTGACCTTTAATCCAACACTAACCCTGACACTGACACAGCCAAAATTTGGTCTAGCAAGTTATTTCTTTATTTTTTTTATTTTTTTTACAAATGTATTTATTTTTACACAATTTGTTTGTTTACATCCCCCCCCCCCCCCCGCAAGAAGAGAAAGATACAATGTATATTTCTTTCAATTCAGAGGAGAAAGAGAACACATGAGTAGGCTGCACAGTGACTGATCACTGTGATAGCCAATCACAGGCTATCACAGCGATCAGGTGATTGGGAACCTGGAGTCCTTGGTTCTAATGATTAGTACAATGTCTCTGTGTCTCTGTGCTGGGAACGCACTGTACAGAGCACTCCCAGCACAAAGACAGGTGCGCATATACTATATGCGGTCTCACGGATAAAGACCCATTTCCGTGAGGCTTGCAAATATTTTTACTGTCGGCTGGAAGGGGTTAAGGGTTCATTCACACAGGTGCGCTTCGCTCAGTTCAGCAGGGAGTCCATGAACAGATTCCCTTCTGAATTGAAGCAAAACGGGATGGATTACAGTTTTATGACATAGGTGCCTGTTAATTTTTTTATCCACATTTGGACAGCAGACTGTGGTAGACCCATATTGGATCTAGGTGCTGCCAGAAGTAATCGGACTTGTGTCTGTTTACATCAGGCTACCTCTGATCCATCACGATTAGGTCTGGAAAAATGTTTTATTTTTTTCCCAGACCTAGACAGAGTCAGAGGTAGATGTATGTAAAGGGAAACAAGTCTGCCTATAGACCTGCATGGAGCTTCAGATTAGCGCCACCTGAAAAACAATCAACCCTGATCAAAAAACACTCATGTATAAGACCCTTAACGGAGTGGATCACAATGTTCAGCATGTGCACCAAGGTGCTCCACAACACTTGCGCCTACTTTTGCTGTGCAATGGGGTAGTGTTATGTAAGGGGACCTTGTATGGTTTAACTCCTTTATTTTTGGCTAAGGGCAGACAATCTGGTGCCACTGTAATTCTTCTGCATGGAGCTTCTCAGAGTTCCTGCTTCTCTCAGGGCAGAACAGCAAGACATAACCCTTTAGAAACATTGGGTAAGGCCCAGTCTGGCCTAACCAGGATACAGTGCACACTCTAAGCTGGCATGAGCCCCTTGCTGACCAAACAGATTCATGATCAATAGAAACCCCAATCTGCAAAAGTTTTGGCAGTCCAGGCCAGGCTTCATAAAACAAAATTTGCACTTTACTCAAAGCTTTTCAATGGAACAGAACATACATCAGGTAACTGTTGCTTTACAGGCAATAGAAGCTGCGAATATTCAATACTCCTGCAGAGACCCTAGCCTACATTGGCACACATAGTCAAAGCATGTTCTCTATTGCCGGGTATAGTCCAATCCTTCACTTCTTCTCCTAAAGATGCATTCCCTGCACCCCGACACGGTTTTGGGGTAAAACCACAAAACTGAGAGAGCTTGCGTGCCGCTGTCCCCTGGCTCGAGATGGGACAACTTCCTTCCTCCACTGCAAGCCAATTGCCTAGGGCTCAATACACCTATGTTTTATGAGTCTACAGCAACACTAGTGAATGACAGAGGGGGGTTACCAAGCATCCTAATACGGAATCTTTTCCTATAGACCTTCTATCCCCCTACACTGCCATTCTAAAAAAATAGTATTGCAATGCACTGCTTAAGTTGTGGTGCATTATGGTGAAGCATATTTTATCATGCATTACCACAACACATAGGTGTTAAATCATCCTCTAGGACAGGGTTTCTCAACCAAGGTTCCATGGAGGCCAAGGGTTCCTCCAGAAGTTGCTAGGGGTTCTCTGAGCAATGAGCAATTTCTACCTCACAGATAAGTTCTCACTGACACCAATCATCTTTTTACTGATCTGTAAGGGGGTAGTTCTTCCCAATGACCAAACAATGTAATGAGCATTCTTCCCACTGACCATCACACTAATGTATATACAGATACTGTATATACGGTACATTATCTTACAAAAGTGAGTACACCCCTCACATTTTTGAAAATATTTTATTATATCTTTTCATGTAACAACACTGAAAAAAATGACACTTTGCTACAATGTAAAGTAGTGAGTGTACAGCTTGTATAACAGTGTAAATATGCTGTCCCCTCAAAATAACTCAACACACAGCAATTAATATCTAAACCGCTGGCAACACAAGTGAGTACACTCCTGAAAATGTCAAAATTGGGCCCAATTAGTGATATTTTCCATTCCCGGTGTCATGTGAGTCGTTAGTGTTACAAGGTCTCAGGTGTGAATCGGGAGCAGGTGTGTTAAATTTGGTGTTATCGCTCTCATTCTTTCATACTGGTCACTAAAAGTTCAACATGGCACCTCATGGCAAAGAACTCTCTGAGGATCTGAAAAATAGAACTGTTGCTCTACATAAAGATGGCCTAGCCTATAAGAAGATTGCCAAGACCCTGAAACTGAGCTGCAGCACGGTGGCCAAGACCATACAGCGGTTTAACAGGACAGGTTGCACTCAGAACAGGCCTCGCCATGGTCGTCCAAAGAAGTTGAGTGCAAGTGCTCAGCGTCATATCCAGAGGTTGTCTTTGAGAAATAGATGTATGAGTGCTGCCAGCATTGCTGCAGAGGTTGAAGGGGTGGGGGGGTCAGCCTGTCAGTGCTCAGACCATACGCCTCACACTGCATCAAATTAGTCTACATGGCTGTCATCCCAGAAGGAAGCCTCTTCTAAAGATGATGCACAAGAAAGCCCACAAACAGTTTGCTGAAGACAAGCAGACTAAGGACATGGATTACTGGAACCATGTCCTGTGGTCTGATGAGACCAAGACAAAATTATTTGGTTCAGATGGTGTCAAGCGTGTGTGTTGGCAACCAGGTAAGGAGTACAAAGACAAGTGTGTCTTGCCTACAGTCAAGCATGGTGGTGGGAGTGTCATGGTCTGGGGCTGCATGAGTGCTGCCGGCACTGGGGAGCTACAGTTCATTGAGGGAACCATGAATGCCAACATGTACTGTGACATACTGAAGCAGAGCATGATTCCCTCCCTTCAGAGACTGGGCCACAGGGCAGTATTCCAACATGATAATGACCCCAAATACACCTCCAAGATGACCACTGCCTTGCTAAAGAAGTTGAGGGTAAAGGTGATGGACTGGCCAAGCATGTCCCCAGACCTAAACCTTATTGAGCATCTGTGGGGCATCCTCAAATGGAAGGTGGAGGAGCGCAAGGTCTCTAACATCCACCAGCTCTGTGATATTGTCATGGAGGAGTGGAAAAGGAATCCAGTGGCAACCTGTGAAGCTCTGGTGAACTCCATGCTTAAGAGGGTTAAGACAGTGCTGGAAAATAATGGCGGCCAAACAAAATATTGACACTTTGGGCCCAATTTGGACATTTTTACTTAGGGGTGTACTCACTTTTGTTGCCAGCGGTTTAGACATTAATGGCTGTGTGTTGAGTTATTTTGAGGGGACAACAAATTTAAACTGTTATACAAGCTGTACACTCACTACTTTACATTGTAGCAAAGTGTCATTTCTTCAGTGTTGTCACATGAAAAGATATAATAAAATATTTACAAAAATGTGAGGGGTGTACTCACTTTTGTGAGATACTGTATATAGTAATATTAAGTAGGAATTCCCTGAGACCGGAAAATTGTTTCAAGGGTTCCTCTGTGTTAAAAAGGTTAAGAATGGCTTCTCTAGGACATCTATACAGAAAGAAATATGTAGGGTGCCAATGCTGACCTCCTTGTGAAAATGCTAACTGTCTGGCTGTCTGTAGCTTTAATACTTTCTGACACGCTAATCTAAATCAAGCATGCAGAAATGCTTTTTTTCAGATCATCGACTCCGAATATATTGCAGTCACAGAAAGGCAAGCAACACACATTTTGAAAAAGGAAAGCATTGACCAACGAAACATCCATAAACATTTGTTTCAGTGATATACCAGCTTCTACCTACTTACAAATACTGCTTTTGAGCTCTAATGTTTAGGGTGCACTGCATGATTATACCACCAGATGTCACTATTGGCAAATCAGTAGAAATATCTCACTCATTGTGGTCCAAGAAAGTCAGTGGTATAGAGCAAAACTCTAGTTAAATAGATTGATTTACAAATAATTATTTTAGTTGCTAGTGAAATAAGGACTCTTTTTTAACCAACGATTACAAGTCAGTTAAAAAAAAAAAAGATTTTGTTTGACAGTTTGGCTACCTTAATAGCAAAGCTAATCAGAGCGCTACAATTCATAATGCCCTTACCCAAACAGAAATAAAGGAAGAATATGGATTAACAAATCTCTATAATCAGCCATGGTTTAGTAAAAAACAAACAAAAAACCATAGGTGTGCGCACATTGTGTGCCAGGTGTGCCTGGGCACACCCTATTCATCCTGTGTGGTGCAGATTCCCCCTGTTTAGACCCCTGATCACCAAACCTAATGGGGCTCCTAAACAAATTGCAATAAAAAATAAATAAATTTATATATATATATATATATATATATATATATATATATATAAAATAATAAAAAAAAAAACTACTGACAGCGTCCATTGCTCTACTGACACTGTCAATATATTTACACACATGGACATACATACATATGTATGAGCTTTGGGGTGCACACCCTAATGCAATAGGCTGTGCACACCTATGCAAAAAACAAACATGTTGAATGACCCACTCCCCATATAAATGAATTATGGATCTCTGTTCATCACCTCTTCACCAGTACTAGTGCAGCCTTCCAGTATAATCATTAACAGATTTACCAAAAACTTTCACATCACACTACTAGCCCTGTTTACAGTAACCGTTACACTAGTAACTAAAGTGGAACTCCAGACTTGTCTGTTTTTGGTATTGTTGTAGTTTTATATATGCCCACATACACAGAGAGAGATAAAAAAAACCAAAAAAACATTTGGTTAGAAAAGGGGAGGTTAAGAACTTACGTCACGTTGAACTGCTGACTATGCTCCAGATGGGGCATTTTCCCCTCCCTCCCTATTTTCTCCATGTTGGGCAGATTTCACCTCACTTCCTATTGTGTTATCTGGAGAGTAAATAAGGGAGAATCACTCCACCCTGGTTACTTTTGTTTAGTACAGGGGGAGAGTCCCGATTGTATTGTTGTTTAATGTCCTGTTGGGAAATTTCACCAAATTTCCTGTCTCAGTAATTGAATCATAGTGCAAATTTTAATGGGCAGTTTTCAGTGAGGAAAAGAACAGGTTGTAGAGACCAATTCACACCAGTTAGGTCCACTGCAGTTCATTTAATGCAAGTTGCGGAGCATTGTAAAGATGCACTGCGTGACATTCATAATAAATGCTTACCCTAGCACAATGGTATGAATGGGCCCGTGTACCTCAATTTATTTTATTCTGTGCCTCTGTACTCCTGATCTACCATGCAAAAAATATAATAACTTAATGTGTTTGGCATTGGTAACTCCCCAGTGTAGTCCCACTAAGCTATGCAATACTTTCAAATTATACTCTGCCATAAAATGGCCCTAGGGGAAATATCCTTTAAGATTTTTATATGTTATTTTAAATCACTGCATGTCACACTACTACTATACTTGAGGTTTGAGCAGAACTGGATTTGGATATCCTGCCCCCTAGTGAATTGCAGTGACAAGCAGTACGTTGATGTGTAAGTGGCCATGTGGTGCCCTTGATAGTCTGCTGCCCTGGGCCATGGTCTATGTTGACTATACAGAAATTTGGCACTAGAAAGGCAAAGAAAGCCATCCACTGTTGGGTTCAGTTGTGGTCACTGACCAGCATCTCTATAACAGAGAAAAACAGTGATTGTCCTCTTTAATGTAAATTAAGATTTATCTGTATGATAAAATGAATTAGGATAAGCAGCGAACACAATTAATAAAGCTTACAAAAGAACTTGGCTCAACATGTAAGTGACATCGTTCTTATCTGCAGAAAGTCAACAAGTCATTAATTCCCCAATTTCTTTTACATTTTTCAAATTCCTTAAGTTCTCTCATATTTGCTTAAAAACACAGCATTGAGCACCAGTATTAAGATGTCCACAAGCTGTGTGGTTTTCATAAATGACTTGAAAATCTGTAGAGGAGGACATTGTACAATAAGACTGGGGTTAATTTACTAAAACTGGAGAGTGCAAAATCTGGAGCAGCTCTGCATAGAAACCAATCAGCTTCCTGATTTTTTTTTTTCAAAGCTTAATTGAACAACCTGAAGTTAGAAGCTGATTGGCTACCATGCACAGCTGCATCAGATTTTGCACTCTCCAGTTTTAGAAAATCAACCCCACTATTAGAAGTCCATTTTTTTCTCATTGGTCAATGTGTTGCATGAGATTTTCCTATATAGGAGTAAGCTTAACACCAATAATATATCTGTAACCAGCAGTATGAATGAGAATTTGAGAGCTTACATGTCCCCACAATTTTTTTTTAAATCAATCGAAATTTTAGCAAAATGTAGTCATTTTTGCAAAATTCAGTGGACCCTGGACTTGTTCTTGTGCCAAAAAATAGGTCTTCTCATTAGCCTCATTATTTTACACATAGTACATACGTAAAAATAACAGTAAGGGGTTGCTAAGTAAAATGAGTTCCCAGTATTCCCAGTATTAAGATTTAGTGTGCTTTTTAAATCACATATTTTCACATGCATATATCATTTTTATTTAGTCCATTGTTCATCTTATCATTTAACTCTTTCACAGATACTTCCCTGATTTTTCAGGGAATGGTTAGACCATTAGCAGTTCCTATTCAGTGCCTAAATGACTGCAGTAATGTTCACTGGCTACAAGGTGTCACTATTCTCACAGGTTGTAAAACACATACCAGTGTTTCCAGACCCAAGATTCTTATCTTATGGTGATGGTGCATGCTAAGTTGAATGATAAAAAAGAAAAAATTGTATGTCTATTTATATATTTTTATTATTATTATTTAGGTACTTATATAGCGCCGTCAATTTACGCAGCGCTTTACATATACATTGTACATTCACATCGGTCCCTACCCTCAAGGAGCTTACAATCTAAAGTCCCTAACTCACATTTATATACTAGGGCCAATTTAGACATATATATATATATATATATATATATATATATATATATATATATTGCAGTCTTGCATATGCATGAAAAATGAAGTAAAATTCCTTTGAACAGAAACTGAGATTGCATCTCCAATTTTTTTGTTTTATATATATATATATATATATATATATATATATATATATATATACACACATATATACAGTGCCTTGAAAAAGTATTCATACCCCTTGAAATTTTCTAATTTTTTTCATGTTACAACAAAAAACGTGAATGTGTATTCTTGGGATTTTATGTGATAGGCCAACACAAAGTGACACATAATTATGAAGTGAAAGGAAAATGTTAAATGGTTTTCAACATTTTTAACAAATAAATATCTGAAAAGTGTGCATCTCAAAAGTAAATCTGCCATATGTACGACAATAACACAATGTTAAGCAATCTAGAAACTGCTGTTAGTATTAATATTAGTGCTGTCATAGCCACATAATCAACACAGGGAAATCAGCATTTTTTTTTAACGGTCCAATAATTGCACAGAACAGCATAGACCTGTGTCTGGACACTGCAAATAATTATGAGTGGACCTGAAGTTAAAAGTGAAGATTTGGCATCTTCTAGGGAACACATAAAAATGGTAATTGTGCTTAACCACTTCAATACCATGCACTTATGCACCTTCCCGCCCAGACCAATTTTCAGCTTTCAGTACTCTCACAATTTGAATGACAATTACTTAGTCATGCTACACTGTATCCAAACAAAATTTTTATCATTTTCTTCTCACAAATAGAGATTTCTTTTGGTGGTATTTAATCGCCACTGGGTTTTTTATTTTTTGCGATATAAGCAAAAAAACAGCAATTTAAAAAAAACAAAACACTTTTTTTTAGTTTCTATTGTAAAATTTTGCAAATAAGTAATTTTTCTTCATAAATTTGTGCCAAAATGTATACTGCTACATATTTTTGGTAAAATGAACCCAAATTAGTGTATATTATTTGGTCTTTGTGAAAGTTATAGAGTCTACAACCTATGGTGGCAATCACTGAAAATTTATCACATCTGATCACGCCTGATGTACTGAAGGCCTATCTCATTTCTTGAGACACTAACAAGCGAGGAAAGTACAAATACCCCAAAATTACCCCTTTTTGGAAAGTAGACAGTCCAAGGTATTTACTAAGAGGCGTGGTGAGTTTTTTGAAGTTGTATTTTTTTCCCACAATTCTTGGGAAAATGTAAATTTTTTTTTTTTTTTTACACAAACTGGTCATATTAACTGTTTTTTTTTCTCACACAGCATATGCATAATTGCAACTACACCCCAAAATACATTCTGCTACTCCTCCTGAGTGTAGTGATACCACATGTGTGAGACTTTTACACAGCCTGGCCACATACAGAGGCCCAACATTGAAGTAGCACTTTCAGGCGTTCTACAAGCATAAATCGCACATATCCTTTCTCAACCACCTATTACACTTTTGAAGGCCCTGGAGCACCAGGACAATGAAATTTTCCACAAAATGACCCCATTTTGGAAAGCACACACCCCAACGTATAATCTATGAAGCATTATGAGTCTTTTGAACGGTTCATTTTTTTCCAGAAGGTTTTGGAAAATGTGGAGAAAAAATGAAAATGCATTTTTTTTACACAAAGTTGTCCATTTATAAGATATTTCTAACGCATAGCATATACATAGCAAAAATGACACCCCAAAATGCATTCTGCTACTCCTCCTGAGTATAGCGATACTACATGTGTGAGACTTTTACACAGCCTGGCCATATACAGAGGCCCAACATTGAAGTAGCACTTTCAGGCGTTCTACAAGCATAAATCGCACATATCCTTTCTCAACCACCTATTACAATTCTGAAGGCCCTGGAGCACCAGGACAATAGAATTTTCCACAAAATGACCCCATTTTGGAAAGCACACACCCCAACGTATAATCTATGAAGCATTATGAGTCTTTTGAACGGTTCATTTTTTTCCAGAAGGTTTTGGAAAATGTGGAGAAAAAATGAAAATGCATTTTTTTTTACACAAAGTTGTCCATTTATAAGATATTTCTAACGCATAGCATATACATAGCAAAAATAACACCCCAAAATGCATTCTGCTACTCCTCCTGAGTATAGCGATACCACATGTGTGAGACTTTTACACAGCCTGGCCATATACAGAGGCCCAACATTGAAGTAGCACTTTCAGGCGTTCTACAAACATAAATCGCACATATCCTTTCTCAACCACCTATTACAATTTTGAAGGCCCTGGAGCACCAGGACAATAGAATTTTCCACAAAATGACCCCATTTTGGAAAGCACACACCCCAACGTATAATCTATGAGGCATTATGAGTCTTTTGAACGGTTCATTTTTTTCCAGAAGGTTTTGGAAAATGTGGAGAAAAAATTAAAATGCATTTTTTTTACACAAAGTTGTCAATTTATAAGATATTTCTAACACATAATATGTACATAGCAAAAATTACACCCCAAAATGCATTCTGCTACTCCTCCTGAGTATGGCGATACCACATGTTTGAGCCTTTTACACAGCCTGGCCACATACAGAGGCCCAACATCCAAGTAGCACCTTCAGGCATTCTAGCAGCATTAATTGCACATATCATTTTCTGACTACCGATCACATTTTTGAAGGTCCTTCATATATCTAACACATAGCAGGTACATACCAAATAACAAAAGATTACCTGTGGTTTTAGAAGTGCAGTGGTCCACAGAGGAGAGCATCGGTCCAGGCAGCAGGCAGGGATGAGTTCAGCGACAGCAAAAGCAATCATCCAGGCAGCAGGCAGGAATACTGTCCATAGTTCGCACAGGCAGAGATACTGTCAGCACAGCCAGAGCACAGCCAAAGCACAGGTCCAGGTAGCAGGCAGAGGTGTCCCGGCAGAAATGCTGTCCAAAGTCAGTAGAGGCAGCAGGCAGATATATGGTCAACACAGCCAAAGTATTGGTCCAAGCAGCAGGAAGAAACATGGTCCATAATGTCATGGGTCATTACAGGCAGTAATATGGTCAGCACAGCCAAATTATTGGTCCAGGCAGCAGGAAGGACCATCAAGCTTAGGGCCAGGGGGACAGGGGTAGAGGCTTCTCCCACCCAAATCGCTTTGAAGCCTCCGGGCAACCAGACCCTGTTCTTGGAGCACAGAAAACGAAAAACTGGTTTTCTCTACTCAGAACGCTATTCTGAAGCCCCTCACATATGTGAGACCCCTGTGTACTAAAAGTAGATGGCCAAAAGATCAGTCCAAGTGGCAGGCAAAAACATGGCCGATTAACAGGCCAAGGTCGGTACACGTGGAAGTCAGAAACGTGGTTTAAATCGGCAGGCAGAGGCATCGTCGGTAAACAGGCTGAGGTTGGTGCAGGTGGAGGTCAGAAACGTGGTTTAAATCGGCAAGCAAAGACATCGTCGGTAAACAGGCCAGGGTCAGTTAATTAACATGGAAGGTAGTTAGTAACATGGTAGCAGGCAAATAGGGAAATGGCAGTCTGTTAATAATAAGGGGAACTAATGGATGTATGATAATTTTTGAAGCAATTTCCGATGCACAGGCCAGGTTGGGAGGGACAATCGGGACAATAATAGCTGGTGTCTCTTCCTACTCCTCCTCTGCTGCATACACGGCATTTCTTTTGGCGCCTTCTTCCAGATTCTGTGGGGGGGATGCTAAAGGGATAGTGTCGCTCGTGAAGCCGACTCACACTATCAGAGCGAATGCTTCCTGGGGCGGGATCTTGTTGGTAAATGAGGGCATCGATGATATCTTCGATATATTGGAGGTAGTGGAGTCGGTGATTTTGAGTTGCTTTTTGGTAGCAAACAAACAAATTAAAAAGGGCCATGTGAAACAGGTGAAACGCAACTTTTTTGTGCCAATAACGGGACTTTCTGGTTGATAAGTAGGGCTGTAGCATCTGGTCATTTAAATCCACCCCCCCCCCCATGTACAAATTGTAGTCGTGGACACATTCAGGCTTTACAATGGAGCCGCGTCTTCTTGGGATCTCCACCATGGTGTCATTGTGGATCGTAGAGAGGATGTGGACATCTTTCTTGTCCCTCCACTTCATGGCCAACACCTCCTCGTTCCTCATGGATGCCGATTCTCCAGGTCGCAATTTTTTTGTCAATAAATTTTGTGGGAATCCCTTCCGTTTTTTTTTTAAGGTACCGCAGGCCGGGGTTTGTTTACTGTAAAGGTGGCGAAAAAGGGGCAGGCTGGTATAATAATTATCAACATATAAATGGTAACCTTTTCCGAACAGGGGGTATGCCAACTCCCAGACAATTTTCCCACTGGTTCCAATATATGTGGGGCAATCACGGGGCTGGAGCTGGGAGTCTTTGCCTTTGTAGATCCTGAATTTGCAGACGTATCCAGTGGCTCGATCACATAATTTATTTAATTTTAACCCATACCTGGCTCTCTTGCTTGGTATGTACTGCTTGAACTGCAGTCGGCCGGTGAAATGTACGAGGGACTCGTCCACACAAATTTTTTGGTCTGGGATGAAAACTTCTTCAAATCGCTGGGAAAAGGCATTGATTAGGGGGCGTATCTTGTACAATTTGTCATAGTTGGGATGATCTCGGGGAGGGCACTGTGAATTGTCATTGAAGTGGAGAAAGCGCATAATCATGTCGTATCTTTTCCTGGACATGACAGCGGAATATATGGGCATGTGTTGGATGGGGCATTTGGACCAATATGAATGGACTTCGTTCTTTTTGTAAGCCCCATATTGAACATAAGGCCCAAAAATAATTTAAATTCCTCCAATGTTAGACGCCGCCACTGGAACATGCGGGCGTAGGAAGAATCGGGGTTGGCAGCAATAAATTGGGATGCATACAGATTCGTTTGATCCACTATATTCTGCAGCAAATCTTGTGGGAAAAATAAACAAAAATAATCAAATTTAGAAAAATTTGTAGTGTCGGGCTGCACACCTGGCTGTGCGGTGAAAGGGGGGATGATAGCGGATCCTGAGTTGGCAGGCAACCATAAGGGGTTTGCCAGGGCATCAGGAAGGTAGGATTGGGGCTGGATTCTTCGGGTTGGGCGTGCATTTCCATTGCTTGTACTGGGCTCCTCTTCCTGGGGTATGGCGCTGCTGGTGGTGGGCAGTTCTCCTGATCTTGGTGCTGATCTTGGTGCCGATCGTATTCTTTTGGGAGGGACGGTTTCCTCCGGGGACTCGGACTCTGAGCCACTATCCTCCACTGGCTCGTATTCCGAACCAGAATCGGATAATGGGAGCTCCCCGCTGCTCTCATCATCCGACATGGCAAGAATGGCATATGCCTCCTCAGGTGTGTAAACCCTTTGGGACATTATGGCAGTGCTTATTGGTGGGCCTGTGTAATGGTACTGCTGGTGGTAGTGGTGGCGGTCTGTGTGGTAGTACCGATGGAGGTATTAGTGGTGGGCCTGTGTGGTGGTACCGATGGTGGTATGGGTGGTGGTGGTACCAATGGCGGTACAGGTGGTGGTGGTACCGATGGCGGTACGGGTGGTGGTGGTGGCGGCGGTACCGATGGCGGTACAGGTGGCGGTACGGGTGGTGGTGGTAGCGATGGCGGTATGGGTGGTGGTGGTACCGATGGCGGTACAGGTGGTGGTGGTACCGATGGCGGTACAGGTGGTGGTGGTACCAATGGCGGTACGGGTGGTGATGGTACCGATGGCGGTACAGGTGGTGGTACAGGTGGTGGTGGCACTACCGACGGTGGTACGGGTGGTGGTACTGGTGGTGGTACCGATGGCGGCACTAGTGGTGATACTGGTAGCGGGCCTGTGTGGCAGTATAGATGCTGGGCCTGGTGGCGGTACTGATGGTGGTACTGGTACCGATGGCGGTACTGGTAGCCTGTGTGGCGGTGCCAATGGCGGTACCGATGGAGGTGGGCCTGTGACAGATGATTGACAGATGGGCTGATTGATTGACAGATGGGCTGATTGATTGATTGACAGATGGGCTGATTGATTGACAGATGGGGTGATTGATTGACAGGTGGGGTGATTGATTGACAGATCGGCTGATTGATTGACAGATCGGCTGATTGATTGACAGATGGGCTGATTGATTGACAGATGGGCTGATTGACAGATGGGCTGATTGGCTGGGCTGATTGATGTGCTGGGCTGTGTGACAGGTCCTCTTTATGGGGGGGTGTGTTGTGCACTGTAAACTTATGTAGACAAACTACACTGAGCTAACTTACTGATCTCTTCTCTCTCCTCACAGATCGGTGTGTGAGGAGAGAGCAGGGATCAGGTAGTAACTCCTGTGGCGTTTGTTTACATTTGTGACCGGCTGTGATTGGACACAGCCGGTCACGTGGTAAACAGCCAATTCATTGGCTGTTTACTCTGATCGGGGACGCGCTGTGTCCAAGGGACACTCGCCTTCCCCGATCCCCGCTCTGCAAGCCTGTGGCCGAGTTTGTTTTGACAGGTGATCGGCTGTGACTTTGACACAGCCGATCACATGGTAAACAGCCAATGAAATTGGCTGTTTACCATGATCGGGGAAGCGCTGTGTCCGAGGGACACATGCCGTCCCCGATCACCGCGCGCAAGGCATTATCCTGCAGGACGTCATATGACGTCCAGTATCAATAATGCAACCACTTCCCGGACGTCAATTCACTATTGACTGGGCGGGAAGTGGTTAAACAGTACCCTAAACATGTGTATTTTGTCTTAAAATTCTTCCTAAAAAATAGCTGAGCACTTTCTGTGCCTAAAGACTTATGTGCTTCAATCAATGTGAGATCGTCTAAGGGTGGTACTGCTGGCTATGACTGCTATTCTAGCAAGATTTATTGATTTAGCCTACATGCTGCTTACTGAGGACTTGCTGGAGAGAAAGTTGAAGGAAGCAAAGCCCTGCCTTTACCAAGATGACCCCCTTCACAGAGAGACACAGAACAGAAAAAGGCATGGCAAATCACTAATGGGGAAAAGGTCAGCTGCAGAGAGCCTGCAGGTAATACTGGTGGCTAGTCCTGTGCTCTTTGTTTGCCCTTTTGGCCAAAGTGTTGACAGTTCAGGTCCTTTTCAAGCTGGTCATACATGTCACAATCTAATAGTACCATCTATTTTTAACGACAGCTGTGTAGTATGCAGGCTTCGGGAAGGGCCTTGCACTTCTTACAAGTTGTAGTTGTTTTAAAATCTAAAAGCAATTGTACAGCAAATGCAATGCACTCTTGCACTGCACTGTTTGTGGCCAGCTGGGTTTTGTCCAGCCACTTAAAGTGGTTGTAAACTTCAGACATGAAATATGAACAAAGCATAGTCCTCCATAGTATGTACTTGTGTCAATTAAGAGCACTAAACGTAATTTCTGTCTGCTGCTTTGTTCCTTTGCTATGAGCATGAATCACTTCTGACAGATTTTTCTGACACAAAAAGAAAAATGGTGACAGGGGAGGGACCTCCAGCAGATTGACAGCCTTCACTCTGTTCCTGTAAGCTGTGTGTGGGGGGGGGGGGGGGTCTCTTCCCTCCAATCAGCACTCCAGAGCTTTCCTCACTGAGCTCTGCAGAGTGTGACTTCAGCTCTCTGCCTCTTTTTTTTCTGAACTCTCAGGCAAGCTTTGAAAATTCATCACTTTGAATGGATAGAGAGAAGAAATTGGAGCAGATAATCAGGTACAACTTATGTAGGAGTATTTGATTAATCTCTGTGTATCACCTGAGGCTAGTCACTTCACTGAGTATATGTGAGGGTTTACAATCACTTTAACAACTGCATGGCCAAATGCTCCTTGCTCAGTGATAGATTTTTATTAAACATACTTTTAGTTATGAATACATATACAGTGGGTACGGAAAGTATTCAGACCCCCTTAAATGTTTCACTCTTTGTTATATTGCAGCCATTTGCTAAAATTATTTAAGTTAATTTTTTCCTCATTAATGTACACACAGCACCCCATATTGACAGAAAAACACAGAATTGTTGAAATTTTTGCAGATTTATTAAAAACTGAAATATCACATGGTCCTAAGTATTCAGACCCTTTGCTGTGACACTCATATATATAACTCAGGTGAGTTCATTTCTTCTGATCATCCTTGAGATGGTTCTACACCTTCATTTGAGTCCAGCTGTGTTTGATTATACTGATTGGACTTGATTAGGAAAGCCACACACCTGTCTATATAAGACCTTACAGCTCACAGTGCATGTCAGAGCAAATGAGAATCATGAGGTCAAAGAAACTGCCTGAAGAGCTCAGAGACAGAATTGTGGCAAGACACAGATCTGGCCAAGGTTACAAAAAAATTCTGTTGCACTTAAGGTTCCTAAGAGCACAGTGGCCTTCATAATCCTTAAATGGAAGACGTTTGGGATGACCAGAACCCGTCCTAGAGCTGGCCGCCCGGCCAAACTGAGCCATCGGGGGAGAAGAGCCTTGGTGAGAGAGGTAAAGTAGAACCCCATGAACCCAAAGATCACTGTGGCTGAGCTCCAGAGATGCAGTCGGGAGATGGGAGAAAGTTGTAGAAAGTCAACCATCACTGCAGCCCTCCACCAGTCGGGGCTTTATGGCAGAGCGGCCAGACGGAAGCCTCTCCTCAGTGCAAGACACATGAAAGCCCTCATGGAGTTTGCTAAAAAAACACCTGAAGGACTCCAAGATGGTGAGAAATAAGATTCTCTGGTCTGATGAGACCAAGATAGAAATGTTTGGCCTTAATTCTAAGCGGTATGTGTGGAGAAAACCAGACACTGCTCATCACCTGTCCAATACAGTCCCAACAGTGAAGCATGGTGGTGGCAGCATCATGCTGTGGGGGTGTTTTTCAGCTGCAGGGACAGGACGACTGGTTGCAATCGAGGGAAAGATGAATGCGGCCAAGTACAGGGATATCCTGGACAAAAACCTTATGCTCAGGACCTCAGACTGGGCAGAAGGTTTACCTTCTAACAAGACAATGACCCTAAGCACACAGCTAAAATAACGAAGGAGTGGCTTCACAACAACTCTGTGACTGTTCTTGAATGGCCCAGCCAGAGCCCTGACTTAAACCCAATTGAGCATCTCTGGAGAGACCTAAAAATGGCTGTCCACCAACGTTTACCATCCAACCTGACAGAACAGGAGAGGATCTGCAAGGAGGAATGGCAGAGGATTCCCAAATCCAGGTGTGAAAAACTTGTTGCATCTTTCCCAAAAAGACTCATGGCTGTATTAGATCAAAAGGGTGCAAATACTAAATACTGAGTAAAGGGTCTGAATACTTAGGACCATGTGATATTTCAGTTTCTCTTTTTTAATAAATCTGCAAAAATGTCAACAATTCTGTGTTTTTCTGTCAATATGGGGTGGTGTGTGTACATTAATGAGGGAAAAAATGAACTTAAATGATTTTAGCAAATGGCTGCAATATCACAAAGAGTTAAACATTTAAGGGGGTCTGAATACTTTCTGTACCCACTGTATACTGGGTCAGACTTTTAGGTCATAAGCCTGTAAATACAGAAACTCAGGCTATTTAAAATGATAAGTGTGGCTTTAAAATACCGCTGAACTTCCACATAAAAGTAGTAAAAGATAATCAAAGATTTGATGCCCATCATGGGCAGGGCACAATAATCCTTAGGAGATATGGCATACGTGCAGCAGCCCATATGATGCTGACTAGGCTGCAAGCTAACATAGTCGTGTAGCCTACCTAGGATAAGAAGGAGCCACTTTTCGCATTTGGTCTGCGTTATGTAAAGGACATTTGTTAAAAGCCCAACTCCTTTTTATTGCATCTGATAATGTTCTGCTGTCTAAACCATACCATTATGCCAGTAGCATGAAGTGGTACATTGATGACACTGGAGCCTTAGGTAGATATGCTTTAGTGCTAGTACTATTGATATATTTGGCAAAATCATTCTGGCAGTTACCCAATGGGGCAGCTAGGTGATAAGTGTGCTGCTCTTGTGAATTGAGAGACTGGAACAGTAACCTCACAATCTAGAAGTAATATTAGAGTGCCACAACAAAGTGTTAAAAAAGAGGTATAATAGATGCTACAGGCAACACGTTTCAGTTACCACACATTGTCTCCTTCATCAGGGCTTAAAATGTACAGTAACTGCAGGTATGTACTCAAACTCTGTATAGTGAGTACTTGGCAATGGTCAGGGGCTGGTGGAAAAAATATGTCAGTAGACAAACATTGTAAGAAAGAGCTAAGCTCCCATAGCCAGACATATTGTCATTATCCAGATTGTTATCAATGCGATAAAGTTCCCTCTATCAGTGGGGTCACATTCTCCACTGTGATATTTCTACTAGATGGGTCATAATAAAAGGAGATTGTAGAGTATGGGGGGATAGCTAGTGTTTTAATTTGCCAGAACAGCCATGCTACTGGTGAGGTCACATGATTCATTTTGGTAGAGGTGTCACCCTCCTGCAGGCAGACTGCTAATGTCAGAAAAGAACAATAAAACACTTTAGTGACCCCAACAAATCAATTGAGCCATGCAAAACAAAATTGTATATTTTTCTTTTATTGACACAAACATAAAAATCAGACACTCTGTGTTCGTCCCTGGAACCTGGTGTGGATCAGGTACATTGAAGAAAAATGGCTCAGAACACACAAGAAAATAGTGAAGCTTCAGCATTAGCAGCTCCCCCCACTTTCCGTCATGCTTTTGTTGAGTGCTGAACAGCAGATGTATGACAGCATTTCCACGAAGGCGTTGGATGCGTTTCTTCTTGTGTAAAAGAAAACAGCATGAAACAATGATATGTAGCCTCTTCCATATTGCACACAGCATTGGCGAAAGAAATAGGAAATGTAACACATTAAAGCTTTCTGTCTATGACACAGATATCACACAGTGCGGGGAAAACAAGAACATACAGACAGTGCTGTCATCACTGGGATATGATTTATAGTCTACAGGGAGGGAAGAACAAAGTGCAATTAGAGAAGCCTTTGTGGTTTCAGTTCATTGCTATTTCATTTAGAATGAACCCACAAAGGCTGATGGTTCAGACGGTGTCTTTTTATTTGAAAATAACAAATTATTTTCACTACTGAGTAGAAATACTGTACATTGTTTTACTTTTTTTCTAAAGATACTTATACTTGAATGTGAACAGTCCTACACAATAACAGTACATTGGCTCTTCTTTTTTTTTTCTTTCTCGTACATCACGGGACACAGAGCGACATAGTCATTACTAATGGGTTATATAGTTACCGTCAGGTGCTGGCACTGGCAACTTCCAAAACCGGAAGTACCCTCCCCTATATAAGCCCCTCCCATCCGGGAGCACCTCAGTTTTTTGCCAGTGTCTAAGGTGTTGGCCAAGAAGAAACATGTGTTTTTCACTGAGCTTGCGTACAGGTTCTTTTGGGCCTCAGTAAGCTATTCCGGATCCGACCAAAAAAGCTTCATAGCTAAACGGTCGGTACCCGGGCCTTGCAGAGAAGAGCAAGGTTTTGCCTGTAATGCCTCTCTTAGGAGAGCTGGACCCTGGGATCCAGAGCTCTGGTCATACCCACGACCAAGATGTTTTCTGTGCAGGGTGCTATACAGGTCCAGGGGAGTGGAATCCTTGGGAACCCGGTCCCTGAAGGTTTGATTACAATGCCTGCCGTGATAGGTGAAGTTTGGGCTTTTGTGGACCAAACAAAGTCCTGCGGCGGGGAACAGGTAAGTGGGGGCCCCCAGGAACTTGGTTCTATTGGGGGACCCCCAAGCCTAATTTGTCTTTCTGTCTGTTACCTAACGGTATTCCCGCTAATATCTGTGCATGCCTGTAACTACTAAAAAAAATGTAATAATTTTTAATGGTGGTCAAGAAAAAAAAAAAAAAAAAAAGAATGTTTTTTTATATATGTTTAGTATATTAAACTGCGGTACCTGTGTTTGTCCACTAGAGGCCGCTGTGGAATGTTTTTCTTGTCATATGGACTAGTTTCTTCTCAGAGAGCAAAGTCCAGGCAGCTGGTGAGTTCTCCTACAGGAAACTGTTTCCTCTGCCATGTTGCAGTGTTCGTCTATCCCCCGGCCTGCGGCAAAGGGGGCCCTGGCTCCTGTCCCTGGTTTCCATGTTTGAAAATTAGCGCCGAGGCGCACGTGGCCGCGCGCGTGCGCGTGCACGCGCCTCTATATATAGAGGTGGCCGGAAAAAGGGGCGGGGCCTGGGGGATGACGCTCTGTGCGCGCCGCAGCGCTTCTGCGCATGTGCGGGCGTCCCAGCAGGTTTTTAAAAAGCCACATTATTGCAGTAAGCTGGCTATGAAGTACAGAGACAGAGCTGGCAACATTTAAAGGCATACAGCAAGCGGTTGATACAGGCATCCCCTAGAAAGGCACATTAGTAGACACCAACTGTTTATTATAGCAGCATTTATGCTAGACTATTATCAGTAACTGGTGTATTTTCGGCTGGAATACCTCAGCTTTGTGGCTTAGGAATATGCCGTCTAAAAACTCCGGGACTAGAAATTCCAGGAGGAATAGGGGGTCTCCATCGGGCTCTGAGGATCTTGGGCATGCTTTGGCTGCACCAGTCTCCCCTGAAGAATCAGAGGTTAGTGACCGTAGGGCACCCCCAGGAGTACCTGGTACTGTGGCTGTCCCCAGTTCACCTGCTCCTGTGTATGTAACAGAGGAGGTTTTTTCCTCAGCTCTGGGAGGGCTGGAAGAGAGATTGTCAGCACTAATTGCTGCTTCCCTGTCACAGGAGAAAAGCGCTCGATCTCCGTCTCCTCCCTCAGAGTGCCTGTTAACAGAGCAACAGTCCCATACAGAGAACGACCTACCTGAGGGGGATCAGGATGAGGTTGATTCAGTTGTAGAGGAATCAACAGTGGAGGAGCCGTTCTCAGCATCACATGCTGAGAGGTTATGGGTGCAGTCCCTGACTAATATGGTCCGATCAGCATTTAAAATGCCACTTGCGGAGCCATCCTCCTCTTCTGTCTCCTCGTTGGGGTCGCTAAAAGCTCCCCAGACTGTTTGTTCTTTTCCGATCCATCCTTTACTGGAGGGGCTCATTTACCAGGATTGGGAGCATCCTGACAAAATATTTACTCCCCCCAAGAGATTTCCGGTGGTCTATCCTATGGAGGATAAGTTCGTCAGAAAATGGAAGGTCCCTACAGTGGACGCAGCCATCTCTTGTGTGAATAAATCACTGACATGTCCGGTGGAAAATGTCCAAATGTTCAAGGACCCAATAGATAAAAAATTGGAGTCCTTATTGAAATCTGCTTTTTCTACAGCAGGATTGGTGACACAACCAGCAGTGGCAGCTATAGGGGTCTGCCAAGCAGTGAAGGATCAGTTGAAACAGGTCTTAAGGGACGTGCCAGATCAGCAGGCTCTTGCCCTAGCTGATCTACCTAGAGCCTTATGCTTTGCGGTGGACGCTATAAAGGATTCAATCCATCAGGCCTCCCGCCTTACGCTGTCTGTAGTACATATGCGCAGGCTTCTATGGCTCAAAAACTGGTCTGCTGAAGCTCCCTGTAAAAAATTGCTGGTCAGCTTCCCATTTCATGGGGAGCGCTTATTCGGGGAAGACCTGGACAAGTATATCCAGAGAATTTCCAGCGGTAAAAGTACACTCTTGCCGGTCAAAAATAGAGTTAGAGGTCCCTCTTTTAAGAGGCCGGCTTCTCCAGTCCCTAGGACATCGGCTGTGAAACAGTTCCGACGGCCTCCCCGGTCAAATCCCGGAGGTAAAAATCAGGGACAGTTGCAGGGTAACAAGAAGCCCTGGAGCAGGAGAGGTACAAAACCTCCCCCAAAGTCAAATGCATGAAGGGTTGCCCCCACCCAATCGGGTGGGGGGAAGACTTCAGTTGTTCACAGAAACCTGGCGGGACACGATCCGAGACAGATGGGTGCTCTCCGCAGTAAATCTGGGATACAAATTGGAGTTAAAAAACTCCCCTCCTTCCCGCTTTATAAGGTCGAACGTGCCAAGGGATCCCCAGAAGAGAGGATCCCTCCTGTTGGCACTGGAACAATTATTGCTTCAAGCAGTAATTATAGAGGTCCCCCTGGAAGAATGGGGGTTCGGGTTTTACTCAAACCTCTTTACAGTTCCGAAGCCAAACGGGGACGTGAGGCCCATATTAAATCTAAAAGGGCTAAACAAATTCCTACATATCAGGACTTTCCGGATGGAGTCGATCCGATCGGTAGCCACTGCCCTACAAGGGGAGGAATGGTTAGCCTCGATCGACATCAAAGATGCGTATTTGCACATCCCCATCTTTCCAGCCCACCAAAAATTTCTACGCTTTGCGATAGAAGGGCGCCATTTTCAGTTCAGAGCCTTACCCTTCGGTCTGGCCACAGCACCAAGAGTGTTCACAAAAATTCTGGCCCCATTATTGGCCAATCTAAGAACACGAGGTGTAACGATAATGGCATATCTAGACGACTTGTTGCTGATAGACCACTCAGTGGAAAAACTAGAAGTGGTTGTTCACGAGACAATCAAGTATCTGGAATATCACGGTTGGATTATCAACCGAGACAAGTCAGCCCTAAAACCAGTCAAAAGTCTGGAATACTTGGGGCTAAGGCTGGATTCAGACCAGAGAAAAATTTTCTTGCCTCGAGAAAAGGGGTCGTCTTTGAGAGATTTGATCCACTTAGTGGGTTCAAAAAGACAGCCATCCATACGCCTGTGCATGAGGCTGCTGGGAAAAATGGTGGCATCATTCGAAGCAGTACCCTACGGTCAATTCCATTCAAGGAAGTTGCAAAGGGCCATACTGTCAGCCTGGAACAAAAAAGTTCAGGCTCTGGACGTACCAATGTCCTTGTCCCCTTCCGTTCGCAGAAGCCTCCGTTGGTGGTTCCCCGGAATCTGGAAAGAGGGAAATCCTTCAGTCCGATTTCTTGGAAGGTGGTCACTACAGATGCCAGCCTTTTAGGCTGGGGAGCAGTACTGGAGCAATGGTCTCTCCAGGGCAGATGGTCGGATGCGGAAAAGGCCCTGCCCATCAATCTCTTAGAGATACGAGCAGCCCGGTATGCCCTAGTAGCATGGACATCCAAACTCCAAGGGTCCCCTGTCAGAGTTCAGTCAGACAATGCCACAGCAGTGGCATATATCAATCGTCAGGGGGGCACCAGGAGTCGTGCAGCCCAAAGGGAAGTAAATTACATCCTGAGATGGGCAGAAAGATATGTCCCAGCCATATCTGCGGTATTCATTCCAGGGGTGGAGAATTGGAAGGCGGACTTTCTAAGTCGCCAACAATTATGCCCAGGGGAATGGTCCCTTCATCCCGAGGTTTTCCGGACAATATGTCAGCGGTGGGGAACACCGGATGTAGATCTGCTAGCATCCAGGTTCAACACGAAAGTGGACAGGTTTGTCTCTTGGACAAGGGATCCCCTAGCGTGCGGCTCGGATGCCCTAGTGTTCCCTTGGGATCAGTTCAAGCTGATATATGCATTCCCACCGCCACAATTGTTACCTCGATTACTCCGCAGAATCAGGGTAGAAAAGAAACCAGTGATTCTGGTGGCTCCAGCGTGGCCCCGAAGAGCATGGTACGCGGAGATTGTAAAAATGTCTGTGGGGAGTCCTTGGACCCTCCCACATCGCCCGGACCTGCTTTCGCAGGGACCGATATACCACCCTTCCTTACCAGCCCTAGGTTTGACGGCCTGGCTATTGAAGCCCACATTCTAAAAAGGAGAGGGCTCTCTAATGCTGTGGTGTCTACCATGATCAATGCCAGGAAACCGGTATCCAGGCAGATCTACTATAGAATCTGGAAGGCGTACATCGCCTGGTGTGAGGCCAGGAAATGGCATCCACGTAAATACGTAATAGGTAGAATTCTGGACTTCCTACAATGGGCTGTAGATAGGAAGCTTGCCTTGAGTACTATCAAAGGTCAGATTTCGGCCTTGTCAATATTTTTTCAAAGGCCCTTGGCTTCGCATTCACTAGTCAAAGCCTTTATACAAGGAGTGATGCGTATTAGTCCTCCGGTTAATATTCCCATATGTCCATGGGATCTAAACTTGGTTCTGTCGGTTCTACAGAAACAACCATTTGAACCATTACAGCATATTTCCTTAGTGCTTCTCACCAGGAAATTGATTTTTCTAGTAGCCATTTGTTCGGCTAAAAGAGTATCGGAATTAGCAGCTATGTCCTGTAAGGAGCCATATCTGGTTATCCATAAGGACAGAGTAGTGTTACGTCCTCATCCAGCCTTTCTTCCTAAGGTGGTATCGAGTTTTCATTTGAACCAAGATGTGGTTCTTCCTTCTTTTTTCCCCAAGCCTACTTCGGTAGAGGAAAAGTTATTGCATTCTTTGGATGTAGTAAGAGCAGTTAAAGCTTATCTAAAAGCCACTGCTCAGATTCGCAGAACGGATACTTTGTTTATTCTGCCGGAAGGCCCCAGAAAGGGTCAGGCAGCGTCAAAATCTACTTTAGCCAAGTGGATTCGACAGGTCATAATACAAGCCTATAGCTTGAGAAGTAGACCGCCTCCGTTCAAAGTTAGGGCGCACTCCACGAGAGCAGTTGGAACTTCATGGGCAGTGCATCACCAGGCCTCCCTGGCTCAAGTCTGTAAGGCCGCAACATGGTCTTCAGTACACACGTTTACTAGGTTCTACCAGGTGGACGTTAGAAGTCAGGAGGATGTCGCCTTTGGGCGCAGTGTGTTGCAGGCCGCAAAAGATCCTCATGTCTGATAGCGCTCAGCTTATATATGGTGTATCCCCCCCCTCATTTGGCATTGCTTTAGGACATCCCATTAGTAATGACTATGTCGCTCTGTGTCCCGTGATGTACGAGAAAGAAAATAGGATTTTTATAACAGCTTACCTGTAAAATCCTTTTCTTGGAGTACATCACGGGACACAGAGCTCCCGCCCCTCTTTGGGGACACTTATTGCTTTGCTACAAAACTGAGGTGCTCCCGGATGGGAGGGGCTTATATAGGGGAGGGTACTTCCGGTTTTGGAAGTTGCCAGTGCCAGCACCTGACGGTAACTATATAACCCATTAGTAATGACTATGTCGCTCTGTGTCCCGTGATGTACTCCAAGAAAAGGATTTTACAGGTAAGCTGTTATAAAAATCCTATTTTTTTTATCAAATATTCTTTATTTCCTTTTTCACATGTTTAAAACATACATACATCCTCCATATGCAACAATACACGTATAAATTCGTCATATATAAAACCCACAATATCCCTTCTTCACCACCCCATGACCTCACACCCTCCGTACTTACTTATCCATCACCCACCCATAAACGTGCTTCCACTTCTATCCATTTTTTCCACATATTATTAAATTTGTTTTTATTTCCTCTCTTTTTGTATATTAATTCTTCTTTTGTAATAGTGTCGTCTATCACCCTCCTCCATTCTAACACTGTGGGGGGGTTTTCCGCTTGCCACTTCTGCGCTATAATTTTCCTTCCTTGAAACAGACATCTTGTTATTGCGGTTCATTCATCTTCTAGAAGTCCCCTTTCTTCCAGGAGACCCAATACACATAGCCTGGCTTCTGGCTGCAAAGATGTCGCAAACACAGCATTTATCTTCTCAACTATTTGCTTCCAGTATTGGTATAACTTGGGGCATCTCCAAACCATGTGTATTAGGTCTCCCCTGGTGTCCCCACATCTCTGACAACTCGGATCCGACCTCCTGCCTAATTGAAACATCCTTTGAGGCGTATAATACACTCTATGTATCAAATAAAGATGGGACATTATTTGAGAAGATGACAATGACACCCTAGGTCCTATTGCTAATATTCGTTCCCATTGTTCCTGCGAAAGTGGACCCACTTCTCTCTTCCATTTAACCTTGTTTTTACTAACTGATACCTCTTCCTGGTCCGCCCTTTCTAGGGAATCATACATGTCTGAGATTGCCCCTCTAGATGCCTCTGCGTTTACTAATTTGCGGAGAAGGGGCATATCATTCCATTCCGGTGGGCTCTGTCCAAACTGTGCATTCAACACACATTGGCTCTTCATATTGAGAATGCAGTGCCAGGTAATTCTCAGCGTTGGGTTTCCAGATACTGAAAAAAATTGGAAGTACAGTAAAGTGAGCCCAGCACGTATGACCTCTGACCTTAACCTGACCATTAGGATGACCCTAACACTTACCCTGTCCTCAACCAAGACCTAAAAAAACATAACCTAGCCTGAAAATTATTCCATAAAGCCCAATTCCAGGTTTCATTCCACCTCCCCACAATCTCCAACCCATACATGAGAGAATTTTTAGCATTAGTTCTTCTTAATTTCAGGTCATATGACAACTGGGATTGCCCAGTGCTGATGGTGGGTGGTCCTTACTGCTGAATAAAACACCTTAAAGGAGTTGAGTGTTAACACTTAAACCACCAATAAACATAACATTTAAAGCGACCCTGTGCTAGATATAACATTTTATAAAAAATATATATCTTGTAAAGAAAAAAATTTAATACTCACCTGTCCAGTCCCTCCAGCTAAAAATACCATAAAACTAGGATTGTATCTATGGCAGCTGGAATCTCCTCTAGTAAAGTTCATGTATGTACCTCCATTGTGTTGGTGGCTTCTAGAACAATCTTCACTACTAACTGTCAAAACTCTGATACTGGTCAATAAGAGAGTTTCTCTCTCTCTCTCTCTTAAAGTGATTGTAAAGTCTTGTTTGTTTGTTTTTTATTAAAATAACAAACATATCATACTTATCTGTTCTGTGCAGTGGATTTGCACAGAGCAGCCTGGATCCTCCTCTTCTTGGGTCCCTCATTGGCACTCCTGGCCCCTTCATCCTGTTGAGTGCCCTCACAGCAAGCAGCTTGCTATGGCGGCACTCGAGCCGAGCTGCAGCTCCATGTGTCCATTCAGACAGGGAGCTGCCGTTCGCCCCCTCTCTCTCTCCTGATAGGCTAACTGAGCTTAATTGACAGCAGCGGGAGCCAATGGCGCCGCTGCTGTGTCTCAGCCAATCAGGAGAGAGAGTCCCAGACGGTCAAGGTATTTTTGGACATAGCTGGATAGAGAGGGGGTTCAGGTAAGTATTAGGGGGGCCGAGGGGGGGGGGGCTGCTACAAAGAGAAGGCTTTTTATCTTAATGCATAGAATTAAATTAATGACTTTTTGAAAAGTAAATTTTAACCTTTTACACAGCAATGCTGAAAAATGAATATAAATGTTATTTATTTATTTATTTGAGGTACTTATTTAGCACCATTGATTTACGCAGCGCTTTACATATACATTGTACATTCACATCAGTCCCTACCCTCAAGGAGCTTACAATCTAAGGTCCCCAACTCACGTTCATACATACTGAATATAAATGACCAATACAGGAGCCAATTAACCAACCAGCATGTCTTTGGGGTGTATAAATGCTTCTTGCTGTATGTTTTTTGTTTAGAGTGTATTTAGGAATGCAAATATCACTGTAGTTGATAGTCGAACTCCAGGCAGAAATAAAAGAACATCAATTCATTAATTCTTATGCATCAATTAAAAACAAAACAACTAATAATGTATTATTAAATGTATCTGATACATGTAATAATGTATTATTAAATGTATACAACAGTGATGGTGTTAGCGTTGTGTTTAAACAAAGAGAGAATGGGAAAACTGAGAACAGTGTGACTGATAACACACTAAACCTGAATAATATTGTGACCTTATATGAAAAAGTGAATGACTTAGTTAAACTCAAAAGCAATCATGTGATCAACGTGATCGTGTAACCATATCCAAATGTCCAATCGTGATAAATCCAAAAAAATATACCAATATATAAATGCACTTAAAGATATAAAAATATATAAATATGTATGTATATAGTTGAAAGGTCCCAGTAAATCCAATTTAGACCGTGCAATCCAAAAGTATATCAAAAGTGATTCCCGTCACCAAAATTGAAAAGTGAAAAAATAAAAACACACATTAGTTCAGTGCTTGAAGCTTGATTTCTCTTCAGTGCTCCACCTCTGTGCCTGTAAGCAGCTTACCTTGTTGCTAGTTAAGCTTAGCACAACCAGGTCACAGAGTTATTCAGAACAGGTGGACAGTAGCTTGGATGGTGCCAGTCTCCTTCCTGTTGCTGCAATCCTCCCAAATAGCATGTATAAAATCAAAGAAAATGGATCATAGTATAGTACCACCAGTGTCCAGAGATACACACACACGCCAGAAAGGTACTCACTTCACAGATAAAAAATGTGGGAGCATCTCCACGAGCGCTGAACTCGTCGCCCCTCTAATTATCTGTGGCTTTGTGTGGATCCCAGTGCAGTGGTGTCTCAGATGAACGTCGTATTCAATAAAATAAAAGATATGGCAAACATAGCATAGTCCCGTACCAAAAGGTTTAATTAAAAGTAAACAATATAACACTCACATAAGTTTTAAAGGTGACTGCAGGGTATCCTACGAGCACCTCGCTCGTCTACCTGCTCGGGTCCTGGTCTGTCAGCGAACCTCCAATCCCTACGCGTATCGTCACGTATCACGTGACTTCATCAGGGGATTATTAAATGTATCTAGTATAAATCCGGCCATAGATGGTTCGAATCTGGGCTGGTTCAGCAGGGACTGGCTGAGATTTGAACCATGTATTGGCAGGCTGATTGTACCCAAGTTGATTGATCGACCATGACTTTCCTTTTTCAGCTAATAGGGGTTTAAGTGCAATAAAATAAGATTTTCCAAGGATTAAGGAGATTTGTTACCCCTTTGTTTAATATGAAATACAACATATACAACAATAAATAAAAAATAAAAAAAATGTAATGATTAGGCAAAACCACCAGAATTGACTAAAACATTCTGATTAGTTATGTGCTGCTGGTTGCTGAAGGTATATTGTTAGCAAGTATCGATTGATATGAAGATAAAACATGAAAGGGTTCCTTCGCAGTAGATGAGTTGAATGCAGATCTTCAACTGTGCAGAAAGATTTGGCACAAAAATGTTTATTTGTTCAAATCTTAACCACTTAAGGACCAGAGGGATTTGCCCCCTTAATTACCAGGCCATTTTTTGCAATACGGTCTTGCGTTGCTTTAACTGACAATTGCGTTGTTGTACGACGCTGTACCCAAACAAAATCGACATCCTTTTTTTCCCCACAAATAGACAGTTCTTTTGGTGGTATTTGATCACCTCTGCAAATTCCTTCATCAGTTTATGCCGATATGTATTCTTCTACATTTTTTGGTAAAAAAAATTCGCAATAAGCGTACATTAATTGGTTTGCGCAAAAGTTATATCGTCTACAAAATAGGATAGATTTATGGCATTTTTATTATTCCAAATTTTTTTTTACTAGTAATGGTGGTGATCTGCGACTTTTAGCGGGACTGCAACATTCCGACAGACAGATCAGACACTTTTGACACTTTTTTGGGACCATTGACATTTATACAGCAATCAGTTAAAAATAGCCACTGATTACTGTATAAATGTCACTGGCAGGGAAGGGGTTAACACTAGGGGCGATCAAGGGGTTAAATGTTCCCTAGGGAGGTGTTTTTAACTGTTGGGCCAGTGTAGTGACTAGAGGAGGAGACAGATCGCTATTCCTAATCACTAGGAACAGCAAATCTGTCTGTCCTCCCCTGACAGGACGGGTATCTGTCTGTTTACATTGAGAGATCCCGTTCTGTCTCTCTCAGGAGCGACCGCGGGTGGCCAGCGGAAGGTAAAACGTACAATGTGAACCTACCTATACAGCAAAACCTACAATACAAAATAAAGCACACATTTTAACCCACCAAGATAGAATGCATTAAGGTAAAAAAACATCAACCTTTAGAATCACTTTAAATATAGGAAACAAGAGGGGTATGAAGAACAATATGAGAAAATGTGTGATTTTGAGTTGAAGAGAAAAGTAGAAGAAATGGAAGAAGAAATGAGATGCACTAAGAACGCACCTCAAAACCTAAAAATGTATCTTCTAAATCTACAACTTTTCCTTCTAGGATGGTCAGTAAGAATTTGAACCCGTACCCGGACTTGGTTGCTAGATTGGTCCTCCCACATAAGTGCAAATCTATATTTCATCTCCCCCACCCAAATGCAATTGAAGAAATGGTATACGCTAAAAAGAGGTAAAGAAAATAAAATAAAGGAGAAATGAGGGATGTGAAGTACAATATGAGGAATGATATGCTATTGAAGAAAGAAGCAGAAGAAATGGAGGAAGAAAGTGATACACTAAGAACCCCTGAAAATTAGCTCCTAAATCTTTTTCCTCACTCTTGGTGGATTTGAGCTTATTCCTGGACTTGTTTGAGAGAGAACTTCATGTTGGATTGGTCCTCCTGCATGCAGGACATCCTTATCCCTGGAGAGGGAAGATGTCTTGAGGATTTAAAGAAAAGGGTAGGTATTATAAAATAGAGTTTGAATTTGTGGTGGAGTTAAGTGATAATCAAAGAATATGTTTTGTATAAACATAGAGTGTTGTTAAAAAATTATTTTTTGCTTTTAGAGATCTATAAAGAAGGAATGATAACTTTAACCTTTAGGAAGTCAACTATGGGAAATTTCTTCCTACATCCTGCCAGCCATCATCTTCAGTGTCAGAAGGATGCCATACTCATAGATCAGTTCCTGGGGCTTCACAGGAACTGCTCCACATTTGTTGATTTTGTGCAGCAATCTAAAAAGTTAATGGAAAGATCCAGGAATAGGGGATATTCATGTGAACCATCAGGAATTTTGAATAGCTCATACCACTAACCGCTATAACCTGTTAAAGGTCAAGGAGGTTCAAATAACAGATGAGAAATGATACAGCTCACAGTGAAATTATATTAAGGATCCTGGATCACCATTGGCACATCCTCTGCTTGGATTCAATCGTTGGACAAATTGTGGGTAAGTATCCAGCTTTAACGGTGAGAAGAGGAAAGATTTAAGGGAAGTTTTAGTAAATAAGTAAAAAACAAATGACTTTGGGACATCCATGGAAGAAAGAAGAAGAAGGGGTAAGAAAGGAGAATTGTACAAATGTGGGGGTTGTCCCATATATAGGTATGTAGATGTCGGTCATGAGTTTTCTAATAATGATGGGTACAGGTCTCTTCTAATATAGAGTTTTATAAAATTACTCCTCATTACCTTCTCTCAGGTATTTTATCAGTTGGTTTTCCTATGTGATTTAAAATATATGGGGAAAACAGAAAGGCACTTGACTACTTAATGTAGTTACGGGAGCCCAGTGACTATTCATTTTCTATCACATTATGGGAAATCCCCCAAAAGTTTAAGGTGAAAGGGATCTAAACAAAGGGTTGCTTTGTTTTTTTCTTTTGTTTTTTTACGCTATTTTTTGTTGATATTCACCTGTCAGTTGGGAATCTCTGGCTGACAGCTGAATGTGCTGGGCAGGTATGAGTCGCGGGTTGTTAGAATGTGGGCAGTTGTCTGCTTTCTAACAACCAGGAAGTTCGCTCAGCTGAATTCGTTCGGCCTTTCGCACAGGAACATCCATTAACAGTGTACACAGTGCAGAGCTTTCCCTAATATTATTTCTCCTGCTGGTCAAATGTTCTTAGCCTATAGTGTAAGGCTATTTTCTCTATTGGTGGATGCTCTTAAACTCTTATGGTCAAATGTTCTTAACTTGGAAGTGCAGTCAAAAACTTTAAAGTCCAAATGCAGCGCTGAAGGTAGGAGATAAATGAGAGGATGGTGGATATAGATGGACGTTCAAAGTGTAATGAAACAGACACCACCGTGCTGACAATTATTACTTCTTACCAGAGATCAGAGAAAATCAAGCATTGGGGTATATGCCACATCCAGTAACTCCTGCAGACAGCATCATCATCAGCTATCACATAGGAAGCACAATGGAAGTTCTGGGGAGTACTAAGATCCTCTAGAGATTCCCAATAGCCAGCAGTGGAACTGTATCAGACTTGAATACCAATCAATGGAAGCGGTATGTGCCATATAAGAAAACAAGTAGGCACATAGTGAAGTCCGTAAAAACAATCCTCAATTTATTAAGGGCACTTTCACACTGGGGCGTTGGGAGCTGACTATTTTTATTGATTTCAATGGTCAGGGACACTTTAGGAGTGGTGTATACTAAAGCGCCTCAAAGATGCTGCTTGCAGGCCTTTTTTTAACGTCCCGCAAGCACACGACTCCAGTGGCTCGGGCTTTCACACTGGAGTGACAGGAGAGGCGCTTTACAGGCACTATTTTTAGCGCTATAACGCCTTAAAACGCCTCAGTGTGAACGTGGCCTAAAGATGAGAGGGTACTCACGAATGAAAGATGAATACAAGCATGTGAATCAAAAAAAGACCACGGTAGTGGCGTGGTAGCGTCCTCACATCATCACCTGATGCATTTCAGCCTATTGGCCATCGTCAGAGGTGTAATGAGGAGGATGCACACGCCATTTAAATACACACAACCAGAGCCTTCACTGCCGGATGCGTATCATCAGCATTAAAACAGCCGGTAACACGCTAATTGTGTTCCAATGGCTGGAAGTGGTAATGTCAACAGCACAGCCGAAAGGAAAACATTTAAGCTCCAACGACCGGAAATGACGAAATGACACGACTGGAAGTAAGCTGGATGTGTTCCAATGGCCGGAAATAGTAAAAGGGAATGCAAATGAACACATCAGAGGGGAAGGTTTAACAGAGAATGAACACCAACATTTATTCAATTAATGGTAAAAACTTAAACCTGCTTCCATCCCATTCTAAGCCCTATACTAACCTCCCTGTAGAGGAAAGATGCTTATACTTACCTCTTCTAACGGCGCTCCGATCTGGTCACCTGATCTCTCCAGCGGCCTGCTTTAGTGGAGAGGAGAGAACACAGACAATGGCTACAATGCCTATGTGGTGACGTCACCCATAGGCCTACTATGGGTCATCCATTGTCAACTATCCCTCCTCTACATCGAAGCCGGCATTGGCAGCCGGTCAGATGACCGAACCGGAGCGCCCAGGGAATAGGTAATCATAAGCATCTTTCCTCTACAGGGTAGTCAGAATAGGGCTTTGCACAGAGGTGGGAGCAAGTTTATGTTTTTGACTAGACTTCTTCTCTAATGGCTGTTTGAATCATAAGGGAATGTTACATTCGCCTAGTGAAAGACAAAAAATAGAAAGTGACAATATATGCATGTTACAAACATTCATTACTTTTACATGGATGATAAGATATCTGCAAAGCTATTTTTTTTTATCATACATCCACAACTGGAGATATTTTTACTATTAAGTCTTGCAAGGACACTGCGTTACAACATTTTTGTCATATGACGTGGAAATTGCACTTTACGCTACGTGTAATCCATGTCTCCTGCGCTAATAAAGCGCCCTTTCAGCCTTTTGATATAATGCATCTGTGTACACCCGTATCTTCCCAAATAACACAGACATAACCATCGTCCTCACATCCTTAGTTTCACAGCCAGAGTCCTTTCTGGCCCATCTGTGTTGTTTATTCATAGTACTTAATAGAGCTTGGTCCCTTCACAATCGGCCAATCAAGCACAGACATTCCTTCAAACAGGAGGAGTTATACAAATCTCAACCAATGAACAATGACTAGGGACGTGTCTGGGCAGGGGCAGTGTGTAGGATTTCCCTCCCCCTGTCCGTGGTCTTTAGCTACAGATAGAAACCACATGGCTGGCCTAAGAACTCATGAACACTGTTCCTGACCACAACGCACACAAAGACTCCCGTTTTTACTGCGAGTGGATGATTGGTTTGAACGTGGGGTACCCTGATACAGTGTATTTAAACAGAGCTGTCACATTTTTAATGGTGGAGGATTTTTATGTGCTTTATTATTTTGTGAATGCACTAGAACCTATTTTCCTTTTTCTTTGCTTTGTTGTATTAATTGAATCCTTCATTTTGTAGAAAAAAAGAAAAGAAGTAACTGCACTGGTTGACAGAGGTATTAATAATGATTATTACCTGAGATTTATCAGTAGGATATGACTTCCTGTACTGCATGCTTCCGATGTGGCAATTAAATAATATAAATGTGCCTGACTTGTCATTATTTCCCTGGCCTTAGATTTTCCTGTTAGAGCATAGCTTCTGTGATTCTGCACTACACACAAATGCCTCTGCACACATTTATCAGGCATTCCTCATTCCTCACATTTTTACCTATGCTACTTGCATGGAATATAACAGTATGATAAAGCTCCAGGATACAGAAATACTCCAATTCTATCAGTCTTGTACATCTGGTTACCAGCAAACACACCCAGTGGGATACTCCATATTCCCTAAGGGATTTCTACTTTGTAACTGGTATTCTTCAAAATATATTCACCCTTTAACCATTCATTCTCCCTCTTTTGAGCAAGAAAAAAAACATAAGGTTTAGGTAAAGTTTACGATTTCGAATCATGTTTGATTAAAGATTATTCTTTTATATTGAATTGTTTTAAAGCTCATAATTGACCTAAAACCAACATGATAAAAGGAATTAAAGTTTTGTTTTACCTAGTAGATTTGTAAGGTAAACAAATCTTGCAAATTCTACGATAAGAAGCATTGTATTTTAAAGCTGTGACATGGTAGACACAGACACACCGGTCGGAGTCATGGGGATGGAGCTTTCACAGCTTAGACTGCTTAAAGTGTTACTAAACCCACAACAGTAAAATCAGTTTGTATATGCAGTAAAGCATGCTTGTTTACTCACCGTGGAACCTAAGGGGATAATCCTCTGCATTGCGTAAAAATGCTGTTTGATCCTGTCTTCTCTGATCCTGTCCTTCTTTTACTGTCCCCAATCCATTTGCTGATAGAACTGAGCCCTATGAGGCACATTGCACATGCTCAGCTTGGTGTGTATTATTGGAAAGTTTGTTTTCGGGTAGGGTGCATGTGATCAGCACAGGGCCAATTAACACTGTCCAGACAGAAAGTCAGGGGTCTTACAGCCTCATAGGACAGTCAGAGGAGAATGAAAACTCCTCCTACAAGCTTTAACCAGTACTTAGCTGGACACTGATAGAAGTCTCGTGACTTCTATATACTGCTGATGAGAAAAGGTATTTAGAAGTTTATATTTACTAAAATAATTGCATTTTCATATTCTGTGTACTGTGGGAGATCAGATTTAGCAAATGCAGGGTCCTGGGTTTTAGTAACACTTTAAAGGATATGTAAACCCAACATTTCATATTCCTTTATTTGGCCACTAGTGCGGGTTTAAAAGCGCCCCGCTAGGGGCCGAAAAGCTCCTCTAAAACGACAGTAAAGCGCCGCTAAAACTAGCGAAGCTTAACCGCAGGGCTGTCAGTGTGCTCCCCTCCAAGGGCTAAACTTGTGCTGACATGACCCCCCCACACAGTCATTCACTGGGAAGACCAGCGTAATGCTGTTTCTCCACCCTCACCTCTCTATGCTGCTGAGAAGAGAGGTTATGTGATCGCTCATAAAAAAAAATGGGGAAATTTTTTTATTTGTAGTTATTATTTTTATTTGTAAACAAATACTTTACCTTTCATTTTAAACTGAATGGGTTGTTTTACAAGGTGAGGGTTCACATATACTTTAATTTGAATTAGAAATGATTGTAAAGGCTGTATACACCTATTTTTTTAAAATAACATGTTATGATCGTCTGCTTTTGGTATTATGGTATAATGGTATTGCACAGAGAGGCCCCAAACCTCCTCTTCTGGGGTCCACCGCCAGCACTCTCGGCTCTTCCTCTTCTACGTGCGCCCCCATAGGAAGCCACTTTCTATGGTGGCGCACTTGCAGGCTCGCTCCCGAGCTGGGCTATCTGACACACACAGCACAGCTCGCTCCCACCCCCTGCTCCCTCCTTACAGCATTTAACTGACAGCAGCAGGAGCTAGTGGCTCCCACTGTTGTCTTTGAGCCTATGAGAGGGGAGAGAGAGTACATGTCATACTTACCACCTCTGTGCAAGGGTTTTGGACAAAGTGGCCCCGATCCTCCTCTTCTGGGGTCCCCCAACAGTGCTCCTGTCTCCTCCTCTTCTCGAGTGCCCCCATGGAGAGCCACATTCCATGTGGGGGAACTTGTGCTGGCGCGCTCCCAAGTTCTGCTGCTGCGTCCATTGACAGCAGGACACAGCCCCACCCCCAACTCCTGTGTCACTGGATTTGATTTACAGCAGCAGGAGCCAATGACTCCTGCTGCTATCAATCTATCCAATGAGGACCCGAGACAGTGGCTGGAGCTTCTGGGCTTGTCCCTGTTGCTGGAACGATTGGGTTAAGGTAAGCAAATGGGGGGGGGACTGGGGGGGGTGCCTCAGTACAAAAGGTTTTTCACCTTAATGCATTAAGGTGAAAAACATTGAGGGTTTACAACCCCTTGAGAACCACTTTAACGCTTATGAAAATCCTAAAGCTATGCCTGACAATGTGTAGCATCAAGCATCACTGTGTACATTTTTATTGGGAAATATATTTTTATTAAATGCTTTTCCATGTTTATCTGGAGATCCTGTCAGTGTTAAGATTCCATCTGGCAATTACCAGCAGCATTTTTAGCTTACATGTATACTCTTTCACTAGGACTACAGAACAATGTGCTGAGCTATGCAAAGCATCCCTGTAACCTCACTGTTGTCAGTGCATGTTCCATTCTACCACTGACCACAAGAGGCGTTCTTCTTTCCACCACCAACACATGGGCAATTTTCTTCCCACTGATTACTGACACTAGGGAATTTCGATCCTTCCACTGACCACTGGCTTTTTGCTTTATCTCCTGGTATAGGAATATGAAATATTCCTATACTATATTCTGTGCACTATTCTGCACATAATCAAGACCGCTACACTCTGAACATCGTACTGAGCATCACATACTGTAGACCACCACTGTCCACAGTTTTGTATTATACATAGAACATATCACTGATCTCTATTCATTTGCTGCTGCACAATATTCTAATCCCAGGAACCCAAGCAACTCTTCCATATGTAATACAATCCTATCAGCTGGGTGTTGCTTTGACTGCTTGTGTCAGTAGCGTGCTGATTGTGTCTCTATGGATATGTTTCTATTTGTGGCAGTCCATTCTATCATATGTAGCGATACCCCCAGTTAAGAGGGCTGCCTGTATGATTTTTGGGCCCTGTAGTGCACCGCTGTCAACCCCTGGCAATCGGCTCTAACCTCCCTTGGCACAGTTAGTGAGGAATGGTAGGATTGTGAGGTCTGTAACTCACAGCGGCACAATCCTATGGCAAGAACACACACAGCAATACTAAATCTTACTTTCTGCAAAGTAAGGGAAACAGACACCAATGTACTTAACCCTGGTACGTTTACTTAGATTAATGGGTAAGTAATAAAACAGTGGTATACAAAACATATGCAGAGCCCTGCAATGAAACAGTTTTTAAACAAGCAGATAAGTATATTATACTATGCAACTCTAACAGTCCCTTTTTGCAGCTACTTCCCCTCGTGGGCAAAAGATGGCGCACAGGAATGTCTACACTATACAGTCAGACCTGACTGAACTAACTGGAAGTCCTGTAGAGAAATCTTAGCTAGCATCGGTGGTGCACTTGAAGAATAGAACTTTGTAATCCACCAAGATAACAAGGATACTGTGTATGTCTATGAGCAAGTGCTCTCTCACCCAACCGGACCAGTCCGCGTCCGTTTCTTCTGCCGCTGTGTCTAAGTACACAGATCCATCGACATCTGGGTCTTCAGTCCACCTGGCAAAGGTGCAGCATCAAGGAGAGACGTCCCTCAGATCCCTTGGTGCGCGCGGGAGGCTCTTTGGAGAAAACGGTCAGGCTTCTGGCCTAAAGTCACAGGAGCTCAGACAGCAGTTCCGCTTGCTGGGCGGTGTCCAAAGAGAAAGAACTGGGCTCCGCCTCTCCCTTTTAAAGTCCACCCCAGCAGTCCTTGCGCGGGGCAAGGCACCCTGGGTGCCTAAAGGGGTTCTGGGTAATGTAATCTCTGAGGGGTTTAATAGTAATACCCCGCTACACATATATTCATCTTTTTAGGCATCGTTTTAGGATTCCTGGTATATCGAGTTTTTGGCAACACTGAAGTCTTTTTTATAAGTGCCTCAAGTCTTCTAATTACTAGGGTTGTCCCGATACCGATACTAGTATCGGTATCGGGACCGATACCAAGCATTTGCGCGAGTACTTGTACTCGCGCAAATGCTCCCGATGCTTCACCCGATACTTTTTTTTTTTTGTGGCCGGAGAGGGCGGGAGGAGTCAGTGGCTGGGGAGGGCAGGAGAGAGGGCGGGGGAGTGCGGGCGGAGTCTGGCTGGAGAGGGCGGGAGGAGTCAGTGGCTGGGGAGGGCAGGAGAGAGGGCGGGGGAGTGCGGGCGGAGTCTGGCCGGAGAGGGCGGGAGGAGTCAGTGGCTGGGGAGGGCGGAAGAGGAAAGTGCGGGCGGAGTCTGGCTGAAGAGGGCGGGCACAGTCGGTGGACGGAGTCCGCGGGCGGAGAGCGAGTCCCTCACCTGCAGTTGAACCTGGTAAGCTGGCAGGGGTTCAGGGCGCAGCCGCATCAGGATCGGTGACCGGTGCTGTCACATTCGGTCGCCGTCAACGGCTGAACGTCCCCACGCCCATCTTGGTACACCCTGCACTCGGCTGCAGTAAGCAGCAGCAGACATCTTGTTACACCCAGCCCGAGCTATATGGGCTGGGTGTAACAAGATGTCTGCTGTTGCTTACTGCAGCCGAGTGCAGGGTGTACCAAGATGGGCGTTGCAGCAGTTTTTTTTTTCTTAAATCCTGTGTCATTTCCCCCCCACCCCCCGCAGCATTTCAGTGCCAGCCACCTATCAGTACCCACAAGTGCTACCTATCAGTGGAATCAGTGCCATCTGCCAGTGCCACCTATCAGGTGGCACTGGTAGATGCCACTGATTGCACTGATAGGTGGCACTTATGGGCACTGATTGCACTGATAGGTGGCACTTGTGGGCACTGATAGATGGCACTGATTGCACTAATAGTGCAATCAGTGCCATCTATCAGTGCCCACAAGTGCCATCTATCAGTGCCCACAAGTGCCACCTATCAGTGCCCACAAGTGCCACCTATCAGTGCCCACAAGTGCCCACAAGTGCCACCTTTCTGTGCAATCAGTGCCACCTATCAGTGCCCACAAGTGCCATCTATCAGTGCCCCCAAGTGCCACCTATCAGTGCCACCTATCACTGCCCACAAGTGCCACCTATCAGTGCCCATAAGTGCCATCGATCCGTGCCCATAAGTGCCACCTATCAGTCCCCATCTTTCAAACTGTCACATGACATTGAAAAAAAGTATCGGTAATCGGTATTGGCGAGTACTTGAAAAAAAGTATCGGTACTTGTACTCGGTCTTAAAAAAGTGGTATCGGGACAACCCTACTAATTACCATGGGTAAGAATCCTTGCTGGCAACTTTTTGACTTTTTTCACCTATGTTTTATTTTTATTTGACTGATACATTCCATATTTTTATACTTTATATACTACATCAGTCTAAGTACTGTTCTTTATATGTTCACCAGGATTGATGTTTGTGGGTCCCAGTGGTCGCTGCACCCCCCATTTTTGGTGAAGTTGAGGATTTGGTCCCTCTCTGCTGGTGGGCTGGGTGGTGACAATCACACATGTTTTTATCAATATGACTTTCTTTCTATGATCACTACTGTCTATGTAACTGTAAGTAACAGACATGACTATATACACTCACCGGCCACTTTATTAGTTACACCTTGCTAGTACCGGGTTGGACCCCCTTTTGCCTTCAGAACTGCCTTAATTCTTCATGGCATAGATTCAACAAGGTATTGGAAACATTCCTCAGAGATTTTGCTCCATATTGACATGATGGCATCACACAGTTGCTGCAGATTTACCGGCAGCACATCCATGATGCAAATCTCCACCACATCCCAAAGGTACTCTATTGGATTGAGTGACTGTGGAGGCCATTGGAGTACAGTGAACTTGTCGTGTTCAAGAAACCAGTTGGAGATGATTTGAGCTTTGTGACATGGTGCATTATCCTGCTGGAAGGAGCCATCAGAAGATGGGTACACTGTAGTCATAAAGGGATGGACATGGTCAGCAACAATACTCAGGTAGGCCGTGGCGTTTAAACGAGGCTCTATTGGTACTAAGGGGCCCAAAGTGTGCCAAGAAAATATCCCCCACACCATTACACCACCACCAGACTGAACCATTGATACAAGGCAGGATGGATACATGATTTCATGTTGTTTATGCCAAATTCTGACCGTACCATCTGAATGTCGCAGCTGAAATCGAGACTCATCAGACCAGGCAATGTTTTCCCAATCTTCTATTGTCCAGTTTTGCTGAGCCTGTGCGAATTGTAGCCTCAGTTTCCTGTTCTTAGCTAACAGGAGTGGCACCCAGGGTGGTCTTCTGCTGCTGTAGCCCATCTGCTTCAAGGTTTGATGTGTTGTGCGTATTCTGCTTACCTTGGTTGTAACAAGTAGTTGTTTGAGTTACTGTTGCCTTTCTATCATCTCGAACCTGTCTGCCCATTCTCCTCTGACATCAACAAGGCATTTTTGTCCACACAACTGCCGATCACTGGATATTTTCTCTTTTTTTGGACCATTCTCTGTAAATCCTAGAGATGATTGTGCGTGAAAATCCCAGTAGATCAGCATTTTTTTAAATACTCAGATTAGCCCATCTGGCACCAACAACCATGCCACATTCAAAGTCACTTAAATCCCCTTTCTTCCCCATTCTGATGCTCGGTTTTAACTTCAGCTAGTCATCTTCACTATATCTAGATGCCTAAATGCATTGAGTTTCTACCGTGTGATTGGCTGATTAGCAATTTGTGTTACCACCAAGTAATTGAACAGGTGTACCTAATAAAGTGGACAGTGAGTGTATATGTAAACATATACAGTTGTGCTCATAAGTTTACATACCCTGGCAGAATTTATGATTTCTTGGCCATTTTTCAGAAAATATGAATAACACAAAAACTTTTCTTTCACTGATGGTTAGTGTTTGGCTGAAGCCATTTATTATCAATCAACTGTGTTTACTCTTTTTGAATCATAATGGCAACAGAAACTACCCAAATGAGTTTACATACCCTGGTGATTTTGGCCTGATAACATGCACACAAGTTGACACAAATGAGTTTGAATGACTAATAAAGGTAACCATCCTCACCTGTGATCTGTTTGCTTGTAATTAGTGTGTGTGTATAAAAAGGTCAATGAGTTTGCATCTTTCATCCAGTGCTGCACTGATGTTTCTGGATTCTGAGTCATGGGGAAAGCAAAATAATCGTCAAAGGATCTGCGAGAAAAGGTTGTTGAACTGTATAAAACAGGAAAGGGATATGAAAAGATATCCAAGAAATTGAGAATGCCAATCAGCAGTGTTCAAACTATAATCAAGAAGTGGAAAATTAGGGGGTTCTGTTGAAACCAAACCACTGCCAGGTAGACCAACTAAAGTTTCAGCCCCAACTGCCAGGAAAAAACCCCAAAATAACTTCAGGTGAAATACAGGACTCTCTGAAAACATGTGGTGTGGCTGTTTCAAGATGCACAATAAGGAGGCACTTGAAGAAAGATGGGCTGCATGGTCGAGTCGCCAGAAGAAAGCCATTACTACGCAAATGCCACAAAGTATCCCGCTTATAATACGCCAAACAGCACAGAGACAAGCCTCAAACCTTCTGGCGCAACGTCATTTGGAGTGATGAGACCAAAATGTAACTTTTTGGCCACAACCATAAACGCTACATTTGGAGAGGAGTCAACAAGGCCTATGATGAAAGGTACACCATTCCTACTGTGAAACATGGAGGTGGATCGCTGATGTTGTGGGGATGTGTGAGCTACAAAGGCACTGGAAATTTGGTCAAAATTGATGTCAAGATGAATGCAGTATGTTATCAAAAAAATACTGGAGGAACATTTGCAATCATTAGCCAGGAAGCTGCGCATGGGACGTACTTGGACATTCCAACATGACAATGATCCTAACACAAGGTCAAGTCGACCTGTCATTGGCTACAGCAGAATAAAGTGAAGGTTCTGGAGTGGCCATCTCAGTCTCCTGACCTCAATATCATTGAGCCACTCTGGGGAGATCTCAAACGTGCAGTTCATGCAAGACAGCCCAAGAATTTACAGGAACTGGAGGCCTGGAGGAATAGGCAGCTTTACCATCTGAGAAGATAAAGAGCCTCATCCACAAATACCACAAATGACTAGAAGCTGTCATTGATGTTAAAGGGGGCAATACACGGTATTAAGAACTGGGGTATTAATCAGGGTCATTTGGGTAGTTTCTGTTGCCAACTTGCCATTACGATTTAAAAAACAGTAAACACAGTTGATTGATAATAAACGGCTTCAGCCAAACGCTAACCATGAGTGAAAGAAAAGTTTTTGTGTTATAATTCATATTCTCTGAAAAATGGGCAAGAAATCATAAATGTATTTTGGTACAAGTTGCATGTTCCATTCAATTGTATTATAGAGATGTGATATCCCTTACACCTCTGAAGAAGGAGCTGTATATCTCTGAAACACATTGGGTGAATGGAGATTCATCACACAAGTTCACGTCAACTAGGACAGTTCTTTGTTATTTATGATACTCTTCACTGTAAGCCGTATTAATGCTTTTAATATATTGATTAATAGATTGATTTTGTGCCACAATAAAACTGTTAATGTGTTTTTTTTTTAAAATAAGTTGTTGATATAGTGCCTTCAAAGTCCCAGTAGGGGTTAAAACTGGTTTAGTTTATTCATTAGGGATGTGGCACCTAGAGTAGACTCACCATAAGCAGTATACGTGTGTCAGTACAGCACTGATTGTGTCTCTGCAGACATTGATTGTGTCTCTTGGTTGTGCCAGTAAAATACAGATTGTGTCTCTACAGACATGCATGTGCAGTACAGTTGTCCTGATTGTGTCTCTGTAGAAAATGTTTGTGCTTGCGTCATTACTAATCATGCACAATCTGAACAAATACGGAAAATTTTCGATAGACACTGAGGACGATGTATTATGAGAATTTTTGATATAAGACCGAGTATTACTTATAAACGTAATCAATCAATCAAAGATATGGTCTTCTCTAGCCACTATGTGGTGGGCAGTAAGAGAGATGATCCATGTACCAAACTCCCTCTGGGGACTTTCCCCTGTGGGGACTGCAAATATGGTAAGTTCATAGCAGACAATCCCTCTCAAATCCTTCCTAACAGCAAAAGATTTGTACCTCAACATTTTGTTTCTTTCCAGAGAGTCGGCGTTTACATTGTGAAATGCCCATGTCATACATTCTACATTGGAAGACCAAACTCTGACTATGGGAACATATACATGACCATGTCAGTGATACAAAAGGGGGAGAGTCAGTGAGCACAGTAGCCCGCCACTTTGCTCTACATCATGACTACAAATTTGATGGTTTGAACTTTTTCGCACTTGAACGCATTCACCTGCATCCATGTGTGTGTGTGGGGGGGGGGGGGGTTCAATAGAATCATCCCACAACACAAATGCAGATAGATTTACAACTTAAAGGTTTGAATGACAAACTTCATTTCACCCCCTTTTTACATGTTTGGACTCTAGCATTATGGTGGGATTTAAAAAGAATTTTCTTTTGGTCATTTCCTATCATAGTACAGCCCTCCTTTTGAATTTTTGCTCCTTTTTTGGTTATTTTTCTCCTCATCTTCCTCCCCCCCCCTTTTAGCCCCACCATACCCCCCCCTTCCCATTTTCTTCTTCTTCTTCTTCTTCTTTTCTTATCTGTGCAGCTGTAACCTGATCATTTTTCTTTTGTGCACCTGTAGCTATGTAGGTTGGATATATATTTATAGACCATTGTCCCATTTAAAAGTATTGCTACATCTGCTTGCATGTACTTTTTTATTTTTTATTATTATTTTATTTTAATTTATCTCTATATATATATATATATATATATATATATATCTTAATATCTATCTATATATATATATATATATATATATATATATATATATATATATATATAGATATACAGGTCCTTCTCAAAAAATTAGCATATTGTGGTAAAGTTCATTATTTTCTGTAATGTACTGATAAACATTAGACTTTCATATATTTTAGATTCATTACACACAACTGAAGTAGTTCAAGCCTTGTCTTGTTTTAATATTGATGATTTTGGCATACAGCTCATGACAACCCAAAATTCCTATCTCAAAAAATTAGCATATCATGAAAAGGTTCTCTAAACGAGCTATTAACCTAATCATCTGAATCAACTAATTAACTCTAAACACCTGCAAAAGATTCCTGAGGCTTTTAAAAACTCCCAGCCTGGTTCATTACTCAAAACCGCAATCATGGGTAAGACTGCCGACCTGACTGCTGTCCAGAAGGCCATCATTGACACCCTCAAGCAAGAGGGTAAGACACAGAAAGAAATTTCTGAACGAATAGGCTGTTCCCAGAGTGCTGTATCAAGGCACCTCAGTGGGAAGGAAAAAGTGTGGCAGAAAACGCTGCACAACGAGAAGAGGTGACCGGACCCTGAAGAAGATTGTGGAGAAGGACCGATTCCAGACCTTGGAGGACCTGCGGAAGCAGTGGACTGAGTCTGGAGTAGAAACATCCAGAGCCACCGTGAACAGGCGTGTGCAGGAAATGGGCTACAGGTGCCGCATTCCCCAGGTCAAGCCACTTTTGAACCAGAAACAGCGGCAGAAGCGCCTGACCTGGGCTACAGAGAAGCAGCACTGGACTGTTGCTCAGTGGTCCAAAGTACTTTTTTCGGATGAAAGCAAATTTTGCATGTCATTCGGAAATCAAGGTGCCAGAGTCTGGAGGAAGACTGGGGAGAGGGAAATGCCAAAATGCCTGAAGTCCAGTGTCAAGTACCCACAGTCAGTGATGGTCTGGGGTGCCATGTCAGCTGCTGGTGTTGGTCCACTGTGTTTTATCAAGGGCAGGGTCAATGCAGCTAGCTATCAGGAGATTTTGGAGCACTTCATGCTTCCATCTGCTGAAAAGCTTTATGGAGATGAAGATTTCATTTTTCAGCACGACCTGGCACCTGCTCACAGTGCCAAACCACTGGTAAATGGTTTACTGACCATGGTATTACTGTGCTCAATTGGCCTGCCAACTCTCCTGACCTGAACCCCATGGAGAATCTGTGGGATATTGGGAAGAGAAAGTTGAGAGACGCAAGACCCAACACTCTGGATGAGCTTAAGGCCGCTATCGAAGCATCCTGGGCCTCCATAACACCTCAGCAGTGCCACAGGCTGGTTGCCTCCATGCCACGCCGCATTGAAGCAGTCATTTCTGCAAAAGGATTCCCGACCAAGTATTGAGTGCATAACTGAACATAATTATTTGAAGGTTGACTTTTTTTGTATTAAAAACACTTTTCTTTTATTGGTCGGATGAAATATGCTAATTTTTTGAGATAGGAATTTTGGGTTGTCATGAGCTGTATGCCAAAATCATCAATATTAAAACAAGAAAAGGCTTGAACTACTTCAGTTGTGTGTAATGAATCTAAAATATATGAAAGTCTAATGTTTATCAGTACATTACAGAAAATAATGAACTTTACCACAATATGCAAATTTTTTGAGAAGGACCTGTAGATATAGATAGGATATATTTTTCATGTGGCTCAATCTTGATCCTAGTGACGGCTAGACTGACTGTCTCCCATGTTTTTGGGGGTTTTTCTTTTTCATTTGGGTGTGTGTGGTATCCCCAGTTTCCTTTTTGTTGTTTTTCTGGACTGGGGGGCATTCCGGTGGTGCACGCTGTGGTCGTGCGCTCTCCCTCTCCACCCACTTCCGCCCTGTTCGGTTTTCAGGACAGACTTTTTGTATACATGGACGTCATTGCTTACATGCAGAGGTAAATGCTGCTATGCACTGTATGTATTGTATAGGTTTGTGCGATTGCCACTATATACTACCTTTTGCATTTTAGTTATACATATTTTGTCTCTGGCTGGTCTATATTCTTTTATTTATACAGCTGGTGGTTTTTCTGCTGTTGATTCATGCGATTGGCAGGTGGCGTTTCCATTTGAGATCATGCTTACTATCCTTCCTCTTCATAATATTACCTCGATCTATGAGGTTTTATTTGGATCATCCCCTTATGCAAATTGTTATCCTGCCTGGTAAGTTGGTTCTTTTGTGGTATTTCTATGTACTACCTTTTCCTTTTTATTTGGGTTAGTATATATATATCTTCTGTTTTTTTATTTTTTATTTGGATAGATATTATCTGGCATGTATGACTTTTTGAACTAGCCCCCCCCCCCCCCCCTCCATCTTTTCTTCCATATTAAACGCCATTTTGGAGTGAGTGTTTCATAGGTTTGCAAGCTTTTATTTTCTTACCTCTGCCCCCCTAGTCTGCTGATCCCATTTACTATTTTCAGACTGGTTCACTGTTTATTTGTTTTTTTTTCATTTTATTTTCTCCTCCCCTCTTGCAGATGTTCATACTTTGTTACTATAATGTAATGTATTTTATTACCTTATTTTGTTTTGTTTATTATATGAAATGTAATAATGTCAATGTATATTATGTAAAGTAATGTACTGTTTGTATTATTTATCAGCTGATATATTGTGAATATCAAGTGGATCCTGAGGAAGCCTGATTCAGATGAAACGCATCAATACGACTATCACTTTGTACTTTGTTGGTTGTATAACAAACTTGGCTCTTAAAAAAATTTTTTTCCATAGTTTTAGATTGTACTTCCATTTTTTTGACTATGTATAATACATTTTTTAGCTTTTAATATATATTGTATCTTTTCCTGTATATTACTTCCATCAGGCACGTGAAATACCCTATATACACGTGTCTACCCTAGTTGGAGACTCGGGGACACCTTTCTATTTTCATACATTAATGATCAAGCCTCAGCAGAGGTTCCTGGTTGTATCAGTACAGTATTTATGTTGTCTCGGGATGCATGCTACTTGTATTTGCATCCATTTGGTTTTATCTAAACTTCTGTGAATATGTTGGTGTTGCACAAGGTAGCTGGACTGGGTAAACAGTTTCCCTGTATTTGATAAACAGTATAAATTGTTCTTTTGCATAAAAATAACATATTATTGAGATTTCCGCTCAGTTTATGAAGTAAGGTAGACAGATTGCAATTGTGTACAGTGCTCCTTCATGCATATATAAAAGCAGGATTGTCAATTCAATTTCAGTCTATATGGAGCCCATTTAAAGGCCATCAAGGTGATATTCTGTTATCCCACCTGTAATTATTCATTTTGTTTTCCTTAAACCAAAGGATATTTCATGCTCTTTTGGTTAAGCACTAGAGCCTCTATGATCATACATCAGCTGTCTGCTAAGGCTGAAAATAATAAGACCCACATAATTGTTTTACTTTACCTCACTCCAGATTCTTGATAGTTTAGATGTTGGTTTAATTTACCAACGATTCAGTCATGATCTTCTACAGGAAATGGGACATCACCTACATCAAAAATAGGCTCCATTTTACAGATATATTGAAGGAAGAAAGGAAGCCCAAGTGCAATCATTTACCCTGATTGCCTTTAAAAGTCAAGACAAATCCTTATCTTCTGTTTCCCGAAAACTTAAATCATCTGGAGAGGGGAGGTCAAATATTCCTGGAAAAAGTAGAATTGTTGATGATATATGGTTGTTTACAAAGAATTTAAAATTCCGACAGCAAAAATGGTTTCATTTTGGTTCTGTACTAATCCAGGAAATATCACAATATGCTGTCTTTTGGACAACAATTTTCAGGTCAATAAACTAATTTATACAACTCTATGAAACAATTTATCTCAGCTAAATGATATTTTGATATTTGCAGAATATTGCACGAGACATCTGGTTAAAACACATTTATTTCATCCCATTCCATGTTTCACATATGGTACCTGTACTATTAATAAACTATGCGTTATATTTGTGAGTCTATGATATCTTGAATGGTCTGCTCACTGTGTCTTTATCTTTGACTTCATTAGCAGGTAATATGAATTGATTCAATACAGAAATACAGTATATATATATATATATATAAATAAACTTCTATATAAAAAATAGTTCCACTTTTTTGAAACATGGGAATAAATTTATCAAGGTGGTTTCCTTTTGGACAGTACTTGTCACCTCACGTGAATCAGAATCAAACATCTGATCATGAGGCAACACAGCTGTGAGGCATAACAGAATTGTTATAATTGACAAAGTACTGTTTTTTTTTTTTTTTAGCTTACTGTAAACCACCCCTGTCACTGGTCAAGAATGGAGCATTGTTCAACTGCTTTATCAAAGTTAACAAAATTCATGATTTTGATAATCTAAATACTTTTCAGATGCATTTTGTGTAAAGCACCACTCAGGGCTTTTGTAAGGTATCTGTGATAGGTAGTGTCCGAAGTGGAACTTGTGTGCTGAGGATTCAGGCGAAAACATAGTCAGACAGATTAGGTTGGCAACAGAGCAGGCAAAACGGTACACAATGGAAATCCAGAGCGTGATCAGGCAGGCAAAGGTCATACACGAGCTGGCGGTGAAGTACAAAATCAGCAGGCTGGAGAGTAGTCAGGAATTCAGGCAGAAGTTCAACACGAAAATCAAGATCAAAAAGCAGTCACAACACCCAGGGAGCTATTCCACACAAACGGGCGCTGAGAGATAGCATCACTTCCTTTTTATGGGCTACTTTGATTGAAAATTGTCCACAGCTGGCAGCAGGTGGGGCTAGTGAGTACAAGGTAATGCTTAATACTGAGAGGACATTTCCAAAAGTCCAGATCTCCTCTGTAGCACAACAGGTAAGGCTGCAGCTGTGGGACCAGGAAGATCCCGGTTCAAATACACGACAGGGCCCCATCCCCTCCGTGGGCCTAGCGGGGCTTAGTGGGAAGGGAGGCATGGAAGTCTCGAATAACCGAAGGGGCATGCAGATCTTTGGCTGGAACCCAGGAACGGTCTGTGACAGGATATCCCTTCCAATGAACCAGATACCGAAGGCCACGACCCTGTCTTCAAGAATCTTGGAGATTTCAAACTCATTTTGTCCATCAACAAGAACAGGAGGAGGTAGCTGTTGCGTTCTGGAGTAGCGTTTTAAAAATTGCTTTTTTAACCACTCCCGCCGCCACCCGGTGCTTCTCCGGGCTCTCCCGTGCGATCGGGGACCCGGAGAAACGATCTGCCAGCGCCGGATGGAAGGCATAGAGATGACTGGTGACCGTCGGAGGCCCGGGCGCGATGTAATGACGTCACGCCCGGGTCCTCAAATGTAAACAAAGCCGCCATTGCAGCTGTAAGTATGAGATCAGTGAAATTTTTTTCACCGAACTTATGCTTTCTAGCCTGGAGGAGAGATGTGGGGTCTTATTGACCCCGCATCTCTCCATAAAGAGGACCTGTCACACACATTCCTGTTACAAGGGATGTTTACATTCCTTGTAATAGGAATAAAAGTGATCAAAAAAAAAAAAAAAGTAAAAAAATAAAAATAATAAATATTTTTTTCTAAAACGCCCCTGTCCCCAGTAGCTCGCGCTCAGAAGCGAACACACACGCAAGTCCCGCCCACATATGTAAACGCCGTTCAAACCACACATGTGAGGTATCGCCACGTGCGTTAAAGCGCCAGCAACAATTCTAGCACTAGACCTCCTCTGTAACTCTAAACTGGTAGCCTGTAAAAAAAAAATAAGCGACGCCTATGGAGATTTTTAAGTACTGAAGTTTGCCGCCATTCCATGAGTGTGCACAATTTTAAAGCGTGACATGTTAGGTATCTATTTACTCTGCATAACATAATCTTTCACATTATACAAAAAAATATTTGGCTAACTTTACTGTTTTGTTATTTTTTAATTCATTAAACCGTTTTTTTCCCCAAAAAAAGGCGTTTTAAAAATTATTGCGCAAATACCGTGCGAGATAAAAAGTTGCAATGACCGCCATTTTATTCCCTAGGGTGTCTGCTAAAAAAACATATACAGTGTTTGGGGGTTCTGAGTAATTTTCTAGCAAAAAAATTATGATTTTTGCATGTAGGAGAGGAGTGCCAGAATAGGCCCGGTAAGGAAGTGGTTAAGGAGGGAAACGTGGAACACAGGATGAATCCGGAGAGAGGAGGGTAATTTCAACCGATAGGAGACTGGCCCGACTCGAGCAATAATTCTGTAAGGACCAATGAATCGAGGGCCCAATTTGGTAGAAGGTTGTTTCAGTCTCACATATTTGGCTGATAGCCAAACTCTGCCCCCCACCACATATGGAGGTATATGGCGTCTTCGTTTGTTGGAAAAAAGTGCATACTTGCCTGCTGACTTCCGTAGTAATAAGCAAATCTTTTTCCAATGTAGCAGAATATTTTTCACCCGCTGATCTGCTGCTGGTACACCAGAAGAAGGCTGAAGTAGGGGAAAAGTCTGAGGGTGATAGCCTAGGGCTGTGTAGAATAGTGTGGTATGAAGAGCACTGTGCCAACGGGAATTAATGGCGAACTCAGCTAAAGGCAAATACTCAGACCAGTTGGAGTGTAAGGCATTGACATAATGTCGATGATAGGTTTCTAGGGTCTGGTTCATGCGTTCGGTTTGACCATCTGTTTGAGGGTTATGTGAGGAAGAGAGTGAAAGCGTTACTCCCAGTTTCTTGCAGAACGCTCTCCAGAATCGGGAAACAAACTGGGATCCGCGGTCTGAGACGACATTGGTAGGTATGCCATGATATCTCATAATATGGGAAAGGAAGAGAGTAGACAGTGCTTCCGCTGTAGGTAATCCCGGGAGCGGCACAAAATGAGACATTTTGATAAAGCGATCCACTATGACCCATATAGCAGTCATGCCCTCGGACTTGGGTAAGTCTGTAATGAAGTCCATAGTCAAATGGGTCCAAGGCTGACGAGGTGCTGAAAGTGATTGTAACAGTCCAGTAGGCAATGTACTGGGTACTTTATTAGCAGCACAAGTTGGACAGGCAGCCACATAGTCAGTAACATCCCTTTTCATATGAGGCCACCAGACATGACGCTGCAAGGTCTTAAGAGTGATGGTGACACCAGGATGACCAGATAACACACCATCATGTGCCCAGAGGAGTACAGGTTTTCTGAGGCTAGGGGCTATGAACAGGCGACCTGGTGGTATCTTCAAGCCTTGGGGAACACGATTCTGGGTTTCTTGTAACTGTTGGGAAAGAGCCGTAGAGATCTGTGTGACAATTTTGTGAGGTGGGATTATATACTGCTCGGTAGGTTGGTCTTCTTCAGAGGTAGCGAACTGTCTGGAAAGAGCATTGGCTTTCTTGTTTTTATGCCCAGGAACATAAGAAAGAACAAAATTAAAACGGGAGAAAAACAGAGCACATCGAGCCTGACGTGAGTTCAAACGTCTTGCAGTCTGAAGATACAGTAGGTTTTTATGGTCAGTGAGGATAGAAAAAGGTTTGGTAGCCCCTTCCAGAAGATGTCGCCATTCAGACAATGTCAATTTGATGGCCAGTAGTTCTCGATTCCCAACATCGTAATTCATCTCCGCTGGAGAAAACTTTCTAGAAAAAAATGCTACTGGATGGATTCTACCGGACTTAGGCTGTCTCTGAGAGAGCACGGCACCTGCTCCTACCTCAGAGGCATCAACCTCAACTATGTACTGGAGATCGGGATTTGGATGCTGAAGAATTGGAGCTTTGCTGAACATGTCTTTTAATTGCTGGAAAGCCGATTCTGCTTCTGAGGACCATACCTTGCAATTTGTACCTTTCTTAGTCATAGCAGTAAGGGGGGCCACAATGGAGGAAAAACCTTTGATGAAGCGTCTGTAGTAATTTGCGAACCCTAGAAAGCTTTGGGGCCCTCTTAAAGTGGTCGGTTGGGGCCATTGCAAGACAGCGGAAAGTTTTTGAGGGTCCATTTGGAAACCAACAGCACTTATAATGTATCCAAGGAAAGGAATACGGCTTTGATGGAAACTGCATCTCTCAATCTTCGCGTAAAGATGGTTTTCTCTCAGTCGTTGCAATACCTGCTTTACATGCGAGATGTGCTCTAGATGAGTCTTGGAAAAGATTAAAATGTCGTCCAAGCAGATGATCACAAAACTGTTGCTGAAATCATGAAAAATTTCATTCATGAAACGTTGGAAGACAGCAGGGGCGTTACACAACCCAAATGGCATAACCAGATATTCAAAATGTCCATTACGAGTGTTGAATGCTGTCTTCCACTCGTCATCATCTTTATTTCAAATCAGATTATAAGCCCCTCATAGGTCTAGCTTGGAGAAGATAACAGCCCCCTTAAGTACATCAAACAGTTCAAGAATGAGAGGCAAAGGGTAGGAGTCTTTTACGGTGATTTGATTTAACCCTCGATAGTCTATGCATGGTCGAAGACGTCCATCTTTTTTTTCAACAAAGAAAAACCTGCCCCTACTGGAGAAGAAGAGGGACGGATAAAACCTCTATCCAAAGTTGTCTTTTACGTATTCCTCCATGGATTTTTGTTCAGGCAAAGACAGGGGATAGGTCCTTCCTTTGGGAAGAGGTGCTCCAGGAATCAATTTAATTGCACAGTCAAAAGAACGATGTGGAGGTAAAACCTCTGCCTTTTGCTTGCAAAATATGTCTGCAAACGCATGGTATTCATGAGGCAAGGTAGGTGGGACGGCCACGGAAGCCAACATACAAGCAGAAAGTCTTTTGGGTTGAGACAAACAGTTTGAATGACAGAACGACCCCCAAGAGGTTAGTTCTCCATTTTCCCAATCAAAAGAAGGGTTATGTTGTTGTAACCATGGGTAACCAAGGATAACGGGCAGAAGTGGAGAACCAATAAGAGACAAGACAAATTTTACAATGCCATCTCCCAAGGGTTGTCCATTCACGGTGGTAATGTTCAGGGGTCTATATTTTGGAACAAATGGGATATTATTTTCTTTAGCAAAAGTGTAGTCCAAGAATATGCCAGCAGCTTCAGAATCCACAAAAGCCTCACAGGAGACAAGTTTAGAAGGTACATGGATAATTGCAGGAACGGTAATCTTGGTCTTGGAGGATATACCTGTAAGGTCTAAGCCAGCTCCTCCAACACTGGTTAGACCCTGCCTTTTACTGGACGGGAATTGCAGACAGATAATAAATGTCCTTTAAGTCCACAGTATAGGCATAGGCCCAATGCACACCTCCTTTGTTTCTCCGACTTAGTTAGGTGGAGACGGCTTACATCCATGGGTTCCACAGGTGCCTGGGGTTCAACTGAGATTTCAGGTTCTGGCTGAGGTGGTGCTTGGGAGTTAGGGGCCAAACGGTAAACTGGCCTAGGAAACTTGCGAGTTCTAAGTCTCTCTTGGCACCTTTCATGATACCGGACATCCAGACGAACACAGAGCTCTATGAATTTCTCTAGGTCTTCTGGGGAATCCTTATAGACTAATTTGTCTTTGATGCGATCGGCAAGACCTTTTCGGAAGGCTGCACGCAATGCCCTTGAGTCCCAATTAGTCTCAGCAGCAAGGGTACGAAACTCAATAGCATATTGTGCCACAGGCCTGGTGCCTTGTTGCATGTCCAAGAGTGAGTACTCAGCTGCAGAAGCTTTATCTGGCTTGTCATATACAGTCTGGAGAGAAGCCAGAAATTTGTCAGCATCTTGCAGCACAGGATCATTGCGTTCAAGATAAGGAGAGACCCAGGCCAGGGCCTTCCCCTTTAACAAGGAAATTACAAAAGTCACTTTGGCAGACGAAGTGCTAAAGGTCCCAGGGTTGTTGCGGAAATGCAAACGGCAAACATTTAGAAAGCCTCTGCAGTCCTCAGTATCACCACCAAATTTGTCAGGCAAGGGAAGTTTGGGTGGTACAGAAGAGGCGGGTTGGATCGTAGCAGGAGTAGGATCCGAAGTCTGGACCGTTGCAGAGGAACCAGGCAAACAAGATTTAAGCATAGTACAAAGTTCATCTAACTTGGCATCCAGGGAAGAAAGATGCTGTTCATGAGCTCCAATCAATTGTCCCTGACGTGAAATCGCCTTAACAATCTCAGCAGGGTCCACTGTCATTGTGGCCCGTTTGTAATGTAAGGTACCTGTGATAGGTAGTGTCCGAAGTGGAACTTGTGTGCTGAGGATTCAGGCAAAAACGTAGTCAGGCAGATAAGGTTGGCAACAGATCAGGCAAAACGCTACACGATCGAAATCCAGAGAGTGGTCAGGCAGGCAAAGGTCATACACGAGCTGGCGGTGAAGTACAAAATCAGCAGGCTAGAGAGTAGTCAGGAATTCAGGCAGAAGTTCAACACGAAAATCAAGATCAAAAAGCAGTCACAACACCCAGGGAGCTATTCCACACTAACGGGCACTGAGAGATAGCATCACTTCCTTTTTATGGGCTGCTTTGATTGAAAATTGTCCACAGGTTGCAGCAGGTGGGGCTAGTGAGTCCAAAGTAATGATTAATACTGAGAGGACGTTTCCAAAAGTCCAGATCTCCTCCGTAGCACAACAGGTAAGGCTACAGCTGTGGGACCAGGAAGATCCCGGTTCAAATACACCCAGGTACATGACAGCTTTTGGTTTGGTTCTTGGATAGTGGGTCAAGAAGAAGAAAGTTCTTAATAGAGAGTGGAAAGGTTAGAACCTCTGTTGGGTTATTTTTGATGTCTGTGTTCCCATTAAAGTAATTTCCCTTCACAGCTGATGTTGGTCTTATACTGGACAGGAAATTTCCCTGACAGATTCACATGCAGTGATAAATACATGGCAGACCCCCTACCCTTTCATGCTCTCTACAAAACAAGAGAAATGTTTTGCCTTGAGTTGGACTCCACTCCACTTGTGATCACTGCAAATATGAATTGTCTCCAAAGCGACACACAGCAAACACACTAAAGCCTGGTATACACTATTCGTTTTTTCCGTTCAACAAAGCAGGTTGAACGAAAAAAAACTGTCAGCTCCGGTCGGATCCGCTGTAATCACTATGCAAAGTAAGTACAGTGATCTTCCCCGGTGAGCTGTTCTGTTCTTATAGGGGGACGGCCCCCGTCAGAACACTCCGATCGGCACTCTCTGCAGTTGGCTGATCGGAAGTCGGCGACTGGTTTTACACCATGCTCGCCCTGACAGAAGCCGGCCAAATGGCCAGTTTTTGTCAGACAGACCGACATACACATGGGCCGAAAGTCGGACGGTTATTTTAACCGGAAAATGTCTCCCGACATTTGGCCCATGTGTACCTGGCTTTACATTCAGTGCAAGCCCAATAAGAGTGCTGCCTAGTCACCATTGTCAATGTATCATTTAATCACATATCAATTATGCACCTCACATGAAACATACTGATTAACCACTTAACGACCGCCCACTGTAAATATATGTCAGCAGAATGGCACGGACAGGCACAATCACGTACCTGTACGTGCCTGCCTTCGTATGGGTGGGGGGTCCAATCGGACCCCCCTCCGGTACAGTGAGCGGCCGGGATCGCTTCGGGAGCAATCCGTGATGAGGGGGCCGCCATTCGATTCTGGCCATCCCCTCGCGATCGCTCCCGGCGAATCAAATGCTTCCTCTGCCTGTGTAATGTTTACACAGGCAGGAGGAAGTGTTGTCATCCCTCATGCGGCGCTCACATATACCGAGCGCCGCATGAGAGAAGACACAGAGGTTAGTGCACAAACACTACACTAACACCAGCACACATAGGTACATAAATCGCCCCCCCAGGCCCCCCGAGACACCCCCAGATCACCTCCCAGATCACCCCCCAGTCACAGTGTCACTGATTGCAGTGACCATTTATTTACTGATCACTGCAATCAGTGACATTTGTGACTGTAAAAGTGTCAGGGCAGTTAGTTTTAGGTCCAGTGTAGCCGCCTAACCCCGCCTTTTAAATGTTTTAACCCCTTGATCGCCCCCCCCCAGGTAACCCTTTCACCCCCTAGCACCGCTGTCACTAAGCGATCGTTTTTGTAAGGTACCTGTGATAGGTAGTGTCCGAAGTGGAACTTGTGTGCTGAGGATTCAGGCGAAAACGTAGTCAGGCAGATTAGGTTGGCAACAGATCAGGCAAAATGGTACACGATCGAAATCCAGAGAGTGGTCAGGCAGGCAAAGGTCATACACGAGCTGGCAGTGAAGTACAAAATCAGCAGGCTGGAGAGTAGTCAGGAATTCAGGCAGAAGTTCAACAGGAAAATCAGGATCAAAAGCAGTCACAACACCCAGGGAGCTATTCCACACAAACGGGCGCTGAGAGATAGCATCACTTCCTTTTTAAGGGCTGCTTTGATTGAAAATTGTCCACAGCTGGCAGCAGGTGGGGCTAGTGAGTCCAAGGTAATGTTTAACACTGAGAGGACATTTCCAAAAGTCCAGATCTGCTCAGTAGCGCAACAGGTAAGGCTGCAGCTTTGGGACCAGGAAGATCCCGGTTCAAATACACCCAGGTACATGACAGTTTTTCTGATCGCTGTCTTAGTGTCGGTGATGCCGATAGGTAGCCAGTTATTTTTTTTAGGTTCGTCGCAGGTTTTTATAGCGTCGGGTACCCCCATATATTACTTAATAAAGGTTTAACCCCTTGATCGCCCCCCCCAGGTAACCCTTTCACCCCATTTTGCCAGTGTCACTAAGCAATCGTTTTTCTGATCGCTGTCTTAGTATCGGTGATGCCGATAAGTAGCCAGTTATTTTTTTAGGTTCGCCGCAGGTTTTTATAGCTTCGGGTACCCCCATATATTACCCAATAAAGGTTTAACCCCTTGATCGCCCCCCCCAGGTAACCCTTTCACCCCCTAGCACCGCTGTCACTAAGAGATCGTTTGTTCTGATCGCTGTCTTAGTGTCGGTGATGCGATAGGTAGCCAGTTATTTTTTTTAGGTTCGCCGCAGGTTTTTATAGCATCGGGTACCCCCATATATTACCAAATAAAGGTTTAACCCCTTGATCGCCCCCCCAGGTAACCCTTTCACCCCCTTTTGCCAGTGTCACTAAGCGATCGTTTTTCTGATCGCTGTCTTAGTGTCGGTGATGCCGATAGGTAGCCAGTTATTTTTTTTAGGTTCGCCGCAGGTTTTTAAAGCGTCGGGTATCCCCATATATTACCTAATAAAGGTTTAACCCTCTGATTGCCCCTAGTTAACCCTTTCACCAGTGATCACCATATAAGTGTTACGGTTGACGCTGGTTAGTTAGTTTGCTTTTTATAGTGTCAGGGCACCCGCCGTATATAACCCAATAAAGGTTTAACCCCCTGATCGCCCGGTGGGTGATATCAATTAGGTTTTAGCGTCAGAGAGGGTCTGCGTCGCCCCATGCAGCGTCAGGTTAGTGCCAGTAACGCTAACACCCACGCGTGAAGCATACACCTCCCTTAGTGGTATAGTATCTGAACAGATCAATATCTGATCTGATCAGATCTATACTAGCGTCCCCAGCAATTTAGGGTTCCCAAAAACGCAGTGTTAGCGGGATCAGCCCAGATACCTGCTAGCACCTGCGTTTTGCCCCTCCGTCCAGCCCAGGCCACCCAAGTGCAGTATCGATCGATCACTGTCACTTACAAAACACAACACACATAACTGCAGCGTTCGCAGAGACAGGCCTGATCCCTGCGACTCCAGTGCTGTAGGAGATGATTTCACCACCACAGTTAAAAAAAAAAGCATATATGCCGAAGCATTGGGGCAGCAGGGGCAGAGGAGCGGAGGAGCGATTTTGCTCCTAATGCCGTGTACATACAGTCGAAATTTCGACGGAGGCTTGCCCGTGGAAAAGTCCGACCATGTGTGTGCGGCATAACTTTTGCGGGAGGATGCCCCCATGCTTCGGCATATATAAATGGTGCATGTATGCCCATCATTAGAAGTGGGTGGATGAAGGGCGGTATTCTAATGGTGGGCATACCCACCGATCAATCTCTTTTTTTCGTTCAGCCAACAGGCTGCATGAAAAAAAAGATTACAATACATGTCCAACAAGGACCAGCAACGTACTGGTATGTTGCTGGACTTTGATGCCTGCGGGTTTAGGTATCATCTTGGTATCATTCTTTTCAGCCAGCGGCCGGCTTTCATGTAAAAGCAATCCTAGTGGCTAATTAGCCTCTGGACTGCTTTTACAAGCAGTGGGAGGGAATGTCCCCCCCCCGGATATAAAAAGCGCCATTGGGAAATTGGGAAAGCATTTTATCACACCGATCTTGGTGTGGTCAGATGATTTGAGGGCAGAGGAAAGATCTAGGGTCTAATAGACCCCAGTTTTTTCCAAAAAAGAGTAGCTGTCACTACCTATTGCTATCATAGGGGATATTTACATTCCCTGAGATAACAATAAAAATGATAAAATAAAAAAAATATGGAAGGAACAGTTTAAAAATAAAATAAAAAAGCAAAATTAATAATAATAATAAAAAAAAAGCACCCCTGTCCTGCCCTGCTCTTGCACAATGGCGAACGCAAGCGTCGGTCTGGCGTCATATGTAAACAGCAATTGCATCATGCATGTGAGGTATCACCGCGAAGGTCAGATCGAGGGCAGTCATTTTAGCAGTAGACCTCCTCTGTAAATCTAACGTGGTACCCTGTAAAGGCTTTTAAAGGATTTCAAAAATGTATGTAGTTTGTCGCCAATGCGCGTTTGTGCGAAATTTTAAAGTATGTCGTGTTTGGTATCTATGTACTCGGCCTAAGATCATCTTTTTTATTTCATCAAACATTTTGGCAATATAGTGTGTTTTAGTGCATTAAAATTAAAAAAGTAGGATTTTTAAAACAGCTTACCTGTAAAATCCTTTTCTTGGAGTACATCACGGGACACAGAGCAGCATAGTCATTACTATGTGGGTTATATAGAATTACCTTCAGGTGCTGGCACTGGCAACTTCCAAAACAGGAAGTACCCTCCCCTATATAAGCCCCTCCCATCCGGGAGTACCTCAGTTTTGTAGCAAAGCAATACGTGTCCCCAAAAGAGGGGTGGGAGCTCTGTGTCCCGTGATGTACTCCAAGAAAAGGATTTTACAGGTAAGCTGTTTTAAAAATCCTACTTTCTTGTTCATACATCACGGGACACAGAGCAGCATAGTCATTACTATGTGGGACGTCCCAAAGCAATGCCACATGAGGGGGGGGATACACCATACATAAGCTGGGCGCCATCAGGCATGAGGATCTTTTGCGGCCTGCAACACACTGCGCCCAAAGGCGACATCCTCCTGACTTCTAACGTCCACCTGGTAGAACCTAGTAAACGTGTGTACTGAAGACCATGTTGCGGCCTTACAAATTTGCGCCAGGGAGGCCTGGTGATGCACTGCCCATGAAGTTCCAACTGCTCTCGTGGAGTGCGCCCTAACTTTGAACGGAGGCGGTCTACTTCTCAAGCCATAGGCTTGTATTATGACCTGTCGAATCCACTTCGCTAAAGTAGATTTTGATGCTGCCTGACCCTTTCTGGGGCCTTCCGGCAGAACAAACAAAGAATCCGTTCTACGAATCTGAGCAGTGGCTTTTAGATAAGCTTTAACTGCTCTTACTACATCCAAAGAATGCAATAACTTTTCCTCTACCGAGCTTGGTTTGGGGAAAAAAGAAGGAAGAACCACATCCTGGTTCAAGTGAAACCTCGATACCACCTTAGGAAGAAAGGCTGGGTGAGGACGTAATACTACTCTGTCCTTATGGATAACCAGATATGGCTCTTTACAGGACATGGCGGCTAATTCCGACACTCTTCTAGCCGAGCATATGGCTACTAAAAATATCAATTTCCTGGTGAGTAGAACCAAGGAAATGTGCCGCAAAGGTTCAAATGGCTGCTTCTGCAGAACCGACAGAACCAAATTTAGATCCCATGGGCATATGGGAGCCTTAATCGGTGGAATAATACGAGTCACACCTTGCATAAAGGATTTGACAAGTGAATGCATAGCCAGGGGCCTTTGAAATAGTATTGACAAGGCCGAAACCTGGCCCTTGATAGTACTTAAGGCAAACTTCCTGTCTACAGCCCACTGCAGGAAGTCCAGAATTCTGCCTATAACGTACTTACGTGGATGCCATTTTCTGGCCTCGCACCAAGTGATGTACGCCTTCCAAACTCTATAGTAGATCTGCCTGGATACAGGCTTCCTGGCATTGATTATAGTTGATACCACAGAGTTAGAGAGACCTCTCTTCTTTAGGATGTGGGATTCAATAGCCAGGCCGTTAAACTTAGAGTTAGTAAGGAAGGGTGGTATATCGTTCCTTGCGAAAGCAGGTCCGGACGACGTTGAAGGGTCCAAGGACTCCCCACAGACATTTTGATGATCTCCGCGTACCAGGCCCTTCGGGGCCCCGCTGGAGCCACCAGGATCACCGGCTTCTTCTCCAACCTGACTCTGCGAAGGAGTCGAGGCAACAATTGTAGCGGAGGGAATGCATATATCAGTCTGAACTGATCCCAAGGGAACACCAGAGCATCCGAGCCGCAAGCGAGGGGATCCCTTGTCCGGGAGACAAATCTGTCCACCTTTGCGTTGAATCTGGATGCTAGCAGATCTACATCCGGTGTTCCCCACCGCTGACATATTGCTCGGAAGACCTCGGGATGAAGGGACTATTCCCCTGGGCATAACTGTTGGCGACTCAGAAAGTCCGCCTTCCAATTCTCCACCCCTGGAATGAAGACAGCTGATATACATGGGACATGCTTTTCTGCCCATTCCAGGATGTGACTTACTTCCCTCTGGGCTGCACGACTCCTGGTGCCTCCCTGATGATTGATATATGCCACTGCTGTGGCATTGTCTGATTGAATTCTGACAGGGGACCCTTGGAGTCTGGATGTCCAGGCTACTAGAGCGTACCGGGCTGCTCGTATCTCTAAAAGATTGATGGGCAGGGTTTTTACTACATTTGACCATCTGCCCTGGAGAGACCATTGCTCCAGTACTGCCCCCCAGCCTATAAGGCTGGCATCTGTAGTGACCACCTTCCAAGATATCGGGCTGAAGGGTTTTCCCTTCTGGAGATTCTGGGGGATCAACCACCAGCAGAGACTCTTCCGAACGGAAGGGGACAAAGCCATCGGGAAGTCTAGAGCCTGAACTTTTCCGTTCCAGGCTGACAATATGGCCCTTTGTAAATTCCTTGAGTGGAATTGGGCGTATGGCACAGCTTCGAATGATGCTACCATCTTTCCTAGCAGCCTCATGCACAGGCGTATGGACGGCTGTCTTTTTGCACAAAGCAGACGGACCAAGGCCCTCAAAGAGGATACCTTGTCTAGAGGTAAGAAAATCTTCCTCTGGTCTGAATCCAGCCGTAGCCCTAGATATACCAGGTTTTTCACTGGCTGTAGGGCTGACTTGTCCAGGTTGATGACCCAACCGTGAGATTCTAGATACTTGATTGTATCGACAATTACCACTTCTAGCTTGGCAACTGAGTGGTCCATCAACAACAGGTCGTCTAGGTATGCCATTATCGTTACACCCCGTGTTCTTAGATCGGCCAACAGTGGGGCCAGAATTTTTGTGAACACTCGTGGTGCTGTGGCCAGACCGAATGGTAAGGCTCTGAACTGAAAATGGCGCCCTTCTACTGCAAAGCGTAGGAATTTTTGATGACCTGGAAAGATGGGAACATGCAAGTAAGCATCTTTGATGTCGATCGAGGCTAACCATTCCTCCCCTTGTAGGGCAGCGGTGACCGATCAGATCGACTCCATCCGGAAAGACCGGACGTTTAGAAATTTGTTTAGACTCTTTAGGTCCAATATGGGTCTTATGTCCCCGTTTGGCTTCGGGACTGTGAAAAGGTTTGAGTAGAAACCCAACCCCCACTCTTCCATAGGAACCTCCATAATTACTCCTTGGAGCAATAGTTGTTCTAACGCCAATAGGAGAGACCCTCTTTTCAGAGGGTCTCTTGGCATGCCTGACCACATAAAATGGGACGGAGGAGACTCTTTTAACTCCAACTTGTATCCCAGAGTTACTGCGGAGAGCACCCATCTGTCTTTGATCGTCTCCCGCCAGGTCTCTGCGAACAACTGAAGTCTTCCCCCCACCCGTTTGAGTGGGGGCAGCCCTTCATAGGCTTGACTTGGAGGCTGGTTTAGTACCTCTTCGGATCCAGGGCTTTTTATTACCCTGTGGCTGTCCCTGATTTTTACCTCCTGAGTTTGACCGAGGAGGCCGTCGGAACTGCTTAGTAGCAGACGTTGCAGGGATAGGAGAGGTAGTCCTCTTAAAAGATGGACCCCTAGACCTCTTTTTACTCGGTAAGAGAGTACTTTTACCACTGGAAATCTTCTGGATATACTTATCCAGGTCTTCGCCAAAAAGTCGTTCCCCATGAAATGGGAAGCTAACTAAGAGCTTCTTACAGGGAGATTCAGCAGACCAGTTTTTGAGCCACAGAAGCCTACGCATATGTACCAAAGACAGCGTGAGGCGGGAGGCCTGATGGATAGAATCCTTGATGGCGTCAACCGCAAAGCATAATGCTCTAGGCAGATCAGCCAGAGCCTGGGCCTGCTGGTCTGGCAAATCCCTCAGGACCATTTTCATTTGATCCTTTAAAGCTTGGCAGACCCCAATAGCTGCCACTGCTGGCTGTGTAACAGCCCCTGCTGTGGAAAAAGCAGATTTTAATAAAGATTCCAATTTTTTATCCACTGGATCTTTGAACATTTGAACATTATCTACTGGACATGTCAGTGATTTGTTCACAGAAGAGATGGCTGCATCCACCGTAGGAACATTCCATCTCTGGGTGAACTTTCCCTCCATGGGATAGATCACCGGAAACCTTTTAGGCGGAACAAATAGTTTATCAGGATGTTCCCAGTCCTGGTATATAAGTCCTTCCAATAATGGATGTATTGGAAAGGAGCAATTAACCTGGGGAGCTTTTAGCGACCCCAATGAGGAGACAGCAGTAGTTGATGGTTCAACAAGAGGCATTTTAAATGCAGATCGAACCATGTCAGTTAGGGTCTGGACCCACAATCTTTCAGTCTGTGATGCTGAAAATGGTTCATCTACTGTCGATTCCTCAAAAACAGAGCTAACCTCCTCCTGATCCCCTTCAGGTAGGTCGGTCCCTTCCTGGGACTGTTGCTCTGCCAACAGGCACTCTAATGGAGGTGATGGAGATCTGGCGCGCTTTCTTTCCTGTAGAGAAGAAGCGATCAATGCAGCCAATCTCTGCTCCAATCCCTCCAGAGTTGAGGAAAAAACCTCCTCTGTTATATATGCAGGAGCAGGTGGACTGAGGACAGCCGCAGTACCTGGCACTCCCGGGGGTTCCTTATGGGTATTAACCTCTGATTTCTCAGGGGAGGAGGGTGCAGATGACTGCTCCAGATCCTCAGAGCCCGATGGAGACCCCCTACACTTCCTGAGAGGTATATCTCGGAGTTTTTTAGGCGGCATATTCCTTAGTTCAAAGCTGAGGTATTCCAGCCGCAATACACCCCTTACTGAAATAGTCTAATGCAATTTGCTGCTATGTACATCAGTGGGTGTCTACTAATGCGTCTTTCTGGGGATGCCTGTATCAACCGCCCGCTGTAAGCCCCTATACCATGCTACCAGCTCCTTTTCATGCTCTGTGTCCATAGCAAGCAGCGTGGACTGAGTCCTTTTATCTTGCTGGGACGCCCGCACATGCGCAGAAGCGCTGGGCGCACAGAGCGCGTCATCCGCCAGGCTCCGCCCCCTTTTTTGAAGCTAAACCTTATAAAAGGAAAGCATGTGTGCGCGCGCGCGTGCACGTGTGCGCTCTTGGCGCCATGTAGGGAGAGGAGCCAGGGTCCCTGTTTCACCAGGACTCAGGGATGGAAGGAAACTACTTGGCAGCATGACAGAGGAATGCAGCTTCCCTGATAGAGAGCTCACTCATCTGCCTGGACTTTCACCATGGAAGGAATAGTCCCAAGAAAAAAGACGTTCCACAGCGGCCTCTAGTGGACAAACACAGGTACCGCACCTTTGTCTTTTTTTTTTTTTTTTTTTTAAAACCTCCTTTATGAAAAAACATTTCCAGGTTTACAGTTTTTTTAAAATTTCCCTTATGAAAAAACATTTCTAGGATTTCTTAGGCATATACAGCTATTAGCGGGAATACCCTTTAGGTAACAGGCAGAAAGACATATTAGGCTTGGGGGTCCCCTCAATAGAACCAAGTTCCTGAGGGGCCCCCACTTACCTTTTCCCCGCCGCAGGACTTTGTTTGGTCCACAGAAGCCCAAACTTCACCTCTCACGGCAGGCATTGTACTAGACCTTCAGGGACCGGGTTCCCAAGGATTCCACTCCCCTGGACCTGTATAGCACCCTGCACAGATAGCCTCTTGGTTTTGGGTATGACCAGAGCTCTGGATCCCAGGGTCCAGCCCTCCTAAGAGAGGCATTACAGGCAAAACCCTGCTCTTCTCTGCAAGGCCCGGGTACCGACCGTTTAGCTATGAAGCTTTTTTTGGTCGGATCCGGAATAGCTTGCTAAGGCCCAGAGAACCTGTACACAAGCCCAGATGAATACATGTTAACCTTGGCCAACACCTTAGACACTGGCAAAAAACTGAGGTACTCCCGGATGGGAGGGGCTTATATAGGGGAGGGTACTTCCTGTTTTGGAAGTTGCCAGTGCCAGCACCTGAAGGTAATTCTATATAACCCACATAGTAATGACTATGCTGCTCTGTGTCCCGTGATGTATGAACAAGAAAAGTGTATTTTTTCCCCAAAAAATGCGTTTGAAAAATCGCTGCGCAAATACTGTATGGAAAAAAAATGCAACACCCACCATTTTAATCTGTAGGGCCTTTGCTTTAAAAAAATATATAATGTTTGGGGGTTTAACATAATTTTCTTGCAAAAAAAAAATGTTTTCATGTAAACAAAAAGTGTCAGAAAGGGCTTTGTCTTCAAGTGGTTAGAAGAGTGGATGTAAGCTTCCTAATGTTGTGTATAAAATGCCAGGACAGTTCAAAACCCCCCCAAATGACCCCATTTTGGAAAGTAGACACCCCAAGCTATATACTGAGAGGCATGTCGAGTCCATTGAATATTTTATATGTTGACACAAGTTGCGGAAATAAGACAATTTATTTTTAATTTAGATTTTTTTTGCACAAAGTTGTCACTAAATGATATATTGCTCAAACATGCCATGGGAATATGTGGAATTACACCCCAAAATACATTCTGTTGCTTCTCCTGAGTACGGGGATACCACATGTGTGAGACTTTTTGGGAGCCTAGCCGCGTACGGGACCCCAAAAACCAAGCACCTCCTTCAGGCTTTCTAAGGGTGTAAATTTTTGATTTCACTCCTCACTGCCTATCACAGTTTCGGAGGCCATGGAATGCCCAGATGGCACAAAACCACCCCAAATTACCCCATTTTGGAAAGTAGACACCCCAAGCTATTTGCTGAGAGGTATGGTGAGTATTTTGCAGATCTCGCTTTTTGTCACAAAGTTTTGAAAATTGAAAAAAAAAAAAAATATTATTTTCTTTCTTTATTTTCAAAAACATATGAGAGCTGTAAAATACTCACCATGCCTCTGAGCAAATAGCTTGGGGTGTCTACTTTCCAAAATGGGGTCATTTGGGGGGGTTTTGTGCTATTTTGGCATTTTATGGCCTTTGAAACTGTGATAGGTAGTGAGGAGTGAAATCAAAAATTTGTGCCCTTAGAAATCCTGAAGGTGGTGCTTGGTTTTCGGGGTCCCGTACGCGGCTAGGCTCCTAAAAAGTCCCACACATGTGGTATCCCGGTACTCAGGAGAAGCAGCAAAATGTATTTTAGGGTGCAATTTCACATATAACCATGGCATGTGTGAGCAATATATCATTTAGTTACAACTTTTTTGATTTCTAAGGGCACAAATTTTTGATTTCACTCCTCACTACCTATCACAGTTTCGAAGGCCATAAAATGCCAAAATAGCACAAAACCCCCCCAAATTACCCCACTTTGGAAAGTAGACACCCCAAGCTATTTGCTCAGAGGCATGGTGAGTATTTTACAGCTCTCATTTGTTTTTGAAAATAAAGAAAGAAAATATATATATTTTTTTTTAAATTTTCAAAACTTTGTGACAAAAATTGAGATCTGCAAAATACTCACCATACCTCTCAGCAAATAGCTTGGGGTGTCTACTTTCCAAAATGGGGTCATTTGGGGAGGTTTTGTGCCATCTGGGCATTCCATGGCCTCCGAAACTGTGATAGGCAGTGAGGAGGAGTGAAATCAAAAATTTACACCCTTAGAAAGCCTGAAGGCGGTGCTTGGTTTTTGGGGTCCCGTACACGGCTAGGCTCCCAAAAAGTCTCACACATGTGGTATCCCCGTACTCAGGAGAAGCAGCAAAATGCATTTTGGGGTGCAATTTCACATATAACCATGGCATGTGTGAGCAATGAATCATTTAGTGACAACTTTTTGTAATTTTTTTGTTGTTGTCATTATTCAATCACTTGGGACAAAAAAAAAATTCAATGGGCTCAACATGCCTCTCAGCAACTTCCTTGGGGTGTCTACTTTCTAAAATGGGGTCATTTGGGGGGGGGGTTGTGCTATTTTGGCATTTTATGGCCTTCGAAACTGTGATAGGTAGTGAGGAGTGAAATCAAAAATTTGCGCCCTTAGAAATCCTGAAGGCGGTGCTTGGTTTTCGGGGGCCCGTACGCGGCTAGGCTCCCAAAAAGTCCCACACATGTGGTATCCCCGTACTCAGGAGAAGCAGCAAAATGTATTTTGGGGTGCAATTCCACATATAACCATGGCATGTGTGAGCAATATATCATTTAGCGACAACTTTTTGTATTTTTTTTTTAACTCATTATTCAATCACTTGAGACAAAAAAAAAATATTCAATGGGCTCAACATGCCTCTCAGCAATTTCCTTGGGATGTCTACTTTCCAAAATGGGGTCATTTGGGGGGGTTTTGTACTGCCCTGCCATTTTAGCACCTGAAGAAATGAGATAGGCAGTCATAAATTAAAAGCTGTGTAAATTCCAGAAAATGTACCCTAGTTTGTAGACGCTATAACTTTTGCGCAAACCAATAAATATACGCTTATTGACATTTTTTTTACTAAAGACATGTGGCTGAATACATTTTGGCCTAAATGTATGACTAAAATTGAGTTTATTCGATTTTTCTTATAACAAAAAGTAGAAAATATAATTTTTTAAAAAAAAATTCAGTTTTTCCGTTTATATCGCAAAAAAAAAAAAAGGGAAAGGCAATCAAATACCATTAAAAGAAAGCTCTATTTGTGGGAAGAAAAGGACGCAAATTTAGTTTGGGTACAACATTGCATGTCCGCACAATTTCCAGTTAAAGCAGCGCAGTGCCAAATTCTGAAAACACCTCTGGTCCTTTAGCTACAAAATGGTCCGGGGCTTAAGTGGTTAAAGCCAAGGTCTGTCTGGCAGGCTTGCAATTATTATCTAATACCATTATAGTCTTTGTCTGCTTATGTGAATCCTGAACAACATTTTGGGGTTTGTTTACTAAGGTAGTAGAGGCTACCTTAGTAATAAAAGAACTGACCCTGACCTTTGACCCAAACACTAATCCTGGCACTAACCTAGTTTAAACCTTGATCTAGGTATTTTTTTTGTATTTTACTTTTTTATTATTGTTATTATTTATTTATGTATTTATTACACACACTTTTTTTTCTCTCTCTGCAAGGAAAGAGAGAGATACAATGTAATACTCTCCTCCATTCACAGAGAAAACATGGGCGGTGGGTTTCACAGTGACTGATCAATCTCCAATCAGAGGCTAGCACAGTGATCAGGTGACCTGGAATTGGGTGTTTCGGGTCACGATCGCTAGTACTGGGCTCAGGGATCTTGTTGAGATGCTGGTCCCTGTGCTGGGATTGCACCGTTTGCCCAATCTAGTGGGGCCGCATATTTGTGTGAGGTCCGTGGCAAGGGGTTAAATAGACAATTGTGGTTGAAAATATCCTTTTTTTAATTTCCCTTGCACATGATTGGGTATCTTTACACAGTGTTTAATTCAAACACTTTGTTAAAGCGGTGTTCCAGCCCCGATTTTTTTTTTTTTTTAAGTCAGCAGCCTCAAACACTGTAGCTGCTGACTTTTAATAAGGACACTTACCTGTCCTAGGTGCCCGCGATGTCGCCCCCCTGAGGCCGATCCCTCGATCGTGGCAGGTCCCAGCGCCACCATCCTCACTAAGGGAAACAGGCAGTGGAGCCTTGTGGCTTCACTGCCCGTTTCCTACTGCGCATGCGCGAGTCGTGCAGCGCTTTATGAATGGGTGGCTGTTCTCTGGGATACACACAATTCCCAGAAGACACCGTGCCCCATTCCCCAGAAGACAACACGAGGAGGACAAGAATGAAGACCAGCCGCGGACTAGGAAGAGGCAGATTAGGAAGATCTGCCTAGCAACCGCCATTTCTGGTAAGTACAACATTTTTATTTCTTCTTTTTTTGGAGCATTTTTATGTCATTTTTTTTTTTTTAGGGTGGACCTCCACTTTAAGTAAAGTTGGGTGATTGTAATGATTTAAACAGAAAAAAAAAAGATATCTTTATCAAGCTAAATTTGCAATTCATTCATTGCAGTATAAAAAAAAGGATGCAATAGATGCTGCAAAAGCCCTGTGCATGCATAGGCAGCAAGTACAGATACAGTGGGGCAAAAAAGTATTAAGTCAGCCACCAATTGTGCAAATTCTCCCACTTCACCATAGTGGAGTTTGGAGTGTAAGGCCTCGTACACACGGCCGAGATTCTCGTTGAGAAAAACATGTCGTTTTTTTCGACGAGATTCTTGGACAAGAAACTTGTCCCGGCCGAGTGTACACACGCTCGTTTCAAAGAACCCGCGGTTCTTTGAAAGGAGTGTACGCGGTGACGTCATCGACTACGTCGAGCATGCGCTCGTCACATTCGATGCCGTCGCCGCCATCTTGGTATACCCTACGTATGCCTAGGAAGCTACCGCGCATGCGTCAAATTCATTTCGAACATGCGCGGGCTTCCGGGCGGACAGGTAAGTGTACACACACTCACTTTTCTCGTCGAGAAACACGCCGAGGAGAATCTCGACGAGAAAATAGAGAGCAGGTTCTCTATTTTCTCGTCGAGGTTTCTTGTCGGTTTTCTCGACGAGAAACACGCTAGCAGCGTACACACGACCGATTTACTCGGCAAGTCCTCTCTGCCAGCAAGTTTCTTGCTGGTTCTTGCCGAGAAAATCGGTCGTGTGTACGAGGCCTAACTGTTTGAGGTTGTGGACAGGTGTCTTTTATACTGATAACAAACAGGTGCCATTTATACAGGTAATGAGTGGAGGACAGAGGAGCCTCTTAAAGAAGAAGATACAGGTATGTAAGAGCCAGAAATCTTGCTTGTTTGTAGGTGACCAAATACTTATTTTCCACCATAATTTGCAAATAAATTCTTTCCAAATCAGACAATGTGATTGTCTGGATTTGTTTCCACATTTTGTCTCTCATAGTTGAGGTATACCTATGATGACAATTACAGGCCTCTCTCATCTTTTTAAGTGGGAGAACTTGCACAATTGGTGGCTGACTAAATTCTTTTTTGCCCCACTGTATGCCACATTACTTGTAATACAATTTTGTCAGAAAGGTGATTAATTTAATGTTTTGGGAGGGTTGGAAATGACTACGGATAAGGTGACGTACATGGGTTCATTTTGCGAGAGGTTCAAGTGAAATGTGCTGAAGTTCTGAATGTTAATCCAAACTCTATTAAAGGCAATGGGGGCCAAGTTTTCAAAGCCCAACTCTGGGCAAATTTATTTTCCCAGGCAATCAGGCTGTGCCCGCACTGCATGGGTCACCTGTTAATTTTTTTAGGGGTGAGCACAAAGCTTAAAGTGGAAGTAAACCCTTCTATCATTTTCAGGCAAGGAAGCTGCCATCTTGGCCTCTGTTTAATCTTCAACTGCCATGATGCTGCACATGTGATCAGTTATGACACCAGCCATTGGATGGTTTGACACTTTGGTTGAGAGCACAACCAATGTGACAGGCATGCCGGGAATGTAACTGCTTTTTGAAACTGTTAAATCGATGGGTTTACTTCCGCTTTAAACTCACCTGATCTGCCGCTCCTCTGGAAAACTGCACTCCCCCATGGTCCAGCATTGGACTGTTCCTGTCTATGGAGCGAGCGCTGAGCATTTTCAAGACTGCTGGAGTACGGGTGGTGCCAGACCGGTCTTGTGTGGGGAGGATCAATGCATCAAGTAAGTATATCTCCGATGTCCTCTCCCCTAGAATAAAATGAGCAGTTAACCAGTGCAGTGCAGACACAGCCCCACTGCACAGGGGAAAAAAATCCTTGGGTTTAGCTTTAAAATCAGTTCTGGACAATTTCTAGACTAATAGACAAGGGATTGTCAAACAAATGGCATGAGGTTACTGCCCTTGGAAACATGTACAAACACAAAAAAAAATACTGTTTGGCAAGGGGCAGTGATTTTAATAATGTTTAGCGTTAAACATTAAAAATGCTCTTTTAACTACTTGCTTCCTGAGTCTATTCTGACACATCTCACATAAATGTAAAAATCAGCTTTCGTTTGCTAGAAAATTACTTAGAACCCCAAAACATTTAATATTTTTTAGGCATGGATCCTAAAGAATAAAATTACGTGGTGACAGGGGAGCTTTAACATTTTTTGGATTTTTTTTTTTTTACACTGTCTCTTAAATTTATTTTTTTCTCGACTTTATTGCTCTTGCTCATCCTTTTATTATGTTGCTCATCCCTTCTGATAGCATGGGCAGTGACGGGTTCTCTTTACTAAAACATCTGGGTCTTATAGATCTCAGATCTCTGCTCTGCCCTTAAAAGCATCTAAACCAGGGGTCTCAAACTGGCGGCCCTCCAGCTGTTGCGAAACTACAAGTCCCATGAGGCATTGCAAGACTTGGCAGTTACAAAGCATGACGACCTTTAGGCATAGGCATGATGGGACTTGTAGTTCCGCAACAGCTGGAGGGCCACCAGTTTGAGACCCCTGATCTAAACAAACCAAGATCAGCTTGATCAGATGCTTTTACAGGCTGGTAACAGCCTGTTTACATTAGACCGAAACTGGAAGTGACAAAATACTTATCGCTTCCGGTTTCTTAGACCATAGGGATGATCTGGTATATTGTAGTCCTTGGTAATCTCTATGGTAGCCAGGCAGAACTGCCGGCTTTAGTCCTGGGTGGGACAGGAGAGCCCAGGAAGGCAGCAATAAGCCGCTGGGGGGACCCCCTTCTGCCACATGTAAAAGTGATCCAGTAGCTATCTAGCTGTTAGGATCGCTTTTCCTTTTTTTTAGCATTGCTGGCTGAAAACACTGATACTGGGGCCATGATTGCACCTGTAAAAATTGCACACCTGTACGATGTATACAATGTACTACAGCAAAAGTGACATTAGCAAAGAAATACAGGTAAATGCCATTGAAATTATATTGCAAATTTGCTGAGAGGAACTTCCTCTATATTTGTTCATATTTTTGCAGGGGTTTGCACAGGCTGGGATTGCATTGGCAACTCATCTTGGATAAAGTATTCATATTGGATTAAGTATTGCACTTCGGCTCAGCACTTCAGCGAATGCACAGAGTGAATATCCACAACAGACTTCTGCAGAACACTAAACAGACTACAGGTGACCTGATTCTCCATCAAACTTTCATCTCTCATCCAGGCTTCCTTTCAATCTCACCACTCTATATCATTCTATATCATGCACTCCCTACTTTTCCTACTCGTAGTTGCATCCTCTCTCCTTAAATTCTCATTCCTTCATCCATCTTCTCCACCTCACAGCTTGTATATATCCCCCTCACTCCTGTCCTCACCTTATTACTGCAGGTATCAGCTCCTGCTAATTCTGAACCCATATACCAATAAAACCTGCAGGACACTAGGACATGCCCCCCCACATAAGTCACACTCCCATATAACCTCTCTCACCCTTCTGCTTCTCCTAACTTGTGGAGATATTTGCCCAAATCCTGGACCACCATCAATTACCTTCAGACAACATACCCAGCACCCTCCATCCTCTGATAGCAGCCGCAATCCACACAATCTCATTTCTATTCCTCTTCAGCCCAGAACCAGCCTTCCCTTCTCCTGTGCCCTTTGGAATGCCCACTCTGTTTGTAACAAACTTACCACCGTTCATGACCTATTTATTACAAACTCCCTGAACCTACTTGCAATTTCTGAGACCTGGATTCAAGAATCTGACCTTCCTTCTCCTGCTGCTCTCTCCTATGGTGGCCTCCTGTGGACTCACACTCCCAGGCTTAGTGGACGAAAAGGAGGTGGTGATGGAATCCTCCTATCCCCTCAAAGCACTTTTCAGGTTCTTCATTCACCCCCCTCTCTGTCCCTCTCCTCATTTGAAGCTCACTGTATTTGTTTATTTTCTCCAGTTTCATTGAGAATTGCTGTGATCTATCAGCCTCCTGGACCAGTATCACGCTTCCTTGATGACTTCTCTGCCTGGCTACCCTACTTTCTCTCTTCTGAAATTCCAACAATCATTCTTGGTGACTTCAACATCCCTGTTAATCGTAACACTCCCGCTACTTCTAAACTGCTAAGCCTAACCTCCTCTTTTGACCTAAAACAATGGACAAATGCTTCTACTCACACTGTTGGCAACTGCCTTGACCTCATATTCTCCTACCTATGCAATCCGCACAACCTCTCCAATATTCCTTTTCCTTTTTCTGATCACCACCTTATTAGTTACACTATCTCCCTGTCTGCCTCCTCCTTGCCTTCCAACTACAAAACTATTACTCGTAGAAACCTTCGCCATCTTAACCCTTCTCTTCTTTTTTCTGCTACAGATTGTCTCGACAAAATCTCATCCTTGTCCTGCCCCAACTTGGCCACTTCTATCTACAACAGTTCACTGTCGTCCACCCTGGATACCTTTGCCCCCCTCACTACACACAGAATCAGGCCCCAACCGCTACAACCCTGGCAGACAGACAATACCAGAAGCCTCAAAAACGTTGCCGCGCTCTTGAGCGTCTGTGGCGTAAAACTAAGTCACAGCAAGTTTTCAGCCAATATAAATCTGCCCTCCAAAAATACCATTCCTGCCTCCACACTGCCAAACAGACCTACTTTATCACTCTCAGTAACACCCTCTCACGCAGTCCTCGTCAACTCTTTTCTACCTTTACCACTCTACTTCGTCCTCCATTACCTCCACCCACTAACTTACTCACTGCCCAGGAGATTGCTAATCACTTCAAAAATAAGATTGAGACAATTCGTCTCGAGATCTCGGCTCTACAGATATCTCCCTTACTCTTCACTCCTTGTCCTCCTGCACTATCAATACTTCCCTCTTTTAACCCAGCTACTATAGCGGAAGTCGTTAAACGCCCACCTAACCTCCTGCCCCCTGGACCCTGTTCCTTCTCAAATACTACGATCACCATCTGACTCTATCCTACACTCTTTAACTCATATCTTCAACCTCTCACTCGCTACTGGCATCTTCCCCAACCCTCTAAAACATGCGCTAGTCACTTCCATACCAAAAAAGCCCTCACTAGACCCCACCAATCTTAACAACCTAAGACCCATCTCTTTACTTCCTTTTGCCTCCAAACTCCTTGAACGTTTAGTCTACAACCGACTGAGCAACCACCTCTTTGAGAATAACCTTCTTGATCCCCTTCAGTCTGGATTTCGCCCACAGCACTCCACAGAAACTGCCCTCCTAAAACTTACAAACGACTTGCTAACAGCAAAAAGCAACGGTCATTATTCCATACTCTTATGCCCCATACACACGATCGTTTTTCATGCCGTTAAAAATGCCATTAAAAAAAATGGCCATTAAAAATGATCGTGTGTAGGCTCCAGAGCATTTTTAACGACGTGAAAAACGGCCATTAAAAATTTCGAACATGCTCTCTTTTTTCACGTCGTTTTTCATGTCGTTTTTTTTAACAACGTGAAAAACGATAGTGTGTATGCTTTAACGACGTGAAAAAAACGTGCATGCTCAGAATCAAGTATGAGACAGGAGCGCTCGTTCTGGTAAAACTAGCGTTCGTAATGGAGATAGCACATTCGTCACGCAGTCACGGACTGAAAAGCACGAGACTGAAAAGAGCGAATCGTCGCTCAACAAACTTTACTAACATGAAGGGTGGCGCCATTCGAACGGAACTTCCCCTTTATAGTGCCGTCGTACGTGTTGTACGTCACTGCGCTTTGCTTGATCATTTTTTTAAATGATCGTGTGTACGCAAGACAGGCTTGAGAGGAAACATGAAAAAAAACGACGTGAAAAACGGCAAGAAAAACAATGGCAAGAAAAACGATCGTGTGTATGGGGCATTACTCTTGGACCTTTCCGCTGCCTTTGATACAGTTGACCACCCCCTCCTCCTCAAAAAACTCAATTTGCTTGGTCTCCATGGCTGCACTCTCCATTGGTTCGAATCTTACCTATCTCACCGCACCTTCAATGTCACTTACAACTCCACTTCCTCCTCTCCAACTCCTCTTACCGTTGGGGTCCCCCAAGGTTCTGTCCTTGGACCTCTGCTATTCTCAATCTACACATCCTCCCTGGGTCAGCTGATAGCCTCCCATGGCTTCCACTACCATTTATATGCTGACGACACCCAAATCTATCTCTCTACCCCTCTACTCACCCCATCAATCTCCTCATGCATCACGGATTTACTAACAGACATATCAGCCTGGATGTCAAACCACTTCCTCAAACTGAATCTATCTAAAACTGAGCTCTTAATATTTCCTCCCCCACGTTCCCCTTCCCCTGACTTCTCTATCAAGATCAATGGCACATCAATCAGTCCGTCCCCACATGCCAGGGTGCTAGGGGTAACCTTAGACTCTGAACTGTCCTTTCACGCCCACATTAAATCCCTGTCCAAATCATGCCGCCTTGGCCTCCGCAACATTTCCAGAATACGCCCCTTTTTAACTAATGACACCACTAAGCTTCTAATTCACTCCCTGGTCATCTCTCGCCTTGACTACTGCAACTCCCTCCTCATTGGATTACCTTTACATAGACTATCCCCCCCTTCAGTCCATCATGAATGCTGCTGCAAGACTCATACACCATACCAACCATTCAGTGTCCTCCACCCCTCTCTGCCAATCCCTCCACTGGCTCCCACTCACCCAACGAATAAAATTCAAAGTACTAACAATAATTTACAAAGCCACCCACAACTTGGCCCCCAGCTACATCACTAACCTAGTCCCAAAATACCAACCAAGACGCTCTCTTCGGTCCTCCCAAGACCTTCTGCTTTCTAGCTCCCTTGTCGCCTCCTCCCATGCTCGCCTGCAGGATTTCTCCAGAGCTTCTCCCATCCTTTGGAACTCCCTACCCCAATCTGTCCGACTGTCCCCTAATTTATCCATATTTAGATGATCCCTGAAAACTGTACTCTTTAAAGAAGCCTATCCTGCTTCTAACTAACTTGTACTTCCTCCATCAGCTCATCCCCCACAGCTATTACCTTTTGTATCAATTGACCCTCCCTTTTTAGATTGTAAGCTCTAATGAGCAGGGCCCTCTGATTCCTCTTGTACCAAATTGTAATGTAACTGTAATGTCTGCCTTTATTTTGTAAAGCGCTGCGCAAACTGTTGGCGCTATATAAACCCTGTATAATAATAATAATAATAATAATAATAATTTTTTCACAGATTTTTGAATACAAAACAGTTTACTTTTTCTTGTAGTTTCTAGTGAAATAAATTATAAGTATTGTAAGCAGACAACATGTCCCACTCTGATAGAATGGAAAGGGGAAGTAGATGTAATAATGGAAGCAGAAAGATGGGTGTCTAAGATAAGAAATCAACAGGAGGAATATAAGAAAATATGGATAGGATGGGAATTCCATGCCCCAGAAATAGAAAGAGGTTAAAAATAGAGTACCAGGATAATACCCCATGACCCCCCCCCCCCCCAAAGGGAACACAATGTTACACACTTAGGATAAACTGCAACATTTTTTTTTTTTTTTATGTAAGTGAGTTAAGTTTGTGATGAATGTGGGAGGAATAACCTCCCCCCCCCCACCCGGCATCTCCACCTCATCCGCCTGAACGCAGGAATTCCATCTCTCACGAGATATTTTTATTTTTTTGGAAGGAGAAGGGAAGGAAGGGTCACTTTACATACTAAGTGAGTAGATAATATACACATAACATAGTGATCAGACTGATGGTCCGAACATATTGAGTAGATAACAGACAATATACACACTAAATATAGGAGGGGTGGGGGGGCTGTTGTGGTTCTTTTTTTTTTTTTTTTTTTGGGGGAAGGGAAGGGTCACTTATACACTAAATATATACTGTAGATATAAACTCATTCAAATAAAATAGTATGGAGAGCACAGCAATTAGACTGAGCTGTAAGAGCACATGAAATTCACATAGAACAGATATGAGGGGGGAGGGAGGGGGAGTTTTTTTTTTTAAAACATATATTATTTTTTTTCTTAATTTTTTCCCATGCGTCGGGCGGAGGGATGGGAATAAATGGCGGTGGGGAGGCATTTCCACCTTTATATGGTTTATGTGAGAATATGAATTGTAATTAGTGTTGAGCGAACCCGAACTGTAAAGTTCGGGTCCGTACCGAACTTTAACTTTTTCCCGAACCCGAACCCGGACTTTGCCCAAAAGTCCGGGTTCGGGTTCGGGTTCGGCAATCTAATTACGCATTTAGAAATGCTTCAGGGGCCAGCCAATCACCTTTTGATTAGCTGGTGTGCCCTTAGAGGCCATCATAGCCATGCCTACTAATGGCATGGCTGTGATTGGTCAGTGCAACATGTGACCCAGCTTCTATATAAGCTAGAGGCACACAGCACACATGTCACTCTGCTTCAGAATAGATAGGGAGAGGATCTAGTCTGCTGCTGCTGCTTTTAGGGAGAGATAGAAAGATAGATGAGGTAGTCCTGATTCTACAATCTGAGGGGAAAGATAGAGAGATAGTGTAGTGTAGGGCCAGGTTCCTGTGTTGGTGCTTTCAGGGAGAGAGAATATTATATAGGAGTCCAGATTCAGAGATTAAAATCAGCGATCTGCATAGGTTTACCTATTTGTGTTGCAGTGCAGACTTTTTACACTGCCATGAGCCCAGTGTCAGAGAAAATCTAACTTTTAGGGGGAAAAAAAAAGGCACTTTATTGTGCTCTTTTCCAAAAGACCCATAGGGCAAAAAAAAAAAAAAAAAAAGCATTTTATTTTGCTCGTGCAAAAAAAGACCCGTTTAGGGCAAAAAAAAAAAAATTTGCACTTTAATGTACGCTTGCAAAAAACGCCGTTTAGGGGCACAAAAAAAAGTTTGCAGTGTGTTATACATATTTTGAGGTGTGTGAAATAAACAATTTCTATATAGTTTTCTCCTACTGTGCTATACTAAAAAAACTAAAAAATTTTTGAATAGCATTTTCTGCAGTTCTGTAGCTGTGCGATTCAGCGGTTACGTACTGTGGGTGTGTTCTGCTCTTCCAAAAAAATGCCGTTTAGGGGCACAAAAAAAGTTTGCAGTGTGTTATACATATTTTGAGGTGTGTGAAATAAACAATTTCTATATAGTTTTCTCCTACTGTGCTATACTAAAAAAACAAAATTTTTTTTGAATAGCATTTTCTGCAGTTCTGTAGCTGTGCGATTCAGCGGTTACGTACTGTGGGTGTGTTCTGCTCTTCCAAAAAACGCCGTTTAGGGGCACAAAAAAAAAGTTTGCAGTGTGTTATACATATTTTGAGGTGTGTGAAATAAACAATTTCTATATAGTTTTCTCCTACTGTGCTATACTAAAAAAACAACATTTTTTTTGAATAGCATTTTCTGCAGTTCTGTAGCTGTGCGATTCAGCGGTTACGTACTTTGGTTGTGTTCTGCTCTTCTAAAAAAACGCCGTTTAGGGCACAAAAAAAAGTTTGCAGTGTGTTATACATATTTTGAGGTGTGTGAAATAAACAATTTCTATATAGTTTTCTCCTACTGTGCTATACTAAAAAAACAACATTTTTTTTGAATAGCATTTTCTGCAGTTCTGTAGCTGTGCGATTCAGCGGTTACGTACTTTGGTTGTGTTCTGCGCTTCCAAAAACACCCATTTAGGGCAAGATCCTAAATTTTGAAAATATGAGGAGAAGGTCAAAGGGACGTGGTGGCCCCGGTCGTGGTGCTGCTGGTGGAGCTCCTGTTGCAGGGAGAGGACGTGGTGGATCTGTGCCACAAGTGAAACACCTTCCTCAGGTGCGAGTAGGCGACCGAGCCTGCGGCGGTATTTTGTCGCGCCTAATGAGGCTGTACGAATGTTTAGGCCAGGACAAGTACAGGCGATAGTAGATTGGGTTGCTGACAGTGCCTCGGGTTCCTTCACATTGTCTCCCACCCACTCTTCTGATGAAAGAACAGAGTTGGCACCTGAAACCCATGTCCATCAGTCTTTCACCTCACCCCCTTGCAAATCAGCCAAGCAGTCTGAGCCCCAAATCATGCAGCAGTCTCTTCTGCTTTTCGATGACTCTGTTAGCAGGGTTTCCCAGGGCCATCCACCTAGCCCTGCCCCAGAAGTGGAAGAGATTGAGTGCACCGATGCCCAACCACTTATGTTTCATGATGAGTACATGGGAGGACCATCGCAGTACGTCTCGGATGATGACGAAACACAGGTGCCAACTGCTGCTGCTTTCGCAATTGTGCAGACAGACAAGGAGGGCAGGGGTGAAGACTGGGTGGAAGATGATGTGGAGGACGATGAGGTCCTCGACCCCACATGGAATCAACGTTATGCAGGTGACCAGTGTAGTTTGGAGGAAGAGGCGGTGGTCGCACAGAGCCACCAGCACAGCAGAAGAGGGAGCAGGGTGCAAAAGCGGAGCGTCTGTCAGCTAGACAGTATGTCTGCTACTGCCCAACGCAGCAAGGGACCGAGCACACCAAAGCCAGGTCCAAGGAGTTCCCCAGCGTGGCAGTTCTTCACACAATGTGCTGATGACAAGACACGAGTGGTTTGCACGCTGTGCAATCAGAGCCTGAAGCGAGGCATAAACGTTCTCAACCTGAGCACAACCTGCATGACCAGGCATCTAAGTGCAAAGCACGAGCTGCAGTGGAGTAGACACCTCAAAAACCAAGAAAGGTCTCTGGCTCCTCCTGCTTCCTCTTCTGCTGCAGTCTCGGCCTCTTCATCCACCTCTGTAATGACAGTGGCACCTGCCACCCCGCAAACAGAGGATCTGCCAGCAACACTACCACCTGGGTCACCAACCATCTCCACAATGTCCCATGGAAGCGTTCAGCTCTCTATCTCCCAAACATTGGAGCGGAAGAGGAAGTACCCCCCTAGCCACCCGCGATCCCTGGCCCTGAATGCCAGCATTTCAAAACTCCTGGCCTTTGAAATGCTGTCATTCCGTCTGGTGGAGACGCAGAGTTTTAAAAGCCTGATGGCATTGGCTGTCCCACAGTACGTCGTGCCCAGCCGCCACTATTTTTCCAGGCGAGCCATCCCTTCCCTGCACAACCAAGTGGGGGACAAAATCAGGTGTGCACTGCGCAACGCCATCTGTGGCAAGGTCCACCTAACTACGGATGCGTGGACCAGTAAGCACGGTCAGGGACATTATATCTCCCTAACAGCACACTGGGTAAATGCAGTGGCGGCTGGGCCTGAGGCAGATAGCAGTTTGGCGCATGTCCTTCCACCACCGAGGATTGCAGGGCGCTTCAGTTTGCCTCCTGTTGCTAACTCCTCCTACTCTGCTTCCTCATCCTCTACCGCCTCCTCATCCGGTCAGCGTAACACCTTCACCACCAACTTCAGCACAGCCAGGGGTAAACGACAGCAGGCAGTTTTAAAACTTTCCTGTTTGGGGGAAAAACCCCACACCGCGCAGGAGTTGTGGAGGGACATGGAACAACAGACCAATGAGTGGTTGCTGTCAGTGAGCCTCAAGCCCGGCCTGGTGGTGTGCGATAATGGGCGAAATCTCGTAGCAGCTCTGGGCCTAGCCGGTTTGACGTACATCCCTTGCCTGACGCATGTGCTGAACTTGGTGGTCCAGAGGTTCCTTAAAAATGACCCCAATATGCCAGAGCTGCTGCAGAAAGTGCGGGCTGTGTGTGCGCACTTTCGGCGTTCTCACCCTGCTGCTGCTCGCCTGTCAGCGCTGCAGCGTAACTTCGGCCTTCCTGCTCACCGCCTCATATGTGACGTGCCCACAAGGTGGAACTCCACCTTGCACATGCTGGCCAGACTGTGCGAGCAGCAGCAGGCGATAGTGGAGTTTCAGCTGCAGCAATCACGCGTGAGTCACTCTGCGGAACAGCACCACTTCACCACCAATAACTGGGCCTCCATGCGAGACCTGTGTGCCTTGTTGCGCTGTTTCGAGTACTCCACCAACATGTCTAGTGCCAATGACGCCGTTCTTAGCGTTACTATCCCAGTTCTATGCCTCCTTGAAAAAACGCTTCGGGCGATGATGGAAGAGGATGTGGCACAGGAGGATGAGGAGGAGGAGGAGGAAGCGGGATCATTTCAAAGGCTTTCAGGGCAGTCTTTCACAAGTGGCTACGAGGGTGGGTTCCTGTACCAACAAACGCCAGGTACACAATTGTCCGGCAGAAAGGGCACAGTTCTGGAGGATGACGAGGTGGAGGAGGAGATGGAGGAGGAGGAGGAGGAGCCATTTTCACAGCAGGGTGGCATCCAGACCAGCTCGTGGCCATCACTGGTGCGTGGCTGGGGGGATACAGAGGACACAGACGATACACCTCCCACAGAGGACAGCTTTTCTTTGCCTCTGGGCAGCCTGGCACACATGAGCGATTACATGCTGCAGTGTTTCCGCAATGACCACCGAGTTGCCCACATTTTAACTGGTGCTGATTACTGGGTGGCCACCCTGCTGGATCCCCGTTACAAGGACAACGTACCGTCCTTAATTCCCTCACTGGAGCGGGATCGTGAGATGCGCGAGTACAAGCGCACGCTGGTAGACGCGCTGCTGGTGGCATTCCCACCTGACAGCGGGCGTACGGTGGAAGCACAAGGCGAAGGCAGAGGAGGAGGAAGAGGTCGCCAACGCAGCCAGGGCACCAGCAGCACCTCAGAAGGCAGGGTTAGCATGGCTGAAATGTGGAAAAGCTTTGTCAGCACGCCACAACAACCAGCACCACCAGCTGAGATGGAACGTCTTAGCAGGAGGCAGCATTTCACCAACATGGTTGAGCAGTATGTGTCCACAGGCCTACTTGTACTGGATGACGGGTCTGCCCCCTTTAACTTCTGGGTCTCCAAATTGGGCACATGGCCTGAGCTTGCCCTTTATGCCTTGGAGGTGCTGGCCTGCCCTGCAGCCAGTGTATTATCTGAACGTGTATTTAGCACGGTAGGGGGCGTTATCACAGACACGCGCAGCCGCCTGTCCAGAGCCAATGTGGACAAGCTCACGTTCATTAAAATGAACCAGGCATGGATCCCACAGGACTTGTCCGTACCTTGTGCAGAATAGACATGTATACCGGTGTTGTGACAAAAACTGTCCGGCCATCGGATTGTGTCCGGCCCATACTGCGAAGGCGCAGCGCTTGCGCAGTACAGAGGACAAGGAGATTCACAAAATCTCCGAAGATGAACCGCGCCTGCGCTGTGAGTGCAGGTTCAAGCCCCACCATCCAAGTGGACATACGGTAGTGCATAGTAACAGGGCCCCTCACGGGCTCGGTTCGATCGCCATGCTTCGGGCACGGCCTCACTTGGCTCGGCGTGAACCACGGATGGTGTGGCCTTCACCTGAACTCACCACGCAGGCGCCGTTCGTCTTGGGAGATTTTCGAAATCCCCTTGTCCTACATACTGAGCAAGCGCAGTACAGGGTGGACACTATTTGACGGGGGACAGAATTCGACACATCACCGGCCTTACCCAGCCATTGTTGTATTTTTGAATCAGTGTTGGCTACCTCGTCCTCCTCCACCGCCACTTCCACCTACACAGCCACATCCACCGCCACCTCAACCTCCTACTCCATATGGACCTCGTCCTCCTAGGTCAAGATTATTATTTTTTATTTTAATTTTTTTTATGTTATTTTAAGTTATTTCCCTATCCACATTTGTTTGCAGAGCACTTGCCATGCTCTTAACAACATTTTGCTGCCATTTGCAGCCCTCTAGCCCTTTCCATTACCTTTTTAGAGCCTTTTTAGTCCTTAGAAGTCCGGGTCCCCATTGACTTCAATGGGGTTCGGGTTCGGGTTAAAATTCGGTCCCGAACCCGAACTTTTTTCCGAAGTTCGGCCGAACCCGTCGAACCCGAACATCCAGGTGTCCGCTCAACTCTAATTGTAATATATGTTTGTTTATTATATGTAAAGAAAATTTCTAATAAAATTTGAATTGTAAAAAAAGTGAAATAAACTATATTTCAATGCCAGCTTGTTATTCTTTGTAAAAAAAAAAAAAAAAAAAGGATGACGACTCCACCCTATAAAAAACATATACCGTATGCAAGACCCAGTATTTTACCTTTCTAAAATGGTACTTTTGCTGTAGTACATTCTGCAGCAATAAAAACAAAAAAATAGTGGGGCCACATGCCTTTAACATAAAGAATGTACCTTGCCAAGGAAGAGCCCCTGGTAAAACATTTTGTCTATATTTTGATGAGGACGAGGGCCTCTTTCCCCACAACCTGGGCCTGGGATATGAGTTACTATCTTTACCTGTTGGTGCTTTCCACCCTCTAAAACATTTTTATCCCCCATTGTGGGCATGTGTAGCTCATCTCCAGCTGTGTCTGTTTGCTTTACATGTCCATGCGCCTGAGAACATGCTATTTAGCAAGTGAGATATTGGCAATCTGCAAGGAAGAGTAAGGACTGGCCATAGAGGGATCATTGTTTATTATATTTTATCACAGGTACTTGTATAGCGGCATCAATTTATGCAACACTTTACATTACAGTATATTGTACAGTCACATCAGTCCCTGCCCTCAAGGAGTTTATAATCTAAGGTCCCTAACTCACATACTAGGGCCAATTTTAGGTAGGAGCCAATTAACCTACCAGCATGTCTTTGGAGTGTGGGAGGAAACCCACGCAGGAACAGGGAGAACATGCAAACTCCAGGCAGGTAGCGTCGCTGTTGGGATTCAAACCTACAACCCTAGTGCTGCCAGGCAGTGCTAATCACTTAGCCACTGTGCTGTTTGATCACTTGGATCACTTTGACACATTTGGCCAGCTTCACAGGAATCACGTATACAGACACAAGTACAGTTCAATCCGGTATAGATGGCTAAGCGCAAGCCATCTATACCGGATTGAACTGTACTTGTGTCTGTATATGTGATTGTATGCTTTGTCATAGAGCTAAATATAGCTAATTAGAAGGTATCATCTCCCCTAAATGTTTGGGGTAGGATGCCTCTGTTTTTAATTATTTCCTATATTGTATGATAAAGTCTAAATTTTTTATGTTACTAAGGATTTGTCTCCAATGCTTTGCTGTTATAGTCTGCTGCTTTAGGCTACTGGAGAGTGGAGATACATACTCCTAGTTTTTTTCTACATATCTCTATTTCTATTGCATAGTGCAGGTCAGTAATTAAAAGGGCAGGGATGTCTGAAGCTATTAAAAGGGCAGGAATGCCTGGAGCTATTAAAAGGGCAGGGATGCCTGAAGCTATTAAAAGGGCAGGGATGCCTGAAGCTATTACAAGGGCAGGGATAGCTGAAGTTGCTTGATTATTCTTTAATAGGAGAAAATAATTATGTGCTCTGTGCTGTAACCCCCTTGTATTTTGTGCATTTATTGTGGTGGTTCTTGGGGACACATTTGGTTACGTGTATGGATTACGATCTTCACCTGTTGGTGCTGAGTCCACCCTAAAACTTTATATATACTGTACATGGGTGTATTAAAACCTCAGTTAAATAGATCATTGTTGCTTGCTTTATGACGTTCATGAAATTGTTAACATTTTAAAGTTGGGTATGTAATATGTAAGCTGTTGCCTAAAACTCTGCGAGTGACAGTGCCAAGTGAAGCTTACATGATCAGGATTACCCAGTCGCGTATGGTACAGGAAGTGATTGTAGCCTCTATAAGTTTTTCTTTTAAGTAGTCCCAGACTGCTTCATAATCTGTCACTCCTGCTCAGTATAAACAGATTTGCAATAATAGTTTTGGTTCTCTTTTGAAGTTCTTGGCTTTGCTAGAAAAATATGAGATTCATTGGGTAAAAACAGCTTTTACATCAAATGACGTTAGCCCCTACTTGAACAAGCAAAAAAGGTACAATAATCCAGCATACTTGTATTAAACACTCATTGTTTTATATAATACAGTAAAACTTATTATTATATTGTGTAAAACTGCCTATATGGTTGCCGCTATTTATATTATGTAATCTGCACAAAATGCAAGGTAGTCATTTTGGTACATTGGTTTTCTACTTTCAAAATATACTTGTTATCGTTTAAAATGGGAGTTTTAATGCCATAAATTTTGATGCTATAATTTAGAACACAATTCTTTTTTAGCATATGTTGCAATATAACACAATACTCAAAGCTGAAAAATTGATTTGTAAACACAAAAAATGATTGATTACACCTAAAGAAATAACAGCTACCCTTTGAGGCTTAACCTAAATGTAGCCCTTAAACCTAAAGCTAACCATAAACCAAACCCCTAAACTTAACCTCTATCTAACACATTAACCTAACCTCATACTAATCCTTAAAGTACACTTGTCCCAATCCAGGGCATTTACAACTGTGTATATGCTGAGAAAATTTACAGGCAGATGCTATCTTCAGTGAAAACCAAGTGTCAAAATTAACAGTACGTTCAAAATTTAAACAACTGAAGTTATATGGAAATCTCATTTTTTCTAGACACCCGATGCTGTATCTCTTGAAAGACCTTTATACAGTAATTGCTACTATTGTATGTGGAATTGGCTTCTCCTTTGGGCATTGTGCCTCAAAGTTTTTAGTTTCTCCACAGTCATAATGTTTTTATCTGGCAAATTGCCCAGTGCCATGTGATCTAGATTCTCTAGATGCCTTCTTCTCTGAGGCCAGGGCTAGAACTGTCTTCTGAATATTAGTGAGAGACTGTAGCATCTTTGCTTGAGCCTGTTGCATTCCTACCTATGCCTACCACTTGATTCTCTGTCTTTTAAATATCATGGAGAATTGTTGCATTTGCACCTAATGCCGCGTACACACGACCATTATTCATGATGAGAAAAATTCAATTTTTTAACTTGGTCATTAAAAACAATAGTGTGGGGGCTCCAGAGCATTTTTAACGACGTGAAAAATGGCCTCAAAAAAATTAGAACCTGCTCTATTTTTTCTCGTCGTTTTTTCACGTCGTTCTTTTTCTCGTCGTGAAAAACGGTCGTGTGTATGCTTTTCCGAGGGTAAAAAAAACGCGCATGCTCAGAATCAAGTATGAGACGGGAGCGCTCGTTCTGGTAAAACTAGCGTTTGTAATGGAGATAGCACATTCGCAACGCTGTAAATTATTGCATCGTTTAATGCAGGGAACTATTTTCTTCTTTATAATGCTACAATAATGAACTTCTTTTGCTGCTGATATTCACACAGAGTTATGACAAACTTCTTTATTTATTATTTTTTGGGATCTCATGAATAATCTTTCTTTCTCGTACATCACGGGACACAGAGCGACATAGTCATTACTAATGGGTTATATAGTTACCGTCAGGTGCTGGCACTGGCAACTTCCAAAACCGGAAGTACCCTCCCCTATATAAGCCCCTCCCATCCGGGAGCACCTCAGTTTTTTGCCAGTGTCTAAGGTGTTGGCCAAGAAGAAACATGTGTTTTTCACTGAGCTTGCGTACAGGTTCTTTTGGGCCTCAGTAAGCTATTCCGGATCCGACCAAAAAAGCTTCATAGCTAAACGGTCGGTACCCGGGCCTTGCAGAGAAGAGCAAGGTTCTGCCTGTAATGCTTCTCTTAGGAGAGCTGGACCCTGGGATCCAGAGCTCTGGTCATACCCACGACCAAGATGTTTTCTGTGCAGGGTGCTATACAGGTCCAGGGGAGTGGAATCCTTGGGAACCCGGTCCCTGAAGGTTTGATTACAATGCCTGCCGTGATAGGTGAAGTTTGGGCTTTTGTGGACCAAACAAAGTCCTGCGGCGGGGAACAGGTAAGTGGGGGCCCCCAGGAACTTGGTTCTATTGGGGGACCCCCAAGCCTAATTTGTCTTTCTGTCTGTTACCTAACGGTATTCCCGCTAATATCTGTGCATGCCTGTAACTACTAAAAAAATGTAATAATTTTTAATGGTGGTCAAGAAAAAAAAAAAAAAAAAGAATGTTTTCTTATATATGTTTAGTATATTAAACTGCGGTACCTGTGTTTGTCCACTAGAGGCCGCTGTGGAATGTTTTTCTTGTCATATGGACTAGTTTCTTCTCAGAGAGCAAAGTCCAGGCAGCTGGTGAGTTCTCCTACAGGAAACTGTTTCCTCTGCCATGTTGCAGTGTTCGTCTATCCCCCGGCCTGCGGCAAAGGGGGCCCTGGCTCCTGTCCCTGGTTTCCATGTTTGAAAATTAGCGCCAAGGCGCACGTGGCCGCGCGCGTGCGCGTGCACGAGCCTCTATATATAGAGGTGGCCGGGAAAAAGGGGCGGGGCCTGGGGGATGACGCTCTGTGCGCGCCGCAGCGCTTCTGCGCATGTGCGGGCGTCCCAGCAGGTTTTAAAAAGCCACATTATTGCAGTAAGCTGGCTATCAAGTACAGAGACAGAGCTGACAACATTTAAAGGCATACAGCAAGCGGTTGATACAGGCATCCCCTAGAAAGGCACATTAGTAGACACCAACTGTTTATTATAGCAGCATTTATGCTAGACTATTATCAGTAACTGGTGTATTTTCGGCTGGAATACCTCAGCTTTGTGGCTTAGGAATATGCCGTCTAAAAACTCCGGGACTAGAAATTCCAGGAGGAATAGGGGGTCTCCATCGGGCTCTGAGGATCTTGGGCATGCTTTGGCTGCACCAGTCTCCCCTGAAGAATCAGAGGTTAGTGACCGTAGGGCACCCCCAGGAGTACCTGGTACTGTGGCTGTCCCCAGTTCACCTGCTCCTGTGTATGTAACAGAGGAGGTTTTTTCCTCAGCTCTGGGAGGGCTGGAAGAGAGATTGTCAGCACTAATTGCTGCTTCCCTGTCACAGGAGAAAAGCGCTCGATCTCCGTCTCCTCCCTCAGAGTGCCTGTTAACGGAGCAACAGTCCCATACAGAGGTCGACCTACCTGAGGGGGATCAGGATGAGGTTGATTCGGTTGTAGAGGAATCAACAGTGGAGGAGCCGTTCTCAGCATCACATGCTGAGAGGTTATGGGTGCAGTCCCTGACTAATATGGTCCGGTCAGCATTTAAAATGCCACTTGCGGAGCCATCCTCCTCTTCTGTCTCCTCGTTGGGATCGCTAAAAGCTCCCCAGACTGTTTGTTCTTTCCCGATCCATCCTTTATTGGAGGGGCTCATTTACCAGGATTGGGAGCATCCTGACAAAATATTTACTCCCCCCAAGAGATTTCCGGTGGTCTATCCTATGGAGGATAAGTTCGTCAGAAAATGGAAGGTCCCTACAGTGGACGCAGCCATCTCTTGTGTGAATAAATCACTGACATGTCCGGTGGAAAATGTCCAAATGTTCAAGGACCCAATAGATAAAAAATTGGAGTCCTTATTGAAATCTGCTTTTTCTACAGCAGGATTGGTGACACAACCAGCAGTGGCAGCTATAGGGGTCTGCCAAGCAGTGAAGGATCAGTTGAAACAGGTCTTAAGGGACGTGCCAGATCAGCAGGCTCTTGCTCTAGCTGATCTACCTAGAGCCTTATGCTTTGCGGTGGACGCTATAAAGGATTCAATCCATCAGGCCTCCCGCCTTACGCTGTCTGTAGTACATATGCGCAGGCTTCTATGGCTCAAAAACTGGTCTGCTGAAGCTCCCTGTAAAAAATTGCTGGTCAGCTTCCCATTTCATGGGGAGCGTTTATTCGGGGAAGACCTGGACAAGTATATCCAGAGAATTTCCAGCGGTAAAAGTACACTTTTGCCGGTCAAAAATAGAGTTAGAGGTCCCTCTTTTAAGAGGCCGGCTTCTCCAGTCCCTAGGACATCGGCTGTGAAACAGTTCCGACGGCCTCCCCGGTCAAATCCTGGAGGTAAAAATCAGGGACAGTTGCAGGGTAACAAGAAGCCCTGGAGCAGGAGAGGTACAAAACCTCCCCCAAAGTCAAATGCATGAAGGGTTGCCCCCACCCAATCGGGTGGGGGGAAGACTTCAGTTGTTCACAGAAACCTGGCGGGACACGATCCGAGACAGATGGGTGCTCTCCGCAGTAAATCTGGGATACAAATTGGAGTTAAAAAACTCCCCTCCTTCCCGCTTTATAAGGTCGAACGTGCCAAGGGATCCCCAGAAGAGAGGATCCCTCCTGTTGGCACTGGAACAATTATTGCTTCAAGCAGTAATTATAGAGGTCCCCCTGGAAGAATGGGGGTTCGGGTTTTACTCAAACCTCTTTACAGTTCCGAAGCCAAACGGGGACGTGAGGCCCATATTAAATCTAAAAGGGCTAAACAAATTCCTGCATATCAGGACTTTCCGGATGGAGTCGATCCGATCGGTAGCCACTGCCCTACAAGGGGAGGAATGGTTAGCCTCGATCGACATCAAAGATGCGTATTTGCACATCCCCATCTTTCCAGCCCACCAAAAATTTCTACGCTTTGCGATAGAAGGGCGCCATTTTCAGTTCAGAGCCTTACCCTTCGGTCTGGCCACAGCACCAAGAGTGTTCACAAAAATTCTGGCCCCATTATTGGCCAATCTAAGAACACGAGGTGTAACGATAATGGCATATCTAGACGACTTGTTGCTGATAGACCACTCAGTGGAAAAACTAGAAGTGGTTGTTCACGAGACAATCAAGTATCTGGAATATCACGGTTGGATTATCAACTGAGACAAGTCAGCCCTAAAACCAGTCAAAAGTCTGGAATACTTGGGGCTAAGGCTGGATTCAGACCAGAGAAAGATTTTCTTGCCTCAAGAAAAGGGGTCGTCTTTGAGAGATTTGATCCACTTAGTGGGTTCAAAAAGACAGCCATCCATACGCCTGTGCATGAGGCTACTGGGAAAAATGGTGGCATCATTCGAAGCAGTACCCTACGGTCAATTCCATTCAAGGAAGTTGCAAAGGGCCATACTGTCAGCCTGGAACAAAAAAGTTCAGGCTCTGGACTTACCAATGTCCTTGTCCCCTTCCGTTCGCAGGAGCCTCCGCTGGTGGTTGGTTCCCCAGAATCTGGAAAGAGGGAAATCCTTCAGTCCGATTTCCTGGAAGGTGGTCACTACAGATGCCAGCCTTATAGGCTGGGGAGCAGTACTGGAGCAATGGTCTCTCCAGGGCAGATGGTCGGATGCGGAAAAGGCCCTGCCCATCAATCTCTTAGAGATACGAGCAGCCCGGTATGCCCTAGTAGCATGGACATCCAAACTCCAAGGGTCCCCTGTCAGAGTTCAGTCAGACAATGCCACAGCAGTGGCATATATCAATCGTCAGGGGGGCACCAGGAGTCGTGCAGCCCAAAGGGAAGTAAATTACATCCTGAGATGGGCAGAAAGATATGTCCCAGCCATATCTGCGGTATTCATTCCAGGGGTGGAGAATTGGAAGGCGGACTTTCTAAGTCGCCAACAATTATGCCCAGGGGAATGGTCCCTTCATCCCGAGGTTTTCCGGACAATATGTCAGCGGTGGGGAACACCGGATGTAGATCTGCTAGCATCCAGGTTCAACACGAAAGTGGACAGGTTTGTCTCTTGGTCAAGGGATCCCCTAGCGTGCGGCTCGGATGCCCTAGTGTTCCCTTGGGATCAGTTCAAGCTGATATATGCATTCCCACCGCCACAATTGTTACCTCGATTACTCCGCAGAATCAGGGTAGAAAAGAAACCAGTGATTCTGGTGGCTCCAGCGTGGCCCCGAAGAGCATGGTACGCGGAGATCGTAAAAATGTCTGTGGGGAGTCCTTGGACCCTCCCACATCGTCCGGACCTGCTTTCGCAGGGACCGATATACCACCCTTCCTTACCAGCCCTAGGTTTGACGGCCTGGCTATTGAAGCCCACATTCTAAAAAAGAGAGGGCTCTCTAATGCTGTGGTGTCTACCATGATCAATGCCAGGAAACCGGTATCCAGGCAGATCTACTATAGAATCTGGAAGGCGTACATCGCCTGGTGTGAAGCCAAGAAATGGCATCCACGTAAATACGTAATAGGTAGAATTCTGGACTTCCTACAATGGGCTGTAGATAGGAAGCTTGCCTTGAGTACTATCAAAGGTCAGATTTCGGCCTTGTCAATATTTTTTCAAAGGCCCTTGGCTTCGCATTCACTAGTCAAAGCCTTTATACAAGGAGTGATGCGTATTAGTCCTCCGGTTAATATTCCCATATGTCCATGGGATCTAAACTTGGTTCTGTCGGTTCTACAGAAACAACCATTTGAACCATTACAGCATATTTCCTTAGTGCTTCTCACCAGGAAATTGATTTTTCTAATAGCCATTTGTTCGGCTAAAAGAGTATCGGAATTAGCAGCTATGTCCTGTAAGGAGCCATATCTGGTTATCCATAAGGACAGAGTAGTGTTACGTCCTCATCCAGCCTTTCTTCCTAAGGTGGTATCGAGTTTTCATTTGAACCAAGATGTGGTTCTTCCTTCTTTTTTCCCCAAGCCTACTTCGGTAGAAGAAAAGTTATTGCATTCTTTGGATGTAGTAAGAGCAGTTAAAGCTTATCTAAAAGCCACTGCTCAGATTCGCAGAACGGATACTTTGTTTATTCTGCCGGAAGGCCCCAGAAAGGGTCAGGCAGCGTCAAAATCTACTTTAGCCAAGTGGATTCGACAGGTCATAATACAAGCCTATAGCTTGAGAAGTAGACCGCCTCCGTTCAAAGTTAGGGCGCACTCCACGAGAGCAGTTGGAACTTCATGGGCAGTGCATCACCAGGCCTCCCTGGCTCAGGTCTGTAAGGCCGCAACATGGTCTTCAGTACACACGTTTACTAGGTTCTACCAGGTGGACGTTAGAAGTCAGGAGGATGTCGCCTTTGGGCGCAGTGTGTTGCAGGCCGCAAAAGATCCTCATGTCTGATAGCGCTCAGCTTATATATGGTGTATCCCCCCCCTCATTTGGCATTGCTTTAGGACATCCCATTAGTAATGACTATGTCGCTCTGTGTCCCGTGATGTACGAGAAAGAAAATAGGATTTTTATAACAGCTTACCTGTAAAATCCTTTTCTTGGAGTACATCACGGGACACAGAGCTCCCGCCCCTCTTTGGGGACACTTATTGCTTTGCTACAAAACTGAGGTGCTCCCGGATGGGAGGGGCTTATATAGGGGAGGGTACTTCCGGTTTTGGAAGTTGCCAGTGCCAGCACCTGACGGTAACTATATAACCCATTAGTAATGACTATGTCGCTCTGTGTCCCGTGATGTACTCCAAGAAAAGGATTTTACAGGTAAGCTGTTATAAAAATCCTATTTTTGTTTTGGAAAGCCAGATCTCCATAATAAATTAGTAATTCATTTTAAATTTCTTAATTAAGATCTTTATTTTTGGTTATTAATTTTATAATATTTTAGACTTTTTTTTTGTTTGTTTTGTTTTATTTTGTGTGTCAAGTTACCACAACAACAATATAAATTAGTATTATTTCCCCTCAAGGAGGTTGGTGTCCCTTAATTTTAAAATGTCTTTTTTAAATGTCCCTGCCTACTCACTAGCAAACTCTCCTTTTTTAATAAAAACACATGGTCAAGTATTTACTGTAAATCAAAAAAACATTTATTCGGGGCGTGGCTTGGCACGCAACGGGTATGGACGCTTACTGAGTGAGCTCTGAGACACACACGGCCTGCACCTGCTTAAACATCCGACTCAGCGATCTCAGATGCCGGGCAAGCGGCTATATAACACCCCACACCCGCGTACGAGGAGAGGATCCACTGCTGCCTCCTCGGGGAATATAGCTGACCTCTTTAATCCTAAATCCGGAAGCCGCGGTAGCGGGGAGAAATCCAAGATGGCGCCGTTACACCATGAGGAGGAATACAGTGAGGACTCCCAGTCTGCCCCGGAGGACTCAGGTAAGGGGAAAGACAGAGCTGACCATCCCCTTACATTTGCGGACATGTCGGTGATAGCGGCGGACATTAAATCCACGTTTTCCACCGCCATTACGGACCTAAAATCTAATCTGCTGGCCCTTAATGACAAGATGGCGGTGACAGAGGCAGCGGGCAGGAATAGGGATAAAGCCATCCGCAGACTAGAGACTGCTAGTATGTCGCATAACAGCCACTTTATTGAAGTGAATCGACGTCTGGAAGATTTGGATAACAGGGGGAGGAGGAATAATATACGTGTGAGGGGTATCCCTGAGTCGGTCGAGCCCATCCAGATCATCCCGGCCCTGAGGAGGCTGTTTAATACCCTGCTTGAGAGACAGGAGGATATGGAGATAGAATTCGTCAGGGCTCACAGAGCACTCAGACCGAAGGGACCCGACAATGCACCCCCACGGGACATTATATGCTGCCTTCAGAGCTTCCCTCTCAAGGAAGACATTATGCGCAGAGCAAGGGGAAACGATCAGATTGTTTTCAATGGAGCTATCATTATGCTCTTTCAGGATCTCTCCCAAATTACTTTGAAGAATCGCAGAGCCTTGCGCCCCTTGCTGGACAAACTAAGGGAAAGGGAGCTGCAATACACCTGGAGATTTCCCTTTGCGCTGACAGTGACACACAATGGACGCCAGCATGTACTGCGTGAACCTGATGATCTTCCAGACTTCTGTGATGCCCTAGACCTTGAGCGTGTTCTTGTCCCGGATTGGTACGCAGAATTCCAAGACCCACCGAGAGATGGATCACCTCCGAATTCCCCTTTCTCCACTCCTGATAAACGACCCTCCAAGAAGCAAAAGCCATACCGCGCAGGAGGTTCAAAAGTTGGAACACCACGATCCGCCAGAGATGACCACAGAGGATCAGCTGCAGATTGACATGGATCTAAATAGACCGGCTAAGTTGCTGACTTAACTGTTGCATTAATTTTTTTTTTTTTTTTTTTTACCTGTTGGGTCCGATCAGTTTCGGTCTGGCTATGCGATAGGTTTGACAGGATCTTTGGGGCCATATCGCTCCAACTCTGCTGTGAACCGGGGTTATCCATGTTCGCTGCTACACAACCCCCCCCCCCTTCCCCCCCCTTCCACACCCCTTCCCCCTACTCCCCCAATCCCCTACCTTTTCTCTCCCCCCCCTACTTTCATGTACTCCCCTCCACCTTTCCCATTCCACCTCCCTATCCTCTCTCATCCCCCCACCTTCTTGTCTTGCCTCCCCCCTCCCTTCCCACTCCCCCCCTTCCTTTTCCCCCCTCCCTTTCTCCCCCCCGCCCTAATGATCTAAAGGAGGCTTCTATGACCCTAGATGAGAGATCCACTCTCCTCAGCTCTCCTCCACATCCTTCCACTTTTTTTTTTTTTTTTTTTTTTTTTGTGGTTGATTAGCTTTTCAAAATGTGCCTCTTAGCTCTCAACAGCATTGGACAGTGGAAGCATTGGGGAACGTGAACGGAAGTGGGCTACAAATCCCACCATGAGAATGGACTCTAAATGAGAGACATGCTATCATGAGATGTTAATATGAGAGGCTGGGAACATGCGCTGGTTGGAGGATGTTCCTCCCGTACCTCCTAAACAGGGATCTGGAAGGGAAGGGGGATACCCTTCCTGTAGAAGAAAAGGTCATGTCTATCATAGTAATTGTACATCAGGGGCCTACTTACGAGTTAATATGAGTTAGGATGTTTATCTGTTCAGATTACATAAGCTTCCGAGTGCAGGCTGTGTGTGTGTTGTGTTGCACTTCACTACTAATTACATTTGGAAGAGGCTAGTGACTATCTGTTTATCGGTTGTTAGTCGCCTCCCTCTACCCCCACAGATTAGTGCATCTGTCCCTGTTCATTGGGGGTGGATGCACGGAACTACTCCTTAACCAGGATACATAGTTGTACCTGGTGAGGGATTTCTATTGTTGTCTCCGATATCTTTTCCTCTTTATCTTTACCTATCCTTTTCTCTTTATAATCTCGAGTGCCCTCCTGTGGTTGTAAACGATTTGATTCTCACGTCCTTTGCACAGTTTTGTTTTATAGGTGCCCTCTGGATCATCTCGCTCTGGGTCCTTATCATGGCTTATTCAGACCTCGGCCGGGGTCCCTCCGTGATCTCCCATAATGTCAGGGGTTTGAACGTACCTGAAAGACGCTCAACGTTGTTGAGAGAATTAAAAAAAGGTAGGCCGCACTTTGTGTTCCTACAGGAAACCCACTTTAAGACACACCATGTGCCTAAGCTGACAGACGCCTTCTTTACAGAGGCCCATCATGCAACCTGTGATGATTCCAGAGCTAGGGGGGTGTCCACTTTAATCAGCAAAGAAGCTCCTTTTGCTCTGCAGGAGAAACTTTTAGATCCTAAAGGCAGATTTGTTTTTCTGAAAGGCATCTACCATAATACCCCACTGACAGTGGCCAACGTCTACTTTCCCAATAGAGCCCACATATCTTTCTGCCAACGTATGACGCAGGAATTAATGGGTTTCACGTCAGGTTGCCTGATCCTTGGGGGGGACTTCAACGTACCCCTAAACCCCATAGCTGATACGTCTAATGGGAAGACTTGCCTGTCATATAGGATACTGAAAAAACCTAAATCCATGTTCCACTCCCTGCAAGTGATAGATACATGGCGGTTCAAACATCCTGAGGACCGAGACTATACTTTCTTCTCACCTCCACATAATAGGCACTCCCGCATTGACTATCTATTTATCTCGCAACGAGACCTGACGTTTGTTACTGAGGCTCACATAGGCATACAATCCTTCTCGGACCACGCCCCGATCTCCCTATCCCTGAAGGTTGCCCCTCCTAGATCTTACACTGGATCATGGAGACTGAATGCGTCACTCCTGACTGATCCCCTGCTGTTGCCCACCTTGACCTCCTCCCTGACCGATTTCTTTCATCGTAACACGACCCCAGATGTAGACCCTATGGCAATTTGGGAGGCACATAAATGTACATTGAGGGGAGAACTTATCAGAATGGGTGCCCATCGCAAGAGGGAAAGGAACAAAAATATTAAAAACCTTTCGGAACGAATAAGATACCTAGAAAACCTACATAAACAATCCCTCAGCGTTCAAACGGCAACCGAACTTATAGAAAAAAGGAAGGCCCTTCAACAGCTCTTTGAGGATAAATCAAGGAGGCTTTTGTTTTTTAAGAAAAGGATTTATTATGAATCCGGCAATAAGACTGGTAAACTACTAGCCAGGGCCCTGAAGGAACAGTCGGCAAATTTTTTTATTCATGGCGTCAGGGGGGCGGATGGCAAAATGGAGGTCTCGGTAGAGGCAATTTCTAAACATTTCCATGAATTTTACACAAAACTCTATAACCTTCCACCCCGTCACAAGTTGGCGGATATGGGAGGTGAGAGGTCACAGATCATACGGGACTGCCTTAACAGAAGCGGCTTGCCTGCCCTGCTGGACTCAGACGCTTCGCTTCTGGAGGAACCGTTGACTAGTGCAGAAATTAAATTGGCCATTAAACAACTTAAACCTGGGAAGAGTCCAGGCCCCGATGGGTATACCTCTATCTATTATAAGACATTTGCCCACATTCTGGCAGACCCCCTCAGAGCTGCATTGGATTCCATGTCAGTACCCAGGAAGGTCACCCCAGACTTTCTGTCTGCTCATATTACAGTAATACACAAAGCGGGAAAAGACCCCGCTGATTGCGCTAGTTATCGCCCCATCTCCCTATTGAACCTGGACGCCAAGATCTATGCTAAGATACTGGCGTCCAGATTGAGTCCCTTGTTGTCGGCCCTGATCGGACCAGACCAGGTAGGTTTTATGCCGGGTCGTGAAGCTAAGGATAATGTCATAAAGGCCTTGTTACTGACTCAGGCGGCTAGTGTGGGGAACTTGGAAGGCCTTCTCCTCTCCACGGATGCGGAGAAGGCGGACGACAGGGTGGCATGGGACTACATGATGGCTGTCTGCGCTAAGGTGGGATTGGGGCCGCACATGTTGGCCAGGATATCCGCACTATACCAGTCACCCACAGCGAACCTTAAGATTAATGGTACGCTATCGGAAAAGGTCCTGATAGCCAATGGCACGAGACAGGGATGTCCACTGTCCCCCCTCCTGTTCATCCTGTCCCTAGAGCCCTTCATTAGGATTGTCAAGGCGAACACGGACATTCGGGGCTTCATGGTTTCAAACAAGGAATACAAAGTTGCTGCTTATGCAGATGACTTACTCTTTTTCCTGACTAACCCAATTATCTCATTACCCAACCTGATGAGGGAATTTGACCTTCATGGTTATATGTCTAACCTAAAGATAAACTACACCAAGTCGGAAGCCCTGAATGTCTCTTTGCCGGAGACACTTCTTGACCAGGTCAAGGTGACCACTTCATTTAGATGGGAGCCTAAGGCCTTAACGTACCTGGGAGTTTGGCTCACACCGAGACTTTCAGATATATTCGCTTGCAACTTTCCCAGATTCCTCGCGACTGCCAGGGAGGACCTGGCCAGATGGCGTTCAGGCTATTTTTCCTGGTTTGGTCGAGCAGCCATAATCAAAATGACACTTCTACCTAGATTGCTCTATCTACTACATGCTCTTCCCATTAAAATCCCTGCATCCTTTTTCACTACGCTCAAATCAATCCTACTTAAGTTCCTTTGGAACGAACAAAAACCCAGGATTAGATATTCCCTCTTGATGAAGCCCAAGGAACTAGGAGGTATGGGGATACCAGACTTTAAAGCCTATTATCAAGCTACCCACCTGACCAGAATAGTGGACTGGCACTGTCATGGCACAGCGAAAGACTGGGTCTTTCTAGAGGAAGCTATGAGCCCAATCCCCCTGAGGTTTGCCCCCTGGATTCCGTGGGGGAGTCACCCATCCAGTCTTAGACGGCAACACATAACTGGGTGTACGCTAGAAATCTTCCACAAACTCTCAAGGTCCACAAATATCTCTTCCCAACCAGGCCCTCTGACGCCATTGAGGGACAACCCGGACTTTACACCCGGTATGCGTAATCGTAGCCTTCAATCTGGGAATCACCCGGGCCCGCTTCTGGTGAGAGACTGTTTCTCTGATGGGAGGGTAATGGAATGGTCTACTCTCAGGAACCAAATTAACGATTTACACTTACCCTTTTGGACCTACTTCCAAATACGCAGTTATCTGGGGAGACAGACTGATAGGAACAACCTTCACAGACCCCTCACGGCTCTGGAATCTATTTGTTTGGAGGGCACGCGTTGTCTTAAAACCACCTCCTTGGCTTATGGGTGGCTGCAGGGCTCTGGGGGTCGGGAATCGGATGGACTCAGAGTGAGGTGGTCGGAGGGGCTACAGATGGAGATCACCACTAAACAATGGAGACAGGCATGTATCCTGGCACATAAATGCTCTATAAGCACTAAAACTCAGGAAACGGCCTACAAACTCATGACACATTGGTACAATACCCCGGCCAAGATACACGGATGGAACCCCTCGATACCTGACACTTGCTGGCGATGCCAGGGAGATGGGGGCACTCTACTCCACATTTGGTGGCAGTGCCCACTAATTATTGGATTTTGGGACAAAGTGGTCTCTCTGATTAAGCACATCACTGACACCAGAATCACCCTGAATGCTGCTGCCTGCCTGCTCCACATCACTGATGTCTCGATGGGGACCTATAAGGGATCCTTGACGAGACATCTACTGAATGCAGCCAAGTCCCTTATCCCGCTACACTGGAGGTCCCAGAGGGTTCCGTCCGTGGCGGATTGGCTGAACAGGGTCTCAGAAATGCATAAAATGGAAGAGACCCTGACTCAAACGAATGACATAGTGGACAAATTCCACAAAACATGGCAACCTTGGATACTTTTTAAGTACTCAGCTGCCTATACAGACATAGTACCTTAGAGATCATCCTTCGATATAATGGGAGGCTAGGGTGCGAGCAGCCACGGATTGGGCACCTTCTATTGCTGCTTTCTCTTCTCTTTTCTCTTTTCTTTAGAACTTCACTCTAATTTTCCAGATATCTAGACTGTTCTTTTTCTTTGTCATTATCTATATTCTACTTATTCTTCACAGTTCTATTTACAGTTGCAAGTCGCCACTATGTATTTAGTAATTTCACGTAGCGGGTCACCCTTAGGGGGATGACAGTAAAGAATTGATGTAATCAATGTGTACTACCACAGGGCAGAAAAGAACTTCCAGCGGAATAGACTGCACCGTTTATATATATTTTTTTTTTCTTTTTTTTGTGCGGTTGGAAGCTGATGGCCCGATTTAAACGTTCTAGTTTGCTAAAATACCTGTTATGTGATACTTTGTATGAGTTACTATGTTACTTACATCTGCAGTTGCACCTGCATATGATGGCTCACACTTGTCAACTTTATGCTGTGTTTCAATAAACGTGAAATGTTAAAAAAAAAAAAACATTTATTCTGGCATATAACAAATTAAAGGGGAAGGCAGCACTGGAGACCCTGCTTGAATTTGTGCATCCTTTGGACCCCACAGCAAACATCAAAGAATAGAACAGCAAAATAGGGATTTGAAAAAGCAAAATATAGATTAGGAGCACAATTTTGTCCTGGACTCCCAGAGGTCAGGAACAGCAGCAGGTAAGTGAGATATATATGTCCCAATCCTGTGGTACTAGAACAGTCTGTGCCTTCTGTCAGTCCATCCAAAAGCAAGGCCATTACTTCTTTCTCTTCCTTGTAGCCTTCTCTCCAGCCGTCTCTGCAGCCTTCTCTGCAGCCTTCTCTGCAGCATTCGTTAAGCGCTTCTTCGGAGGCTGTGGCAGGAGGAGGAGGAGGAGGGGCGACCTCCGCAAGGTCTGTGTATTGGGTTAGCTCCCCCATCAACCCACTGTTGATGACCTTCAACATTAGGTTTTCACTAAATAGCCGTTGCCTAATGTCCATTCTGGCTAATTTGTGTGACAGTACTGCGGCATAGCCCTCTTCAACGGAGGGGGGCTCTCTGAGGGCCGCAGTAGCCTCTCTAACAAAGGCACGTTTTTCCTCCTCCACCTGCCTAACCCTCCTGGGCATTCTTGATTGAATTTGGAGGGGAGGCATCTAGGTTCTTGTGCTGGGCCTGGCCTCCTCCTGTGTGCCACTGGGCCCTGCCTCCTCCTGTGTGCCACTGGGCCCTGCCTCCTCCTGGTCCACAACGTCACCCTCCTCCTGGCTCAGCTCTGGCTGTGTATAAAAAAGGGACATAGTTATATTTTTAGCTTCAACAATCACACACATTTTTCACCTCATGACAGTTGCAAATTGAATGCTAATAAATAGAAAATACAATCATTCTGACCCCTGCATTTTTCATTCTTGTCCCCATCACTTTTGGCCACTACTGTCTATTGATATGTAAAACACTTTTTGTTCAAGCATTAAATAGTTAGCAATAGTAACATCTATTTTACATCATTACTTTTAGTACAATAAATCTTTAGCTCAATATACCGGGCTCCATATGTCCAAGTCCGGCTCCTCCAGGACCTCAGGTTGTTCCTCCGAAGAAGCCAGAGCTGGGTTGCAGGGAAGGCTGGAGGGTTGGCTGCAGGGAAGGCTGTAGAGACGTCTGGGGGAAGGGTTGAAAGAGAATCCCTGACTTCCAGATGGTCATCAAGAAAGCTTAATTTGTTATAGTACCACAGACCGGGTTTATATACTTCCTCTGCTGCAGCTCCTGACCTCTGAGATTTCAGGACCATATTGCGCTGAGTCCTATATGTGCCCCTAACGGTCGCAATTTTGCTGTTCACATCTTTCATGGTTGCTGTGGGGATCTGTGTCTTGACAAATTCAAGCAGGCTCTCCAGTGCTGCCTTCCTGGCTACTTTATTTTTATTTTTTGATTTTTTGGTTTCCCAGAGAACAGGAAGTTCCTTCCACCTGTCCAGAAACTCCCCCATGAATTCTGGAGTTTTGAAAGCCTGCGTGTCAGTCAAGACTCTTCTAATACTCTTTATCACCATATATAGGCCACAATCTCATCCACTGATGATTCAAAATTCAGAAAAATGTTACGTACCTTCGTTATCACGTTCGTTGCTTACTTCTTCTTCCGCACAATGAACGTAGTTATGACACATGCGTATTAGCTTTATATACACTGCGCATGCGTGAAACTCTGCACGTTTGGTCTTGTACTTTCCCCACCCCTTCTCGCTCGTCGTAGTGCTACACAACATGGCGGAGACACAGGTGGCTGAGATTACCTCAACGGAAGATGAAAATCAGGAGGAACCAAAGACCTGATCCCGGAGATATAAGGCATCCAACATGACATTCGAGGAAATGGTGGAGATGGTCTCCATTTTGAGGAGGGAAGATTATGATGCCAAGCATGGGCCGTATAAAAAGCCTAATCTTGTCAAGGCCAAAATTATGGGAAAAGTGGTTAAAACTCTTCACCATAAATTCAGGGTGTGCAGAACTAAGGAACAGCTCCGAAAACGGTGGTCTGACCTCAAGTTGTATACAAAAGAATAAAGAAAGTTATAGAAAAAAGTAAGTAATTTTCATGTGTTTTAACTTCTGATTATTATTACTTGCATGTTGCTGCATGTGCTTTTCTTTAATGTTGTCCAGTTAAAGATAGCAACTTTCATGATCGTGGGCACAGTAATCGGTCGTAGTAAACCTCTTTCGTTCGCTCACTAATAACACAATATTTTTGGCTGATACAGGGTTAACTTAAATGTTACCATGCCTATTTTGGTGAGATGATTTTTTGGACATGGTTGACTAGATGTGTTGGTAACTATATTTAAATAATATAACTGGATGCAGTGTAATGTAAGGAGAGGATGCTCAGCAGCTGGTTAAACATCTGGACTCAGTAGCACAAGTGTGGGCCAACAGAACAACCTTTTTAGGGTGTCACACACAGGTGATCCAGTGTATATACTTGGGGGTGTTTCCATGTGTGAAACTTGTTAAAAATATATATATATGTTCCTGTTTTGGTAAGGGATACAATCATGGAGCATCAGCTTGGAACTCTGCCAAAACAGACAATTGTACCACACTTCCAAAGAATGTTTCATATTCCTCTTTCAGGCCTCAATTTTTTTTTAACGAAAGTATACCTTTTCTTGCAATCTCAATAGGGCTTCAAACAGGTTCTAGACGTGAGCCTAGGAACCCCACACCTCCAACAAGAGACCCAGAACCCAGTGGCGGTGCATCCATAGAGGGCGCCGGAGCGCCGCCCACTCTCGCTCCCGCACCGCCACTGAAAGACAATACACAGATTCATGCATTGCATGAATCTGTGTATTGTCACCACTGCCGCGCTGCCCACTATTCATATGGCCGGCCTTCTGGTGAATGCCGGCCATATGAATTAGAGCGGCGGCCGGCGGTGGGTGTGGCTTGGAAGTGCCTATCAGAGCCAGCGGCTCTGATAGGCTTTCCGAATACAGCTCTCACGCTGTATTCGGCTTCCAAAAACTCCTCCCAGGTATGCACGGGGGTGAGTTCCTTGGAGAAGACTGTGAAGGTTTCAGCCAATCAGGTTCACCGGATCTGGTTACCGGTGACCTGATTGGCTGAAGCGACATCGAGGGCGGGAGAACATATCGAGGACGGCGCGGACCGAGGAAGGTAAGTGCAGGGCTGGGGGGGGGGAACAGGCTGCATTTGGGGGGAACTGACTGTATATGGGGGCACACTGGCTGCATTTGGGGGGAACTGACTGTATATTGGGGCACACTGGCTGCATTTGGGGGGAACTGGCTGTATTATGGGGGACAAACTGGCTGCATTTGGGGGGAACTGGCTGTATTATGGGGGACAAACTGGCTGCATTTGGGGGGAACTGGCTGTATATGGGGGCACACTGGCTGCATTTGGGGGGAACTGGCTGAATATGGGGGACAAACTGGCTGAATATGGGGGGAACTGGCTGTATATGGGGGACAAACTGGCTGTATATGGGTGCACACTGGCTGCATTTGGGGGGAACTGGCTGTATATGGGGGGAACTGGCTGTATATGGGGGACAAACTGGCTGTATATGGGGGCACACTGGCTATATATATGGGGGCACACTGGCTATATATGGGGACAAACTGGCTATATATGGGGACAAACTGGTTGTATATGGGAGCACACTAGCTGTATATGGGAGCACACTGGCTGTATATGGGGGCACACTGGCTGTATATGGGGGCACACTGGCTGCATTTGGGGGGAACTGGCTGTATATGGGGGACAAACTGGCTGAATATGGGGAGAACTGGCTGTATATGGGGGTACACTGGCTGCATTTGGGGGGAACTGGCTGTATATGGGGGACAAACTGGCTGTATATGGGGGGAACTGGCTGTATATGGGGGACAAACTGGCTGTATATGGGGGCACACTGGCTATATATATGGGGAAAAACTGGCTATATATGGGAGCACACTGGCTGTATTTGGGAGCACACTGGCTGTATATGGGAGCACACTGGCTGTATATGGGAGCACACTGGCTGTATATGGGGGCACACTGGCTGTATATATGGGGGCACATTGGTTATATATATATATGGGGACAAACTGGCTGTATATGAAAACAAACTGGCTGTATTTGAGGGGGCAAACTGGTGGCGTTTGGGCACAGTGGCTGCGTTTAATGGGCACAGTGGCGGCAATTGATTTTTTTTTTTTCAGTTTGTTTGCGCCCCCCAAAAATTTTGAGCACCAGCCGCCACTGCCAGTACCACATGATGTAGAGGAAGGAGAAGTGGAGGAAGTGGAAACTGGCAGCACAACAGGTCAGTGTCATACACCACAGATTCAGGTAATAGATGTAGGCCTGCATATTTATAATACATGGTGTTTTTTTAAATTCTAGGTGCTGTTCTGCCTGTGGAGCAAGAAAGTTTCACAAGTAACAGTGCCCAGTTCCTGATACAATACCTAATGGTCTGCTGTCGTGACCTTGAAAAAATAAAGGGAGACTTGCTACAGATCAGGCAAAATACCAAGCGGGTGGAGCAAAGGCTCCAAAATATCATGGATGTGCTTGGGCGGGTATAAGATTAAAAAAAAAAAATGTTTGAATTTCCTTTTGTTTGTAATGTTTTTTTTGTTTTTTTTGTTTTTAATAATTGTACATGTTGAATTTTAGAAGTTCCAGTTTTGAAAATGTTTTTAAGCATGCGTTTTAGCAAAAAGAATATTTTTTTAAATGAAAAAATTATTTTGTACTTTATAAAAAAAAAAAAAAAACGCACATTTATAATGTGCCAATAGTAAAAAGCTTTTGTACTCAACAATGTGTGGCTTCTTATATCAATGTTGGCCAAGGTAATAAAACTTCTTTTTTGTGTTTACACTGACAATGATGGGTATTTACTAAAGGAAAATACACATGGCACTACAAGTGCACTAGGAGAACCTAGGAGAAAGATAAAAGAAGCACAAGCCAAAAAAATACAAAAATATAAAAGATGTTTTAAGCTGAAAAAATGTATTTATTTAAATTACATTTTAAGATTCAACAGGCATATCAATGGCCCCCTACCCAGAAAATATTCAAGATATTGTTGCCGCACATCACGGCCGCTTTGGGGGGCCAAGCCTGGACGGCCAGCTTCCAGGGCCAACAAAGGATTTGGGTCCTGTATTGTGGCCTCAGGCCCAATAGAACTCAGATAATTCTGGGAATGTACCCTTAAGAAATTGTGAAGAACACAACATGTCATAACCACATGGTTCCATTTGTACTCCGCCAGTTGGATGGAGGTCATGAACAGGCGGAAGCGGCTGGCCATGATGCCAAAGGCATTTTCCACCACCCTTCTGGCTCTGGCCAGCCTGTAATTAAACACCCTCCTCTCAGGGGTGAGGCTCCTTTGAGAAAATGGCCTTATAAGATAGGGACCCAGGGCAAACGCCTCATCCGCGACAAAAACTAATGGGAGTCCCTCCACATTCTCTGCCGCAGATGGCAATGCCAGCTCATCAGATAGGAGCCGTTGGGCGAACTCAGTCTGTGCAAATACTCTGCCATCAGACATCCGTCCATTTTTCCCCACGTCCACGTATAGAAACTCGTAGTTGGCCGACACCACCGCCATCATGACTATACTGTGGAACCCCTTGTAATTGAAATAATAGGATCCCGAATGGGGTGGTGGCACGACCCGGACGTGCTTGCCGTCGATGGCCCCTCCACATTTGGGAAAGTTCCACCGCTGGGCAAACTGAGATGCCACATTCTGCCATTCCTGTGGCGTAGCAGGGAACTGTTAAACAATAAAAAATAAATTAATACTTTCATACATAAACATTGCAAGCAAATTATACAAAATCATTCTTGGCCAACATCAGTATAAACTTTTTTTTTAGGAGGATTTTAATCAAAAATAATGTCTTTTCAATTATCAGATTACCACTGTCACTTATCAGATTCCTCACCCCCTCTGATGGGCCATTTAATTAATTTTATGGGGGGGGGGGTTGTAGTTGAGTTGGGGACCTCACAAATCAAGGCTGTAGCACTCTGTCTGAATTTTAACAAAAAATAACAATCATCACAAATTTTTAGGGGGCGTTTAGGGTAAAGCACTACAATGGAGCAGACAAAATACATTGGGAAGTGACTAGGCTAGATGTGTTTGGGCCCAGGATAGCATGCTGGAGAGGTTAGTTAGCGGAAATATGCATGTAGGCCAAAAAAGGAGCATTAAAAGCTTACAGCATGCATGGGGACAAAGGGGACATTCACAGCATATTACAATCATGGTAATTAGGGACTGATGAAAGAAATAAAATACGTTAATAAGCATTAAATACATGTGATGCTAAAGGAGAAAACGTACCTTAATATACAGTGGGGCAAAAAATATTTAGTCAGCCACCAATTGTGCAAGTTCTCCAACTTAAAAAGATGAGAGATGCCTGTAATTATCATCATAGGTATACCTCAACTATGAGAGACAAAATGTGGAAACAAATCCAGACAATCACATTGTCTGATTTGGAAATAATTTATTTGCAAATTATGGTGGAAAATAAGTATTTGGTTACCTACAAACAAGCAAGATTTCTGGCTCTCACAGACCTGTATCTTCTTCTTTACGAGGCTCCTCTGTCCTCCACTCATTACCTGTATTAATGGCACATGTTTGAACTTGTTATCAGTATAAAAGACACCTGTCCACAACCTCAAACAGTCACACTCCAAACTCCACTATGGTGAAGACCAAAGAGCTGTCGAAGGACACCAGAAACAAAATTGTAGACCTGCACCAGGCTGGAAAGACTGAATCTGCAATAGGCAAGCAGCTTGGTGTGAAGAAATCAACTGTGGGAGCAATAATTAGAAAATGGAAGACATACAAGACCACTGATAATCTCCCTTGATCTGGGGCTCCACGCAAGATCTCACCCCGTGGGGTCAAAATGATCACAAGAACGGTGAGCAAAAATCCCAGAACCACACGGGGGGACCTAGTGAATGACCTGCAGAGAGCTGGTACCAACGTAACAAAGGCTACTATCAGTAACACACTACGCCGTCAGGGACTCAGATCCTGCGGTGCCAGATGTCTTTCCCTGCTTAAGCCAGTACATGTCCGGGCCCATTTGAGGTTTGCTAGAGAGCATTTGGATGATCCAGAAGAGGATTGGGAGAATGTCATATGGTCAGATGAAACCAAAGTAGAACTGTTTGGTAGAAACACAACTCGTCGTGTTTGGAGGAGAGAGAATGCTGAGTTGCAACCAAAGAACATCATACCTACTGTGAAGCATGGGGGTGGCAACATCATGCTTTGGGCTGTTTCTCTGCAAAGGGAACATGACGACTGATTCGTGTACATGAAAGAATGAATGGGGCCATGTATCGTGAGATTTTGAGTACAAACCTCCTCCCATCAGCAGGGCATTCAAGGGCATTGAAGATGAAACGTGGCTGGGTCTTTCAGCATGACAATGATCCCAAACACACCGCCCGGGCAACGAAGGAGTGGCTTCGTAAGAAGCAATTTAAGGTCCTGGAGTGGCCCAGCCAGTCTCCAGATCTCAACCCCATAGAAAACCTTTGAAGGGAGTTGAAAGTCCGTGTTGCCCATCGACAGCCCCAAAACATCACTGCTCTAGAGGAGATCTGCATGGAGGAATGGGCCAACATACCAACAACAGTGTGTGACAACCTTGTGAAGACTTACAGAAAACGTTTGACTTCTGTCATTGCCAACAAAGGATATATAATAAAGTATTGAGAGGAACTTTTGATATTGACCAAATACTTATTTTCCACCATAATTTGCAAAATGAATTCTTTCCAAATCAGACAATGTGATTGTCTGGATTTGTTTCCACATTTTGTCTCTCATAGTTGAGGTATACCTATGATGACAATTACAGGCCTCTCTCATCTTTTTAAGTGGGAGAACTTGTACAATTGGTGGCTGACTAAATACTTTTTTGCCCCACTGTAGTCCTCCTGCAAAACTTGAATGATGGCAGAACAGGTCTCTGGTATAATGATCCCCAGAGCCTGGGGGGAGATGCCTGTTGAGAACTTGAGGTCCTGCAGGCTTCTCCCAGTTGCCAGGTATCGCAACGTGGTGATGAGCCTCTGCTCAGCAGTGATGGCTTCCCGCATAACTGTCCTGCCTGGTGATATAGGGGGACACCAAAGCCAACAGATGCTGAAAAACGGGGTCCGGCATCCGGAGAAAATTCCTGTAGTCCTCAGGATTATTCTCCTGGATCTCCTGCAACAAAGGCATGTGACAGAATTGGTCCCGCTGGAGCAACCAATTCTTGGTCCATGAACTCCTCCTCACCCTGTTCATGGACTGGAGTTGGGATAAAGCAAGAACCCCAACACCAACCTCAGCACGAACTCTACGATGAGTACGTAGCCGTAACATGGCTAGAAAACGGTCGGATGGTCAGAACGAACTAAAAGAACGCACTGAAGAACAGCAAGGCCTATGAAGAACGACCTGAAAAACAGTAACGAGCGGACAAGAACGCACTGAATAAACAGATTACGAACTGACTACAAGCACTGAAAGACAGATACGAATCCACAAGCACAAACTGAACTCCAGAAAACGATCTTAAAAGCACGAAGACTGAATCGTCTCTCACCAAACTTTTACTAACACGCGGTAACAAAAAATTAGCAAAAGCTGCCCAAAGGGTGGCACCATTCGAACGGAACTTCCCCTTTATAGTGCTGTCATATGTCTTGTCGTACGTGTTGTACGTCATGGCGCTTTGATCGAGCATTTTTTTTCCTTAAGGTGTGTATGCAAGGCAGACTTGAGAGGAAACACGAAAAATCACGTCGAGAAAAACATAGTTTTTTTCCACTACATGAATAACTGTCGTGTGTACGCGGCATAAGCCTGTACTACTTGAGCCACTTTCTTATGCATTTCTAACTGGGCCTCCACTACCTGGACTAGTGAACTTTGTGTCTCAGATTCTGATTGCACTTAATGTCTAAACTCCCCTGACGTTTTAGAGTCTGATTTGATATCAAATTTATATTAATTTTTCTCATGAAACTTCTATTCCACCTTAGCAGAGCTTAACAGAATCTATTCCTTTACCGAAGTCTGGCAGTAGTGGCAAAGTCTTGGTTGTTTTTTTCCAACAAGGCTTCCCCTCATGTGCAACATCTCTCACTTATTCAGGATAAGTTGGTGCATTTCTAGAGCCTTTCAGTAGGTGTTTAAAAAAATCCTCCTGCAAGGTAAGTGCATACTAGCACATTATGAAAGGCTGATGCCTTGTACACACAATCGGTTTTCCCGGCGGTAAAAAGTCCACTGGGAAAACCGAGAACCTGCTCGGTAGCTTTTTCCCCCTACACACGGCCGGGTTTCCTGACAGGAAAACTGCCATGAGAGCTTTGGTCGGGAAACCCGGCCGTGTGTATGCTCCACTGCAGGTTTTCCCCATAGGAAAACTGCCGGCTTAAAAAACGCTGGGATTCCCGGCGGTTTTCCTTTCCCTTCCTTTTCCTTTCCCTGTCGGGAAAACCGGTCGTGTATACGAGGCATTCCATCTTCACCCTGTATACCTTCCGGGTTCGCGGGCTGCGGCTGCTTGAATGACCAAACCTTGATGACGTCACTCCCATGCATGCACACGGGAGTCAGGGCCACGGAACAGAGCTTTGAAGGATAGGCACGGGTATGCTGTTCCTTCAGAGCGCAGGTGACGTCACCAGCTGCCAAACAAGCAAATATCTCCTAAATGGTGCACAATTAGGAGATATTCATTTTACCTACAGGTAAGCCTTATTACTCAGATAGCAAGGATAACTTGCCACAAATTTGTGGCAGTGTTGAATTGTAAGTCTGTTAACTTGCTGCACATTTTCACTGGCAAGATGTACACTTGTAGAGTACTTGAAGAACAATTTCTAGTTGACACTTTTCCAATTTGTAGCAAATTTGCATGGCAAGTCTCTAGCAAGAGCAAAGTTGCAGTGGTGAGTCTACAGCAAGAGCTCTGAAGGTCTGCGGCATGAAAATTATTTAATTATTAATGTTTTGGTATCCATTTAGGAGAACCAATCAGACTGGGCTTATGAATATTCAGAATTAGAATATTCAGTCTAGGACGCTCATTTATAGGAGAATACAGATTTTGATATAGTATACTGTCCATTACACTCCACAGGGCAGGCGTGTACTGTTCATCGGGACTACCGGGAGTTTCCCGGTGGGCCGATGGCTCAGTGGGCTGGTTTCAGTGACAGTCTGTCAAAGTAATGGCTGTGTGGCTTGCCATCCATTAATTTGAGCACCGCTGTACTGGCAGGGGGGGCTGGCCGGGGGCCTGGTGGCATTTTCCCCCCAGACCACCCTAACTTAAATGCAAAATGGCCAATGGCCGCCCGCTGCCCACTGCCCGCTGAGGATTTTATTTTTCTTGGAGAAAGTTGGGCCGGGGAGCCGGCTAGCTGACGCACGCTGTTGCATTCTGAGAGTTGTAGTCCACTCCGCGCACGCTCAAGCTCCTGATGGGAGGAGGAGCAGAGCAGCCAGGAAACTACAAATCCTAGATTTTGGAGGCAGAGAGCACCAGGGAGTCAGGACTTGGGACCCATGTGACTGGCTTGGGCTGCAACTTTACTTGACCCCAGCCCCCAGAACAGGAGCATCAGCCCCCCCAGGACTGGAGGATGCCGTGCAAGGACCTGCTGAGCTGGCACTGGCAGCTGTCATCGCTGAGATGCAAGTCCCTGATACCCCCAGGGCCAGCTGACCCCACATCCCATCTATCTACCCCCAATTTACCCTGCAACAGTGCCCACCCAGTACCTCAAAAAAGACCTTAACATTCTGGGTCCTGCTGGGAGCTGGCCTGTAGGTCCTGCTGAGAGCTGGGCAGCTCCCAGCGGGACCCACAGGTCAGCGTCCGGCAGGACCCACTGGCTGTGGGTCTTGCTGGGAGCTGGTCGCGGACCTGTGTGTCCTGCTGGCCATGGCCTGTGGAGCCTGATAGCCACTAGCCTAGGGTGACCAGACATCCCTGGGGACAGTCCCCAAACTGAGGACCCTGGACCAAGTTTGTCCCCACTTTGCAGGGCCGATCCTGGGTGGGTGCACTGCGAGCAATTGCGTACAGTTTTTATACTGTTTTTGTGCGTGTTTGCAAAATTAAAGTGGTCCCGTCTAGATGAAATCCAGGGCCAAATTTTTGTCCCAGTCCAGTCATGCTACAGGGTATCTTACAGCCTGTTCATAAAATGCTGTACCCACCCAGGTATGTGTGTAACGATTGCACTTTCAGTTTCACTCTGTGTAGAGATTGAGACAGGAGTGAAACAGAGTTTAAAATATGTTTGTTGTCTAACTGATAGATTTTCTCTTACATCTGTGTAATTGCGCTTCATGAATGTGTTATTTTTAATTACTATTATATGAAATGTGTACTTATAAAATATGGCACACCTAATGCAAATAAATCAATCATTTGCAGTGCTTTAAATCTTATACTACATACCCATCCAACAACTGTATATCACCAAATGCAATAATACATACATACAGTATAATGGTGCATGGGAATGTAGTATATGATTTGATGCACTGGATAGGATTGTTTTTGTTTTTTTGCATTTAGCATGTCATATTTTATAAACTCACATCTTTGTGTGATTTTATTCTACTTCAAATACTAGCAACTTAGAGTTAGGTGAAGGTTGTAGCACTAGATAGCTTATAAGATATTATATGAAACTTAGCTCTCTGTGGAGATTTACAGGCCAATATTAATAGGCTCTAGATTAAAAGACATCCTACTAATGGGGTTTTTGACTTTTTCCTGAGTTTAATGAGATTTATGATGACCTGTTTTGTGTCATTTCAGCATGGTCTTAAGATGAGCAGTGTTCTGGTGGAGGGTTATACAAGATATGTCTCATGATACTACCTGTCCCCAGACACAAGATCTAATCATGATTTTTTAAGAAACTAGGGTGGCACTAAATTCCATGTGAATCTCTATTCTCCCCATTCACTTTGGGGTTTATCAGTCCTCATTATTGTCACAATGTGACTTTGACAGGTCATGTAAGTCTAACTATCATTTAATGTATGATTACATGTAATGGTGAATGTGTAATGCTGACATGTACATATTTGGTCTTTAGTACTTAAATTGGTATAAACCACAAAGACAGCAGTGCAGGTTTTGAAAAGGTTGAGATGAACTATCAGGATCTGGCAGATTTTCTTGCTGTCACTTTCTGAATGAATTTAAAAATATTGTAAATTCGTTTTAATATTAAATACATATCACATGTGGCAAACTTTTTATTTGTCAGCAGATCTTCAGACATACTTTCTCAATTTAGTTAATTGCTTGTTGCTTTTGTACCACCTCAGCCCAATAATTATACCTGTCCGGTTTTTAGATGAATACAGCCACATCTGAAAGTACAGCCATGCATTTTCCACTAGCTAGATCTTCTAGGTCATAGAAAGGGTACCAAAGGCACAAATTTATGTTGGTGTATTTAGAGCAGACATGCAAACCTTGTAATATTAAATGTCAGAAAATATAAGAAATGTCTTTGTGTGTTTTGTACAAAGTAAGAAGTATATGAAAAGCCACGTCTTTCAAGGTTTTGGAACATTTTGACTATATTTTACAAAAATTTTTACAGAATTTAGAGGAAAAAAGGGATGAGATGTTTGCTGTAACTGAGAAAAAGAATAATGGAGAGATTATGATAAAAAATTAGAAAGTCAAACAGTAACTATTTAGAAAAAGCTTTGGGTTTGGCCCAAACATGAGTTCAGAATTCAAGAAAATGGCGACTTAATGCACCCTTTGCTTCTTTAGCAACCAATTACCAACAATGCACTTCCTGGTCAATTAACTGTGGTTAGGTGGCTTAGAAAGGCCTGCCATGTTCCCAAAGGCTCCCACTGCAGAACGGAAAGAGATGCTGCTCTCATGTACAGCACTGGATGGAGATTGGGCTCAGGTAAGTATAAGGGGAGGGCTGAGTGGGAGCTGTACTCAGAAGTTTTTTTTAGAATTCAGTGGTAGTAAACCCTCTGTTTGTATTTGTACCTACAGGTATGCTTATAATAAAGCTTACCTGTAGTTAAAATGAATATCTCGTAAACGTGTACTGTTTAGGAGATATTCTAGCTAGCAGAAGCCGGTGGCATCACCGGGAAATGCGCTCTGAAGGAACGGCATATCCGTGCCGTTCCTTTATAGCTGTGTGCTGCAACCGAGACTCTCACGTACAATATAAATAAATGTTAATGACAGCTTTGGCAAGCAGGGGACAAATTGGGTGGTGCTTTTGAGTACACTTCTATTGTACAGAAGGGTACGGTAATGTGCCACAGCATTGCCTTTTTCAAATGCAAAACCAAGACGAACTTATGGGAGGGCAGCCAGCTTGTTCCCATTAGGTGGTCCTCCTTCATCTATGCATAAAGAGCAGTGGATTCATCCACCAGCAAGAGATATTTCAAAGAGATTCTTTGCTGCTCTATCTTGGAGTGGGGCAATATGTGCTCCCTTTTGTTTGGCATAGCTCCCTATATGATTTTCACTCTTGAAGCTACCCCAGATTTCTTCCTCCTTTACACTTCCAGCACCACAATCCTCCCCCTTGTTACTAACAGCACCACAGCCCTCATCTTAACCATGCTCCTTCTTTGCTTGCTGCTACCTCTCCCTAACAGGAATGATGACAGTAAGCACAGAATCCTGCTGGCCCTGAAACAGCAAGAAGTCCTCATCTTCCTCCTGCTGCTGTGCCTCCAGTGCCCGGTCTATTACACCATGCAGAGTTCATGTCCCTAATCATCACCCATGGCCTGGAAAAGCGGGCATTTGGTTAGCTATCTCTCACTCTTCCTGTCATTAAAGAGCTTCCGGAAGCTCTGGCCCAGTGTGGCTTCTGTCCCTCAGAAATATCAGTTGCAGAAATAAATTGCACTGTTTTCCCTGGGTAATTGCATAGGCTCTGTGGTGCTTGAGGAAGGACTTCTGGCTCTAAGGGGTTGGAAGATGAGGACAGTGATGAAAGGCTTCAGGTGAATGTACTGTCAGCATTAGAAAAGACACATGGTGACACTGCCAACTCCAGCAGTGTGTCCCACCTGCGCCCTTCACAGATGCCAGCAAATTTGCCTAATGGAGTGTGAAGGAAATGCATTGTTCCAATCCCTGATTGCTGAACCCTGTGTCTGTGGTCATGTGGACCCTGTCACTGACCATGTGGTCCAATGACACAGAGACATTACCTTTTACATGCTGATGGAGGGTAGGTATGTCCTTCTGGATCGATCTTCTGGGCAAAATAATGGAAGATGGGTAAATGTCAATTACATTCCAACTCTGTGATTGCCGCTGCCGATACCTGATACCTGAGGGCTGCATCGGATGCACCATAGATGCTACACTCTTTCCCACTGGCACGAGCTCGGCGCTCGTTTGGATTGAGGTCCACGCTCACTCTATCACAAGTGAGTGTGTGAATGTATGCATCAGCTACCCCTCTTGCTGCACTCACAGAGTTGCGCTATTGATGTGCCCTCTGTTTTTGTTTTCTCTTATATACTCCAATGAGTAACGGTGCCATAAAGACCAGGCCATAAGGATGCAATACCCCCCTTCACTACAGAGAACTGCTGTATACCGTCCCCCCTTCCAATAGGGAGGTAAGTCAGGTGTGATCACAGGGTGGACGTCACAGGATTTTCTCCAAGCACTTCATTGGTGACGGGACTTTATCCACATATGACATCCATATACCATATATTTACAATAAGTTATTTTGGAAGTATCTGGAAGTCATCACCAGGATTTATTTGGGACTGCCTTTCTTTACTAGTATAGTTCACCCATGCACTGAGTGTGTGATTCCATTTATCCCATCCATCCCACTTTTCCCATTCATGGATTTGTTTGTGGATTATTAATATGTTTAAGTGGTTTAATCTTTATCACGTGTTGCATATCTTGACCATTTGGATATTGGTTTTATATGTCACATTTTTGTCCATTATTCACTGTGTTACATATTTTTCTGATTATTATTGATCAGTCTTTTATTAGTGTATTTTCATTTGTGTCACTGTGCACATTGCACATCATTGCTAGTTAGCCTAGTACTAGCCCATCACTTACCCACTTCGTCTCTCAGTCTCCCCCTTTTTTCCCTTTTCCCCTCCCCTTCCCCCTCCTTTCCACACCTTCCACATCCTCACCCTTCTTTGCCACATCCCCTCCGAGTTCATTTTTTCTCTCCCTTCCCATCATCTTATTTGACACACTACAGCGCAGTCACCGTCACGTTTTATATATATATTTTATTGTTCACTTGGACCAGACCCTCCGGTGATTGCTGCAGTATCCCATCCGTTCCACTTACACCTCTCACCTGTGCCACTACTTAGCTAGCGCAAGGGTTTTTTTGTTTTATATTTAAATGTCAATTATAGTCTTTGTGATGAACCCTCTGTTTTCAAACAGATCGAGGTCCGCCGTCAATGCTTCCTCTGTCCAGAACCAGCACCCTCCAAGCTTCTTTATCCCCTCAGTCCACAGACACAACACCTCGGTGTAGGGTAAAGCCACAAAACTCCTTTATTCAAGCACATGTTAACAGATATCTCTCTTCAAAAACACATCCCTCCCACCCTTGGAAAACAGGGCGGGTCAAACTGTCCAATGACAATGGCCACACAGGTCAGGTGTGTTCAACTTCTCAATACACAGTCTTATCAGCAGGGGGGTTGGAGGAATCCCCCCTCCCTTTTCCTCACAGCAAACACACTTACACATCCCACAATAGTTTAGGCAGACAGCCACAATAGACAATAGAATACGGTCACACCCCAAAACATCACAGCAAATAGTCCAACAGCATGGCACAGCACACATTATATATACATATATACAGCACACATTATATACATATATACAGCACACATTATATACATTTTACAAGGTTCTAGTGTGGCTGCAAAGAGAGTCTGACTAGCACAGATCATAGCGGGGTTCTCATTCACCCTGTGCCCCTATTAAAGATACAGGGTGATCTACACATAAGAGGGCCTGGGGAAGCTGGACAAGGAGCCTCCAGAACTCTCCAGGGCAAGCTGAGCCGCACAAACCCCCAACCCAAAGTCACTCCTGTCACAGTCTTACTTAAAGCTAATGTAAAGGTTGGTAAAGCACTGAGTATCATAAATAACTAGGGATGAGCCGAACACCCCCCGGTTCGGTTCGCACCAGAACCTGCGAATGGACCGAAAGTTCGCGCAAACTTTAGAACCCTATTAAATACAATGGACGCGAACGTTCAAAATCAAAAGTGCTAATTATAAAGGCTAATATGCAAGTTATTGTCCTAAAAAGGAATTGGGGACCTGAGTCCTGCCCCAGGGGACATGTATCAATGCAAAAAGAAGTTTTAAAAACAGCTGTTTTTTCAGGAGCAGTGATTTTAATGATGCATAACGTGAACAAAAAAAATATTCCTTTAAATATCGTACCTGGAGGGGGAGGGGGGGGTCTAAAGTATGCCTGTGAAGTGGCACATGTTTCCCATGTTTAGAACTGTCCCTGCACAAAATTACATTTATAAAGGACAACAAGTCATTTAAAACTGCTTGTGGCTTTAATGTAATGTCAGATCCCGGCAATATGGATGAAAATCATTGAGAAAAATGGCATTGGGTACCCCCCCCCCCCCCAGCCCACTACCAGCCCCTTTGGGTCTTGTATGGATATGAAGGGGAACCCCGCACCCAAATTAAAAAAAGGCCCTATATACTCAGAACAGCAGTATACAGACGGTGCAAACAAGACAGGGACTGTAGGTTTTTTCTTAAGTAGAATCTGTTTGTAATTTGGAACAGGTACATTTTTTAAGTGTAGCTCCAGCCAAAAAATCTATTTTTAAGCTTTTTGGAAAACATAGGGAAGGGTGTACCCGTAACATTTGTTTTGCTGTCTGTGCACCTGTTCAGAACATTTCACCTCACTTTCCGTCCCAGTGACAAATGTTTTTTGAAAATTTTGGGGTTTTATTGAAACAAGGATTGGTGATAAAGCATCAGTGGAGAGGAGACACCTCTTTCCCATATTAACTCTTACAGGAGAGAATTTCCCTTCCTAGGGGTAGATTTCCTCTCACTTCCTGTTGTCTCCTTCCGTTTGCAAGTAGGAGTCGTTTGTAAGTTGGATGTTTGAAAGCAGGGGCCTGCCGTATATACTCTGCAGAAATTTGGCCCTTAGGTGTTGGTGTTGGCACAACACTGTAAGCCCTCACAGTTACTCTTGGTGGGCGCTGGAACACCCTGCTGTGAACTATTATATCAAGAATTGTAATTACATGCCATTGTTGAACAGTGGTAGGAAAAATTGGGCCTTTGGTAGTGGTGGTGGTGGTGCTGGTGCCACAACACTGTAAGTCCTCACAGTTACTCTTGGTGGGCGCAGGAATGGGCCCAGCTGTGTGAAATATTAGATCAAGAATTGTAATTACATGCCATTGTTGAACAGTGATAGGAAAAATTGGGCCTTTGGTAGTGGTGGTGGTGCTGGTGCCACAACACTGTAAGTCCTCACAGTTACTCTTGGTGGCCGCAGGAATGGGCCCAGCTGTGTGAAATATTAGATCAAGAATTGTAATTACATGACATTGTTGAACAGTGTTAGGAAAAATTGGGCCTTTGGTGGTGGTGGTGGTGCTGGTGCCACAACACTGTAAGTCCTCACAGTTACTCTTGGTGGGCGCAGGAATAGGCCCAGCTGTGAAATATTAGATCAAGAATTGTAATCACATGCCCCTGTTGAACAGGGGCAGAAAAATTGGGCCTTTGGTGGTGGTGGTGGTGTTGCCACAACACTGTAAGCCCTCACAGTTACTCTTGGTGGGTGCAGGAATGGGCCCTGCTGTGAATTATTAGATAAAGAATTGTAATTACATGCCCCTGTTGAACAGGGGCAGAAAAATTGTGCCTTAGGCACTGGTGCCACAACACTGCAACCCCTCACAGATACTGTACTTGGAGCGCAGGAATGACCCCTGTTGCAAAGTATTGCATCAAAAATTGTAATTACACGCCCCTGTTAAACAGGGCCAGAAAAATTGGGCCTTAGGCACTGGTGCTGGTGCCACAACACTGCAACCCCTCACAGATACTGTACTTGGAGCACAGCAATGAGCCCTGCTGCAAAGCATTTTATCAAAAATTGTAAATACACGCCCCTGTTAAACAGGGGCTGAAAAATTGGGCCTTAGCCACTGGTGGCGGTGCCCAGAACCAAAAATGTTCTTTCAAGCTATCAGCATGATTATTGAGGAGGAAGAGGATAGTCACTCAGCATAACAGGATAGTCACTCAGCATCAGCATAGGCAGTCTTGAAGGGATCTGACATTTCCCCAAAAATTATTCTGTTACATCAGCATCAGGTGCTTGGTAGCTGGTGGTGATCCAAGACTGATTCATTTTTGTGAAGGTCAGTCGATCGACCGAGTCTGTGGACAGGCGCACCCTGTGATCGGTTACAAAGCATCCAGCAGCACTGAATGTGCGTTCCGAAAGAACGCTGGATGCAGGACAGGCCAGTAGCTCAATTGCATACTGTGCAAGCTCTGGCCAGTGATCCATCCTCAAGACCCAGTAACCCAGAGGATTTTCGGTGGGAAAGGTGTCCAAGTCTGATCTTGCCCCTAGGTATTCCTGCAAAATGTAAACCAGACGCTGGCGATGGTTGCTGGAAGCGATCATACCTTGGGGCTGCGTACTAAAAAATTGTCTGAACGCATTGGTCAGACGGCCACCTTCTCCACCGCTCCTTCTTTGACTGACCGGAGCCCCAGCAACACGTTGTCCAGGACCAGGAATTTGTAACCTCCCAGTCTCTGGGAACGCGTTGCACAGACTTTTCTGCAAGGCCTCCCGAAGATGCTTAATCCTCTGCTCCCTCTTCGACGGCAAGATAAGGTCCACAACCTTAGCCTTGTAACATGGATCAAGGAGGGTTGCCACCCAGTAATTATCCCTCTCCTTGATCGCAAGAGTATGAGGATACTTCCGCAGGCTTTGCAGGATCAGGGAGGCCATGCAGTGTAGGTTTGCTGAGGCATTCGGTGTGGAGTCCTCTGGGTCACTGAGGACGACATGATCCGCAGCCACCTCCTCCCAGCCATGTACAAGTCCATGGGTGTCTTGGGACTGTAATTGATCCCTTGAAGACTGCTGCTGATGCTGAGTGCTAGGCTCCACCTCCATGCTGACACAATAATTCTCCTCCTCCTCTTCCTGTGTGATAGCCGGGCCAGCAGGAACACTGTTTGGATAAAGGAGGCCTTGAGAGGTAAGGAAGTCCTCCTCTTCCTGCCTCTGTTCTGCCTCAAGTGCCCTGTCCATTATTCCACGCAGCGTGTGCTCCAACAGGTGGACAAGAGGGACAGTGTCACTGATGCATGCACTGTCACTGCTCACCATCCTCGTGGCCTCCTCAAATGGTGCCAGGACAGTGCATGCATCCCTGATCATGGCCCACTGGCGTGGGGAAAAAATACAAGCTCCCCTGACCCTGTCCTGGTGCCATATTGCAACAGATACTCATTGATGGCCCTCTGCTGCGTGTGCAGCCGCTGCAGCATGGCCAACGTAGAGTTTCACCTGGTGGGCATGTCACAGATTAGGCGGTTCTTGGGCAGGCTGTAATCCTTTTGCAGCACAGCCAGCCAAGCACTGGCATTATATGACCGTCGGAAATGCCGACAGAGTTTCCTGGCCTGCTTCAGGACCTCCTGTAAGCCCAGGTACCAACCCAAGAACCGCTGCACCACCAAGTTAAGGACGTGAGCCAAACAGGGCACATGGGTCAGTTTTCCCTGTCGGAGGGCGGAGAGAAGGTTGGTGCCATTGTCACAAACCACCTTTCCTGGCTTAAGCTGGCATGGCGTCAACCACCTCTGAGCCTGCCCCTGCAGAGCTGACGGAATCTCTGCCCCAGTGTGGCTCCTGTCCCCCAAACACACCAGCTCAAGCACCGCATGGCATCTTTTTGCCTGCGTACTTGCGTAGCCCCTTGAACGCCTACGGAGCACCGCTGGTTCCGAGGACAAAGCACAGGTAGAGGCCATAGAGGAAGAAGAAGAGGAGGGGGTGGAGGAGAGAGGTGTGTCAGAATCACGAGTAGTAACATTTTGGAGGCGTGGTGGCTGAACAACCTCCAACACTACTGCACCTTGTCCTGCATCCTTCCCAGCTGCCAGCAGAGTCACCCAATGTGCCATGAAAGATAGGTAACATCCCTGTCCATGCCTGCTGGACCGGACCATGAGTCAGCGGTAATATGCACCTTACCACTGACTGCCCTGTCCAGCGAGGCCAAGACATTGCCTTCCACATGCCGGTAGAGAGCCGGAATCGCCTTCCATTAGAAAAAGTGGCGTTTGGGAACCTGCCACTGAGGAACCGCACATTCCACAAACTCACTGAAGGGGGCAGAGTCTACCAACTGAAAAGGCAGCAGTTGAAGTGCTAGCAATTTAGCCAAGCTAGCATTCAACCGCTGGGCATGTGGATGGCTGGGAGCGAACTTCTTTCGGCGGTGCAGCAGTTGGGGCAGGGAAATTTGCCTGGTACAATCGGACGTCGATGTACCGATAGCAGATTGCCCACAAGTACTTGGCTGTGACACACCTAATTCTACACCTTCATTCCTCTCAGTGCAGGTTTCAGAGAGGACTGAAGGTATAGTGGGGTTGGAGATCCCAGCTGATGAGGAGCAAGGAGAGGTCCGCTTTGTTCTTTGGTGTGGGTCTTTTAGGTAAGCTTGCCAATGAACTGCATGGCAGGTCGACATATGTCTGGTCAAGCACGTGGTGCTAAAGCGGCTGATGTTTTGGCCACGTGATATACGTGTAGCGGGGTCTCCTTTAAGGCTCCTGGACTACGTTACCCAGAACCCCGTTCGGCACCCAGGGTGCATTTGGCCACCACAGAGACTCATGGGTGGGGCTATAAGAGAAGGGGCGAGGCTAAGGTCGGCCTCTTTGGACACCGCGCTGCAAGCAATAGGACTCCCTGTGCGGATCCGCTGCTGTGAAAGGCCTGAAGCCGGGGCCTTGCGTACCTTCCAAAGAGCCTTCCACCCCACCGCTGAGCCTGGTTGGCACTTGTTCCTGTTCAAGTTGCTGACATCAGTTGGACCGGAGACCCGGCCGTTGGAGAACACTGTGTGCGGATACACAGAAGGTGGAAGCCCGGACTGGGATCGCATCCGGAGGGGTGAGCGAGCACTTGCTCACTACATTAGCTGTACTCTGTTGGTTCTAGTGACTGCCTTGGCCCTTTTCCTTTTACATTTACTATCCCACCGGAGACTAGCGGGGGAACTCAGTTGCATAGTCTCCGGTGAAGTGTTCTCATTTGTTAATTACCCTTGGATTACAAATATTGTTTCCTGAAAGTGCACCTGTTCCTGTTCAAGTTGCATGCAAAGAAATTGTTTTCATAAGGGACTGAGGTTTATCTGCGTCAGGCCTGACCAAGGGGGGTTAAAACGTTATTAGGTGCGCCATACTGCGCATAAGGAAATAAGGATAGTTGCATGTAGCTGGTGATCACTCTGCACTATCACTTATGAACCTATTTATTGCTGCAGGGCTCTGCATGTATGTTATGTGATGTGTTTAATCCTGACCTTTATACTAAAGTAAATCTAGTTATACTTTAACACCCTTGCATCAGTGTTATTCTTGCAGATAGTAGTTACCTATCAATACTGCCAGATTGTGTATAATCAGGTATAGACCGTTACAAGGTAATATTCCCTAGACTAACTGTGCCAGCAGGGGTTGAGTAGATTGTCGGGGGTTGGTGGTGCTGTATACAGGGACCGAAACAAAAATCCAGCGGCTCTCTTAACTGGGGGGTAGCGCTACATACGCTTTAGACATATGTTGCAAATGGCAAATGTGCGATCTGCTGCACACGTCTGAAAAAAGGCAGACACCAAAGAACTTTTGGAATAACGCGCAGAGACAGCAGCGCCCTGCACATGCGGAGCTCTGCGGTGTGATGCAGTCGGTGTGCTGTCCTTAAGCTGGCCCCTGGAGGGCATCCTGCCTTGTTGGAGATGTGCCTCCTCCTTCTCCTCTCTTCAATCAGGCACCCACGTGGAGTCAGTGACCTCATCATCCCCTCCCTCCCCATCACTGGAGCAAATCTGGCAGTATGCTGCAGCTGGGGGAACATGACTGCCAGATAGCTGTCCTTGTTGGGCACCCCCTCTCTCTGGGCTCACGTTACTACCCCCTCTCTCTGGGCTCATTTTACTGCCTTCCTCCAGCTGGGTTCCATCATATGAGCCTTCAAAACGCTGGGCATCCTCCAGGAGCATGTACCCAACATTATGCTAAAACAGTTCGGGGGACTCCTCAAGAGGACATGGTGGGGCTAGGGAAGGAGTGACTGATGCCATTGAGCCGAGAGAAGAGCCCGCTTTGGCAGCTGCTTTGCCAGACAAAGTACCCTGAGCCTGGGTAAGAGAGGACGAGGAGGATAAGGATGGCTTGGTCATCCACTCTACCAAGTCTTGGGCTTGTTGCGGCTCAACATGGCCAGCTGCCGAAAAGAAGGACAAGCCTGTCCCATGGCCACGTGCTGATGAGGATGCACCGTGTCCACGACCAGCAGCACTGTTGCCTCTAGAGACAGAGCCTGCTTGGCCTCTTTTATTGCCCCGTGACTGTCTGCCTCTCCTTGTTTGCCTTCCAGACATACTAATGGCCTGCAGTGAGTTGTAGCTGCACACAGGTGGGATGTATATATATATATATATATATATATATATATATATATCTGTACTGATAATGCAGCTATCAAAATCAACTGCCTGCTGTGGTATTAGTATGGGGAAAGCAAAAATTGTCTTCAGTTAGTTTTAGGTGAAAACTGTGCAGAGATGGACACAGTACACTAACTGAAAATACTTGCAGCTCTCTGCGTGTGGATTAATTATAAGAACACCACTATTAGTCACTAACTGTATTCAGGTAAGCTTTAGGTGAACGCTATGCAAAGCACACAGTACACTAAGTGAAACACTGACTGTCTGCAGCTAGCACAATCACCTGCCTGCCTGTCACAGTATAGAGCAGTGTTTCTCAACTCCAGTCCTCAAGGCGCACCAACAGGTCATGTTTTTGGGATTTCCTGCAGATAAAACAGCTGTGATAATTACTAAGGCAGTGAAACTGCTGAAATCACCTGTGGAAATCAATGGAAATCCCAAAAACATGACCTGTTGGTGCGCCTTGAGGACTGGAGTTGAGAAACACTGGTATAGAGAATAACAGGAATGGATCTAGCTAAACTGAATACAGCGTATAAATATATATACAACACCTAGGATGCATATATATCCTCTACACACTGTAACTGCAGCTAACTGACTCAACTGCCTGCTCTATCTAACTCAATATAAATGACACTGTCTGTCTCTGTAATCTCTCATTAAACCACTCCAACACACTACACAAGGCCGTCAAGCCGTGTATTGCGTTTGTTAAAAATATGATTTTTATTATATTAATCAGACATAGGATACATGGGACAATTTTACAATAGTGAGTTGGTTAGATTATCTGTCAGCCTTTTGGTTTGAGTAGATTTCTCAAACAAATGCTTTTTCACACAATGGGATTAGATACCATTGTTGTATTTAGTACATTACCTGTTTGAGATTTCTTTCAGCTCTCAAACTGAAAAGAATTACAGTTTAGATTACAGGTTTGTTTTGAGTAGACAATAGGTAGATAGCATTGTCGTATTCAATGCTACTGTTGAAATACAGCTACAGTAAACATCTATGTTTTCTGTTTGGTAACAATGGTAAACAGCACACATAAAAGCAGGCCTAAGCTAGGAGGGAGACACACACCATGTTGCTGTAATATCATGAAGAAGAGCAGAACCTGGTCTCCAAGAAGAATTATTGCCAATGGAGATCACAAGTAATCGAAGATAAGTAACCTTTAAATGTATTTGTAGTTATAAACCATAGGCTGTTCTATTTGCTAGGCATTTTGCTTGTTATAGAGATCTGTCAGTCTTGTATTTTAGTCCTAATATTGTAATAGTTTTGTATGTACAGCATCTTTGTATAGTAAAAGCACATTTACACACTGCAGAAGTCTCAGCTTCCTTGTTATACCACAGAGTAACCTTGCTAGATAAACGCAAGCCAAAACATTTGGGGGCTCGGCCGGAATTTGTGCTATAATTCAATTGAAGCAGACTTGTTTTTCTGTAGTGTGTTGTGTAGCTTGTGCTAGGTAAATGCTGCGTAAGCTGTTTAGGAAAAGCAAGGCTGCAGAGGGTTCTGGTGACCAGAAGAAAGTGTGCAGCTTACCTATCTGGGCCAGAAATAATGAGTGGGAGCCTCTTGCTAATGAATTTGTGAAGTATGCTTCTCCCTTGAAGCTGACTTGGGGTGATAAAGTCTCAGATCATTTTGTAGATTTTAGCCTTAAGGGGTTGGATTTAAGTAAGAAAGAGAAGAGGACAGTGTCCACAGTGGGTTGGTACTTCCTCCATGCTCTCTATACTGAATCACATAGAAGGGAGAAGGCAGAGGCAGAAGTTAAGGTATTAAAAGACCAGCTAGCAGTTGCTTCAGAGTGTGTACGTTCAACCGCTAGTCGGGCTGATGATTTGCAAGAGCGGTGTGCAGCCCTCATGACCAAATCAATTAATGCCTTAAGAAAAAGGAAGGGGCGTAAACCTGTTAGTAAAGCCAGGGTATGTGCTATTGTCACATCCCAAAATTGGGATTGTGAGGATGTGTTCTCCTCAAATGATAGTGAGGATGAGGAGATAGAGTTTGATATTTCAGAGGATGATCTGCTAGTGGGAAAGAAAAAGTATGCCAGACCTCGCATTACTAAGCATAGGAAACGGCAAAATGATAGAGAGGATATGGCAGATGGGGAGGTGCATTATCGCAACCCCAGAGATGTTGAACTTGAAGAAGTACAGGAGTTTTCACAAACTGAACTCCATGAGCTGGCAAAACAATACAAACAAAGGTCTGGGGAGCCCCTATTGAGTTGGCTCCTACGCTTATGGGATGAAGGGGCGGACAGTGTTGTTTTGTCAGGTAAGGAAGCAGTGGCTATGGGAGTGTTAACCCATGATCCACAATTGCGTCAGGCAATGCAAAAAGCCAGAGAGTTTAGCGTGAATTTTTCACTGTGAAGCCTCGTACACACGGCCGATTTTCTCGTCGTTAGAAACACGTAGTTTTTTACGACGAGATTCTTGTTAACCTTGACGATTTTCTCGTCAAGCTTTCCATGCGTACACACTGACATTTCCCAATTTCCTCGTTGTTCTCCGCGGTCACGTCCAGCACGTACGACGGCACTATAAAGGGGAAGATCGATTTCCCGGGCGCCACCCCTTGGGCTGCTTTTGCTGATCTCGTGTTACCGCGTGTGAAGTAAAAGTTTGGGAAGAGACGATTCACGCTTTTCAGTCTTCGTGCTTTTCAGTTCGTTTTCTGAGGTTCAGTTTGTGCTTGTGGGTTCGTATCTTGTCTTTCAGGGCGTCTAGGCAGGTCGTATCTGTTTTACAGTGCGTTCTTGCTGTTCTAAAGTGCGTTCTGTTCTCTACGTTCTGATCAGACGACCGTTTCCTAGCCATGTCGCCTGGACGTTCTCGTCGTCGAGTTCGTGCTGTGCGTGCGACTGGTGTTGGTCTGCTTGTTTTGGACCAAGACCAGTCCATGAACGGGGTGAGGAGGAGTTGATGGACCAAGAATTGGTTGCTCCAGCGGGACCAATTCTGCCATATGCCTCTGCTGCGGGAGATCGTCGAGAATAATCCTGAGGACTACAGGAATTTTCTGCGGATGTCTGAACCCGTTTTTCAGGAACTGTTGGCTTTGGTGTCCCCCTATATTACCAGGCAGGACACCGTTATGCGGGAAGCCATCAGTGCTGAGCAGAGGCTCATCGCCACCTTACGTTACCTGGCAACAGGGAGAAGTCTTCAGGACTTGAAGTTCACGACAGGCATTTCCCCCCAGGCTCTGGGCCTCATAATCCCAGACACCTGTTCTGCCATTATACAAGTCCTGCAGGAGGACTATGTTAGGGTAAGTTTTCTCCATTAACATCACATTTTATGTATTTCATGTATGCTAATGTATTGTATTTCTTTCATCCTTCCCTAATTACCATGATTGTAATATGCTGAGAATGTCCCCTTTGTCCTCATGCATGCTGGAAGCTTTTAAATGCCCCTTTTTTCTCCTCCATGCATATTTCCCTTCACTAAGCTTTCCAGCAGGGGCGTCTGTTGCTCCAAATGTTTGGGGGTCCGCCCCCAATTTTAGGAACTAAACTTCCTCCTTTTTAGCGACTGTGCCTATTAAACGCCACCAGTTGCCCCTTCCAATGCAGCCATTTTGTCCCCTCCAATGCAGCCATTTTGTCCCCTCCAATGCAGCCATTTTGTCCCCTCCAATGCAGCCATTTTCCACCCAGCCCTGCACTTACCTTCTTCTGGTCAGCGCCATCCTTCTTCTGTCCTTGATGTCTTTTCCTGCCCTCGATGTTGCATCAGCCAATCATGTAACCGTAAAACAGACTTGGTGAACATGATTGGCAGAGCAGCCTGTCAGTGTTTACCCAAGGAATGCCCCCCCCCCGCGTCCCCAATTTTACTTTTATCAAGCCAATTACATCCCTCAGGCTGGATTTTGCAAGCCTATTTGCCCCCCTGTTTCTGATATGCAATTTTCACCCCATAAATGCCGCAGTTCTTCATATGTCGGTCGCTTAACAGGGGGCCACCCACCTGAATATTGTGCGGCATTGACAATACATAGGTTACTGCAAGGCATGAACCTATGTATTGTTCTGAGTGACGGGCACAGGTGAGAGGGGGCAGTGCTCCAGCGCCCACTCTGGATGCACCGCCACTGCAATGCTATCCTGTGGCCAAACACATCTACCCCCCCCCCAAAATATTTTAAGAATGGACCATCAGAGGGGGTGATGAATATGAAACATGAGCCTTCCATTATACTTCTTAAAAACACCTTAAACTGAGATTTTTATTGATGTTGGCCTCTAATGTATTTTCTTATAATCTGCTTGTAATGTTCTATTTTTAAATTTCTAATTTTTTTTCATCTTGTTTGGTTCCCCAGCTTCCTTCCATGCCACAGGAATGGCAGACTGTGGCATCGGAGTTTGCCACGCGGTGGGACTTCCCCAACTGCGGTGGTGCCATAGACGGGAAGCACGTCCGCATCGTGCCGCCACCCCATTCTGGGTCCTACCACTTCAACTACAAGGGGTTTCATAGCATTGTGCTGATGGCGGTGGTGTCAGCACGGTATGAATTCCTCTATGTTGATGTAGGGAAGAATGGCCGGATGTCCGATGGGGGATCCTTCATCCAGACAGAGTTTGCCCTCCGTCTCCAGAGTGACGACCTTGCATTGCCACCGGATACAGGGAATGTTGAAGGACTCCCCTTTGTTTTTTTGGCTGATGAAGCCTTCGGACTTGGACCGCACCTCATGAGGCCATTTCCACAGAGGACCCTGACCCCAGAGAAGAGGGTGTTCAACTACCGGCTGGCCAGGGCACGAAGAGTCGTTGAAAATGCCTTCAGGATAATGGCCAGCCGGTTCCGCCTTTTTATGACTCCCATCCACTTGGCGGACTACAAAATAAACTATGTAGTGTTATGCTGCTGTGTGCTCCATAACTTTCTCAGCAGAAAATCAACTTCTTATATGGCCTCAGTTTTGCCGGAGGCAGGACTTTCCTCTGGCAATCGGCTGCCGGGCCTCGAATCTGCCCGTCCTGGCTTGCCCCCCCAAAATGCCCGTGAGGTTCGTGAGAAGTATCTGGAATATTTCACGGGTAGGGGGGCAATTTCTATGCCAGGCCATGTGTAAAGATGCATGGAGAACGAACTCAATAAAAATCTGATATAATCTTTTAACTTTTGTTTTTTCATGCCTCCTAGTTTGTCTTAGTGCATTTGTAGTGCCAAGTGTATTTTCCTTTAGTAAATACCAACCATTTCACTATGTAACCCCACAAAAAAAAAAAAAAAGGTTAGAGCGTATTTGAAAAAGAAGCTACACGTTGTTTGTGTTCAAACATTTTACTCATTCACACACATGGTAATATTTTTTTTGGGGGATTTTGGCTGGCCACAAACCGGCAATTTTTTTAATATGAAAATATAAAACCATCAGTTGCATTGCAAAAAGTACAACATTGGATACCTCTGAGCAATATGAGGCATTCACGTACACAAACTATGTCTCTATGTGCCCGTCCTAATATGGGGTCTTGCCACCCCTTGCCTAGCCAAAAACTGAATATGCACACATTTTGAAGTCATTTCCAATAGGGATTTGAGACTCCTGATCCCTATTGTCAACATGTGCCATCTGCCATCGGGGGTGATCAATGGACGTGTTTTGTGGGTGCAACCCCTTCTTCAGTTCACCTACTTGAGATACGAGGAAGGGGTTGCACCCACAAAAGCCGTACATGGATATCCCCTGATGGCAGATGGCACATGTTGACACACTGTGTGCATATTCAATTTTTGGCTGGTTGGATTGTCAAAAAGGTAATAAAAAGGGGGAAGAACAATCATTAAACATTAAACAAAATTTGGGGTTTTGATGCCTTATTCAATTCTCCCCATAACATCGAGAATGTCTTTAAATGTTTGATCCATCACATGAATTCTTTGTTTAATTCTGTCCAGTTCTGTGCTACATTCCATCACTCGCTGTATTATTCGGAGGGCACTGTCAGCAGAGAAATGTGTACTATCCTTCACCACAACATTTACATCCCCTAAAAACAAAATAAAAAAGGTATTATAACTCTGCAGGCCTGCATCTCTTATCTGAGGCTGTGGTGACAGATACTGACCTGTTGTGGTGACCAGTTCCACCACGTCATCCACCTCTCCTTCCTGCACTTCTCCTTCCTCCACCTCTTCAACTTCCTCAACACCCTCAGGTTGTGGGTCTTTGGGAGTTTGGGGTTGTTTCAAAGCTATGGGTTTCATGTGCTCCCTGGAGTGTTCTCCTCCCAGTCTTCTCTCCCCTATGAGAAGCAAACCAAAGGTCTAGTTATCACACAGAAATTCTCTATGAAAAATGAAAACAGGCTAAATTGCTTGAAAGTGGGGTACAAGTGTGTGTTTGTGTGGAATTTAAACATGAATGCATTATATATGTCCAAGAATCGGTTTAGTATTCACCTTTGGCTGTCAATTTTCAGACATGGAGGCAGCACAAAAATTCACTGATGCACCTGTGTGGGACACCCCAAAAAGGCGGTTTTAGTGGCCCACACTATAGTGCTCAAAAGTACAGATGTGGAAGCAGCTGCTGAGTGTCCTCTCCTTTACACTGATTAAAGTTTGCTTTTCATTCTCTTTACAAACACATCATCTAGCCAACAATTTTAAGAAATCCGGCAGATGTCTAATTACATTTGAGGGTGAAAAATAACCCAAAAAAGAGGAGAGTGGCCGAACGATGTGTCTGTAACGAACGATTACTGTGCCAAACCAAGTTCAAACTATGACATTTTGGAAGGGAGTACAATAGGAAATTAAAAAAAATGGAGCAACATGGAAGTTGAGAAATAAATTAATAGCATAAAAGTGAAAAATTTACTTACTTTTTGCTAGCATTCTCTTAATGCTCCTTAACTGCTCCGGTTCCCTCAGTTTGAGGTCTGACCACCTCTTTCTGAGCTGCTCATTTGAGCGTTTCACCCCAAAATTCTTCTTCAGACTCTTCACGACTTTCTTCATGATTTTGGCCTTCCTTCTATTTGGTTTGCTATACGGCCCATGCTTTGCGTCATAATCCGACTTTAGCAATATGTCCACCATCTCCGCCATCTCCGCATAAGACATATTAGATGCCTTGAATCTCCTCCTTGATCGTGACGTTTCCTCAGTCTCCGGGCTTGTCTCCTCCTCATTATTTGAGGAATTATCAGACACCTGCTGTAAATCCGCCATATCTGTCTGCGCGCCGAAAGAGAAGGGGCGGGGAAAAGATGTTAGTTAGAACGTCATGGGCGGGCGACGTGTGCGGAGCGACGTGTGCGTAGTTACACGCATGCGTGGTGTATATATAGCAAACACACATGTGACTATACTACGTTCGGTGTGCGGAGAGAGGAGTTCAAGTGACGGACGTGCGAATGAAGGTATGTGATTTTGTGACTTTGAACAATTGTTGGCCTATACTGTCTTGAGAATGTTGGAGGATATATATGGTGAATAAGATTTTAAGGAGGTTAGACTGTGTGCCTCACATTAGTTAATTTTTTTTGACTTGCAGACCCAAAATGAATGTCTTTATAAGTGACAAGGAATTCCTTGCGGAATTTATAGACCGGGTAAGGGAGCTGCCCGCTCTGTGGGAGACCAAAAACCCCATCCATAAAAAAAAGGGGTGAGAAAAGCAGCGCTGGAGAGCCTGCTCCCATTTGTGCAGACCAAGGTGCCCACAGCCACAGCAAAACAGGTGGACACTAAAATTGGGAGCTTGAGAGGCACATACAGGACTGAACGCTCTAAGGTCCTGGCTTCTCAGAGGTCAGGAGCAGCAACAGATGATGTGTATGTCCCCAATTTGTGGTACTACAGCAGTATGTCCTTTCTGGATGACCACATTGAGGCAAGGCCATCACTATCCACTCTTCCCCCCAGACTTCCCTGCAGCCAACCTGAGCCTTCTCTGGAGCAAGAGGAGGCAGCCATCCTGGATGAACCTGATTTGGCCATCTGGAGCCAGGTATAGTATTTATAGAAAATGTATTGTGATAAACCTAATGTTTGACAAATATGTCAAGATGACAAACATAAACTATTTTGTGTTACACATGTAAAATCAAGATCTCTAGACATTAGCCTGGCCTAAATTGGGTGCAAAATAGTCAATCTGATGTAGTTGTAAATTGTAAAAAATTTTTTAAGGATTTACATTCTAATTGCTTCAAACATGAGCTGAAAGTTGGATGAAAACAATAAAACAAAAAATTAAACTATGTCCCTTTTTCATACACAGGATGAAATCAGCCAGGAGGAGGGTCTGGAAACTGTCAGGCAGGAGGAGGCAGGGCCCAGTGGCAGCCAGGTGGAGGCAGGGCCCAGTGGCAGCCAGGAGGTGGCAGGGCCCAGTGGCAGGCAGGAGGTGGCCGGCCAAAGGAGAAGCACAACATCACAGGTGCCTCCCATCCGACTTCCCAAAAGAAGCAGGAGGGACAGGACCACCAGTGAGGCAGCAATGGCCCTTATTCAAGAGGCCCATGCCACCCTCAAGGAGCCCACATCCCCTGAAGAGGCCATTGCCGGCCTAGTGGAGGCAAAGTTCAAGGTGATGAGCATGGAGCAACGCCTCCTATGCAAGCCCCTGCTCATCACCTTGCTGAACAAGGGGGTGATGGAGAAAATTACCCCAATACCGCAATTTGTGAGGCGGCACAACTCTCACAACCTCAACCTCCTCCTCCACCTCCACCTTGTTCTTCTGCCCCACCCCCTTCTCCTCCACCTTGTTCTTCTGCCCCACCCCCTTCTCCTCCACCTCCTCCTCCACCTCCACCTTGTTCTTCTGCCCCACCCCCTTCTCCTCCACCTCCTCCACCTTCTTCTTCTGCGCCACCCCCTTCTCCTCCACCTCCTCCTCCTCCTGACAGGAGTACCCCTCCAGTGGCCCAGCCTCCAGCCACACAAAGAAGGAAGGCTGCAGGGAAGGCTTCAGGGAAGGCTGCAGGGAAGGCTGCCAAGAAGACGAGGAAGTGATGGCCTTGCTTCATTGTGGTCGGACAGAAGGCAGCCTGTTGTAGTACCACACACTTGGGACATATATCTCACCTGCTGCTGTTCCTGACCTCTGGGAGGCCAGGATCAGATTGTGCTCAGAACTGTTGGCCTTCTCAAGCTCCCAATTTTAGTGTCCACACAGGGTTGATGTGTGGTCTGGGGTCCCTGGGATGCACAAATGGCAGCAGGTTCTCCAGCGCTGCCTTCTCTTTATTTTGTTTCAAACATGAATAAATGTTATTTTTGTTTAAGTTCATACTTGACTATGTTTATTTTAAAAAATAATTAATTTAGCTTTGGAGTAAGCAGATACATTTGACAGCCAAAAAAAGGGACAGATAACAACCCCCAAAAAACAATTAAAATATATTTTTGAAAATAGAGGGTGTAAAAATTTACCAAAAATAGATTAAAATATTCAATGGGAGATCACTATCAAAACATTGGCAAATTACTATTAACATCTGTTTGAAAAATATAAAACAGTAAAATATTCAGAAGATCTTGCACAATATAATACACATATATCTTCTGAAGAGCAGCATGAAAAAGGTTAAAAAAAGATAGTCATAACTCTGTGTGAATATCAGCAGCAAAAGAAGTTCATTCGTTTTGATTAATGTAACATTCTAAAGAAGATTTCAATGCACAAAATTTAAACGATGCAATAATTTAGAGCGTGACGAATGTGCTATCTCCATTACAAAGGCTTGATTTAGCAGAAGATGAGCTCCCGTCTCATACTTGCTTCTGAGCATGCGCGCTTTTGGAAGAGTCGTAAAAGCATACACACAAACCATTTTCTCGTCACAAAACAGGCCGACGAGAAACACGACGAGGAAATCTTGAATCCTGACGAGAAAATAGAGAGCAGGTTCTCTATTTTCTCGTTGAGATTCACGGCAGTTTTCTCGTCGTAAAACCATACACACGAACGGTTTTCTCGAGAAAAAAGCTCTTGCGGCACTTTTCTTGCCGGTTTTGGACGAGAAACTCGGTCGTGTGTACGAGGCTTGAGACCTTGTGAGAGATGGAATAGTCCGAGTATACGCTAGTCCTACTGACCTGGAAAATACCTACTCCTGGAGATCAATAGGAGAGGGTATTTCCAGGTTACGTGAGATGGGCTGTATAACCAGATTAAATACATTTCCAGAATGGATAGGTCCAGATATGGAAACCTTTACGTCTGCTCTGCGCTCTAAGCTGATGAAGTCTGCATGAAGTCTGCGCCATTTAATCTCAGGGCTCCATTATTGTCCTTGTTGGGAGGCCTGGGATTTAACAGCAAGATTCATGAAGCCACAACCCTTTTAAGCCAGTTGGGGGAGATAGAGGAGACTAAAACAAAACCTGTCAGGGCAGTAGATAAGGTCAAGGCCAGACAGGAAGAATACAAGCAGAAAATAACAGAGAAGAAACGGAATGGGGTAGAGAAGACAGGAGGTGAAGGGAAAACCAGGCTAGTTATATCTAGGAAAGAAATGTGGGTGGATCTATTAAAGGCAGGAGTACCTAAAGATGAGATAGATGGCATTTCTACTGCAGAAATGCTGAAGAGGTGGAAACATTTAGTAGGGAAAACTGTCAGGGTTAGAAACACTACTCCTAGTGAAGATAACATCAGCCTAGACTTAGAGGAAACAGAACAGACCCCTCCTGTTAGCCCCAAACCAATTCCCAAAACTGAACATGAACCCAAACCCAAATCCCTTTATCCTGGGGCGGAGTTAGAGAGAATCAGAAAAGGGGATTGGGAGGTTCCTTATCCTTTATGAAGGGAAGGTGAGTCTCCTGTAATAGCAGTGAGGGCAGTGACAGCAGGAGACCGACGCCCATATGCACCTGTCACTGTATGGTGGGGGAAGTCATCTTCTCCTACACATGTAATGGCTTTAGTTGATAGTGGAGCCGAAGTTACACTTTTGCAAGGAAATCCTTCCCATCACAAAGGAGAATTGATTTATGTAGAAGGTTTGGGAGGGCAAACTACACCAGCAGTTAGAATACGGGTGAAATTGGCTATTGGTAAGGGATCAGGATTTATGACAAATGTTTTAATATCAGAGTTACCCGAAAATATTCTTGGGATGGATGTACTTCAAGGTCAGTCAATTCAGACTGAAAGAGGTACATTCACATTCGGGTATCCTGATAAAGCGTATCTGGTAAGGGTGGTGAAGGCTGTGGTCAGAGGTCATGCGAAATGGACCCCTGTCTACATTCCTCCACCAGAAAAGCCAGTCTGTCTCAAGCAGTACAGACTTCCTGGAGGCCACAAAGAAATTGGGGAGACTATTCAAGAACTGTTGAGAGTAGGGATCCTTAGACCTGCTGTAAGTCCTTTCTCGTCTCCGGTGTTCCCAGTAAAGAAACCTGATGGGACATATAGAATGACTGTGGATTACAGAGGTCTAAACAAAGTGGCACCTCCATTGAAGTCAGCTGTACCAGATATGATCTCAATTGTTGAGAAAATTGCTAAAGATGCAGGAGAATATCATGCTGTGATAGACCTGGCTAATGCTTTCTTTTCAATTTTGATAGACCCAGATTGTCAAGACCAGTTTGCTATGGTGTGGGACGGCCGCCAGTACACTTTCACTGTCCTTCCGCAAGGCTATCTTCATTCTCCAACGATTTGTCATGGACTGATTGCCCGAGATTTAAGTACCCTGAATTTGAAAGTCGCTGTGTTTCACTACATTGATGACATCATGATCTCTGGGACAAAAAAAGATGTAACTGAAGCACTGCACCTGCTGATACAGCACTTGGAGAACAGAGGATGGGCTATCAACAGAGACAAAGTCCAAGGACCTGCCACAGAGGTGAAATTCCTAGGAATGATGTGGACTGGGCCACAGAGGAAGATTCCAGAGACAGTTGTGCAAACTATCCAGGCGCTGTTGCCCCCTACTACCAAAAAGGAGGCACAGAAGTTCATTGGAGTTGTGGGATTCTGGAGATTGTTCATCCCACATCTTGGACTGATTCTGAGGCCTATATACAATGTTACCAGAAAAAAGACTGAGTTCTCATGGGGTTCAGAGCAGCGGACTGCATTCCTGGCTGCTAAAGAAGCTATTTTGCAGCATCAGGGATTGGGACCTGTGAGACAAGGAGTACCATTTCAGCTGGATGTAGTGGAGCAGAATGGTACCATATCGTGGATTCTGTGGCAGCCAAATGAAAAGAAAGGACTGAGAGCAATACCTATTGGATTTTGGTCCAAACAACGGACAGGGGCACGGACGAGATACACGCCCCTAGAGAAGTACCTGTTTGGGGCCTACACAGCACTTCAACATGTAGAGACCATTACAGTAAAGGACACAGTCACCATCCATACTGCATTGCCAATAGCAGGATGGGTGAGAGATAATGGACTGACCACTAGGGCAGCTGTAGCCCAGAACCAGACACTGATGAAATGGAAGTGGTACCTTCAAGAAAGAGGGGGTATTGCAGCTGGGGATGTTAGAGACATTTCAAAACAGTTGGCAGGGCTTGTTACTTTTACCAGCACCCGGCCAGAAGAAGAAATTCCTGTGCTGCAGTCATCCCCCATTCAAGAGGCTCCACCCTTTGAGTCTCTGTCAGAAGACATGAAGGAGTCAGCGTGGTTCACTGATGGTTCAGCCATAATTGCCTCGTCTGGGCGTAAATGGACAGCAGCAGCCTACAACCCAAGTACAGACACAGTCCTGCAGGAGTCCGGAATCGGAGGGTCCAGTCAGTATGCAGAGTTGAAAGCTGTAGTGATGACTCTTCAGGAGGATCCTTCTTCCCATGTCACTATCTACACTGACAGCTGGGCGGTTTTTAAAGGACTGAGAACTTGGATGCCCACGTGGAAGTCCAATGAATGGATGATTCATGGAAAGGTGGTGTGGGGAGGCAAGGAAGTCTGGGACTACATCTGGAAGGAAGCTCACTCCCGCACCATAAAAGTGGGGCATGTTGATGCACATGTGCCCCTAGTACCAGACTTTGAGAACTATAACAGAGTTGCAGATGAAATCGCCAAAGTGAATGCAGTTGTGCCAATTGATCCTGTTTTGATGAACTTGGCCAACTGGGCCCACAAGCAATCTAGACATTTGGGGCAGAAAGCAACATATGAATGGGCACAGCAGAGAGGATTGCCTATATCCATGGACATGATAAAGACTGTAATAGGGAACTGTGCAGTGTGTGGAGAAGTGCGACAATGGCCATTGCAAAAGTACTCCAGCGGGTCTATTAAGAGGGGTGAGAGGCCTGCAGAGATCTGGCAGATTGACTTCATTGGTCCCCTGTCCCGGGGTGACAACGGACTGAGATATTGTTGCACTGCAGTGGACACCTATTCAGGACTTATGCTTGTCCATCCTTGCAAACGTGCAGATCAAGCCGCAACACTTCAACTGCTTCAGAAACTTGTCGTTGCTTATGGTTGTCCCAAACAAGTCCAAAGTGATAATGGCTCACACTTCACCGGATTAACAGTACAGCAGTGGGCCAAAGATTCTGGAGTGTACTGGTTGTGCCACATCCCATACCATCCACAGACAGCTGGTTTGATTGAAAGATACAACGGGCTATTGAAGGACCAGATACGCAAAACTACACCCACACATACACTAAGGGGGTGGGATCGGGTCCTCACACAGGCAGTCATGTTGTTAAATTCTAGGCCAATAGCCAAAAGCACACCATATGAGAGGATGGTAGGGGCTGAGGCACAGATTCCACAGCTGGAGTGCAAAGTTCAGTATTTATGTAAGGTTCCTGAAAGAACAGGGTTTAACAGATACCATGTTACTGCTTCCCATGACATAGAAACAAAGAGTGACGTATCAGAAGCTGAAGCCTATCTAGGAATGAGAGGGAATCTGGCAGGAAAGTTATATTTGCATTGGCAGATGAGCTTCAAGACAGTGGTTGGGACTCTGACTGGTTAGTGGATACTTCTCAGCAAGAGTGGAAAGTGAGGCTACATAACATCAAACCTTCCAAAATAAACAGCAGTGATTTTCTGGGAAATATCAGTATATTTCCTCTCCTCCCTATTGATGTTCTTTGGGAGGGTCAGAGGTGCATACAGGCAGGTGGCAAAGTATTGGTCAGATATCCAGGCAAGAAGCCATTTAGAGGAGAGATTGTAGCTGAAGGGCCAGGATCTACTGTTTATGTATTGTTAGAAGGAACAGATAATCCGCTTTGTTTTCCACTCCACAGACTGTCTCCGATTTGATCCATAGGAAGACCAGAGAAAAGTGGTTACATGATGGAAAGAATGAGAGAACAAGGCCTTTGATGTATTCCAAGCCTGGACTTGTTTGTAAAGAACTTTAGAATGGAGTTTCTAATGAACTTTTATCCAAAGACTGAAACACCTTCCCAGTGACAGAAATATGGGAGGGGTTGCATTTAAGGAAAAATTCATGTGTATATTGAGTTTTCAGTAATGAAGAGATTTTCTGTGTGTAGTCTGAGAGAAAAAAAATAAATAAAAATCATAGGGCGGAATGTATTGCGTTTGTTAAAAATATGATTTTTATTATATTAATCAGACATAGGATACATGGGACAATTTTACAATAGTGAGTTGGTCAGATTACCTGTCAGCCTTTTGGTTTGAGTAGATTTCTCAAACAAATGCTTTTTCACACAATGGGATTAGATACCATTGTTGTATTTAGTACATTACCTGTTTGAGATTTCTTTCAGCTCTCAAACTGAAAAGAATTACAGTTTAGATTACAGGTTTGTTTTGAGTAGACAATAGGTAGATAGCATTGTTGTATTCAATGCTATTGTTGAAATACAGCTACAGTAAACATCTATGTTTTCTGTTTGGTAACAATGGTAAACAGCACACATAAAAGCAGGCCTAAGCTAGGAGGGAGACACACACCATGTTGCTGTAAGATCAAAAGAAGAACAGAACCTGGTCTCCAAGAAGAATTATTGCCAATGGAGATCACGAGTAATCGAAGATAAGTAACCTTTAAATGTATTTGTAGTTATAGACCATAGGCTGTTCTATTTGCTAGGCATTTTGCTTGTTATAGAGATCTGTCAGTCTTGTATTTTAGTCCTAATATTGTAATAGTTTTGTATGTACAGCATCTTTGTATAGTAAAAGCACATTTACACACTGCAGAAGTCTCAGCTTCCTTGTTATACCACAGAGTAACCTTGCTAGATAAACGCAAAAGCAAAACAAGCCGGCGGCCTTATATAGTGTGGGGCGTGTACTAAACCCCCTGAGACATAATTGGCCAAAGCCACCCTGGCTTTGGCCAATTACGGCTCTCCATTTTTTATGCGCTGTGATTGGCCAAAGCATGTGGGTAGGGTTGAGCGGACCCGAACTGTAAAGTTCGGGTCCGTACCAAACTTTTGGGTTTTTGGGTCCCGGACCTGAACCCGAACAATTGACTGTATGTTCGGGTTCGGGTCCAGTGTTCGGCAATATGCATGTAAAGTCGCGCTTGTTTCCCATGCTGAGAACTGTCCCTGCACAAAGTGTCATTTCTGAAGGAAAAAAAGTAATTTAAAACTCACTCGCGGCTATAATGAATTGTCGGCTCCCGGCAATACATAGAAAAGTCATTGATAAAAAAAAAAAAGCGTGGGGGTTCCCCCAAATTCAATTAACCAGGCCCTTCAGGTCTGGTATGGATTTTAAGGGGAACTCCACCCCAAATTTAAAAAAAAATATGGCGTGGAGTACCCCCAAAATCCAGACCAGACCCGTTATCTGAGCACGCAACCTGGCAGGCCACAAAAGACGGGGGGAGAGAGCGCCCCCCCTCCTGAACCATACCAGGCCACATGCCCTCAACATGGGGAGGATGTCCCCATGTTGATGGGGACAAGGGCCTCATCCCCACAGCCCTTGCCCGGTGGTTGTGGGGGTCTGCGGGCAGGGGGCTTATCTGAATCTGGAAGACCCCTTTAACAAAGGGGACCCCCAGATCCCGGCCCCCCTATGTGAATTGGTAATGGGGTACATTGTACCCTTACCATTTCACAAGGAAAGTGTAAAAAATTGTAAAAAAAATACACGGACACAGTTGGGAAAGTCCTTTATTAAAAAAATGTAAAAAAAAATTAACAAAAACATTCCAACGATGAAATCCAGTTTCCCACGGCGATCCGATGTCCGGCGCTGTCCATGCAAAATGTCATTGGCTGAGCCTGAGCGGACCTGATGGGGAACTTCCTCTGCAGTGTAATAAATGAATAGACCCGCCCCTCCTAAAGTTCCCCAACAGGTCCGCTCAGCCAATGACGTAGGTGTAAGGCTGAAGACCTGATGCGGAACGTGAGAAGGGGCGGGTAATTGAATTTGGGGGAACCCCCACGCTTTTTTTTTCTTTTTATCAATGACAATTCATTATAGCCGCGAGTGAGTTTTAAATTACTTTTTTTCCTTCAGAAATTGCACTTTGTGCAGGGACAGTTCTAAGCACGAGAAACAAGTGCGAATAGTCCTCAGAAGTTCGGGTCCCCATTGACTTCAATGGGGTTCGGAGCCAAGTTCGGGTTACGTTCGGTCCCGAACTCAATCTCTTTTCCGAAGTTCGGCCGAACCCGTCGAACCCGAACATCCAGGTGTCCGCTCAACTCTACATGCGGGTCATAGTGCATGCTTGGCCAATCATCAGCCAGCAATGCACTGCGATGCCGCAGTGAATTATGGGCCGTGACGCGCCACTCGAATTTGGTGCGAACGGCCCATAATGTTCGCAATCCGGAGAACAACCAAACAGCCTATGTTCGAGTCAAACATGGGTTCGACTAGAACACGAAGCTCATCCCTATAAATAACTGACATTTTTTAAAATTAAAATGTCAATTTTCACCTTTTTCATTATTTTTTGCTCAGGGCCACTAAACTCCTGTAGCGTCTTCACAGCCCCTTCCTGTCTACACTTGTAGGTCTATGACATTGCTGGTTTTCTTCTGATGGTGACATGTTTACTCAATATGCATCCCATGTGACTGGGTGAAAATGCAGAAGCACGGGTGGGAGACAGGGACAGATTATTGTCCCATGAAAAAGTTGCCTGAAAGAGGAACATCTTGGCAGGATCACCAAATATCATTCTTTTGAAAGATCCAAATGTAAATAAAATTACTTAGTAAAAATTACTTTTACAAATATATTTACAGTATATATTTATTTAAGCCTTTATGAGATTTTAGTGATTGGGCTTACATACAATTTAATATACACACAAAATCTAGTAGCCATATCTTTATTAAGCAGAATGTTTAAACAATTTCTAGAAAATGTAACTGACAATGACGTATTGAAGAGATGGTAATCAAAGTTAAATGTTTCAATCATTAAGTTGGATGTTACGATTATTGTGTGGTTTTTAACCTACCCAAAACTTTAGAGGACCTCAGAAAAGGAGCTGTGTAAGCCCGTAAGACTGAGAAGGGGTAGGAGTCCTTTTTCAGTCATAAAGGTAGCTACATTTACTCTACTTGGTCCCACTGTATGTGGAAATGCAGCATACCTTCTCTGCCATTCTGAAATGGTCTACATTATTATATAACATTGCAGCGACTTATAATAGCTCTGGAAACCTACCCTTTATAGAATCGCCAGCATTAATGAATGCACAGTAAATTGTACAAAAGGCAGACAAATTGGATCCTATGAGTTGTAGTTTTCGCCTTTTCGGATAGCAGCACATGTAACCGCATTAGATGTTAATTTTGTTAAGAAAATGATACTCTGACAAAAACCCTGTTTTTGTCAACTTTGTGTGCAAATTCCATTATAGTGGGACATTACGCTGGCTTAGAAAGTTGTTTTTGTATGAAAGTTTTAATGACCCTTTAAGTGTAGGAAATTAAATTAAGGTTACAGCTTCTTCTACTACATCAATAATTGTTGGAAGCCACAGCACAGAGCATTATGCTGCTTTAACCCTCAAAATGCCAACTAACTGTGTGGCAACCATGTGCATTGAATGTGGTAGCAGGACGGTTGTGGCATGGATCTATTTAGTTAAATGGGTAGCATTTGGTGAGGGCACTACCTGCTGAATGTGACATGATATTTCATTTGAGGGTCCACTATGTGTTTTTAGGGGCCTTTGGAGGAGTCTTTGTGCTTTTCTTTTTAAAGAAGCCAGCAAATTAAACTTTATTTTTTTCCTTTCTAAATGTAACTTTTGCTCTAGCACATCTAACAACAATAATATGACAAATAAAAATTTGCTTAGTGTTTCCCCCTAAAATGCATATCAAACCCTTTGAGTTTGGTATGGGATTTAACCACTTGCTGCCAATTCTGACATTTTTCACATACATGTCAAAATCTGCATTTTTTGGCTAGAAAAATACTTAGAACTCCAACAATTATATAATTTTTTACTGCAGAGGCCCTGAGAACAAAATGGTGGTTGTTGCAATTTTTATGTTGCATGATATTTGTGCAGCCATTTTCAAACACAACATTTTAATGAATTTCAATGTATACAATACCCACTTCTTTTCTTTTTCTTTTTTGCAAAAAAAGATGTTACACCAACAACATGTCATGCTTTAAAATTGCACATGGAATGGTGACAAACTATGGCACAATTAAATTATTAGTAGGCGATGATTCCAAAGACTTTGCAGGTTTACCAGTTTAGAGTTAAACAGGAGGTCAGGTGCTAGATATATTGCTCTTTCTGATGTTCATGATAATACCTCACATGTGTGATGCAATCACCGTTTACCTATGCGTGCGGGACCAACATGCGCGTGAACACAGAGGGACTGGGTTTTTTTTGTTTTTGTTTCTTTTCTTTTTTTTTTACACTGTCCTTTTACATTTTTGGGGATCAACTTTATTGCTATCATAAAGGATGAACAAAATCTCTTGTGATAGCATGGGCAGTGACAGGTACTCTTTACTTAAAGAAAGAAAGAAAGAAAATGTTCTTTATTGTAAATTTATCACCAATCATGATCCCGCCAACTCCCAGAGCTTTAATCAGCTATATAGGGGAAGGGGTTGGGATAATGGTGACATCATTAAAAAATACGGGCATAGCAATATTTGGTCGATGTCATTGCCCAAATACAACCAGCCAGTAATGTCACTGCAGTGATGTCACCACTATACCTGTCCATTTGCTAAGGTGGCTGGAATTGCCAGCCATGAAAGGAAATGTGTCGGTGACATTGACAGTTGCTAGGGATGAGGTAGGTGCCAGCACTCGCTGCTTCCATAGGAACCACTGAAAGAGGGAATCTGTCATAAACTGAAGCTGTAGAAATACAGCTTCTATATATGGTGTTCAGGACTGGCCAAATGGACAATAATTAAGGCATTCATAAAAGCACCCATACAGTCAAAGTTTGCTCTGAACCATAGGTACAGACATTGGGATCACTGCCCAAAGAGTGGCCCCTGTTGGGCAGGGACCCTGGGCCCTGCTTATGATAATATAAGGCATATAAGTTCACCCAAGCACTCAAGTTCATCCAAGTACCCAAACAGCCAAAGCTTGATCTGAACCTAGGTTGGGACTGAATCATTGGCACATCCCTGCCCAAATGGTGGCCCCTGTCAGGCAGGGAGTATGGAGTCTCACAATTTTTAATGCCGATCCTGGGAACTGCATATGATAATATAAGGCCTGTCCTCAAAGCAACAGCCAGCTCCACTGGCAAACAAGTAACTGTGCATTACTGGACTAGCATGCGCTTAAATGTCTTGCTCGGACAGTCTTTATACACTGCAAATGTTCAGAAAGAAAGAGGACTCCAGGCAGTAACAAATTGTATTTTTCCTTTGGAGATGTTGGAGGTATCCTTTAATATGACATTGATAGTGGGAATATTTAAAGCCTACCTGCTATAAACATGGACAAACCACAAGTATGTTTATGATGCTTGGTCCAAGCCACAAAATGTGCTGGTGACAGATATGACCTGCCAAATGCACACTATGCATATTGACTAGACATTAGCAAACCAGATATCTGATTTTTGTGTATATGAAATGATGTAACTAAATGGAACTTATGCCGCGTACACACGATTGTTTTTCACGTCGTTAAAAATTCAATTTTTTAAATTGGGCATTAAAAACTATCGTGTGTAGGCTCCAGAGCATTTTTAACGACGTGAAAAATGGCCTAAAAAAAACTGAGAACCTGCTCTATTTTTTCACGTCGTTTTTCACGTCGTTTTTTTAACGACGTGAAAAACGGTAGTGTGTATGCTTTTACGAGGGGAAAAAAAACGAGCATGCTCAGAATCAAGTATGAGACGGGAGCGCTCGTTCTGGTAAAACTAGCGTTCGTAATGGAGATAGCACATTCGTCACGCTGTAATGGACTGAAAAGCACGAGGCTGAAAAGCGCGAATCGTCGCTCAACAAACTTTACTAACATGAGGGGTGGCGCCATTCAAACGGAACTTCCCCTTTATAGTGCCGTCGTACGTTTTGTACGTCACTGCAATTTGCTTGAGCGTTTTTTTTAATGAACGTGTGTATGCAAGACAGGCTTGAGAGGAAACAAGAAAAATCACGTCGAGAAAAACGTCGTTTTTGAAAATGACATTAAAAACGATCGTGTGTACGTGGCATTACAAGGGAAAGAGATATAAGAAAATGTATGAATAGATTATAGTGTGAGTAGAGTATAAATCGCCAGAGACCAAGCAGGTAACACACAGAAAGGCAAGAATAATAGATGGAATCTTAATAGCATATACATTCAGTACATTGTTTTACAATGTCTATAGTTCAGTATACAATATAAGGATGTCATTCAAGGCCTGGTGATTTCATTGTCCTAGAACACAATTTTTTTCATATCTTGATGCACAACAGAAAGCAGCTGTACTCCAGAAATACACTTTAAGTTTGCACTTGAAAGTAAAGCCAGTGTTTTGTTCATTTTAAAATGAAGTGAGGAACAGACCTGTAAGATGTGACCATGGAGACTGGGACAGGGAGATGGAGAACAGATGGTTGTAGAACGTGTAGTGTTAGCTGCACTCTCTACTCTGCTGGGTGATACCTGTACACATATGGTACCTCTCAGTCTCCTAGTCCTCCTCATCCATCTTCCCCACGCTTTCTGTCGTCCTTGTACTAAACGCACTGCCATTCCTAAGATTTATCTTTCTTCTTCCACTTCCATATCTCTAACAACACCAAATACCACCCCTTTAAATTTTACATTTCATAATTTAGTTTTTTTGTATCACCAAAATCTGTACTATTATATAGAGCCAATTTAATAAATATATAAACACTTTTTGTACCACTGTCTAGCTCTGCGGGAGGCTAAATATGGCTTCATCATTTGGTCGTTAAAGTCTATACCTCCCATATTTAGATTATAGTCATGAACGCAGAGAGGATTTTCAATGACATTAGATGCTGTGTGAATTTGGACCATCGTGTGTGTGGATAAATGGAAGACAGAATGAATGCATCACATATGTCTTTCCATTTTACTGCTACTAGTTTTTTATTCCATAAGCAGGCTGTCTCCCCCTTTCTAAGTGGGGTGGAAATGAGCCGTTGGGGGGGAAACCTCTGTAATTAGGTTACATGGTGCCAAAGCAGTCAAAAAAGTCAAGGGGCATTGTTAAGGTAGCTTTTTCCACCTGAAACCTGGGCTGGGTTGTTAATGGGGGAATAATGGATGCTGCTGAATCTGGGGGTAGCCTGTTAGGGGTACCTTTGGGAGGCTACTATGTTCTCTACAGGCCTGTACTTGAGTTCTGTGCTTGGTGGCTGCGGTTGCATTTTGCTGCTATTGCTACCCACCTTACCAGCTTGTACTGCATTTCTGGTGCTCGCCACTTCACCACAAAATACTGCAGTGCTGACGGCTAAACGGTCAGGATGTACTGCACTGCTGGTGCTTGCCAGATCATTAAAAAATAGGGCAGCCCTAGTACTTGCGCTCTGCTGCATCTGAGTTCAGTGATGTGTTTCTTGCAGTTCAGCAACATGGGGTCAGGTATGTCTGATTTTAGCAGGGACTTCTTCACCATTGTCCGAGTTAGGTGTCAGGGTGCCACTGCTTTCTACAGGTTCATAGTTTAAACCTGATTTTGACAGTAAGGCCTACCCTTCGCTCTCATTTGTCATGCTCAGAATCCTGTACGCCTCCTCACCAGTGTAACTTTTTGGGGGCATTTTGGGAACTAACTTAAAAGGTACCTAGTGGCGACTATGGGAAAAAGAGCTCCTGGCTAGCAATCAGGGATCTTTTGCGTGCTAGAAATAAAATTACCTGCTAGTGATCAGGCCTGAACTTGCTAAAACTGCGGTTTTGCAGACAATGTATCAGAGGTGGCAGCGATCAGACAAATTATACTGGCACTTGTTAGCATAGCATAGTTCTGACCGTGAACAAGATACGGACCCGGACAGACACTATGCTAGTAATGGCAGTGATCAGCAACTTATAGTGTGACTGAGATAGTGTGGTGGGCAATCAGGGACTGGAGTTAACTAATACTGGCAGGGAGGGACCCTAGCTGACTCTAACTGCCGCTATCTGACATCGCTGGTGGCACTAAAACAGTGATCATCGATAATACTGTACATGGTCACTGTACTAATGACACTGGCTGGGTGACAGGGGTGATCAGGAGGGCAATCAAAGGGTTAACTGTGTGCCTAACAAGTGTATGTGAGTTGATTTTACTCACAGACTGGATGGCTTTTCTTCCTGATCTCAGCTCTGAATGATAAGTGAGATTAGGAAGCAGGACCAACCAGATCTGGGTTGTGTGGTTACTTTGCTGTGGTTGGCCACAGCCATCAGCAGGTTCACAGCTAAAATCCATTGGCTGAGAGCCTGCTGATAAACCCCTGCTGTGTCCAACCACAACATGAGCAGCAGGGGATGCGTGCCTGTAAACCAGGAAGTTCACCCACAATGTACGAGTACATATCAGGGGAACAACAAAGCCAACAGCCAGCAGTAAATGTTAAACTGCTGGTGGACAAGAGGTAATAAAGCATACCTAAACACAAAAAGGTAACATTTTGCAGCTAACCAGGCCCTAAATGTTTTGGCTGAATAATTTTTTTCATGTATAGCAATACCCCCGTAGCGGGCCACTGGTTTATTTTTGGGCCTTGCACGTTACCTCACTGTTCACGTATGCTCGTCTCAGGGGTCCTCCCCGAAGAGTTGTCTAGAAGAAGTTTGCACCAACACAAAGTGTCTTTCAAGGGTTTATTTGAATAAACGTTTCCAACAGAGGGGATGTAGGGATGGGGAGGACTCAGGTACCTTAGTTGCGAATCACAAGAATTCTCCTAGGTCCAGAGGAACAACTGTCTCCACACTGGATTTAGCAAACACCGGATGGGCCCAATCTCACTGGCCTAGCAGCCGATATAAAGCTTGATCAGATATAGTCTCTGCCACAGACTTGGTGTAAATAGAACAGTCTCTGCCACAGACTTGGTGTAACCTTTACTTGGGTTACCTTCTGGATGAAGAACACAGCTCTCAGTGCTAGGATCTTCCAGGCGTTCCGGCAGCACTGTGAGGTAGATCATGATCCGGATGCATCCTCCAATTGAGTCCTCAATTGCTTGGTCCCTTCCAGCAGGTAAGGCGACACAGGATCATCCCTGGATCAGTAACGCCCCAGCAGCTCCTGGGCCTACCTTTCAGTAACGAAGCCTCAGGCCAACGTGGCCCCGAGGTGGAAACTGCCAACTCTTCCCTGAGGCCATGAGGGCCCTCAGGTGGGGACCGAAGGCACGACCCCAAAGAAAATCTCTCACCTTAATGGCGTCTGTCACTTAAATAACCCCTCCCAGCATGCACAGCGGGTTCACCACGCCCCCTGGGCTGCTTGCTGGGAAAGAGGTACCCAATACGTCCAGCCTGTAGTCTTTCCAATCCTGACCAGAGGTGACAGCGACACCCACTGTCAGGAGGGAAATCACACAACCAGCTGAACTGAAACAGAATGAAATTTGTAACACAATCCCTCTGAGCCAAACTATTGCTCAGACCACTATAATTTAACATATAGCGAACGCTCATTGGGAGCAGGGCGCTACACATGCTTTTTTTTTTTTTTACTCATTCCTGCTGGGGGTCTTATGGGAGTTGTAGTGTATGCGCCAACACTTGGCTAAACGTACTTTTAAATTCAATGTTTTCTGTCCAGTTGAGAATTCACAGTAATATATTGAAATGCTGTTGTCATCAAAAACAAAAAGAATCAGTGATTTATGACCAGAGTGTCAAGATATAACAAGTTTAGCAATCACAAACTCTATTTACTTCTTAACTGACACAGTTTGATAAGAAAGGCTTAATGTTTAGGCTAGTGAAATGGTGGGATTACAAATAACGAGCTCCGTTTGGTTTCTAAATACTAAACTTTAATGCTGTGTGATGTGACTAGGGTTTCATTGCTTATGACTAGAGAGGGGATGATGTTCGCAAATGTACCAATTTTATATCTGAAAACAGTGAAAGCCATGTTTAATATCTCATACTTTCTATAAAATGCTTTCTTAAGGGGCCGAGACACACAAGGTACTAGCCATTTAAAATTACTACTTTAGTAGGTATGATGGGGGTTCAGCTTTAATGTGTGAGCCAATAAAAGCCAATCTATTCACAAAATGACAGTTTAAGGGTGTTTGGACCACTTTTATCTATCTAGAGGAGTTAGAACAGCAAGTTTCTTTCCAGTTCTATTCAGGGGTAAGTCCAGTCCAATACCAAAGTGATAGCACAAATGTTCCGCCAGATGTCTGTTACTTGAATAGACTGCCTCTCCATTCAGAACTACCTGCCTTTTAAAGAACCACCTAACTTCCTCCAGAATGTAAAGCCCCGAATGCATTAGCACAAAGTGGTGGCCAGATACTCACGCACACCGTCAGGGGCCAGACTACAGAGCCCCCAGATACAGCAATGCAGACTCCTGCAACAGGGTTTTTTCTCTGGAGCCTATTGCCATACTGTTGCCCAATCTAAGCTACAAGGTCATGCCCCCCAGACCCCACCCTGGGCTTTATGGGGCTACTTATCAAAGAATACACAGCAATCATGTTTTGAATCATGCATAAAAACTGCAACACAGGCGCATGCGCGGGAGCTCCTGTGATGGAGGTTTAGGTCGGGAGTTTTGCTCAGCTCTAGCTAAACAGCACTAATAGCGGCGGAAAAAGAAGCCACATTGCGGTTAAAAACTACAGGGAAAGGCAGCGAATAGTGCCGGGCACCTACCTATGCCAGGTAAGGCATATAAAAAAAGCGCAGGAACAGAAATACAAGCGCTCTAAAAAACGGGTGAATTCCACAATGGCGGCCGCACCTCAGAACAAGATACAGACTGCTAATGATGTCTCCTCAACTAGCAGGCAAGTTATTCAGCCTGCAACTCTCCCATATAACTCACAGTCTTTGAGCTTAGACTCCTCAGCTACCTTACAACCTTCTGAGCTTAAATTATACCTAAAGGAAAACTATGTGGGATCTGAGGGACCTCCACCTCATGAAGTAAATTTACCTCACATAGGCTCTCTCAATACACATCCTGAACAGGCTCCTGATATGTCTTTTAATATGACTGAACTTTTTGACAGGATTTCTGATATGCTGGACAAAAGGTTGGCTTTAAATGCTGACAGGATCACAGGAGAAATTAAAGCAGACTTTCAGAACCTGGGAAGCAGAAAAGAGCATATGGAGCATAAATTGGATTTTACTATAACTAAGACAAACCAAAATTCTGAGCACTTGCAGTTTTTACAGGATCAGCTTGATACCGCTCAAGCAAGAATAGACGACCTTGAGAATCGTTCAAGAAGGGAAAACTTTCGCATTAGAGGATTGCCTGAATCCATCACTGATGTTCATACAACTGTGAAAGATTTTATTAAAAATGTACTCCCTTCGATTCCAGCTAATAAACTGGAATTGGATAGAGCGCATAGATCCTTGGGACCCCTCAGGAAAGATGGCTCTCCACGGGACATTATAGTAAAGCCTCACTTTTTTTCTGTCAAGGAAGAAGTGATGAAAATATCCCGCCAACAAGATCAGATACAGTTCCAAGGTGCTTCTATTCAAATCTTTTCTGACATATCCCCTTACACCATCCAAAAGAGGAGATCTTTGAAACCCCTCCTTGCAGCCCTGACCAAAAAGGATATCAAATACCGGTGGGCCTTCCCTTTTGCCCTGAAATTTACGTACAATGGGAAGCAACATGTTTTTCACAATTTCCCAGAAGGAGAACGCCTGTTACTTGACTTGAGACTCATTACGATGGATTCAAATATGGATACCTCTCCCGCTGTGCAGGGGTCATCTAAACGCCAATCGCCTCCGAGCCCGACTACGCCACTTTGGGAGATGTCCAAAATTAGGAGAGTTAAGGACAACATACCTCCATGAAGAGGATTTACATGACTACTGTATTTCATCTTTTTCCTCCCCCCTGTAGGTTCCTTGGGAGAAAACACATTTCATTACATTGACTCTGGGATTTCCTGTGCAGATCTTTTTGACACATAGTTCTGTTGCTAAATTGTCAATAGATAATTTTTTCTTTCTTGTTTAGAAAATATCTAATAGTTAAACTGTTTTTCATTGCTGTTATATTGGAAATCCAGGAATGTTTGGTTCCGTTCATTTAATATTACATCATTAGTTTAAATGCTGTCACTGGCTGGTGCTGTTGCATTGTGCCTCCACCTATCGCTCGGTTTGGTTGTAAACCATGCTGAGGGGTAGGTTTATAGCCCTACATTTGGGCTATACTACTTATTTTGTTCTGAATGGGGGGAGGGAGCCATACTCCTCCTCCCATTCTGGGCCACTTTTAGGCCTTTTGTTACATTGCGTTTTACAACTGATACTATTTTTATTTGATTATTTTTTTTCTCTTCTTCTTTCATTCTAACTTTTTTTTCTTTTTCAGCCTACATATCATTGAGATTTACCTACGAAGTGATGCTATGTATATCTTCCCCTAACATAGTGAAAGACCTTTCATTATATGCCCTTGGTTCTCCCTGGAGAAAGGTAGGTGGCTGTGGGTTATTTGGAGTTCTCCCCCTTTTGCTCCATGGCTGGTACTAACACTAACTCTTTATCCCTTCGTGTTGTGTCTCACAACACCCAGGGATTAAATTCCCCAGTCAAAAGAAGGAAAGCCCTCCAGGCCTATAGATCCCGTCATATTGATGTGGTACTCTTACAAGAGACCCATTTCCCTCAGCGGTACACCCCATTGTTTCTTCATGCCCATTTTCCAGTTTTTTACTTGTCTAATGCTGAAAATAAGACCAAGGGAGTAGCAATATTATTTTCTAAGAATTGCAAATTCAATCTTGAGTTGGAACTCAAAGACCAGGAGGGAAGGTTCCTATTGGTTAAGGGAACTATCGATGATAAGCTTTATACCTTCATATCTTACTACGCCCCTAACAGAGGACAAAAGCAGTTTTTTAAACAATTGTTCCAATCACTTGGACCGTCTATGGAGGGGATCATAGTTATGGGGGGGGGGACTCTAACACAGCTTTTGATTCTAGTCTGGACAAATCCAAACCCTTACGATCACAAGTTGTTAGGCCCAATAAAACAAGTGTTCAGATTGCTCGATTAATCTTTCAATCTAGATTGACGGATATATGGAGGGAACTCCACCCAAAAAAACGAGATTTTACACACTACTCTAATCCGCACCAGTCCTATTCCCGTATTGACCACATTTGGATCTCCACTCACCATATTCCACTAGCTCTTTCTTCTTCCATAGTGGAAGCTGCTTGGTCAGACCATTCGATGATTCTATTGGCCATTAGAAGGGATATCCCTAGTACACGGACCTCACATTGGACTCTCAATCAGTCTTTATTGAAAGATCCCGCAGTAGTGGCGGAAATTCAGGGAGCTTTGAAGGATTACTTTCACTTTAATGATGGAGGGGAGATTTCTCCAGAAACTTTATGGGCAGCACATAAGGTTACTATTAGAGGCAAGTTGATCCAGATAGCGGCCAGGAAGAAGAGAGAGAGGGTGGTCGAGATTGAGAGATTGGAGAACGAGTTCGCTGAGTTGTGCAAAAAACATAAGAGAAGTCCTTCTAGTGTACCTATATCCACATTGGATGCAGCACGAGTTGCTCTTAACTTGGCTCTAACGGCAAAAGCTGAAAAATCCATTAAATGGTCTAGGGCAAAATTTTACCAGATGAGAGACAAGTTGAGTCCTATGTTGGCACGTAAACTTTCACCCAGATTCCGTTCACAAGCTCTCCCAAAGATTAAACAGGCAGATGGCTCTTTTACCTTGAATTCTCAACATATTATTAAGGCATTCCAGGATTTTTACTCTAAGTTGTATATGGCTGAAAATCTCTCTGTCTCTACCGAGTTAGAGGAATTCTTGGATAAATTACATATTCCGAAATTAACGGATACTCATAAAGAGGAATTGGATGCTCCTGTTTCGAATGAAGAGGTTTCAGATGTCATAAAAGCTTTAAAGGGGGGAACAGCTCCTGGACCTGATGGTTTTTCCACACCATATTACAAAACATTTTCAGATATCCTAACTCCTTACCTGACTAGACTTTTTAATTTTATGACTAATGGTTCCCCGATAGATAATCAACTAAATATTGCTTATATTTCTGTGATCCCAAAACCTGATAAAGATACTAGTCAAATAGAAAACTACAGACCAATCTCCTTAATCAATAATGATCTCAAAATATTAACCAAGATATTAGCGAACAGACTTGCTTCTTTTATAGGATCTTACATTCATAAAGATCAAGTCGGTTTTATACCCGGTAGGCAAGGTCCTGATCAGGTACGGAGAGCGGTTGACCTAGTATCAATCCTACAATCTAATTGGGAGGGAGGTAATAAACAGGAGGGTATGTTGCTGTCACTGGACCTTCAGAAGGCATTCGATTCGGTGTCATGGACATATCTATTCGCTGTCCTCAAACGCTGGGGATTTGGTCAGAATATGTTAGGAATTTTAGAAGCCCTTTAATCGAATCCTAAAGCCAGAATTAGAATACAAGGAATTTTTTCCGACCCTATTCAGATTGGAAGAGGTACACGTCAGGGATGCCCCCTTTCCCCCCTGATATTCGCTATTATAATCAAATCTTTAGCCATTGCCATTCGTAGTAATCCAAATATCGGGGGGGTGCAATGTGGTCAAGATACCCATAAATGTGCCTTATTCGCAGATGACCTTTTACTTTTTGTCACTTCTCCACGGTCTTCTTTACCGGAGATTTGCTCAATGCTTAATACGTTTTCGACTCTTTCAGGTCTCAAAGTAAATATGTCTAAATCTCAAGCTCTTAACGCATCTCTCCCAGATTCTATAGTGTCCGATTTACAGAGAACATACCAATTCAAGTGGAACAGCTCTTTCATTAAGTACTTAGGAATTAATGTTACATCTAAATTTGAAAATCTATACCAAGCTAACTATCCTCCTATGTACAAGAAACTCGAACTCGATCTCAAAGATTGGGAGTCGCACAGTATTTCATGGATTGGCAGGATTAACTCAGTCAAGATGACCCTTTTGCCCAGGCTTTTGTATTTATTTCGTTCTCTTCCTATTCCAATCAAAAGAGATCATTTGAAATCTTTTCAAAGTAAGCTCACTAAATTCATTTGGAACAATAAAGGTCCACGACTCTCAAACAGAAGCTTATTCAACCTTCCCAAACAGGGTGGGTTAGGCCTTCCGAATCTCTTATGGTACTACCAAGCAGCACGATTGGCACAACTATCTGTTTTATATTTTAACACAGAACTTCCTGATTGGATATCAATTGAAAATCAAGCTGTTCCATCCTCATCACTAATACACTTGTTGTGGTGCCCTCCCAGAAATAGACCTCCCATCTTATCACCATCACTCTCACAATCATTATCTTTATGGGATTCACTTCGGAAACTTCCCTCGCTGGTCTCTAAAGCTCAACCTTTGACCCCGGTGTTCAAAAATCCGTTTTTTCATCAAGGTTTGGATCTTCAAACCTTTAAATGGTGGTATGACAAGGGGTTGTACCGCATTGGTCAGTTTTTTTCCTCTACTGGCCCTTTTCCTATTGAACATTTTATGAACAATTTTGATCTTCCTTCATCTGAAAAACTGAGATTTCACCAAATCGCTAATTTAATTCATTCTAAGTGTAAAGCTGGATATTCATCCCGAGACTTTACAGATTATGAAACTTGGTGTGGACGGGCCGTGGAGCGAAGGGGGGGATCTCTGCGATCTACAAGTCACTGGCATCCAATTTGGTGAAACTACCATATATGTTGGCCTGGGAGAAGGAACTCCTAATTGATAGAAATATTGTAGACTGGCATGCAAGCTACTCTTGCTCGACTTCAGGCCTCTATAATGCTTCGCTCATAGAGGCCAACATAAAACTTTTTACAAGATGGTATCTGGTTCCCACGAGATTGGCTGATATGTACCCCACTGTTTCACCTCTTTGTTATAGGGGATGTCAGGGACTGGGTACTATGATCCACATATGGTGGGAATGCCCAAGAATTCGTGGATTTTGGAACAAGGTATTTCATATTTTACGTAATATTACAGGTTGCCCGATACATCAATCTCCCACAATTGCTTTACTCAATGGACATTTACCTCATATTCCTAAAGTCAGACGTAAACTGATTTTGTTTATTTTAACGGGAGCAAAACTAACAATTGCAAGGGCATGGAAGAAACCTTCGGTATCTATATTATCCATGAAATGAAAAGTTTCTTGGATTATGGAAAGAGAAAAATTGGTTAGCATCTTGTTAGACGAAACCTCAAATTTTGAAGCTATATGGGAACCTTGGGCGCGTTTTATGGGATTCTCTTTATCACATAACTTGGTCGTCAACACCAATCACTAATCTTTAGAAAGTATAGTTGGTTTGTAGGCATTCTATAATCTCTTCATTTCATATCTTTGAGGTTTTTTCTTTTCTTTCTCCTCCTTTTTTTTTCTTTTCTTTTTTTTATCTTATACTCCATTCTCTTGGTATGGACTTTTATTATTTAATAGTATGTTTTTTGTTTTATTATAACAGATAAAATATAACAGTTTCAGGCTCAGATTCCTTTTTCTTGATTGAGGCTTAGACTGTTGAACTTAGCTCTAATAGTCTGAGAACAACTCTTAGATATCGCACTAAGGTCGAGTATTGTTTTTTCTTTTTGCAAGTACAAATTGAAAATTTATGTTATGTCTCTCCAGTTGTCTCTACTGACGATTGTTGGTGGAGATAGGAAGGCCGAGCAGGGGGCGCTCTCTCCTTCTCAGTCAGTGTGTTCCCGTTAGGGGTGGCTGGGGAGGGGAGTAGGAGCCCTTCATAAGTTTCGGTTATTTTGGTGGGAACTAGATTTTCTCACTATAAGTTATTATCAATTTATAAGTTTACTTGATTATATACATGACCAAGATGAGGCTAGATTTTATTACTTTTTGTGTAAACATTATCAGTATTGGTTTTTAAGATAACACTTTGTCTAAGTTTCTATGGTAATAATACCTGAGATTTTTGTTGAGTCATTTGTAATCATCTCTATTATTTATAATTCTGTAATGATTTCTTTTTCTGATGAAAAATAAAAAATTTAAATGATAAAAAAAAAAAAAATGCAACACAAGTGAATTATAATAAATATGGTGGACTTGTGTTTATGTTAAATACCCAATCAAGTGCAAAGGAAAAAAATATGGTTTTCTAGCATACGATAGGTTGACTGAAGTAACCACAGCTGCATTTTATTTACCAAGCTCAGTGAACATTTACAGTTTCTATTCCTTTTGTAATTAACCTCAATGCTGTCAATGGTTCTCCACAGTGCATAGGCATTTTGCTGCAGTTTACATATGTAGCGGCCTCACTCTCTCTCTCTCTCTCTCTATTGCGGCTGTTGTCTAGGGGTACCTGAGAGGGTGCAGGAACACTACGCCAAGCTCTCACCTCGTATGCGTATGAGGGTTGAGCAAAGTCACTTGATTTACCTGCGGGTCTGTTCGTTGCGTACAGAGCCTCTGCTTCCTTCGTGGAGATGTGTATACCAGTAAAAGAGCCCCACACCATTAAAAGTCCAACACTCTATTATTTCTCCATTTGCCAGGATGAACATAATCAGTTGAACTCTTGTAACAGACAGACAGGGGTGTGGATACGAGTAGGCCCAGGCACAAATGAACTCTCCTATTCCTTTTGCGTGTGAATAGGCTTGGCGCACGGTCTCTGCCACCGACCGCGAGGTTGGTAGCTGCCACCTACCGAGTGAACTGTTGAGGCCCCTGCCACAGGCCTGAATATAACAGTCTCTGCCACCGGCCTTAGAACATGGACCACCTTCCGAGTGAATACAGCCCCTGTTAGGAAAGGACATCCATCCCGACGGTCTCTGAAGGCCCTGTCCCGGCACTGGCAATATGCTGCACCAGATCTACGGAAAGGTCACCTGCATGGTCCGTTACGCCTGGATTCAGGCAACCGATACTGTGGGCACCTTAGGACGACTCCTCCTGGGCGGGACCCAGTGGAAGAATCTGGGCCCCAGGCCTGAAGCGATGTACCTCACCCCAGACTGAGGGTGTCTGGGGTGACTCCCGAACTCCTCGTGTCCAGGCCTAGGCCACCTGGACACCGACCGCGGACAGCAGCCCCCAGGCTGAAGGTGCCTGGGGCTCGGACCTCGTGGCGAAGATGTCCGCCCCCTTTATACCCTCTCCCAGCAAGCACGGCGGCTTCCCCGCCCCGCCGTACAACCGCTGCGAGAGATCACAAAGGGTACGGCACTGCAGCGATGGTTCAACCCCGGCCCAAAGTGACAGCGCCACCTGCTGGGCCGCAGGGAACAAGACATCACTGATGTCTTCACCCGAATTAAACACTCACAAAAGTACATACCCGCTACACTCTCCCCCTGGTTATTTGACACTGGTCCCCAGTGTCTGGAGCAAACTATGCCAAAAAGAGGCTGACATAGCCCGGTCCAGAAACCGACTAAAAATTCCAAAAATATAAAACGTTTTGAAAAAAACGAACTAAAACAGTTGTGCCTGAACCTGACATGAAAGGGGAGGGAAGGGAAACAAACAACACATAACAACAACAACAAAAAAACATTTTGCAAATCACATATTCACATTAACACCTTTCCCCACCCATCCTGACTAAGACCCGCCCCATGCTCAGCGGTCTTGATGGGTCGCTCTCCTGCATAGGGGAAAAGAGACGTTTGTATCCCTGATAAATATATTCGTGTGAGAACGAAAAAAACCTCTCCGCAGAGAAATCCTTTCCTTCTATAAGTGTGTGTGTGAACAGTGAATATCGATGCGCAACACTGCCACCTGGTGACAGCATCGCGGTAACTGCACTTGTTGAAGACTTTCCCCACTTCTTCTGTGGCTCTAACTACCCCAAAGTCCATGATCACTTTGCGGGATGGAAGAATAAAGAACAAATAACGGTAACAGTCCTTCAATTCCTCCAAAGAGCACAAACACCTGTTAAACTCGGGTACAGTCACTGGGTTTCCGGAAAAACAACAACACCGGAAAGTTCAGCAGCAGTAGAATAAAACAAGAACTGAGTCTTTTTTTCTCTTCTACAGATAGAATTTTGGGTGTGGCAAGACAAGGGGTTTTAAGTGCTGATCCATTGTCTCTAAATGGTATTCGACATCCTCTCCGTCTTTGCGTCGAATCAACACCTTGTCTGCGTGGATGTGCCGACCCAGCATCCATTCTGCCTTGCAGTCCTTGAACCGTTGAGATGCTTTGGGGGAACACGCGAGGTACCTGCGGGCGTGTGGGACCTGAATGTGTGTCCACACGAAATCGTTGTACCAGCGTTCCCGGCTGACTTCAACTTCATACAAAAGTTCCTTGGGTAAGTACGGGTATTCCCACCCGTACTCGTTGGCAACTTTTTGGCCGAAGAGGCGTTGTAGTCTCGCCAGCGGAGGCATAGTAGAGCGTTCTCCCTCACCTGGTAGGACGATAGCGTCCGGGTGGCGAGGTGCCTTGACCACCTCCATTCTGGGCATAGGTGCCTGCAGCAACAGTCTCTTTCCCCCCCCGGTGCTAGATGCAGGAGGCACCGGAGAAAGAAGGGCAGACTGGGGACGGGATCCCTCCTCAGGCGCTGGTGCCTTCACCCGGAGTGTACTATCCCCTGTAGACATGGGTGGATCCCTGACTCTGCGGGACGAGGAGAGAGGCATCTTGTCCCAGCCCTTTTTAGCAAAAAGTTTGTCTATGACGACGTCGTCTCCCGGATCGGAGAGTGACTCCAGGTCGGAGGTGTCACACTCCTCCGCGGGCAGGTAGTTTGAAGTGGAGACTGAATCGCTACCTCCCGCGGGCACACAGGGCCGTGAATCCTCGACACCTCCGCCCCAACACCAAGTCCCTCCGCCCGGCTTACCTCGGCCCATAGTTGAGAAGGGATGTATGGGACTCTTCTGACCGGATCCATCCGGGCCAGGCGTAGGCGGGCAAGATGATCAACCGCGACCGCTGGACGGGACTACCAGACCGGTCTTCCTCTTCGGCGGTGGACGCTGGGAAATAGTGGTGACCGAGTCAGCATCCTCGGATTTCTCCCGTATCTCAGTGATCGCGACCTCCCCTGTGGTCGCTGCAGTGCGCACAGGGATGGCTGTCAAAGCAGTGATTCCTCCTTCCTGAGTGGTGTTGCCTGTTGTGCGGTTTAGGTGGATGGTTCTGGGTTTCTCGATAAGTGGTTCCACCTCAAATAAGAACTCTCCGCAGCGTCCGAATGGCTTCAGCTGACACACCAGTCCCGAACAGCCGGGACAAATCAAACCCAGGGCCTCAACGTCCATGCATGAGTACAGGGCGAATCGTCCCTGGGGCTTTAACCGGATCCCCGTATCGGTTATCGGAGCAGCAGTAGTCAAACTCGTGGTAGGAGGATAAAGTGGAATCCATATATTAATTAAATAACTGTTCTGATATCTCAAGCCACACTGGAATCAGGGAGTTTAAGGGGTACACAAGGGGATAAGGAAATCACAGGAATCACATAAACAAGGGGAATAATCAGAAGAAATTGATAACTAGAGGAAGGGAGGGAGGGGGGAGGGAGTACTGTATGGGTAGGTAGGATGGGTGGGCGAGGGAGGAAGGAGGAGGGGAAGATGTGAACAACAATAGAGTTTAGAATTACACTTACATGGCACAAAGAGGGGTCATAAAGTATATACATATTTCTGTTAGATATAAATACACATATAAACACACTTAACAAATTGAGAATAATAACACATTAGAACACGCGGAAATAGGGGCACACTTGGGTATTAGCACACCAGTGGTGAGAGATATACAGATATTAATAAGGAAGAGATTGGAACGGAGGGGGAGTGGGGGGGCGGGGGGGACCAGGAGTGGCATTATGAGTATGCTATGCGACAGGGTAATATGATTGTAATATGATATTTGAGGGGGGAGGGAGGGGGGGGAGCGGGCATAGGGGTAACTGTATTTAATGTACTTAACACGGAGTAGATGAGAAATGGATACAAAGTGAAATATTCCGAAGTTATTAGCCTAATATTATTTTGTAACTATTGATTTGAAACAAAGATGGGCTGGGGAAAAACTTCTATACACATTAATAATTGAATATATAAATGTTATAATTTTGGAGTCCTATAGATAGGTGGATAATATATAGTAATTTATTTTAGCAAGCATTCCTTCCATGAAGTAAATGGTGAACAAAAGTTACAATGTACAAATGTGTTATGAAAAAGGCTGAAGATCTCTTATATAAACAACCTTTGTGTATGCTATTGGAATATGTGGGAAAATGGAGGGAGAGGGAGAAGGGAGGAGATAAGGGCAAAATAATTAAAATTATGGTAAAAACAAGACAGCCATGGGGACATGGCCTACTGCTCGGCTACGCGCCGCTGCTAAACACTTCCCCACATTTGGTACCTACAGGCAATTAGGTAGACCTAAGTAGGTACTAGTGTTTTTAACCCCAGGGGTTTTTATTTATTTTTATTTTTTTCTGTCTTTCCCCCCCCCCTTTTTTTTGACTACAGGATTGGGGAAGATGGCAGGGTTGAAGGTGACTTCTATAAATGCGAGGGGACTCAATATTCCGGAAAAACTTAGGATGCTACATTATGATTTGAGGCAGACTAAAACAGATATAGGAATGATACAGGAAACTCATTTCAAGGAAGGAAAATTCCCATATCTCCAAAACAGATACTTTCCTAATGTATACCTTGCGTCTAATAAAGAGGCCAAAACTAAAGGTGTGGCTATCCTAATATCCAATAGAATTGCATGGTCTTTGTTGGAGAAATATATAGACCCAGGAGGGAGATTTCTATTTCTGAAAGGATTTATAGGAAACATAAAAGTGACTCTAGCTACTATTTATGCCCCAAATGTTAATCAAGACAATTTCCTCGAAAAAATGCTATCAAAACTGACTAAATTTAAAGAAGGGAAATTAATTTTAGGGGGGGATCTTAATATACCTCTAGATCCAAGAATTGATACCTCTAGTGGCTCCTCCTCAGTCCCTATTGGGACAAGGAAGCGTATTCTTCAGAAACTTCACGAAACTCAATTGATAGATGTTTGGCGTTTACTGCACACAGGGGAGAAAGATTACACATATTTCTCCAATCCATATCAATTATACTCAAGGATAGATCTTTTTCTGATACCCCAGCAATTACTATCCAGTGTGCAGGATATATCAATAGGTAGTATAACCTGGTCAGACCATGCCCCAGTTATGATAAAACTCTCACTATCAGGGGCAGTCCATCCTATGGAATGGAATTGGAGATTGAATGAAAGTTTATTACAATCAGCCGAAATTCTAGCAGATCTGAGTAAAGAAATTTCATGGTACTTCCAAATAAATGACAGTGCAGAAAGTGACCCAGGTATTGTATGGGAAGCACATAAAACAGTTATACGGGGAATATTAATTAAACATGGTTCCCGAGTAAAGAAGGCCAGAGAAAAGGAAATAAATGAACTACTGGGAAAGATTCAGGAATTAGAGATATTACATAAAGAGAGACCAGAAAGAGGAGTAGGAAATGAATTAGCACATTTAAGAAGACAGATATCAGATATCTTACGATATAAAGCAAAAGCGGTATTACAGAGATGGAGAAGGTTGACATATGAATCTGGAGACAAGTGTAGCAAATTACTGGCAAAGAAACTGAAAGAACAACAAACACGATCATATATACCCTATATTAAGGGAAAAGGAGACCAAAAAATCTCGATCCCGAAAGAGATTGCACAGGAATTTGGGGAGTATTACTCTTCACTGTATAACCTAGCACCTCCTTCTTTGCCTCACTCGTCTATAGATGAATATCTTGTCTCCTCTCAACTAGCTCGATTACCATCCCCGGTTCGAAGAAAATTAGAAGCACCCATTACATCAGAGGAAATATTTGCAGCAATACAAACGATAAAACATGGAAAGGCACCCGGACCAGATGGCTTCTCTATACAATACTTTAAAAGTTTTTATTCTCTATTAGGTCCACACATGACCAAATTATTTAATGCGATAGGACAAAAAACGACCTTTACATCAGACACACTAAGAGCACATATTACGATTTTGCCAAAGGAGGGTAAAGACTTGACATGCTGTAGTAGTTATCGGCCGATATCCCTAATGAACACAGACTTAAAGATTTTTACAAAAACCTTGGCTATTCGATTACAACCCCATGTGTCTCAGTTGGTACATCTAGATCAAGTGGGTTTTATTCCCAAACGTGAAGCAAGAGATAGCACTATTAAAGTACTAAACCTAATCCAACAAGCGAACCAATTAAAAAAAAACAGTGTTTTTATAAACACAGATGCGGAAAAAGCCTTTGATAGGGTGAATTGGACATTTATGCTAGGAGTACTGAAACACATGGGTCTTGGAAACCGGATGCTAAAGTGGATAAATGAGCTATACTCGAAACCACAAGCTACAGTTAAAGCAAATAGAGTACACTCTAAAATATTTCCGATATCGAATGGGACCCGTCAGGGGTGTCCCTTGTCGCCACTCCTATTTGCTCTGACACTAGAGCCTCTGTTGAATAGAACCAGACAGAACCCGGATATTGTGGGTATAAGAATTGGAAGAGAAGATATAAGGTGTCAGCTTATGCGGACAACCTGCTGTTTTCTTTAGAATCCCCACAAATATCACTGCCAAATCTTCTGAAGGAAATAGAACAGTACGGATCTCTGTCTGGTTTTAAGATCAATTATAGTAAGTCGGAGGCGATGGGAGTGGCGATGCAGGGACAACTAAGTAAAACCTTACAACACAATTTTAAGTTTAGATGGACGACAACAGCATTAAATTACTTAGGGACACAGATTCCCTCAAACTTAACCACTTAACGACCGCTCACTGTATATATACATCGGCAGAATGGCACCTACAGGCACAATCACGTAGAGTGTACGTGATTGCCTTTGTACAGTTGGGGGGTCCAATCGGACCCCCCTTGTATACAGTGAGCGGTGGCTAAGTGTCCGGGAGCATTCCGGGATGAGGGGGCAGCCATTCGTTTCTGGCCACCCCCTCGCGATCGCTCCCGGCGAATAGAAATGCCCCCTCTGTCTGTGTCAGACAGAGGGAGCAGGAGGAAGTGATGTCATCTCTGGTGCGGCGCTCACATATACCGAGCGCCGTACAAGAGAAGATATCAGGTCAGTGCACACAACACTACACTGACACCAGGACACATAGGGACATAAATCGCCCCCCAGGCCCCCCCAGACACCCCAGATCACCCCCCAGATCACCCCCCCAGCCCCCAGTCACAGTGTCACTGATTGCAGTGACCATTTATTTAGTGATCACTGCAATCAGTGACATTTGTGACTGTAAAAGTGTCACCAAAGTTTAGTCTTAGGTCCAGTGTAGCCCCCTAACCCCCCTAATAAAGGTTTAACCCCCTGATCACCCCCCAGATAACCCTTTCACCCCCTATCACCACTGTCGCTTAGCGATCATTTTTCTGATCGCTGTCTTAGCGTCAGTGATGCCGATCGGCAGCCAGTAATTTTTTTTAGGTTCGCTGCAGGTTTTTATAGCGTCAGGTACCCCAATATATTATCTAATAAAGGTTTAACCCCCTTGATCACCCCCCAGGTAACCCTTTCACCCCCTATCACCACTATCACTAAGCGATCGTTTTTCTAAACGCTGTCTTAGTGTCTGTGATGCAGATCGGTAGCCGGTAATTTTTTTTAGGTTCGCCGCAGGTTTTTATAGCGTCAGGTACCCCAATATATTATCTAATAAAGGTTTAACCCCCTTGATCGCCCCCCAGGTAACCCTTTCACCCCCTATCACCACTGTCGCTAAGCAATTGTTTTTCTAAACGCTGTCTTAGTGTCGGTGATGCAGATCGTAGCCAGTAATTTTTTTTAGGTTCGCCGCATGTTTTTATAGCGTCAGGTACCCCAATATATTATCTAATAAAGGTTTAACCCCCTTGATCGCCCCCCAGGTAACCCTTTCACCCCCTATCACCACTGTCACTAAGCGATCATTTTTCTAAACGCTGTCTTAGTGTCTGTGATGCAAATCGGTAGCCGGTAATTTTTTTTAGGTTCACCGCAGGTTTTTATAGCGTCAGGTACCCCAATATATTATCTAATAAAGGTTTAACCCCCTTGATCGCCCCCAGGTAACCCTTTCACCCCCTATCACCACTGTCGCTAAGCAATTGTTTTTCTAAACGCTGTCTTAGTGTCGGTGATGCAGATCGTAGCCAGTATTTTTTTTTAGGTTTGCCGCATGTTTTTATAGCGTCAGGTACCCCAATATATTATCTAATAAAGGTTTAACCCCCTTGATCGCCCCCCAGGTAACCCTTTCACCCCCATCAACACTGTCGCTAAGCAATCGTTTTTCTAAACGCTGTCTTAGTGTCGGTGATGCAGATCGGTAGCTGGTAATTTTTTTTAGGTTCGCCACAGGTTTTTATAGCGTCAGGTACCCCCATATATTATCTAATAAAGGTTTTAACCCCCTGATTGCCCCTAGTTAACCCTTTCACCAGTGATCACCATATAAGTGTTACGGGTGACGCTGGTTAGTTAGTTTGCTTTTTATAGTGTCACGGCACCCGCCGTGTATATAACCCAATAAAGGTTTAACCCCCTGATCGCCCGGCGGGTGATATCAATTAGGTTTTAGCGTCAGAGAGGGTCTGAGTCACACCCCAGGCAGCGTCAGGTTAGTGCCAGTAACGCTAACACCCACGCGTGAAGCATACACCCCCCCTTAGTGGTATAGTATCTGAACAGATCAATATCTGATCTGATCAGATCTATACTAGCGTCCTCAGCAGTTTAGGGTTCCCAAAAACGCAGTGCTAGCGGGATCAGCCCAGATACCTGCTAGCACCTGCGTTTTGCCCCTCCGTCCAGCCCAGGCCACCCAAGTGCAGTATCGATCGATCACTGTCACTTACAAAACAAAAACACACATAACTGCAGCGTTCGCAGAGACAGGCCTGATCCCTGCGACTCCAGTGCTGTAGGAGGTGATTTCACCACCACAGTTAAAAAAAAAAGCAAATATGCCGAAGCATTGGGGCAGCAGGGGCGGAGGAGCGATTTTGCTCCTAATGCCGCGTACATACGGTCGAAATTCCGACGGAGGCTTGCCCGTGGAAAAGTCCGACCATGTGTGTGCGGCATAACTTTTTTGCGGGAGGATGCCCCCATGCTTCGGCATATATAAATGGTGCGTGTATGCCCATCATTGGAAGTGGGTGGATGAAGGGCGGTATTCTAATGGTGGGCATACCCACCGATCAATCTCTTTTTTCGTTCAGCCAACTGGCTGCATGAAATAAAAAGATTACAATACATGTCCAACAAGGACCAGCAACGTACTGGTATGTTGCTGGACTTTGAATGTTTATACCAGAATGATGCCTGCGGGTTTAGGTATCATCTTGGTATCATTCTTTTCAGCCTGCGGCCGGCTTTCATGTAAAAGCAATCCTAGCGGCTAATTAGCCTCTGGACTGCTTTTACAAGCAGTGGGAGGGAATGCCCCCCCCGGATATAAAAAGCGCCATTGGGAAATTGGGAAAGCATTTTATCACACCGATCTTGGTGTGGTCAGATGCTTTGAGGGCAGAGGAAAAATCTAGGGTCTAGAAGACCCCAGTTTTTTCAAAAAAAGTGTACCTGTCACTACCTATTGCTATCATAGGGGATATTTACATTCCCTGAGATAACAATAAAAATGATAAAAAAAAAAATACTTGGAAGGAACAATTTTAAAATAAAATATAAAAGCAAAATTAATAATAAAAAAAAAAAAAAAAAAAAAAAGCACCCCTGTCCTGCCCTGCTCTTGCCCAATGGCGAACGCAAGCGTCGGTCTGGCGTCATATGTAAACAGCAATTGCACCATGCATGTGAGGTATCACCGCGAAGGTCAGATCGAGGGCAATCATTTTAGCAGTAGACCTCCTCTGTAAATCTAATGGGGTAACCTGTAAAGGCTTTTAAAGGCTTTTAAAAATGTATGTAGTTTGTCGCCAATGCGCGTTTGTGCGAAATTTTAAAGCATGTCGTGTTTGGTATCTATGTACTCGGCCTAAGATCATCTTTTTTATTTCATCAAACATTTGGGCAATATAGTGTGTTTTAGTGCATTAAAATTAAAAAAAGTGTATTTTTTAACCCAAAAAATGCGTTTGAAAAATCGCTGCGCAAATACTGTGTAGAAAAAAAAATGCAACACCCACCATTTTAATCTGTAGGGCCTTTGCTTTAAAAATATATATATAATGTTTGGGGGTTCAACATAATTTTCTTGCAAAAAAAAAATGTTTTCATGTAAACAAAAAGTGTCAAAAAGGGCTTTGTCTTCAAGTGGTTAGAAGAGTGGATGTAAGCTTCCTAATGTTGTGTATAAAATGCCAGAACAGTTCAAACCCCCCCCCCCCCAAATGACCCCATTTTGGAAAGTAGACACCCCAAGCTATATACTGAGAGGCATGTCGAGTCCATGGAATATTTTATATGTTGACACAAGTTGCGGAAAAACGACAATTTTTTTTTTTTTTTGCACAAAGTTGTCACTAAATGATATATTGCTCAAACATGCCATGGGCATATGTGGAATTACACCCCAAAATACATTCTGTTGCTTCTCCTGAGTACGGGGATACCACATGTGTGAGACTTTTTGGGAGCCTAGCCATGTACGGGACCCCAAAAACCAAGCACCGCCTTCAGGCTTTCTAAGGGTGTAAATTTTTGATTTCACTTCTCACTGCCTATCACAGTTTCGGAGGCCATGGAATGCCCAGATAGCACAAAACCCCCCCAAATGACCCCATTTTGGAAAGTAGACACCCCAAGCTATTTGCTGAGAGGTATTGTGAGTATTTTGCAGATCTCGCTTTTTGTCACAAAGTTTTGAAAATTGAAAAAAAAAAAATATATATATATATATTTTCTTTCTTCATTTTCAAAAACAAATGAGAGCTGTAAAATACTCGCCATTCCTCTCAGCAAAGCTTGGGGTGTCTATATTCCAAAATGGGGTCATTTGGGGGGGTTTTGTGCGATTTTGGCATTTTATGGCCTTCGAAACTGTGATAGGTAGTGAGGAGTGAAATCAAAAATTTGTGCCTAGAAATCCTGAAGGCGGTGCTTGGTTTTCGGGGTCCCGTACGCGGCTAGGCTCCTAAAAAGTCCCACACATGTGGTATCCCCGTACTCAGGAGAAGCAGAAAAATGTATTTTGGGGTGTAATTCCACATATAACCATGGCATGTGTGAGCAATATATCATTTAGTGACAACTTTTTGTAATTTTTTTTTTTTTTTTTAGTCATTATTCAATCACTTGGGACAAAAAAATAAAAAATTCAATGGGCTCAACATGCCTCTCAGCAATTTCCTTGGGGTGTCTACTTTCCAAAATGGGGTCATTTGGGGGGGTTTTGTACTGCCCTGTCATTTTAGCACCTCAAGAAATGAGATAGGCAGTCATAAATTTAAAGCTGTGTAAATTTCAGAAAATGTACCCTAGTTTGTAAACTCTATAACTTTTGCGCAAACCAATAAATATACGCTTATTGACTTTTTTTTACTAAAAACACGTGGCTGAATACATTTTGGCCTAAATGTATGACTACAATTGAGTTTATTCGATTTTTCTTATAACAAAAAGTAGAAAATATCATTTTTTTTAAAAAATTTCGGTCTTTTTCCGTTTATATCGCAAAAAATAAAAATCACAGAGGCAATCAAATACCATTAAAAGAAAGCTCTATTTGTGGGAAGAAAAGGACGCAAATTTCGTTTAGGTACAACATTGCATGTCCGCACAATTTACAGTTAAAGCAGCGCAGTGCAAAATTCTGAATTCACCTCTGGTCCTCTAGCTACCAAATGGTCCGGGGCTTAAGTGGTTAACAAAGATCTATGACATGAATTTTCGACCATTACTTACGACAGTTAAAATACTCTTAAAAAAATGGAATAAGGGCATGCATTCCTGGTTCGGGAGATGCAACATTCTAAAAATTAATATAGTCCCTAAGTTTTTGTACCTTTTCCAGGCATTGCCTATATATATTCCCAGGACCTATTTTAGCCGAATAGGGTTAGAGTTCTCAAAATGTATCTGGGCCTGTAGACGTCCTAGGATAAATAGAGGTTTGCTGACAATGCCGAAGGAGTGGGGTGGAATTGCAGCCCCTGATATGTATAAATATTATCAGGCAGCACAGTTAGGCAGGATTATTGATTGGTGTAGGCACACAGAGTATAAATTATGGACTAAAATTGAACAACAAATAAGTAATATTCCATTAAGCAGAGCCATATGGTGTTACACATCTTTACCCTCCTCACTGAAAATACACCCTACGATAGGCCCTACATTATTAATGGGATATAAGACAAGTCGGAACCCTAAAATTTCTACAGAACATTCACCCTTGACACCAATTCTGGGAAACCCAGCATTTCCACCAGGGTTAGAAGCAAGAGGATTTCAGGGACTCAGAGACAGGGGCTTTCATCAAGTATTACATTTTACGAACTTAGATAATTGGCTATCTATAGAATCCATGACCCGACAGGGAGGTCAATTTGAAATGTCTGGTTGGCAGGCAAGACAAATACGACATTTCTTGGTATCCTTAGGCCCGATGGAGAAATACTGTAGACCACATACAAGATTTGAGATATATTGTGAAGGAAAGGAACCAATCTCCCATGTTATATCTAAAATTTATGCTCTTTTGGTAACACCTTTAGAAGATTATAAAATGAGAAGTTTGAGTAAATGGGAGAGAGATTTGAATCAAAGGTTCTCTCCAGTCCAGAGCAGGAAAGTGGTACAGTTGGCACTGAGTACCTCTAGATGTACCAAGATACAGGAATCCAACTATAAATTGTTAACACGATGGTACTTCACTCCAGCAACCTTGAATAAATTTTCTCCGGAAGTAACGGATAGATGTTGGAGAAATTGTGGAGAGCGAGGGACTATTTTTCATATTTTTTGGCAATGCCCAGTGATTAGACAGTACTGGTTGGAAGTTCAGAGGATAACGCAAATGTTTACGGAATACCGAGTCCCTGATGACCCAGCCTTCTTCCTGTTACAAAATTCCCAAATCCCGATGAAAAGATATAAAAATTCAATAATATGTCACATGGTGAATGCAGCGAAAAGCTGCATATCTTTGTGTTGGAAAGAAACACGAACACCTCCTATCTCTATGTGGCTGAATAAAATCAGAAGAATTTGGATAATGGAAAATTTGTGGCCTAGAGATATGGAAAGACAGGAACAAAATAAGGAAATATGGGCACCATGGGAAGAATTCGTAAAATCGGAAGAGGGGAAAAAACTATTTGGAGAAGATAGAGAAGAATAAAAGTGGGATTTAGGTTTGGAAACCTATTGGCAGAGACACCTTGCTGTTTATTGAAACCGTCAGGCGGAGATAGGGAGGTGGGGGTCTTTTTTTTTCTTTTTTTTTTTTTCTCTCTAGGGTTAATGGGGATGGGTGCAGGGGAGGGAAGGGAAAAATAAAAATACAGGCAATTAATCATATATGCTTTATTAATATCATTAAGATAATGTTATCTTTTATGTTTTTGATGATGCCTGTAAGAAAAATATGGAAATAAAGAATTAAAAAAAAAAAAAAAAGTGGAATCCACTATGCATTGCCGAACATGGTGACTCTCTGCTGATCCATTACGCACTGCATGGTTGGCGCCAAAGTCCCCACGTGTAGTCATTCACACGATTGGACTCCTTCCCTCTTGCGCCCCAGTTCGCGGGCTTTCTCCTTTCCTGGGTCACGCCCACGAACTGAGCAGGGAGAGTGTGCCTCGTGGGGCAGTGGCCAATATGGCCGACCTACTCGGAACTCTTCTGGGCAGACACGTTCAAACTCCAACAACTTCAGCTCCATTGTAGCACGAACACATCCTGGACCTGGAGCCCCCACGTGTAGCGGCCTCACTCTCTCTCTCTCTATTGCGGCTGTTGTCTAGAGGTACCTGAGAGAGAGGGTGCAGGAACACTACGCCAAGCTCTCACCTCGTATGCGTATGAGGGTTGAGCAAAGTCACTTGATTTACCTTCGGGTCTGTTCGTTGCGTACGGAGCCTCTGCTTCCTTCGTGGAGATGTGTCTACCAGTAAAAGAGCCCCACACCATTAAAAGTCCAACACTCTTTTATTTCTCCATTTGCCAGGATGAACATAATCAGTTGAACTCTTGTAACAGACAGACAGGGGTGTGGATACGAGTAGGCCCAGGCACAAATGAACTCTCCTATTCCTTTTGCGTGCGAATAGGCTTGGCACACGGTCTCTGCCACCTACCGAGTGAACTGTTGAGGCCCCTGCCACAGGCCTGAATATAACTGTCTCTGCCACCGACCTTAGAACATGGACCACCTTCCGAGTGAATACAGCCCCTGTTAGGAAAGGACATCCATCCTGACGGTCTCCGTAGGCCCTGTCCTGGCACTGGTAATATGCTGCACCAGATCTATGGGAAGGTCACCTGCACGGTCCGTTATGCCTGGATTCAGGTACCCGATACTGTGGGCACCTTAGGACGACTCCTCCCGGGCGGGACCCAGTGGAAGAAGCTGGGCCCCAGGCCTGAAGCGATGTACCTCACCCCAGACTGAGGGTGTCTGGGGTGACTCCCGAACTCCTCGTGTCCAGGCCTAGGCCACCTGGACACTGACCACGGACAGCAGCCCCCAGGCTGAAGGTGCCTGGGGCTCGGACCTTGTGGCGAAGATGTCCGCCCCCTTTATACCCTCTCCCAGCAAGCACGGCGGGATCCCCGCCCCGCCGTACAACCGCTGTGAGAGGTCACAAAGGGTACGGCACTGCAGTGATGGTTCAACCCCGGCCCAAAATGACAGCGCCACCTGCTAGGCCGCAGGGAACAAGACATCACTGATGTCTTCACCCGAATTAAACACTCACAAAAGTACATACCCGCTACACTTACAATAATATACTTTTAAGAATTAAGCAGGCATAATTAGGTATGTTTGTTTTGAGATATATACAGTATACTTGATGAATGACCACAAAATAAAGTCTGTGGGTTCCATTTATAGACTCATGTTGAATAGCAATGTATTTCTTCAAATTAATGCATTCTGTGTAAATTCTGTTAATGAAAATGTTTGTATTCTGTTCACTGTATTAAGACTAATCTCTGTTCTGGACTTTGAAGATCTCTCAATGAGACACCTCTCTCTTACTTCCTCACACTCTCTGTTTCCTTTTATTAATCCTTCTCTCCATCCCACTCAATTTTCTTTCCTTCTCTCTGTTGATGTCTTCCAAAAAATGCTCTCTCCCTCCCTGCTGTTCCTATTAACACGAAAAGCGCCTAATAAAGTTCACTGCAGAGGAAATGTAACTCCTACGTATTTATTTCAGACATCCATTTTGGTACAGGAACACACCCCCTCCCCCCCCCCCCCACTCTCTTGTATACAATTCATCCCTGTTTGCACACTCCTCCCTAAAAAAAAATTAAAACATTTCTGTGATTTATGGAAATAGTGAAGGAAATGTATTTTTAAAGTGTAGGCAGAAGTCTATGCCGAAAATTAATTTTCCAAAGTCAGTCTATTATTTTTGGCATCAGATGTTTTCGATGACTATATACTAATATAACATATATGTGTGCACACATAGTGTACAGGCCCAGGGTGAAATGAGAACATAGGATGTGCAATGTTAACTTCATAAGGAAGGAGGTTTTAATGAAAGATTGAGGCTGTGAATAAATACACACCCAGCACTATATGTTCACACAGCTGAAAACCATCCATAAGACCCTAGAAGGTTGTACAATCATTGGCATCAAAGTTTGTTTAACAGCTAACATCACCCCTACCTGATCTAATCGTTTGGTACAGAACAATACATTTTATGATTAACACTCTTTACACCAATTATGAAACCCTCTGTTTTTTACTTACCGTAAGTGTGTTTTTGTTCCAAATAACTATAACATATCAAAAGTAAGAAAAAAAATAGATTTGTTTGCAGGAAATAATCACATAAACTTCCTAGAAACTCTATGTAGTACCTATGGTAACATGACATTATAATGTAGCCAAGGCAAACAAAAACAGCCTTTTAAAAAAAGTTAAAGGGGTTGTAAACCCTCCTGTTTTTTCACCTTAATGCATCCTATGCATTAAGGTGAACCCCAGAAGACAGCGTTTGGGGCCACTCTGTACAAAATTAACTCCACAGTGGAGGTAAGTATGACATGTTTGTTATTTTAAAAAAATAATACTCAAACCTTTAGTATCACTTTAAGAAGCCTGGGAGCCATGCAAATATCTTCTTGTGCTTGTTGGATGTGTTGTATTAACTGCATGTAGCATCTGTAGCACTGTATGAATGAATAAAAAGCTTCCTCTAATTAGCTGAGACAGAGAGTTGGGCAAACAATGTCACATCAAAGGGACGCTAAACATAGAGATCAGCTTTAAAGATGAATTCCAGGTTTGGATAGTTTTGCATAGGTACATTGGTCCAGCTCGATCTTACGTAAGTATGTATGTGTCTTGCCCAAAAGAACTGTAGTAGACACCACTATTGCTTTCCATGGAAATTTTCCAGGTATGACACATGCATACTTGCATGGATCCAAGAATATTATCTTTATTATTATACAGGATTGATATAGCGCCAACAGTTTTGCGCAGCACTTTACAATATAAAGGGAGACAGTACAGCAACAATACAATTCAATACAAGAGGGTTAGGAGGGCCCTGCTCCTGGGAGCTTACAATCGAATAGGGAGGGGCAAGTGAAACATAAGGTAATAACTGTGAGGGATGAACTGAAGGGAGAAATAAAATATTCAGATGTCAGCTGGAGGCAGGATAGGCTTCAAAAGCAAAATTCATGATAGACTGAAGGGGGGATAGCTTGCATAGAGGTAGACCTAGAGAAGGGAGTTGCAATAATCAAGAAGAGAGATAAGAAAGTCATGAATGAGTAGCTTAGTGGTTTCAACAGTTAAAAAGGGGTGTATTTTGGAGATGTTACGGAAGTGAAGTCTACAAGGTTTGGAGAGTGATTGGAAATGAGCCTGAAAGGACAGGTCAGAGTCCAGGACAACACCTAGCACCATGACATGAAAGGAGGGACTGATAGTTGTATTATTGATCTTGATGGAGAAGTCAGGAGAGGGAGCACGGGTGGGAGGGAATATTATGAGCTCTATGTTAGAAAGATTGAGTTTGAGGAATGTGATGTGACATCCATGCTCAGGGCTCAAATTTTCAAGTCCTGAGCTACTAGCCAGGCCTCAAAGGTTACTCGCCATTAGTGCCCCACTCAATCCCTACCCTGCCCCGCCCCTAGACACGCCCTCATAAATTATCTCATGAAATTACACTTAAATGTTTTATGCAAAAATAAGTTACAAATATAAATATTAACAACAACTTTATCAGTGCAGCCTCACCTGTGCCCCTCAATGCAGCCTCACCTGTGCTCATCAATGCACCCTCACCTGTGCTCATCAATGCAGTCTCACCTGTGCCCACTATTGCAGCCACACTGTGCCCACAATTGCAGCCTCACTGTACCCACTATTGCAGCCTCACTGTGCCCACTATTGCAGCCTTACTGTGCCCACCATTGCAGCCTCACTGTGCCCACCATTGCAGCCACACTGTGCCCATTGCAGCCATACTGTGCCCATTGCAGCCATACTGTGCCCATTGCAGCCATACTGTGCCCATTGTAGCCTTAATGTGCCCATTGCAGCCTCACTGTGCCCATTGCAGCCTCACTGTGCCCATTGCAGCCATACTGTGCCCATTGCAGCATCACTGTGCCCATTGCAGCCATACTGTGCCCATTGCAGCCTTACTGTGCCCATTGCAGCCATACTGTGCCCATTGCAGCCTTACTGTGCCCATTGCAGTCATACTGTGCCCATTGCAGCCATACTGTGCCAATTGCAGCCATACTGTGCCTGTTGCAGCCTTACTGAGCCCATTGCAGCCTCGCTTGGGCAGTGTAATGCATGGCTGGAGGAAGAGGAGAGCCGCGGGATAGTACGCTGTTACCGGTGCTTACATTATAATTGTCTCCGCTCGCCTCAACACAGCCCCGCCTCCTCCTGACCCCGTGCTCTGAATTGGCATAGGTATGATAGATTGGGGGGAGGGGGCTGAATTGGAGGCATAGGTATGATAGATTGGGGGAGGGGGAAGAATTGGGGGCATAGGTATAATGGATTGGGGGGGGGGTGATTCAGACCTATGCCTCCAAGTAACTCCCCCTTCAATCCAGCACATATGTTCTACCAATTCCCCCCTTACTCCCAGCAAACTTCTTGTTCAATCCCCCAATGCCTCCAGAACATCACAACAGACTGCCTCATTATCACATACCATTGTCCTGCAGCCACGGATTCAGGCATCGGTGCACTCCTTGGATGTGTTGGAGGTGTAAAGGGGCGGTCCCGGATGGCTGGTACAGTTGTGGGCAAAGCTGCTGGCCTGTGGGAGGTGCAGAGGGGCGGTCCCAAGCAGAGGTGGAGAGGGGCGGTCCCAGGCGGCTGGTACAGTTTTACAGTTGTGGGCAAAGCTGCTGGCCTGTGGGAGGTGGAGAGGGGCGGTCCCAAGCGGAGGTGAAGAGGGGTGGTCCCAGGTGGCTGGTACAGTTTTACAGTTGTGGGCAAAGCTGCTGGCCTGTGGGAGGTAGAGAGGGGAGGTCCCAAGCGGAGGTGGAGAGGGGCGGTCCCAATCGGCTTTGGTGTCCATTCTTTTTACAAATCTGCTGCTAGCCTGTGCGGGAGATGTGTGGGAGGTGGAGAGGGGCAGCGCTGGCTGGTACACTTTATTGCAAATGCTCTGCTTTGCTGCTAGCCTGTGCAGTGCGGGGATATGTGGGAGGTGGAGAGGGGCGGTCCCAAGCCGCAATGTGTGGAAAGTGGAGCGGTGCGGAGCTGGCAGGTCAGCTGTAGAATACATATTGTACTTGGCCGCACTGCGAGTGTGTGCGCGGCAGGAGGGGAAGCCCTGTCCATACTCGCACTGCTCATAAATTCACTCGCCAAATGCAAGCAGGCGAGTGCAAATTTTGAGGGCTGTCCATGCTGATATGTCATTTAGTAAGTTAGTAATATAAGAGGAGACTGAAGGAGTAGGGTGAGAAGTACAGAGATAGATTTGGGTGTCAGCAGCATAGAGATGGTACTGGAAACTGTGGGTGTTTATGAAGATAGGAGGTGTAGATGAAAAAGGGGAGAACATCATAGATGTAACTATGTAACATAGAAGTAACTATGCAAAAATATGCATATCTAAATGTCAGCTTCAAAGCGAATGAATAGTATTTTGCATATATTTCATTTATTACGGTAAATATGAAAAACTCATAAATATTTCAAATTGACTCTTAAGTAGCCAGAATGTGAATAGTGCTAGTCTGGTTCACTAGAGTTTTGGATTCTTAACACATAGCTGAGGAGGGATCACCAAATCTTTGGCACAGATGGTCTGCAGGAGCAGTCAGGGGTAGTGCTTGTTAAAGCAGAGTTCCACCCTTTTTTTATGTTTATTAAAAGTCAGCAGCTACAAAAAGTGTAGCTGCTGGCTTTTAATAAACATACACTTACCTGCTCCACTGTCCAGCGACGCGACACCTGGAGCTCCGCTCCTCTCCCCCCTCCTCCCCGGCGCGTCCTTTCACAGTGTGGGCACCCGGCCATGACAGCTTTCGGCTTCACGGCCGGGCACTCACTGTGCATGAGCGAACGGCGCAGCGCTCTGTGAGTGGACAGGCGATCGCCTGGGACCTGTCACGTCCCAGGTGATCGCCTACAGGGAGGAGCCGCCACAAGGCGATATGACGTATCGCCTAGGCGGCTCCAGGGCGGAAGGAGGAAGTGGGACAGGAAGTCCCACTCCTACTGAAGCCCCCACTCCCCCCCAAAAAAAATTACATGCCAAATGTGGCATGTAAGGGGGTGAGGAGTGGAATAAAAAAAAGTAAAAAAATTGGGTGGAACTCCGCTTTAAGTTCAGTGAGTAAGTGAGTGAGCAACTTGTATAGCGCTGCAATTGCGAACTAAATCGCCTCAAGGCGCTTTGCATCCAGTGTCGTTGAGATCATTAGAAGAGATGGGTCTTTAGTATTTTCCGGAAGGCCCAATGGTTTTCTTCCATGCGGATATTCGTGGGTAGTGCATTCCATAGCCTTGGTCCTTGGACAGCAAACCTTCGTTCTCCCTTGGCTTTGTAGCGGGTCTTGGGGATGTGGAGGAGGTTTTGGTTAGTTGATCGAAAGTCACGAGTAGTGGTGTAGTGTTTTATTTTCTCGCATAAATATTCAGGAGCGTTTCCTTGTGCGCATTTGTGGGTGAGGCAGAGGGTCTTGAATGTGATCCGATCCTTTACGGCTAGCCAATGGAGGCTTTTCAGGGACGGTGCGATTGATTCCCAGAGTTTTTTCCCTGTTACCAGTCTGGCCGCTGTGCTTTGGACGACTTGTAGACGTGCAACTTGGTATTTGGGTAGTCCTAGGTAAAGTGAGTTAGCGTAGTCAAGCCGTGAATTGATAATGGTTCCGACTACTACTGCTCTGTCTTTTTCCGGGATGAACGGGATGAGTCTTCGTAGCAGGCGGAGAAGGTGGTGGGATCCACTGACTACTGATCCTATTTGTGCATCCATAGTCATGTCTGAGTCAAAGATAACTCCCAGGCTTTTAACTTTGGTGCCTGGGGTTATGTTTTGACCCAGGATGGTGGGCGGCATCCATGTGGTCCTGGCGTTTTTCTTTCGGTTAGTGTGGAAAATGAGCAGTTCTGTTTTGGATCCATTAAGCTTGAGGGAGCTCTCTGTCATCCAATTATTGATCAATGTAAGGCATTTTTCCAGTCCGTAATATTGATCTTTTTTGTTGTTGATGCGAAAGTATAGTTGACTGCATAGGAGTGATAACGCATGTCCTGTTCACTGATGATTTTGAGGAGTGGCCGAAGGTAGATGTTGAAGAGTACCGGTGACAGGGGTGATCCTTGAGGTACTCCGCATGTATTTGTGCGTGGTGCCGAGGTAAAGGCTCCCAGTTTCACTGTCTGGGATCAGTTTTCTAAGAAGGATGCGAACCATGGTAGGTCCGTGTCTGCGACTCCTGCTACTTCGGTGAGACGCGTAAGTAGGATTTTGTGATCTACTGTGTCAAAGGCTGCACTGAGGTCCAGCAGCACAGGAGACATGATTCTCCGTCATCTGCTGCTTCTAGTACGTCGTCCCATATTTTGAGAAGTGCCGTTTCCGTCCCATGGCCTGGGCGGAACCCCGATTGAAGTGGGTCCAGGAGATTGTGGGTATCCAAATGAAGTTGTAGCTGTTGTGTTACAACTTTCTCGATAATCTTGGAGATGGTGGTCAGGCTTGTTACCGGTCTTCTAAAATTTGGGTCATTCGGGTCGAGGTTGGGTTTCTTTAATAGGGGTTTGATTATTCCTTGTTTAAGGGAAGTCGGCACAATACCTTCTTTGAGCGATTGGTTGATGAAGTGTGTTATGTGGGGTGCCAAGATGTCGGTACTTTCTTTCAGCAGTTTTGCCGGAATGATGTCGTTCGGTGAAGTGCTATCTCGGAGGCTTCTGATGATGTTTTTTGTGGTGTCGATTGTAATTGGGACCAGAGTAAATTTCTTTGATTGCAGAATATTTATCTGGTTCTTTTCTTCCTTTGGCTGTGTAGGGTTGTTTGATTTTTCCTGCTGAATTATTTTCCTAATGTTATCAATTTTGTCGATAAAAAAATTGGATAGTTCATTGCAGAATACCTGTGTTTCGTTTGCTGAAGGCTCCAAACAGGTGGGATTCATGGTCTGAGCTACTAGTTTGAAGAGTTTGCGGGGGCGGTTTAGGGCTTTTGCGATGGTGTTAGCGAAATGGTCTCTTTTTGCTTTGAAGATTGCTTTATGATATTTCCTAGTGAGTGCTTTGTAGATTGTGTAGTTCTCCTTTGTTGCATTTCTTCTCCAGGCTCCTTCTGCTCTTCTGCGTTCTTGTTTCAGTAAAGTAAGAGCGTCATTGAACCAGCCTGCATTGTTTTTGCGGATGAGTGCTCTGCGTCTTGGAGCAACCGTATCTGCTGTCTGTAGCAAAGCATTGTTCAGGAAGTTGAGTGTTTCTTCTGTTGAGTGGTTTTGGTTCAATATTGTTCAATAGCGTGGTTTTGAAAAGCTCAGAGTATAGTTTCTTCTGTGATCTTGTCCAGTGTGTTGTTGCTGATTGTATTGATTTTTGGAGGGCCGTGTTGGTCGTTATAGTAAACTTGATGGCATGGTGGTCTGTCCATGGTAGAGGCTGGTTGTCCAGTGTGTTGATGTCCATATCTTGTTTGAAGATTAGGTCAAGAGTGTGACCTGATACATGAGTAGGAGTATTTATCAATTGTTGCAAGCCTAGTCTTTCTAGTTGGTCGATGCAGGCAGTGGCGATAGGGTCTTCGGGGGAGTTGGCCCAAAGGTTGAAGTCTCCAAGTAGCAGCAGATTTTTGGTTTTCATGGTGTATGTCGAGAAAAATTCATTTAAATGTGTGAGGAGGTGTGTCTTGGGTCCCGGTGGTCTGTAGCAGAGCAGTATGTGGATGGTATCCTGGGGTGTAGTTTGTAGTTGCAGAGTGAGTGTTTCCATGAAAGGCAATGAGTTCTGTAGAGTTGGTTTGATGAACGTAAGGTGGTCTTTGTAAATTACTGCTAGGCCTCCTCCTCTTTGTCCTGTTCTATGCTCAGTTAGAATGCGGTAGTTCTCCGGCACCAGTTCTGCTAGGATGGTATTGCAGTCGGGTGTTAGCCAGCTTTCCGTGATGAAGAGGCAGTCTATGTTGTGTTGGGTTATGAAATCATGGATTTCCTGTCTGTGTTTGACTGCAGATCTGGTGTTGATTAGGGCACTTGATAGATGTTGTAGATGCCATGGTGCTCTGTTTTTTCCTGTTGATAGTCGACTGATTCTTACGATTCGTTCTTTTTGTATTTTTTTTGGATGGGTGTTGATAGTGTTGTGGCGAAGTTCTTTAGGCTTTGGATGGTGTCGGCTGAGTATATAATGTTAACCATGTTGAAAAAGTGCTGATAATGATGAGGCGATGAGATGATGTTGATAACGATGATGATCCTGCTGTTGATGATGATGATGATGAGCGATGCGATGAGAGAGCTGCTGAGGTGTGCTAATGCTTGAAGTTGGTGTTTGATGTTGACAAGGATGATGATGATGATGATCCAATAGTGATGATGATCCGATAGTGATGATGATCCGATAGTGATGATGATCCGATAGTGATGATGATCTGATGCTGATGATGATCCAATGCTGATGATGATCCTAGTGATGATGATTCCTTCCTGATCCCTGGAGGCGGTTGGAGCTACCCTGACCTTCCCGCTAATGGAAGGAGTCCGATATACTTACCTGGTTATCAGGTTTGATGGACGACTGATGATGATGATGATGATGATCCTGGTGTAGACGGCGCTGCTCCCCAACTATCTAATCCCCCCGTTGATCCAGAGGAAGGCGAAAAACCCCAGCCAAGCACGGGCCAATAGTGCTAGAGGGGGGGAAAAATTCCTTCCTGATCCCTCTAGAGGCGATCGGGTCTGCCCTGGATCAGCTAGCTAATGGAGGAGCCCGGTATACTTACCTAGTTGTCAGGTTTGCCAGGACAACTGGTGGTGATGCTGAGAGGAGGATGAGGATGATGATGTGAATGAGGATGAGGATGATGATGAGGAAGATACTGCTGATGAGGATACCGATGAGGATGATGATGATGAGGGTGAAGATGATGGTGCTGAGAATGAGTATTGTCATGAGAATGAGGATAAGGATGAAGATGATGGTATTTGCAGAGTATATTTCCTGCTATACTTTTCTTGGTACTGTCAGGGTCCTGATAGATATGGGCCCAGGTGTACCAAGATGGCCACTGGCGCCTAGATTGAGTCAGGAAGTGCTGAGGCCGGGCGGGTGTACCAAGATGGCCGCCGCGGCTGGAAGTTAGGCCGGAGCCGCGGACTGTCCTAAAAAGGACAGGCGGTGGTGGTTGCGGCTTTGGGCCGCTTGGGGGAGCTCCGATGCGGGAGACACGGCTTTCCCGCTAAGGATGGGGGAGAGGGGGGACGATGCTGGGCTGGAGGAGGCCGGAATTAGGCCTCAGCCACGGACTATCTTGCCGGCAGTTGCCGGTCAATGGCGAATGGCGGCCCGGATGGCGTCTTCCGATGGCGAGTGGACGAGCAGTGCTCCGCTCTGGGAGCAGCTGTGGAAGGATAGGGCCGGGTGCCAGGGGCCGTGGCCTGTTAGGCAGCCCCTGTATGGGGCTGTATGGGAGGAAGAACCGCGGAATGTGCCCTGGAAGGCAGAAGGCAGGAGCTCCTGCAACACACGTCCGTTCTCAACTCCAACAAGTTCAGGGGTAGTGCTTGTTACTCTCTTGTTAAGCAGCCCTGCATACACTGCACACACACAAACATAGAAACAATCTGTATTAAATATTTATTTAGGAAGTATTGTATATAAAAAATAATGATATATAATATCATTCTATAAACTTCTACACAACAAAAAAGACATTAGATTTACAACAAAACAATTAATTTGTTCTTTCAATGCAATTCTAGCCATCAGAGCTGTTAATGCAATCAAGAAAACAATTTGATTAACATCAGAGATTCCACCTATTATACCTTGGTCTACAATTTATGATGAAAGCGAAGGAGGGACAGTATTTTAGACTGTCTCCAAGCAAGGCTGAAATATCTTTTGTTCCCAATTGTTCCCAAAGATTCAAATTATGGGCGACCACATCATTTTAGATAGTAATATAAAATAAAAAAACACTTATACTATAATGATAATGACAAGTCCATAAAAATTCAGAAAACCAACATTCCTTGATGGGTGACATATGGCATCATATCCATCATAAAAATAAGGAGTGCAAATTAGTCAATTAATAAGAATCCTCCTCGTAATATATCAGATCACACTGACAAACAAAGTGAATATCCACCATCACATAAATTTTGCGCTTACCAGCTTACACAAACTGAATCACTTCTGGCTAATACCCAGCCAGGGTCTTTTCCTCACAGAATGTCAAAGAGATGGCACTCAAACCAGATGAGCTTTCACTGCACAAAGGAAACCGGATACGCATAGCTTTCCACTGGGTAAAGGATCATCACTTGGGCATCATGATTATGAATCTGAAAAAAGAGAGACTCGCCATAGTATAAAACCAGACTTATCGTTTAATGAATAAAAGGTTACTTACATCATCGTGGATGACATAGAGCAGATTTCTTAAAAAAGCCGGCCGGCTAAAACGGACGCCCGTCCTTCCGGGATATCAAACAACGCTGTGATGTCAGTTTGTTCTTAGTTTGTTCATTCATTTTGCATCTATATTTATTTTATATATTGATCCCTTGATTGGGATGGATATTTTTGACTTTAGGGCCACTAGGGTGGCCAACACGGATGGTGTTTTTGAAGTCTATAAAGACCAGAATGGAGATTTAGGGGGCTTATTCACTAGATTTAAAAGTCTTACGGTGTCTAAACCCATACACAATGGCCTTTATAGAGACTTACATTAAGGACTCCATGGTGCCTCAAAGTCTGATGCCGCGTACACACGATCGTTTTTAATGTCATTTTCAAAAACGACATTTTTCTCGACGTGATTTTTCTTGTTTCCTCTCAAGCCTGTCTTGCATACACACATTCATTAAATAAAATGCTTGAGCAAAGCGCAGTGATGTACAACACGTATGACAGCACTATAAAGGGGAAGTTCCGTTCGAATGGCGCCACCCTTCATGTTAGTAAAGTTTGTTGAGCGACGATTCGTGCTTTTCAGCCTTGTGCTTTTCAGTCCGTTACAGCGTGACGAATGTGCTATCTCCATTAAGAACGCTACTTTTACCAGAACAAGCGCTCCCGTCTCATACTTTATTCTGAGCATGCGCGTTTTTTTTCCCTCGTAAAAGCATACACACTACCATTTTTCACGTCGTTAAAAAAAACGACGTGAAAAAATGGAGCAGGTTCTCATTTTTTTAGGCAATTTTTCACGTCGTTAAAAATGCTCTGGAGCCAACACACGTTTTTAATGCCCAATTTAAAAAATGGCATTTTCAACGACGTGAAAAACGATCGTGTGTACGCGGCATAAGGTGTGAGGTTTGCCCTCAGAAGGGTGAGGTCAAACTGGAAGAGTGGTATAAATATTTCAACGAAGCAGGAGTACATTTTTAGGTTGAGAGAAAAGCCAATAAATTATCACATTTAAATGAAGAGATTAAGTCTATAAAAGAGAAATTAATCCCTTTAAAAGATAGTGATGGATATAGGGATAGATCCCAAAATGTATTGAAACTTCTTGAAAAGGAGGATAGAGAACAAAAAAGAAAAAAAAAGAAAATGTTCAATAGAGATGTGGGAGATTATAAAATGGGGATGATTTTTGAGTGGTAGAAAAAATTGGCGGCAGAATTAACGGCCAATGAGAATCCTATGATGGATACAATACCTCAAGTTGTTGACCGCGGTATGGGTGGTATGCCTGTAGTACAATCAGAGTACCCTTAAGGATCCCTGTTTAGAGGGCCACCTACTATTAAGCCCCACAAAAAGGGGAGACGATTTTCGCATCAGTCTCAGTATAGGATTCAGTGTGATAGTAGGGGTGGTCATTATTATAATCAAGAACAGGCCCCCCCTCCACATTATGGACAAGGTCAGCACCAACAGGGGAATCGGGGTCCTCCACAGATTCAAGGACATGGGTGGGGACAGGGTCCTGTATCTGTACAAGGCCCTAGTGAGGCCAATAATCATAGATAGGGGCCCTCTTCCTTTTTATCGTACCAAGGGACAAAATAATTATGAGGGCCCTGGCCCATCCCAGCGATACGGACAGGAACGTAATCAGTATGGTTCTGTTTGTCAGTATGAAGAGGAGGAAGGTGAAACTGAGCATGAATAAAACATCACCACTCATAACAGTTTCTTTACTTTATGAGAGAGGAAGGGTCCTAATGAAGGATCTGGATCAAACCAATTTAGACCCAACCCTAATGGTGATAGAGGTCATTTTAACACAACTCATGAGTCTTACGGTGAGAACCTCATGGGGTATCCTAACAGAACTGGGCCATTTAATCAAGGATAACAAAATTGGGGTTTTCCCAGACCCAATAAGGGCATCAAAAGATCGGTTGAACAAAGAGAGGAACTAGAGGGGGGAGGTGGATACAATCAAAAAAGTAAAACGACCTAAATGGCACTGGAATTTACAATCTCAGTTCTAAGGTGCTCACAAACTCTGAAAAAAATGGTTTTGGACAAAGGGCCCAGGAGGCTGAGCAAGTTTCAGACCTATATGGATGTGCACAAATATGTGTGCCAATGGAACATCAAACGCTATTTGATCACCAATCCTATCAAAGAAAACCATTTAACCTCAGTTGAGTTTCAACACGCTTATCCAATGCCTCTGTTTTCAATCCCCCTGGTGCCCTCCCTCCTTCTTTAAAAGTCTTTCCAGATGTGGTTTTAAGAGACCTGATTTGAATGAAAACCCAAAATATCAAAATCGGAAAAGATCTAGAGATTGGTATAGACTCCCTGTGTATCAATAAGGAGTTGGTTGGTCTTTCGACCAGCCGATAAAGGAGGAGGGATCGTGATATTAGATAAAATTGATTATATAACAGAAATGCTTAGGATTGTTGGGGATCGTGATACTCCCTTGCGTTCAAATCCGGGGGTTGAGTATAAGGGCGAACTGGAGAGTATTGTGAATAGGGATTTGGGGTTAAATATTTTGAATAAGAAAGAAAAAGCATTTTTGGCAGCAAAAACCCCTGTTATTTGCTATCTACCCAAAAGTTTGACCTGCCCCCAGGCCATCCGTTAGTCAGCGGGATTGACTCTGTTATGTCCTGGGTTGGCAGGTATATCGATTTTTATCTACAGCCTCTTGTGCAACAGATGCCTTCATTTATAAAGGATACGCAACATGTTATAAATTTACTATCAGAGTTCAAACCTCGGGAAGGGATGTGGCTTCAATTACCAATTTTTCCAGGAGGATAGAGATGTAGCCATGGGGGCTAAATATGCCCCGAGTTTGGGGAACCTATTTATGGACCAGTGGGAGGAAGATGTCATCTATGCCCAACAGAGACCGCAGGTGGTCCTGTGGGCAAGATATAGATGACATCCTCCTCCTATGGGATGGCAGTGAAACAGATCTTTCGGAATTTATGAACTTACTTAATACCAACAACAGGGGGATTTGCCTTAGTTATAAGGTGAATCGTGTGGAGATCAATTTCCTGGACTTAAAGATTTCTGTCAAGGGTGATAAGTTTGTTACTTCAACGTAATTTAAACCTACTGACAGAAATTCTTACCTCCTAGTGGATAGCTGCCATCATGTCCCTTGGTTTAGGTCGGTCCCTAAGAGCCAATACATGAGATTGAAGCGCTATTGCACTGAGCCGTGCAAGTTCCTGATACAGGCAGAGATTCTGACTCAGAGATTTGTTGAGAAGGGTTATATCTTACAGTCCTTACAGGATACCTTGAATTAGGTTGTCCAGATGAACAGAGTTGATCTGTTAAAAGAGAGACCTCATGATGTAGAGAATAAGACCCCTTTTCAAGTCCCTTTTATTACCAATTTTTCTATCCAGTATCGGAATATAAACATCCTATTCAGAAACATTGGAATATTTTGGGCAATGACAGGGTCTTGAACACTATCTTGCCTAACAAACCTCGGATTGTTTTTAGAGGTGCTCCTTCTCTCAGAGATAAGTTAGCCCCTAATGTTTTGGACACCCACAGAGAAAGCCAACCTATTTTCACCTACTTGCGGGCTATTACCAGTGTAGGAAGTGTCAAGTATGTTCCTTCAATGGGTGTAGGAATAGGAGATCTAATAGCTTGGTTTCAACTAGCACTTCGGTTGAGTATAAGATTATTACATGCTCTACTACAGGTGTTGTTTATTTGTTGCAGTGCCCTTGTGGACTGCAGTATGTGGGCAGGACCAAGCATTCATTGCAGTTTCATTAAACTAACAAATAAATAATATTAGAAAGGGGTTTACCAAACACTCAGTTTCTAAACATTATCTGACAGTCCACAATAGAGAAGATCCTAGTAATACCATATTTTTGGGAACAGATAAATTTAGTCAACACTGGAGGGGTATGTAAAAAGAAACAAATCCGCGCAATAAACTATAATGTACTACTAAGCAGCTGAACACTAAGGGTCAAATAATCAAAATCCCTGAGTAAAACATAAAAATAAATAGTGCAGCGCTTTAAAAGTCCATATATCAAAGATAGAAAAACAGCACAGTAAATCAGTATATAATCCCCGTGATCTTCATAGATGACACATGGACTCTTGATTGCATGCAGGTGGTAACAGACACACACACAGTGAGAGACCTCCACCAACAGATAAATTGGCCGCTCACCTTCCAACATGGACCCTTTAATTATAGAGGGTCACTGAAAAACTTTCCCTTACGGGTTAATCCAAAGCAGATGAAGATGTAAACTTCCCCAAAAGGATTAGGGTCATCAATTCCATATAACATCAGGATCATTCAAAAACTTCCAGGTATTAAGTTCATAGGGCAGTGTTTACATGTGGAAAATATAGAAGCAGACCATAGTGTTTCTCCGTAATAAAAAACAATTTAATGAAAAACGAAAGTAGTGCACTTACATTTAAAAGGCACTAAACCAGTGCCGAGGTACAACAGCGCGTCTGGTGAGACTGTGAATGAACTGCGGGTGACGTCACGAACTTCCCATCCGTACGCACGTTACGTCCCAGTAGGCGGGACTTCATCAGCGGATATGGGAAGAACGCCAGACACCCGCTCTTATAGCAACAAGGCGCCTGTGACTATGGAGACACGATGCAGCGTCACATGACGCCGATAGGGACGTCTGAATCACATGACATCAACCAGGAAGTGTCCCCGTGAGCCAGATATCCACACAAAGACTCCAAAGGCAACCAAAATACATGATAAAAACTTTGAAATAGAAAATATAAATATATATATATCTAAAATTCAACCAGTAAACCAGCCCAGTTGATTAATATAAAATATATGTATATTAATGCAGCGATCAACTCCTACAGTTACTACCGATATGGAGAAAGAAGCTGCTTATACATTGGATAAAAAATAAATAAACAAATCTGGACTGCAGACCTGAATATAGACGTGACATCAACCACAGCCCACAACAATCTCACCAAACCAAAATAAACATACTAAAACAATAATACATTAATAAATCACATATAATAAATGAAAAAAAAAAAAAAAAAAAAAAAAAAAACATCTACGATCTAATTAGCGGTCAGTTATAAAACAATTTATGTCAAATTCGACATTTAACCCATCAGGGCAAAGAACTCGTGTTTCATGAATCCAATGGGATTCTCTTTTGCTCAGCTGACGGATAAAATTGCCACCTCGCCAATGTCTAGTGACTTTCTCTATGCCCCAGAATCTCAAACCCTTGGGATTTTGTTGGTGGAACTGTTTAAAATGCCTAGAGACATTATGGGTTTTGACCCCCTTTTTAATATTATTAACATGTTCTGCCACACGAACATGTAGAGGTCTCGAGGTTCGGCCTATATATTGGAGTCCGCAATCGCACTCCAGCATATAGACGACCCCCACCGTGGCGCACGTAATCAATTGTTTAATATTGTATTCTTTATTGGTGGCAGATGCCAAAAAAGACTTCCTTTTCTTAAGATTAACTTTGGAGGTCCTGCACTGGACACAACGGCCACATGCGTAAAATCCACCCAGGAATCTAAACATGCTGTTATCTGACGGTACAGGGGGGTTTAGGACACTAGGTGCCAATCGATCTCGCAAGGACGGGGCTTTCTTATAAATGAATTGGGGTTTCTCCGGTAGAACGGGACCAAGAATACACTGGAGGGGTAGTTTTTTGGTGAGAGGTATCTCCAAACTTGAGATGTCATGGATTTTCACTCCATTTGGCTTAAATGTTGACGTTGATGTCATTGCTTTTATTAATAACTCTTAATGTTGTAAAGTGTTACCAAATGTTTGTAAGCTTGATCTGGGCCTCAGGTAGTTAATTTATATTATTTACCCCTATCAATATAGAAACCTTTTTATTGCTTTTTATGTATAGGTGAGCATACTATTTAACCATCATGATTGAGACCCTTTCTAACATAAGAATTAGGGGACAGTTTTTTAAATTTAAATTTCAATATATACTGTATATTATTCACCCTTAGGTAGTATTGCACTTTATTTACTGTTGTCAATATCTGACAACGTATAGATGTGCATATTATTTAAATATGACAAAGATCATTCCTACTTTGAACACTAGGGGTCCCTATTTTTGAACTATGGGTATCCCTTTGGATACGGTGATGAGAGGAAATTAAGTGTCCATTGAGGTGATACATGATCATACCACTTGAGGTCACCTAATGATACCATCTTTGTATTCTACCTTTGTGGTTTAATATAATGTATATACATTCTCCGCAATATGGATGTTGTGCATCCGTTTTATAAAATATATGTTTAAATCAATCTAACTATACAATCTGGCATTATATCGCTCTATGGAGCTTTAACCACGCTGGTCGATAAGATCACCTGGCGAGCTTTATAGAGTCAATGGGGACGTGTTCATTATGTCTCCTACCATTTTGCAGTTTTTAGCTTTGAGACGGCGAGATGGGGATTAGATCAGTTTAGTCATTACTACTGGCGTTTTTCCCTTTATAAAAAATGGAGGATGCCGTTGCCACTACCTGAGGCTCAGACCGAGTCGTGGTCCTTGTCTATAAATTGTGGTGAGTCAGCACATCGCCGATGCCCCAGGGCGACGTCATATTGTGATGAAACACGTTGGGAGGAGGGACGTGCGGACGTCACTGCGTTGTTTGATATCCCAAAAGCACGGGCGTTCGTTTTAGGCGGCTGGCTTTTTTAAACAAATCTGCTCTATATTATCCACGATGATGTAAGTGCATTACCTTTTATTCGTTAAATGTTAAGTCTGGTTTTATAATATGGCGAGTCTCTCTTTTATCGGATTCAAAATCACAATTTCCGAGTGATGATCCTTTACCCCGTGGAAAGATATGCCTATCCAGTTTCCTTTGTGCAGTGAAAGCTCATCTGGTCGGAGTGCCATCTCTTTGACATCCTGTGAGGAAAAGGCTGGTAAACGCAAAATTTATGTGGTTGTGGATATTCACTTTGTAAGTGTGATCTGATACATCAGGAGGATTCTTATTCATTGACTATTTTGCACTTCTTATTTTTATTGTGGATATGATGCCATATGTCACCCATCAAGGAATATTGGTTTTCTGAATTTTTATGCACTGTTACTGTATCATTATAGTATAAGTGGTTTATTATTTTATATTGCCTTATTCAATACAGGTTCTATGTGTCATTAAGGATTTTTTTCCTAATTTTAGATATTAGAGCGCAACTCTATTCCTTTAACCACATCAATACTGGGCACTTTAGCCCCCTTCCTTCCCAGACCAATTTTTAGCTTTCAGCGCTCTCGCATTTTCAATGACAATTGCGCGGTCATGCTACGCTGTACCCAAATGAAATTATTATCATTTTGTTCACACAAATAGAGCTTTCTTTTGGTGGTATTTATTCACGACTACGTTTTTTATTTTTTGCGATATAAGCGGAAAACTAGCATAAATTTGAAAAAAAAAAATATTTTCGCCTTTCTATTTTTAAAAAAATCCAATCAAATTGAATTTTGTCATAAATTTAAGCCAAAATGTATTCTACTACATGTTTTTGGTAAAAAAATCCTGTTAGGTGTATAATAATTGGTTTGTGTGATCACGGACATATGTACGCAAATGATCATGTACAGATGTGCGCAGGTGATCACGGACATATGTGTGCAAATGATCATTGGGACATATGATTTTACTGTCATATATGTGGGGGACAGGTGTTTTTACTATGTGGGGACATGTGTGTGTGGGGACATGTGTGTGTGGGGGCATGTGTGTGTGGGGACATGTATTTTGGGGACATGTTTGTTTACTTTGAGTGTTTATACTGTGTGGGGTGACACAAGGCTGGTGATCAGTGAGTAAAAAGCTGAAAAAAACAGCTCATACTCACTGATCACCAGCCAGCTGCAGCGATCCGCTCTCCTCTCCTCACCGACGACTTCTGTGTGAGGAGAGGAGAGCTGATTGCCTAGCAACCAGCTTTCTGTTTACATCACATGACGGCTGTGATTGGACACGGCCGTCATGTGATCAGGAGGTGCCAATCACAGAGCCCTCCTGCTGAATCGAGATGCACTGTGTCCGGGTGACACGAGTGCATCGGGATTGCGCCGCTGCGCAGGAACGCGCGCGCGTGATCCCCCTCCTTCTGAGGGACGTTCCTGAACGTCCACTCAGAAGAAGAGAGCGCCCACCCAGCCGTATATGTACAGTGGCCGGGTGGGAAGTAGTTAAACATATTTTCTCTATGTATATCCCACTGCAGAGTTTGCTGCTATTTAGGATTTATCAGCATATAGCGCAGTTGTTGTTTTTTTTTTCTTTTAAATGTTAGATGATAACACATCCCTGGGCAAGGATTATGCTCATAAACATTTGACTGTAGTTGCCTATAGGTTTACTAAATAAGTAAAACATCATTAACACTGAAATAAAAGGTAAACCCAGTAAAAAAGAGTCTTTATAAAGTGGAACTTCACTATTCCAATCAACATTGATTATTTTTAATCTTCATATTGCTGGCATTAGTAAATAAATAGGAAACTATATCATATTTACTTGTTTTAAAAAATAAATAAATTTCTTTGGCTACTTCCTGGTTTCTTGCTTAGGCAAATGATGTCATACATCCCAGAAGTCTTCAGGAGGGGAGGAGAGCAAAGCACACTCTTCTGCATGCATGCTTGAGTTAAGGGCAGATGTATTCCAGGAAGTAAATTGCCCTTAGGGCTCTTTCACACGGGGCGGATCAGTCATGATCCACCCCGTGAAGCTCCGCTTGCTCAGCGGGGATCGCTCAGTTGATCCCCGCTGAGCCGGCGGATGACTGGGCGGTCCCCGCACACTGTGCAGGGACCGCCCTGTCAGAGCGCCGCTCTCCCTTATGGGGAGATCGGATGAACACGGACAGTCTGTCCGTGTTCATCCCATCCGCTCCGCCGACGGAAGGAAAAATAGGGTTTTCCTCCATCACACTTTGGCGGAGCGGATGTCAGCGGACATGTCTCCATGCCTCCGCTGACATCCGTGGCTCCATAGGAGGACATGGAGCGTCCATGCAGGTCCGCCTAAAAAACTGACAGGCGGACCTGAACAGACCCTCCGTGTGATAGGGGCCTTACTCAAGTTTGCCACAGCCAGAAATGCTAGGGGATGTTTTTCAAAGTAATTTCTTAACCAAATAAAGCATTGGGACCAGGATGGATGGGGGATTTTAAAAGTGAATTAAATAGTGTTTTTGGTTTGTGGTGCTCAGATACAGTAAAGATCTGCTTTAACGTGGCTGAGTCATTTGTTTAAAAAAAATCCCAATAAAAATCCTCCCTGTAAAGTAATTGTTTAATGCCTTTCCTGCTCCTATGCCACAAAACTCCACTATCTTCACAAACTCTTCTGGATAAAAATTATCAGCATGTAGCACTTATTGGAGTGTCAGATACCTGCTCCCCCCCCCCCCCCCTATCTACTGTAGTTTGCTTCTGCTGATTTGCACACCATTAGAAAACATAATATTTGCATACATACCACATACAGCCATCTTACTATTAACCATTGGTATATTCTGCGGAATGAAGCATGTTTCCTCATGTGACAGAGTCTATGGCGTTGATCTACTAAAGGCAAATAGACTGTTTTCCTGTACAAGAGAATTTGCCCCAGAGCTTAGTGAATGTGGCGAAGTCTCACATTTTGCAAAGAATACCCAATCATATGCAAAGAAAAAAAAAACGTTTTTGCTTGCACATGATTGGATAATAGAACTCAGCAGAGCTTCAACTCATTCACTGAGCTCAAATTCCCTTTGCAACTGATCAGCCTATTTTTCATTAGTAAATCAACCCCTATATATCAATTAGTGGATAGAGAAGGGAATACGTATGGGAGCAATATATACTGTTGGTGCTACTCAGTACTTTATGAGATCATTCTTATTTTTTTAAGAATTTTATAAAATTATGGATTTATTTGAGATTGTAAAATAAAAATGGGGCACTTTAGACACATTTTCCTCATTTATGCCCTTAAATGTAAATCTATGGACACCTTAAAAACACCCTACATTTTACTAATTGTCTAGTTACATACATAGTCCAATAAACAGAAAACAATTTTTAAATAAATAAATTGAAAACCCCCATATACATAACCCTATCCTCACAGTTTAGCTAAAGCATGATCCAATTTGCTCCAACAATTTAAAGGATAAGTTCAGGTTTTAACAAAAATGATTAAATGCAAATTTTTTTGCATCTAAAAATTTTTGCATTTAATAATGTTTGCTTTAGAAGCCTAGGAAGCATTACATCAGTGATCAGCAGATTTCTGATACCGTGCAGGTCTCCTGCAGACTGTCAAGCTCCGTACACACGATCGGTTTGACTGATGAAAACCGTCCGATGGATGGTTTTCATCAGACCAACCGATCGTGTATGGTACCCATCGGTCTTTTTTCCATCGGTTGTAAAAAATAGAACTTGTTTTAAAATTTTCCGATGGATAAAAAACCGATGGGAATTTCCGATCGTCTATGGGCAAGTCCATCGGTTAAAATACACGCATGCTCAGAATCAAGTCGACGCATGCTCAGAAGCATTAAACTTAATTTTTCTCGGCTCATCTGAGTGTTTTATGTCACTGCGTTGGGAACGGTCGGTTTTTTGACTGATGGTGTGTGGCCAAGACTGATGAAAAACAGTTTCATCGGATTTCCGATGGACAAATCCATCGGACGAAAATCCATAGGTTATCCGATCGTGTGTACAGGGCTTCAGTGTAAGCTGTCTGCCTGTGCATCGTACAGGCAGGCAGTCTCACACGGACAGGAAGAATCAATGAACTACCACAGCACTCAACAGCGCCATAGTAGTTCATTAAGAACTACAAGACAACAGTCGCAAAGGTTGTCGGTAGTTGTAGTCCATTCATGACGTGGCCAGGCAGGCGCAGTCCTGCATGGATGCATTTTCTTTAGATTGTGGCAGCGAGCGGGGGGAGAAGATCCTCTGCTCGCTGTCAAAATGGGGGATCAGAGGGATGCGGAGGCTGGTATATTTGTAGCATTTTACATGCTAAATATGGGTGTATTATGTAACATGTTACAACAGGTGAGCATATCCTTTATTAAATTTGACAGAATCACTTTAAAATTTAAACTCTTATGCGGTGTACACGCGATCGGTTTTACCAATGAAAACAGTCCGATGGACTTTTCTCATGGGACAAACCGATCATGTATGGGCCCCATCGGTCTTTTTTCCATCGGTGAGAAAAAATAGAATATGTTTTAAATTTATCCGATGGGAAAAAAAAAAACGATACCTAATTCCGATTGTCTGTGTGGAACTCCATCGGACAAAAAAACCCACGCATTCTCAGAATCAAGTCGACGCATGCTCAGAAGCATTGAACTTCATTTTTCTCAGCTTGTTTTACGTCACAGCGTTTGGGACGGTCGGATTTTTGACTGATGGTGTGTAGGCAAGACTGATGGAAGTCAGCTTCATCGGATTTCCGATGGAAAAATCCATCGGATTAGAATCCATAGGAAATCCAATCGTGTGTACAGGGCTTTAGAGGTTGAATTACTAAAACTGGAGAGTGCAAAATCTGAGGCAGCTCTACGTAGAAACCAATCAGGTTTTTTTTTGTCCAATCTTAATTAAACAAGCTGAAGTTAGAAGCTGATTGGCTACCATGCACAGCTGCACCAGATTTTGCACTCTGCAGTTTTAGTAAATCAACCACTTATTGTCCACCTAATATTTAAAATTAATGCAATACAGAACCACTTATTGTCCACCTTAATATTTAAAATTAATGCAATATAGAAAAAAATACAGATACAAATTATTACATAATGTGCAGCAAAGTAAAAAAATTACTTTTGCGTAAAAGTGCTCTAGACAATTGAAAACAAGAGCTGAAACTCTACAGGGAAAATATAGACAAAAAGGGAAAGTGAACAGCAACCAATCAAATATATTTTTCTCCTTATCTGACTTTAGTTATAGGAAGTCTGTCAGCTACTTTGAATTATTGCATTTTGTATATCATCACAGTCTTCAAGCTACCTTAATAAACTAACCTTAAAATGTAAAACACAAAGAAAAATACAGATATAGCAACAAAGTTTATAATATGGATACAAAAAGCTGTTCGTCTATAAAAATAATAACACTTATTTGTGTAGCACAGGCTAGTTAAGGATGTCAGCATTAGGCATTTGTCCCATCATTAGCTCCATTCCATGCCATATTTTTGCTTTAAGGGATAAGATAAAAAGGACCGAGGTTTAGAAGAAGGAATTAGTGTTATCTGTGTTTTCAAACTGTCTAACCTTTTCTGGGATATGAAAGGAACATTTCACTTAACTGTATACCAGTTTTGTAAATAACCAATTCCAACAATGTGTCAACTGTCAAATAAAAGTTTGGCATGCGTGACAAATGAGCTTAGGAAACAACATAAAATAAATGTAAAAATATAAAATGTAACTATAAACTTTTGAATATAATTATAAATAATATAGTTTGGTAACAAAAGTCACTGTATCTGCAAACTTTTTAACATATTAAAGATTTGTGATGTAATATAAATATGCCAAACATCACATTACTTCTTAACAAATGTATTTTTATTTTTATTATTTATTGCTAAAAACAAGACTTTTTATCTTTACTATTTTTAGTCCATATACATTGTCAAACTCAATACTACATAGAATACAGTAGAAATTTGTAAAGAAATTGTCTTGTACAGCTTATTACAAAATAAACGGACCTGTTAAAGTACATTTTTTTCAACCAAAAAAGTTGGACCCCTAAGAAAAGGTGTAATATATTTTAAAGTTACTAATATGTCTGATAGGTGCTATGAGTTACATTTCATACAACCTTTGTTATTAAATATAACCAAAGAACTAAATAATGATAGCAGCTGAGGACCACCATATCTTGTTTTCTTTCATGCTTGCTCCCCAAGTTCCAAGGGGTGAAGGTATACAGAAAAACCCTTCTGAGCTCATTGGAAGGTGTTTGTTTCATCTTAATAAACACAGCTAGGAAAAAGCATCATATTCATGCAGAAATGCAAAAAGAATACTTACAATTGCCACTGTAATATCAAATGCAAATAGTTTAACACCATATGATACAAAAATGTATATTGTTTAATTTATCATTATATTTATTAAAACAAAAATAAATTAAATATGCATGCTTTATCCTGCATAGATGATACAAATAACTCTAATTTATAGATAGTAAATTAATAATAAAGTCTATTAAAAAAAATCACCATAGGCACACTCGATGCTATATGTAATTAAATCAGACCAAGCATTCAATTAATTCAGTGAGGCATCCGTGAACTTTAACAGCATATATTTAAATTTATAATCATTAAAAATGTATATATCTGAAACACAGCTAGGACTAGCACTTGCTTGTGTTTTATATAGCTGGGAATAAAACTGCTCATGCATCAATACTACTGGGCCAACAATAAGTGGCCTATCTTGGTAATTTTAAATCAATGTTATTGTAGCACTGAATACATCACATATGTATGCTATCAAATGATTCACACAGATGCAATATTGTTCCACCCCTACATGAGGCTTGTTAATTGGTCACGTGGAAATTACCAATCCTAATGACAGCATATTTATTATTATGCTTGATTATATGCTTGGAACGTTCTGTTGCATCTGAATAGAAATCATTATAATGGAAATTTTATTTTGTTCCAGAATGTTTTGCTCTGACAGTAAAAACAGGGAATGGACATATACAGGAGATAATAATTTCACCAAATCAATAAAATCATCATAGACAATATTAGACATAATTACAGTCATGTGTAATTTCATCAGACCAAAATTTTAATTAATTCATTGAGGCACCCATGACCCAGACAAAGAACATATTGCTAGCATGAGCAAACTATACTGAGCATCTATTGAGCTTTACCCCCAGCAGGATTGGCAGAACACTGAGCTTCAGCATGTGTCAGTGTTTGGCTGCAATCAATGCGACAAGATTAAGCATCTCCTAATACTGGTGACTCCCAAATGTCCCATCTATGTGTGTGGTTTGTAAAGGTTGGAGACAGGTCACTTTGTGTGAACTAAATTGTCTGCTATCCCAGTGTAGTGCCCCCTTACCCCCCTTCTCTTCAGATTGGGAAGTAATAGTGGACTTAGAGGTAGGGATAGGCAAGGGTGGCTCATAGGGCATCTGAAAGCTGCTATCAGCTGATAAACTCTGTCTGGAGAGAGACAAGACTAAGCATCTTGTTATCTAAAGAGTAAGTGTTAATAGGTGATTATTTGGATAATATGCTCTTTCCCTTTGCTTCACTGCTTGACATGTCTTACAAAAACAGATAGTTCCTTAGAAAACAGAAACACCATTTGAAAAAGGAATAATACTTCTTGAGCCATGATGACCAATCTCTGAAAGCCTGTTTGAAGATTTCAGTAGTTTCTTGCTTACATACCTTGGGATGTCTGTGCTTTTATATATATGTTTTTTATATATTTTCAGGTATTAGTATATAATTTATTTCTGTTTAGAGTTTACGGTGGCTAAATGACCAGATTGTTTAGTGATCTAATGGTCTTCAGGAAGAGGTCAGTGTCATGATTTCATTCAAGACAGATATGAGTGGGACTGTGAGGATTCTATTTACTGACAGAGATAATTAAATGTACGTCAAACCTGTTGGCTCTGTATAGTCACATGCCACTATGCTTATATGTGAGACACAGTTAGGACTAGCCTTTGTTTTTATTTGATCCTATCACAGTTGGAAACAGAACTGCTAACACATCAATGCTACTCAGTAGCCTATCCTGGTGGTACATATGTACCCTAATATTTACGTGTAGCACTACCCCCGTACGAGCTGCTGGTTTTTGGGTCAATGCACGTTACCCCACCATTCGTTGTCTAGGGGATGAGAGTCTGTACACTTCAGGAGAAACTTCAATGTCCACACAAGTTGTAAATCCCTTTTCTTTGCTTTTATTTCACACCAACTTGCAGGGAAAAAGGATGGAGGGTTAGGGGAAGTTCAGGCACATGATGCAGACCACTGAGGAACTTTTAGGTTTCAAAATGACACTAAACAAAGTACACATACCACTTTCCTGCGAGTGGAAATTGCCCACCCTGATAGGCCTCTCTCACCGGCCTAGCAGCCAGGGTGGGGCACGGACCCAAAGTCTCTGCCACAGACTTGATGAAAGTAGAACAGGTAGACAATCCTCTGCCACAGGATTGGGCGATGTGGACAAATTGTAACTTGGTCCTGCGCCAAAGGACTTAGCAAGTGTTCAGCCAAGCAGTACGAGAGCCTTTAAGCCGGACCGGCGATACTGCAGGGTAGCATTTGGCTAGGGTGCATCCTCCAATAGAGTCACCGGGCCTTCTCTCGAGATACCAGCCTTCTGCTGGGTTCTCTCCAAGACGGGTCCTCCCCCGGTTCCTCCACTGAGTGGTTTCTTCCCTCAGGACAGACAGCACAGGACCACCCCCGAGCCGTAGGCCCCAGACAGGACATCTGGGCCTACTTTGTAGGTGCACAGCCTCGGGCCAGCAGGCCCCAAGGCGGGAAAACGAGACAGGCAGTAACACATGCCTTGGGCCGGAGGGCCACATGGCAAAACGAGCCCAGAACAATGGCGTCTGCTCCTTAAGTACCCTTCTCCAGTATGCTCAGCTGGGAGACCACTCCCACTGAGCTGTTCCCGGGGAAAGACACCCAATCCGCTCTGGCTTGGTTGTGTTCCAACACTGGCCTGTGGTGGTAACGCCACCCACAGGCGAACAGTGGGAAGTCTTCCCAACACAGCCACAGCCGAAACAGAGGCCAATTTAGACTTCATAATCAGATCTGAGCCAGTAAGCGGCTTAGATACCCACTAGATTTAAATATAGCGCCTGATCATCAGGAGCATGGCACTACATACTCCACCCACTACAAAAAGACGCTGTCCTCAGTGGCTGGAAAAAAACTTGCTCTCAATCCTGAGAGCCAGTACCTGAACTTCAAAACTTGGATGGGAAAGGGAAGGGAAAAGGAATAAAGAAAGTCACAGATGAAAAACATTAACATTGGTTTACAAATAGACTACAGTAACATACACATTACCACCCGTCCCCAACTGTCTAAACCACCCACTCTCCAGCAGTTCCGACAGAAGATCCGGTATACCTAGAAAAAAAAACAGACACACAGGCAAATATATATAAAAATAGCATTTTAGCACTGTAAAACAAAAAGCAGAGCTGCATCTCCTGAGAGATGGAACTTTCCTTCTTCTTATTATTGTTTTTATTTTTTATTTTTTATTTTTTTTAGATAAGCAAACTAAGTCCTTCAAGGACTGAACTTGAAAATTCTCTCCCTATTATAACTGACCAACAAGGCCTGTTGGCAGAGATAGCACACAAAAGTCCTATTAAAACCAAACTGAAATCCTTGTAGATAGGTAGAGGTTCTTGATCACGGAGCTCTCAGTCCTAACACCCTCAAACTAAATACCCCATAGTCCAGTTTAGCACAGTAGTAATAAGAAAAAGAAATCCTCTCACTTGGGGTTCTCTTTTTTTTTATCCCTCAGAGACAGAAAGGAAAAAAAGGGGAACAACACAGTCCTTCTCTGGGTTGAAAATCTTCTTTCTTTCATGAAGAGAGAAAAAAAAATAGAAACAAAGATCAATGGTCACTTTGAAAAAACCTGGGATCTGGCAGTGTCAGTGGCTTTCCTTGCTTGTCCAGGGTAGTAATAAAATATACAATGTCATCCTTCCCTGGTCTGCAGATAACCACCCTGTCGGCGTGAATGTGCCGACCAAAGCTCCAAAGATGCCAACACCCTTTGAATCATTCATCCATGATGAAAGAGTAACCCTTCTTTCTGAATGGCTTTGGCACAGACAGGTAGTCCCAAATGGTTTCACCGTACCACCGCTCCCTGTTGGCCTCAATTTCCTGCATCGTTTTCTTTGGGACGCAGGGAAACTCCAATCCATATTCTGTTGCAACCCTTTTAGTCAGTGTTCTCTGTAGACGAGCGAGACTGGGCAGAGATCAGGAGTTTCCTGTTCCCGGTAACACACATGAGTCCTTTGATCCCTGTACCATAGGCTTGGCAGGATCAGGCAAAGTCCCTTTATCAAACAAAGTCTGTGTATCAGGCAAAGTCCTTTCCTCAGTATCAATACCCGGGGTTGTCACCCTAGGTGTTGTCTCTCCGGAGTCCATAGCTGTACACTCCGAACAGCTGCGTGCTGCGGTAACATCTTCTACGTTATCCCACCACAGGCCAGTGTTGGAACACAACAAAGCCAGAGTGGATTGGGTGTCTTTCCCCGGGAACAGCTCAGTGGGAGTGCTCTCCCCGCTGAGCATGCTGGGGAAGGGTACTTAAGGAGCAGACGCCATGGTTCTGGGCTCGTTTTGCCATGTGGCCCTCCTGGCCCAAGGCGTGTGTTACTGCCTGTCTCGCTTTCCCACCTCGAGGCTGTGCTCCTACAAAGTAGGCCTAGATGTCCTGTCTGGGGCCTACGGCTCGGGGGTGGTCCTGTGCTGTCTGTCCTGAGGGAAGAAGCCACTCAGTGGAGAAGACGGGGGGAGGACCTGTCTTGGAGAGAACCCAGCGGAAGGCTGGTATCTCGGGAGAAGGCCCGGTGACTCTATTGGAGGATGCACCCTAGCCAAATGCTACCCTGCAGTATCGCCGGTCCGGCTTAAAGGCTCGGGAAAGGAAGGGACCAGTAAATGAAATATTAACCGCCCCTCACCCCTGCTCTGCATCCTGAATCCAATCCTCCTGTGCCCAGCAGCAGCTGCAGATTGGAGAGGAAAGTGGGCAGCGCTGTGGGGGAAATGACACGGGGGGTGGGGTACGGACAGCAGGGGGGGTGCAGATACTGGAACAAATCCCCCTGTAGTGCAGCCAGAGGGAGGGAGAGGATGAGAAGCCAGCAGCACTTCATGGGGATCCACAAGAGGATCAGAGTCAGGCTGTCAGCAATAAGGCAGTATAAGCATCCCTCCTGTTCAGAAGGTGCCCGGTCCCTACTTTGGAACTGATGGTGCCCAGGCCTGGCACAGGGGGGCCAGCCTTATGAGCAGCTCTGGGTGGTCTTATACAGCGCTAGATTAGAATACACCAGTTGTTTCCTATATAGGATGGTACAAGCAGAAGATTTAATTGAACACATAGTAATTGCTTTCATGGTATAGAATAATACGAGCCTTCCAGTCATTGTAGGTGAGAGGATTTCAACTAGGAGCACGGGACAGATTTTGGGAGACGTAATGATCAATATTTGAGCAAACACATTAATGGCTTTGACTATGTCCATCCAGTAGCAAGTCAAAAAAACATGCAAAAAATCTCTCATTGGATGATCACATCTCCAGCAGACTGAGGAGATCATTATAATTATTATTATTATATACGATTTATATAGCGCCAACAGTTTACACAGCGATTTACAATGTATAAGGGGGACAACACAAGAGAGATAGATCTGGGTGTCGTCGGCATAGAGGTGGTATTGGAAGCCATGGGAGGTTATCAACTGGCCCAGGGAAGAGGTATAGAGTGAGAATAGGAGAGGCCCAAGGACGGAGCCAACAGAAAGAGGAAGAGGAGCGGAGGAGATGGAGTTGTAAGTGACACTGAAAGTGCGCTGAGATAGGTAGGAGGAGAACCAGGATAAAGCAGAATCAAGGAGGCCAAGGGTGTGTAATTTGCTAAGGAGGAGCAGGTGGTCAACTGTGTCAAAGGCAGCAGAGAGGTCCAAAAGTATGAGTATGGAGTAATGTCCATTGGTTTTAGCAGTTAGTAGGTCATTGGTGAGTTTTAGTAGGGCAGTTTCAGTAGAATGTTGTGGGCGGAAGCCAGACTGTAGAGGGTCGAGAAGGTTGTTGTCTGTGAGGTAGCGACTCATTCGGTCATGGACAAGGCGTTCGATGAGCTTGGAGGCAAACGGGAGCAGGGAGATGGGTCTTAAGTTATTTAAACAGGTGGGGTCTAGTGAGGGTTTTTTAAGTATGGGGGTAACTAGTGCATGTTTGAGCGGGGAAGGAAAGGTGCCGGAGGAGAGGGAGAGGTTGAAGATGTGGGTTAGGGAGTTAAGGATAGAGCTGGAAGGTGGTCGCAGTAATTGAGAGGGGACAGGGTCCAGGGGACAGGTAGTGAGGTGGGCCATGGGGAGGAGTTTATCAACTTCATCTGTGGTAACTGGGCAAAAGGAGGAGAGTATTGAGTGTGGGATCATAGATCATAAGGTGGTATCTTTGTATCTTCCGGGGCTCCACAAAAAGGAGAAAAGTAATTGGATCAATTGAGTGAAAAACGTTTTAGGAAACCATTGTGGAGAATTATGGAACAAAAAGGTGAATTTGGGCAGGTTTTTCATTTTGATTAAATTGAATAAAGGGATTCCAAAGGTTACATTTTAAAAAAAATGTATAAAAACAAACATGTTATACTTACATGCTCTGTGCAATAGTTTTGCACAGAGATGCCTGTTCCTCTTCTTTTTGGATCCCCCGCCAGCGGTCCTGGCTCCTCCTCCCTGCTGAGTTCCTCCAATAGAAAGCCTCTTGCTATAAGGGCACTTGAGCAGGCTCACTTCCGAGTATTACATCAGTTTTTTTCATTATCTGCATTATTATTATCTATATTTTCACTATCTTTGTTTTACAAGTAAACATTTAATAGACAAAAATTGATTCTCAGAGCACTATTGGTAAGCTAGATAACACAGCAGCTTGCTTTGCAGCTCCATTTAAAATCTCAGACTGGGATATTTATTAAGGTATAAATCACTGCCCTTATTTAAAAACAGTCCTAATAAACAAAGAAACAAAATATGTAAATGTACATGATACATTCAAATCTTCTATTGGGGACTTGTAGGGGGAAAGCCTTCATCTATTTTACATATTCCATTCCCTCAAAAAAAAGGGGGGAAAAAAAGAAATAACAGTATCTTGTCTAAGTTCCAGATGCAATATTACCATAGCAAATCCAAATTTATAACACTTTCTGCTTCTGCTAAATTTTTACTTGCTGGAAAAGTAGCCCCTTTTCTTTGCACCTCCACAGAAAAATCCAGATATAATTATATGTTATATTATTATTATATGATAATTATTTAATTGGGCTAAGAATAACTGTGACATTGCCCCAGGTGGAGGGGGATGGGTCGAGACATGATGAGTCTTCCCTACTGCAAAAACTGAGGAAAAGGTAGCTCTCTAAAGCACTGAGATGAGCCACTTCTCAATGTCCGTTATCTAGTATCAGTGACATTGAAATCTGGGGACGAATTTGTCTATAATTTGGAATTTCGTGCCAACGGGATTTTTGTTATGAAACCGTAAATAGTGCCTTGGGACACTGTGATTGGTTTTCCCTTGTCTGATGCTGGTTAGATGTTCCCCAAACCTTGTGGAAAAGGTCCTGATGGTACGACCGACATATTGCTTCCCACAAGGGCAGGTAATCAGATACACAATGTACCGAGTAGAACTGTTTCGTGAACTGTTTCATGGCGTATTCAACTCCTGTGGACGTGGACTTGAAAGTCTCTGTCTTTCTTCGTCCACAGGTATTGACCGCACAAACCTTACACTTACAACAGGGATAGTATGCTTTTAAATGTGAAAAGAAAACAGGAGCTACTGGGGGAAAGGTAACGTTAGGTGCGATCTGGCCCCTCAAGAGGGTGCGCCCCTGTATGTGACACCTGCTTTATCCGGAAGTGTAGGACCCAAAACTTGATAATTTTTTAGGACTTTCCAATGCTTTTGGAAGATGTCCTTAATCTGCTTGTGTTGAACAGAAAATGTTGTAAAGAAAAACCATTTATATTTCAAATCCTGGACACGCTTTGGTTGTTCCACCATTAATGAATTCCTATTGATGAATGAGATATTGTGAATTTCTTCATCTATTGCGGAGGGCTGATATCCTTTGTCTACGAATCTGGATTTCAGTATTGAAGGAATATGAACCAATGTGACTCCATCTTAGATGTAAGCAGCCATCTTAGAAATCATTGCTTAGTCATATAATCGACTGCATATATTCTCGCCCACACATTTCTAAGCAAACGCTTTTGTTTGGGAACAAGTCTAGGTCCCAAGGATAAGTTTAGTTTCTTGTTCCTTGATAACGTGTGATTTCTTGTAATTGACACTTGACTGTCTCTAATCACATTCCTGTCTATGTATTGTTCTGGTACATACTGAGGATGTTCCATAAACAATCTGGATGTAATATTGTTTACTGCTTCTGTTATATAAACAATGGAAAGCTACTGTGTGATCAAACTTATGCTTGTAATAGTATTATTCTGTCTATATATATATACCATGCAAAAATACAACATTATCAGATTTACTTTGACAGACTCACTGTGTGCAACTCAAGTTATTTCAGAGTCATTTCTCCAGGCCTGATGAGATTGAAGGACCACCCTGGGCAAGTCTAATAGCCTATTGAACCAAGAACGGTTACACCCCAACAATTATATTTGCCTGAAATGAAAGTCTGAAAGATTGGTGCAGTTGCGCCTAATCCGCAACAACTAACTACGTGGCATCGACTTTAACCATGCTGAATGATGGCAGCTATCGACCGGAATGTATCCATTCTGGTCGGTGGTTTTAAAGAATGTTTTTGTCTCCAATTGATCACCAACTGTAAAGATCTCCAAATCAAGAAAGTGTGTACTTGAAAAACTTGCCTCATAGGATAATTTGATGCCAATATTATTATTGTTCAAAGAAGACATGAACATCTACAAAGAATTCTGATCACCCTTCCATAGGAGGAGGATGTCGTCTATGTACCGAGCCCAGAGGACGATCACGGGTCGATTAAGAGCATAGACGACATGCTCCTCCCATCTAGGAATGTTGAAGCAGCGCTAATTATCAGGGTGCAAAATGCTAATATAAACTACTAAACGATCCAGTGAACCATATTATAAAAACATATAAACAATCTGTGTCAAAGTATTAAAGATACATATGCATCATAAGTACATAAAAAAGGTTGTATATTCAGAAAAAATAAATATATATATATATATATATAATGTAATGAGTCCAAAAAAATGGTGAAGTACGTTTTGTTGCGTTTATTAAAAATATAGCATAAAAACAATGGTCAAAAAACGCCAGACATAAAAACGCTATTAAAGTGTAAATACTTCCGGTCACTGCCGTAAACCGGAAGTCAACGTCACTAAGCTCCTTTCTCCCGATGCGTTGCGTCACTCCTCACGTGACTTTATCAAGGGCCTTAAGTTAAGAGCAGGGAGGTGGGTCTTAAGTTATTCAAACAGGTGGGGTTTTTTAAGTATGGGGGCAACCAGTGCATGTTTGAGCGGGGAAGGAAAGGTGGCGGAGGAGAGGGAGAGGTTGAAGATGTGGGTTAGGGAGTTAAGGATAGAGCTGGAAGGTGGTCGCAGTATTTGAGAGGGGACAGGGTCCAGGGGACAGGTAGTCCTGCCTTTTTTGGACTCATTACATTATATATATATATTTATTTTTTCTGAATATACAACCTTTTTTATGTACTTATGATGCACATGCATCTTTAATACTTTGACACAGATTGTTTATATGTTTTTGTAATATGGTTCACTGGATCGTTTAGTTGTTTATATTAGCATTTTGCACCCTGATAATTAACGCTGCTTCAACATTTCTACATTACTTATCTGTGTTGGTACACTGCAGGAGTTCAGCTGCTGTTTGTCATTCATATTCACATTAGCAACACGTTTTTAGCACTTCATTAGTTTTATCTTACACTGAGTGGCAGGCGCATTAGTACCCCCCTTTTTTTTATCTCCTCCCATCTAGCCATTAAGATATTGGCCAGGCTGGGGGCAAATTTAGCCCCCATTGCCACCCCTTTCTGTTGCAAGAAAAAATCTCCATTATACCAAAAATAGTTATGTTTGGTAAATAAAGGTTATCAAAAATCCTGGAACATAAAAAGTCCAAATGATAAAAAAGCGCTATAGTTGGATAAATGTCCACTTGCATAAAAAACATTTGGGCGATGACACAGTGATAGGTCTTAAATCCGTGAGGGGTTTTCTGCATGGGGGTATTTTTATTTTATTCATTAAAACAGGATTACACTATGTCAGTGTTTTTTGTGTTTTATATGAGCATTAAATGGATTCAACCCTTGCTGCCCCCTGCTTGGTGATGACGGATGGTCAAGTGAGAGAGCCCACCAGTACTAATATCTAAGGCCCATTTGTTTCATCTTTGTGGTGAGTTTGCACCCCGACGGGTGAGAGTGCCTCACGTGTGGTGAAGATTGGGAACAGGTGTAGGATGCCCTTTTGATCCACTGTTTAGAAGCACTCACGGAATTAAGGCCTATCACTGTGTCATCACCCGAATGTTTTTTATGCAAGTGGACATTTATCCAACTATAGCGCTGTTTTATCACTTGGATTTTTATGTTCCAGGATTTTTGATAACCTTTATTTATTTATGCATTTTTTTGAGGTTCCTCGTTTGAGCTTTTAAACAGCAGCTGTTTGGCTTTTATCACTCTGATGCATTGTGACATTAGCCTTTGTTTATTTATTTATTTATTCATCCTGTTTATTGTGTTCCCTAGTGTATATGTGTATATACATACTCTATAGTTACACTTTAATATACTACCTTTTATAGCCTCCCAGCTATTAAAGGAAGACTCAGAACTTGTATTCCATCACTGTGGCGCCGGAAAGTGCAATATAGGCCTTTTATTTGCACCTTCTTGATACAGTTAAGTTTGGTAGCAAAATGTAACAAATCCATAATAAATCTCTTTTGGGTACCAGGAAGTTTGTTATTCCTAGACAGAAACAAACAAATGGCAGATAAACCCAATTCATGTGAAATACACTTATACAATGAAGCAACGTCGGCCATTACCAATAATATGCCTTTGCTATAGTTCACTTGTTGCAATAATGAGATGGTGTTTCTTGTATCCTTAAGATAGGACAGGATGGATTTAACGATAGGCTGTAAGTGGAAATCTATGAACCTGCCTATCCGGGAAATCACCCTAATGATTGGGTGACCCGGGGGATGGTTGGCATCTTTATGTACTTTTGGCAGGTAATAAATCACAGGGATATGTGGGGTAACTGTTACGAGGTAGCTCTTTTCCTTCTTGTCTAAGATACCCAACTGTGCTCCAGTGTCTATGAGGTCCACTAGAGCCTTCTTGAAATCTGATGTGGGATTCTTTGGCAAACGGACATATGTTTCAGTGTCACTCAATATTTTGCTCATTTCCAGGTGGTAATCTTTTTTGTCAAGAATGACTATTCCGCCTCCCTTATCTGCGGGGCGTATGGTGAGATCTTTATGTTCGCAGAGTGATTTGAGACCCGCCTTAATGTTAGGGTCATTGTAAATTATTTTGCGTGGAAGTGTCTCTAGATCCTTGAGGACCAGATCCCTGAACACTTGGATGGAAGGTGCTGTGGGACACGGGGGATTGAAAAGGGAAGTATTTGAAAGACCTGAGTGTACTGTGTGAGAAGTGACTTCAGGTAAATATGGTCTAGTAGGATTGGAGATAAAATATCTTTGTATGTTAAGTTTCCGTACATCTATGAATGTGGCAAATTTATTTAATTGTTTTGGGAGAACATATTTCAGTCCTTTATTTACTACTACTTTTTCAGCTTCTGTGAAAGTGACTGTGCTTAAATTAAAAATACCATCATCCTTTACATGCATTTTCTTTTTCTTGGCGCGCCGTCCACCTCTGGAGCCGTGCTTGGATTTGGGTTTCTGTTGTATCCCCCTTGTTCCTTGTGAAAACCCCCTGAATATGATGGTCCGGGGTGATTCTGCTTGTAGTTAAATGGGGATCTATTATAATGGTGGTTTTCTTCTCTGTCCATATAGGCATATTGAGATTGGTATGCCCCTCTTTCTTCTCTAAGTGGTGAGAACCTATTGTGAGTTTGTATTGGTGTTCTCTGAGACTGGTATGCATAATAATCATTTTGGTTATTTCTGCCACGTGGTGAATCATATATCCAATGTTCATGGGAATTATCCCTTTTGCCTCTATTGTTACCCCGGGCTCCTCTCCCTCTGCCTCCATGTGTAGGGAATGACCCACAATATTAAGTAGTGGGGGTGCGTGTACCAGGTTGTCTATAATTAGATTCATTGGCACCCTGTGGACGGCTAGTATTACTTGAAGGGTGGGCCGCAGTTAACTGATGAGGCCTTACTTCATTACTGGGAGGAACAGACATTTGCATAGTGCTCTGTTCATTAAGTCCTGTTCTTAGCCATTCTTATAATCATTGACATCCCTTGTATATTTCTTCTGTTTTTTTGTTTTCTGTTCTCTTTCTTCCTTTTCTAAATGATTTTTTTAAATTCGTAGATAAAGTATTATATTCTGACTTGGATTTATGTGGCAGGAGTTTCTTTCTAATATCCTTGATCTCTTTATCTATAAGAACTATTCTGTCTTTTTTCCTTTCTAAAGCCGTGTACACACGATCGGTTTCACCGATGAAAACAGTCCGATGGACTGTTTTCATCGGACAAACCGATCGTGTATGGGCCCCATCGGTCTTTTTTCCATCGGTGTGAAAAAATAGAACCTTTTAAATTTTTCCGATGGGAAAAAAACCGTTAGCAAAATCCGATCGTCTGTGTGGAACTCCATCAGATAAAAAACCCACACATGCTCAGGCTTGAATTATGAGACGGGAGCACTCGTTCTGGTAAAACTAGCATTAGTAATGGAGATAGCACATTCGTCATGCTGTAACGGACTGAAAAGCATGGAGACTGAAAAGCGCGAATCGGCTCTCACCAAACTTTTACTAACACGTGGTAACACAAAATCAGCAAAAGACCAAAGGGTGGCGCCATTGGATTTGAACTTCCCCTTTATAGTGCCATCATACGTCACGGCGTTCGGGACAATCGGTTTTTTGACTGATGGTGTGTAGGCAAGACTGATGGAAGTCAGCTTCATCGGATTTCCGATGGAAAAATCCATCTGATTAGAATCCATAGTAAATCCGATCGTGTGTACAGGGCTTTACAGGAATACTATAAATGAAATCCCTGCTTCATTAAAATAGCGAAACCATTGGTCTAAATCCAGGTCTCCCTGCTGGGGATGTACATCCCACTTTAAACCCCTCGGGACCAATGCGCTCCTTGGAATACTGTTCTAGGAACGCAATGTCCCATTCAAGGTGCAGCTCTGTTGTTATGAGGTTTTTCAACCTTAAAAATAAACCTCCCAATTCTGAGTCAGTATTTATGAAAACAAACACACCCTCGGTATTAAAAGTGCGACTGCATATGGAGATAATTTTAAGGATTTTGTGGTCTATTATTGTTGATGTACCCTCTTTTTGATGTTAATCTGCAAGGTTACATAGACCCACATGATATTTCCCTTTATATATTTTTCAAAATTTTATTTTTATTACTCACAGCTCCAATAAATGCAGAGGTTGCTTCAGGCCTTTCTGTAATTCCTTTATATGCATAGATACTGTAATTATGTATATTCATGCATATGAATGGTGATTGTTTAGATACTATAGCACCATGTAAAAGTGTGTTATCTGTTTACGCAATCTCACTCTTAGTTAATTGATTTGTTTTTTTTCTTTTGGAATGTATATGTGCCATAGCGCTCTGATTTACACAAGTGACATAGAGGCAATGTGTTGGATGGCATTGCTCTGGGGTTTTAGCCTGTGCGGCATACTCCGGAACTAGGCGCCCCAGCCATCTTTGCGTCTTGTCCCCGTGGTCACGTGGCCTAGAGACAGAGTTCTGAGACATGCGTCATCACGCTGGAAAGCGGAATCCTAGAATTTTAGCCTGCTCGGCATATTCCGGGACTACGTGCCCCAACGTGCTTTGCAGGTTATCTTGATGACCACGAGGTACGGTAGTCGAGCACTGATTGGCACCTCAAGCGGAGACTTGGCAACAAATATGGTGGTTTACTTTGTCCGTCTATATTAGGTATATACAACGTCCCCATACACAATTACAGCCTAGTAGTGATACGTTCACTGGCTGAAATGCACACGTGACTTATAGTGATTAGACATGTGCACTGCCAAAAAATTCGTTAGTTTTCGTTTTCGTTTCATTCGTTTTTGTTTTTTTTCGTTTTTCGGGTCATTCGTTATGATCGCAATTCGTAAATTCGTAAATTTGTACATTCGTAAATTTGTACATTCGTAAATTCGTACATTCGTAAATTTATACATTCGTAAATTTATACATTCGTAATTTCGGAAATTTGGAAATTCGATATTTTCGAAAACCCGAAAATTTGAAAATCTGAAAAAATAACTATTAAATTATAGGTATTGTAATTTCCTTTCAAATTTGGCTGTTAGCGAACGTAACGAATACAAATTTATCTGAAGTTACGCATAACCTGAAATAACAAATGCCGCATCTAAACAAATGGAACGGAACAAATTAATAATAATAATAATAAAACGTTTTTATTATTATTATTGTTATTTATTATTATTATTAATTCATTACGTTCCATTCGTTTAGATACGGCATTCATTATGTCGGAAAACAATTCGTAACTTCGTTAAGTTCACTAACAGCCAAATTTGAAAGGAAATTACAATACCTATAATTGAATAGTTAGTAATAGTTAAGTTATTAGTTAATTATTATTTCAGATTTCCGAATTTACTAATTTACGATTGTACGAATGTACAAATTTACGAATGTACGAATATTCGGAAATTCGTAAATTCAAATTTACGAATTTCCGGATAGTTGTACATTCGTAAATTCGTGCATTGGTAAATTCGTATATTCGTAAATTCGTACATTCGTAAATTTGAACTTACGAATATTCGTTAAAATTCGTTAAATGAGTTTTCGTTAATTCGGATATTTCCGAATTAACGAATTTGTCGAAATTCGTTAAAAAACGAATTCGGAACGAAACGAATTGCACATGTCTAATAGTGATGTCACTACGGCCATAACGTGCAATTGGACCCCAGAAGTGGGATTCGTAATGGGACACACATGCTTAAGATTAGGTTATTGTTCTTCCTATATAAGCGCAGAGGGTGGTGGGCTAGCGTGTACCCCAGTTGAAGTCTTTGGAGACGAAACGCGACGGTTCTACACGCTGGCCTATGCTGCCCTACACTGCGCTTCTTTTACCGTTTTATTGCAATCCTTTTAATATTTTCATTTGTTTGAATATTTTTATTTCAATAAATACCCAAACTATTTTTTGGATTTACACCATGTGGAGGCCCTCTCGCTTTTTTTCCACTTTATAATCTTATGCTCGGTGGAGCCACGGTCTGGGTATTGGATCGTTCAACATCCAGATTCCCAACAATCCCCGGAGTTACTAGCCCTTTTGGACATACTGTCAGCAGAAGGAGGAGGTGACCGGAGGATCCATACTCCCGGTTCCACAATCGGTGGATACAAGCCTGATTGACCCATCGCCGTATGGTGAGTTGGGCCCACATCTGCGGGTAAGAGTATCCATTTCTCCCCCTACTATCCAAAGGTTGAAAGCACTCCCGGGTGATTATCTACTTTGTACACCTTGTCCGTTTGCAAGATATCTGGGCTTTTGGTCATCGCAGTATGTCATCTTCCCATGTCTGTGGACTGTGACCTTATTTTTATGGACTATTTGGTTGTTATCTGCTATTAGTCTTTGGACTTCTTTTATGGTTCAATTGTCCAATGGAAGTTAATCCTTTATGTTTTTGTCACAAACATTATCACTTATAAGTGTATTGTTTAATTCCACAGGATTAAAAATCACATGAATATTTTACTTCACATTTCTTTATATATTGCAATAGAGAATTTTTTTATTTTTGCGTATTTACATGTATATGTATTTTTTCTATAGCCAATGTTCGCAGGTTGTTACCTGCGACTTTTTGGCTGCACAATCTACACTCTGCACAGGGTGTAGCTTTCTTGTTTTTTTCTTGTATTTTTCACCCATTCACTCCAAAGGTTTTTTGGGTTTGTTTCATTCAATTGTTTTCCTTTGAGTGGTGTAATCTGCTCAACACATCATTAGCACCACACTTTAATTTTTATCTTCTGGATATTTGAAAATATTGGAAAAATCCTTACAAGTTCTACATTGTGGTTATTATCCATATGGACTTTTGTTTAATACAACACAGTACACTGGATAATACTTTCTATATGGACTATTTTTATGTTTAACCACTTAACAACCACCTGCCGACAAATAACGTCGACAAGGTGGTTGCTTAACTCTGGGAGGACGTTATATAACGTCCTCCCAGAATCGCGCTCCCGCGCGCCCCCTGGGGCGCGCACACGGGAAACTCCGTGACCGCCGGGTCCAGAGGACCCGGCGGATCACGAATCGCGGTAAATCGCCGCTGATAGCGGCCGTTTACCACGTGATCGCTCCGTCAAATGACGGAGCAATCACTTGTAAACAGACCGGCGTCATTTGATGACGCCGGTTCCTCCCTCCCCTCTCTGTACCGATCGGTACAGTGTGAGAGGGGAGGGGAGGGAGCGGATGGCAGCAGCAGCACTGTGGGCTGGATCTGTGACAATTGCAGTCACAGATCCAGCCATCCATCCATCCCTGCTCAGCCATCCCTGTGCAATACTCTGCAATACACCCTGCCAATACTCTGCAATACACCCTGCCAATACTCTGCAAAATACCCTGCCAATACTCTGCAAAATACCCTGCCAATACCCTGGTGCAATACTCTGCAATACCCTGGTGCAATACTCTGCAATACTCTGCAATACCCTGCAAAATACTCTGCAATACCCTGCGAAATACTCTGCAATACCCTGCGAAATACTCTGCAATACCCTGCAAAATACTCTGCAATACCCTGCAAAATACTCTGCAATACCCTGCGCAATACTCTGCAATACCCTGTGCAATACTCTGCAATACCCTGCGCAATACTCTGCAATACCCTGCGTAATACCCTGCAAAATACTCTGCAATACCCTGCGCAATACCCTGCAAAATACTCTGCAATACCCTGGTGCAATACTCTGGTGCAATACTCTGCAATACCCTGCGCAATACTCTGCAATACCCTGCGCAATACTCTGCAATACCCTGCGCAATACTCTGCAATACTCTGCACAATACTCTGCAAAATACTCTGCAATACCCTGCACAATACTCTGCAATATCCTCCACAATACTCTGCAATACCCTCCACAATACTCTGCAATACCCTCCACAATACTCTGCAATACCCTCCACAATACCCTGTGCAATACCCCGTGCAATACCCTGCCATACACCGCAATACCCTGCCATAGTCCGCAATACTCCGCAATGCCCTGCAATACTCCGCAATGCCCTGCAATACTCCGCAATGCCCGGCAATACTCCGCAATGCCCGGCAATACTCCGCAATGCCCGGCAATACTCTGCAATAACCACTTCCCGCCCTCCGGCCGTCATATGACGTCCTTGACTTTGTGCGGGGATATCTGAATGATGGGAGCAGCTACAGGCATCATTCAGATATCAGCTTTTTCAGCCGGCGATTCCCTACACCATAACAACAATCATAGTGGCTGTTCCGCCGCTTGATCATTCTTACGGGAGGCGAGAGGGGATGTCCCCCCCGCCGCCCTCCGGTGCTTCTACCGACTCACCGCTACGATCAAAGCCAGGATTGTTGTTTTTTTTTTTGTATTTTTTTCAGGCTTCCCAGCCTAGAGGTGAGATGTGGGGTCTTATTGACACCCCCCCCCCATATCTCACTGTAAAGAGGACCTGTCATGCCATATTCCTATTACAAGGGATGTTTACGTTCCTTGTAATAGGTATAAAAGTGATCAAAAAAATGTTTGGTGCGGAAAAACATGTCAAACTAAAATAAATAAAGTAAAATGAAGAATAACATTTTTTTTTTTTTTAAAGCGCCCCTGTCCCCGTGAGCTCGCATACAGAAGCGAACGCATACGTAAGTCCCGCCCACATATGAAAACGGTTTTCAAACCACACATGTGAGGTATCTCTGCGAACGTTAGAGCGAGAGCAATCATTTTGGCCCTAGACCTCCTCTGTACCTCAAAACATTTAACCAGTAAAAATATTTAAAGCGTCGCCTATGGGGATTTTTTAAGTAGCGAAGTTTGGCGCCATTCCACGAGTGTGTGCAATTTTTAAGGGTGACATGTTAGGTATCTATTTACTCGGCGTAACTTCATCTTTCACATTATGCAAAAACATTGGGCTAACTTTACTGTTTTTTTTTTTTTTAAGCACAAAACATTTTTTTTCCGTAAAAAACGCATTAAAAAAATTTCTGCGCAAATATCGTGCGAGATAAAAAGTTGCAACAACCACCATTATATTCTCTAAGGTCTTTGCTAAAAAAACATATATAATGTTTTGGGGTTCTATGTAATTTTCTAGCAAACAAATGATGATTTTTACATGTAGGAGAGAAATGTCAGAATTGGCCTGGGTGCTCCAGAAGGCCTGAAGGTGCTCCTTGGATGTTGGGCCTCTGTATGTGGCCACGCTGTGTAAAAGTCTCACACATGTGGTATCGCCATACTCGGGAGGAATAGCAGAATGTGTTTTGGGGTGTAATTTGTGGTATGCATATGCTGTGTGTGAGAAATAACCTGCTAATACGACAATTTTGTGAAAAAAAAAAAGAGAAAAAAAAAATCTTGATTTTGCAAAGAATTGTGGGAAAAAATGACAACTTCAAAAAACTCACAATGCCTCTTTCTGAATACCTTGGAATGTCTTCTTTCCAAAAAGGGGTCATTTGGGGGGTATTTGTACTTTTCTGGCATGCTAGGGTCTCAAGAATTGAGATAGGCCGTCAGTACTTCAGGTGTGATCAATTTTCAGATATTGGCACCATAGCTTGTGGACTCTATAACTTTCACAAAGACCAAATAATATGCACCAATTTGTACTTATTTTTACCAAAGATATGTAGCAGTATAAATTTTGGCCAAAATTTATGAAGAAAAATAGTAATTTGCAAAATTTTATAACAGAAACGAAAAAAAAATCATTTTTTTACAAAATTTTCAGTCTTTTTTCTCTTATAGCGCAAAAAATAAAAAACCCAACAGTGATTAAATACCACCAAAAGAAAGCTCTATTTGTGTGAAAAAAAGGACAAAAAATTCATATGGGTACAGTGTTGTATGACTGAGTAATTGTCATTCAAAATGTGAGAGCACCGAAAGCTGAAAATTGGTCTGGTTATTAAGGGGGTTTAAGTGCCCAGTTGTCAAGTGGTTAATACACACACATGGACTCTTGTTTGTGCACAGCACGGTTCATATAAAGTTGTTTGTTTTTATTCTTAACACAGAGTTAATTACTTTCACACAGTGATTATTGTGATACACACATCTATTTTGGATGTTTTATTTTCATGTTTATTTCACAGTTTGATATCTCACGAATCAATTAATGGTTGCGCGCTTGTTTTTCTTTTTTCATTTTTTCTTTTTTCAAATATGGACTTTTTCTTCCAAGGGCTCTAATTAGTTTCAATATATTACTACTACAGTTTTACTTTTCTTTGCTCCATTTTTTTAAAATCCTCCCCAAAGTGTCATTATCACCCCCATTATAAGTCTAGATTGTTTAAACAATTTGTTGAAGAAATCTATAAATATAAAATGCTTGCAAAAAATTCCATTAGTACAAAAGAATGAGGGCATTAGCAGTTGAAAATAGGCTTGATGAAATCAAGGAGTGTGGCGCTTTTCTGTTAACTGGGTTGAGCTGAAATGCTACTTCCAATCAAACATTGAAAATTACGTTCCAAAAATTAGAAAAGAGATCAGCTTGTGAAAATAGTTTTGGCATTGCATAGCTATAGGTCATTTTCAGTAAACTGTTCTATTCCAGATTCAAGATAGTTACAATTTAGGTTTTTATTAGCCTTGGTTGTCACCTTTCCCACTAGCCATAAATATGGCTAACCACATGCTTACCCCCAGATGCTGGAGAAAGCAGATATTAATGGACATATAATTGAGGTCTTACAGACATAGGGAAGGACCTTTAGTGTTCCAGAGGGAGGGATCAGAGTTCAGTTCCAGGACTCTATTATTTCTTCTTTCAGCTCTGCTTTTTGAAGGTTGATTAAATAAAAGTATCGATCAACCACATCATGTTCCCTTGCTAGCTTCCCTCACAGCCACACCCATGACCCATTGATTGTAACCACTAGGTTTTATGAACAGACATTGTCTTGAATTCTTTGTAACTTTCAAGTGTAAGTAAAGGAACAGATATACTGACGTTTTATTTTTAATATTAGGCATTTTTTGAAAGATTAAACTATGTGATTTATAAATCATCCCAACTATTGTCCCTAATGTCTGTTTAGTTGAAAATACTCGCAGGCTGGCAGACTGGCAGAGTTGAGATTGACAGTATTGTTCCCCTAAGATAGAAAAAACTTGAAGGGGCATTTACAGTTCATATAAATGTGCACACAATAATTGTCCTTTAGCTCAGGAGGGTGTATGCATCAGGGACAACAGTAAATTACTTCAACCTATGAAAATCATCAGAATCTTTTCAGATGTCAAGACAGTTTCAAAGATATGATCTGGTTTTTGAAGTGGTTGTAAACCCTTACATATACCCAGTGAAGTGACACGCTTCAGGTCATACACAGAGATAAAACAAATCTTCCTATATAATTTGTCCCTGTTTATCTGCAGCCTTGTCTCTCCTACAACACACAGAATTTACAGAGGATCTGTCAGCAGCATCTCTCAGCAGCACAAAGCAGTTGGCAGAAATCTAAATTCACCCACTGCACGGTTCAGGTAGAAGAATTCTGAGTCCTAATTGGAGGGAAGGGACGCACCCCCTCATACACAGAGCACAAGCACATCTGTGGCTGTCAATCACAGTGGTGTACTGGAGCTCTCCTCCCCCACTACCTTGTTTCTCTCAAGCTAGCTACACATTATACAATTTTTTTGGTTCCATTTACTTTAGATTTACCTTTGACTATGTAGTGCAAGGACCTGCCTGATTGCATACAATGTGAAAGTTTTTAGGGTTTGACCTCATATTATATGGTTTTAGTAAATCTAAAGGAAAATTGTACAAAAATATTGTATATTGTATAGCCAGCTTTAGTGTCAGGAAAAGCTGTCAGAAGGGACTCACAGAGATAACAGAGGAACTAGACAGCAGAGAGAAACCACACTCCGCGCCTTGGATAGAGATAAGTACACAGTACAGAAGGATGTGCTTTGCTCAGATTTTCAAGGTATACAACCACTTTAATGGAATTGTGTGATAAACAAAATATTAAAAGAGTTCAAGAGTAGTGGCTTATCCCTCATTGCCAAGCTCCTGGAGTCATACAGATGTCTTTTTTATTTCTCCTCTTACTCTAACACCTAACTAAAACATTATTGCGACCACTTCTTTTCTCTGAGCCTCAGGTACCCATATTTTCACAGTAAATTATATTACTTCAACCAGGTAATATCAAAACATCTCTCCTTCTTTCCTGCAAGAACTTTCTCTAACCTTCTGGATCTGAGTAACTGACAGACAGGGGATTTCAATAAAGCAGATCTGACATATTTCTGGTGGCATTCTCCTTCAGAAGAACCTGCACCTGATTCAGGCAAGCATTTGACACAGTTCTGGTAACATTATTGACTTGAGACACAAATTCAGGTAGTTATAACTACCTGTTACTCTGAGTTCTGGCATAGCTCTGTGGCAGTAATTCTTCAAGAATCTGTTGCTACATTGTGACAGTGGCGGTAGGCCACTGTCACAATGCAGCAACAGATTCTTGAATAATTACTGCCACAGAGCAATGCCATAACTCAGAGTAGGGCATGTCTGTACTGGGAAGCTTTCGATAATGTGAAAGTTTCCCTCACAATTCTCTTTCAACAGCCCCATTTAGCTGTCAGCTTGGTGATTCCCCAGCCAAAAAATAAATGAATAGAAAGAGGCCAGAGAGAGGAGGGCATGCGCGAAGCCTGAAGGAGAGGACATGCTTCCTTAGAGCTCTGCTCCTGGACTGGGCAGACCGGAGAGCCGTGGATGTAATTAACTATTAAAAGTTTAACGGACACTGCCTCTCTGCCTACGGAAGCTGCTGGTGTCGCCATAATGACTTTAAAGTCTTCTAAGGCAAAATTTAAAACAGGAACATCCAGGGTGGCGCCAGCTAAGCCGTCTTCTAAAATGGAGGCGCCAGTTACCTCACAGCTGAACACACAGCGCTCCCTGAAAACCCTGTCACACAGCTCAAAGCTGCAGGAATATTCCGGTGAGTCTGACTCAGAAATTGAGGATTCACAAACAGTAATTCATTCTCAGATGTTTAAACAATTTGAACGTATGCTAAATAGGGCATTGAAACAAACTTCTGACCATATCACTAACCAGTTAACAAGATAAATTAGGGAATTGGGACAGAGAACATCTGACCTGGAAGTGAGAGTGGATAGCATAGAAAACCATTCACAACATTATGTCTCTGAAATTGAACATCTTAAGGAGGAGAATTTTACTTTACAGTCCCGCATTGAGGACCAAGAAAATAGGGACAGAAGGTCAAATCTGAGGATCAGAGGAATCCCTGAGACTGTTGAGGATGCCCAGGGCACTGTATATGCCCTCTTTCAGATACTGCTGCCTGGAGTACCTGTTGAAAGGTTGGAATTTGATAGAGCCCACAGAGCCTTAGCTCCACGGAAGCATAACGGTCCCCATAGGGACATAATTGTCAAACTACACTATTATCGTAGTAAGGAGCAATTATTGGCTGCAGCAAGGGAGAAGGATTCGCTTATTTTTCAGGGCCACACTTTTCAACTTTTCACAGACCTGTCCCCTCTCACAATTGCCAAGAGACGTGCTCTCAAACCCCAGCTGCTCATACTTCAAAACAATCACATTGTTTACCACTGGGGTTTTCCATTTTCTCTTCGTTTCACCCACCTTGAGACCAAATATGTCTGCCGAACCCCCGATGATTTACAGTCAGCATTGATTGAAATGGGGCTTGCAGACCGAGTTTCAACTAAAGATCAAGCCCACACACGTTCTTCCTCACAATCATCCTCACAGCACAAGACAACCGTTTCAGGTTTTTCCTCCACTACACGACAAAAACTCCATAAGCGCGGACGCAATGATAATTCACCCCCACCCAATGTGAATACGATGGATTGATATTTCCTTTGCTGCTATAATATTTTTTTTTTCTCTCTCATTCGCATCCTCCAGCAACTTGCTTCAATCGACATATGCCATCATATATCATTTTTGGCAATGCCATTCAAAATGACTTTTGAACTTTCTCTAACTTGGCCTAATAATTTTTTTTGCTCCCCCCTCCTCCAGGAACTTATCCAGGACATGCCCCCCCCCACCTTTTTTTTTTTAAGTGTTACATGTTCGTCATGTGTGTTTGTTTAAATTTTATAAGTTGTGTAATTGTAATGACAACTATCAATTTAATCTTACTTGAATATTGTCATTTCATATGTGATTTCCTTATGTATGGCTCCAGCATTATTGGCAATCAACGTGCCTTTGTAGATAATATTGTTAGATATGCTTGACTATTATACCCTTATTCCTTCCCCCCCCCCCCTTTTTTTATTTTTTTTATTTGAATATATGAATACTATTTGTTTTAAGTAAAAATTTGGCTAAGTCGCACTTGATATGTTACATTTATATCCATGAGCGTATTAAAGCTCATACTATCCCACTAAGGTGGTCATTAATGTAGTTTTTTTTAATAATGCTTTATTAAGTGGCTTCATTTATGAAGCAGTATATGCGGTAAGACACCTTCCCACAAGGTCTGTGGTTCTCCGGTGCTGCCCAGCCTCTGGGAACGACTTGCCCCCCCTTTACCACCCTCGGTCTCCCAATATTGTTATGCGGGTCACTGACGGTGGCTTCAGAACCTCTCGGGGTTCATTTGATGATCCCCTGAGATGTTCTCTAGCCCTATTGTTCGGATATTGTTTATATATTTTTATTCATAATTTCAGGGTTTCTCTACCTACTGTAGCTTAGTTTCTTCTTTACTATCCTTTTCTATCTCCTTTCTCTCTCCCCTGGTGGCAGCCGTGGCCCTCGACCCGAAGTTGGCTTTGATCATTAAGATACATGTTCTAACCATATTATGGCTCCTTTAAACATTGTATCCCTGAATGTGCAAGGCTTCAACATCCCACATTAACGTACTAAAGCGATGCATTTTTTTTGCAGCTAAAAAAGCACAGATTGTTTGTCTACAGGAAACCCATTTCAACGATAATTCTTCCCCTAAATTTTTATCCGCCTCCTATCCCCAGTTTTATACAGCTTCAGCCACTGTTAAGCAAAGAGGTACACTTATATATAGTTTGGAAAAACCTGCGCTAAACCGAAAGTATATTTTAAAAAATGGTGAATAAATAAATGATCCAAAAAATGTGGTGCTGCTGCAAGTAAAAAGTTAAAAATACTAAAACTCAAAAGACATGTGTAAAAGGACAAGCGCGCAACCACTGACATTGATTAAATAAAAAATGATGAATATATTACTAATAACACACTATGTGAAAAAAACCTTAAGAGAATATATACTGAATCTCAATAGTGAAAAAAAAACACAAGAGAATATATACTGAATCTCAATAGTGAAAGTGAAATTGTTCTCCAAAGGCAAATAATAATTTAAAAATTAAAATTTTAAAGGTGAGATTGAAAAAAATGTCCACAACACATTTAAATTCCAAAGGTGAAATCCACTTGCTTCATATGGATAAGGGATATCCAAAGGGAGCCTTACTCTATAGATGTTCAGTGATAACAGATAATCTTAAAGCCGCTTACCAGATGGACAGGACCTCAGATCATAGAGGTCACAAAGGCGTGTGCATCAAAGAGGTACACTAATTGGCTTTCACCGTACTGTCCCATTTAATCTTATTTCTCAGTTGAAAGATCCAGAGGGCAGATATCTTCTGCTTACAGGATACATAATGGATTTGGCAATCACTATTGTATCTTATTACGCCCCTAATAAACACCTGTTGGCCTTTTTATTGCATCTTCTTCAGGTAGTGGAAGCTCATAAATTTGGAACTGTGATCCTATGCGGAGATTCAAACGTGACTATTTTCCCATTTCTGGATAAATCTCCTTCAATCCCACTCTCCAACCTTAACAAGCTCACATTCCAACAGCTACTTAATGCACACAAGTTAGTAGACACATGGCGTGAATCTAACCCAACTAGTAAGCATTTCACGCACTACTCGCATCCCCATAATTCCTTTTCGCGCATAGACCACATTTTTGTTCTATCTAGCATGGCCCCGGAGATACTTTCCTCTAAAATCATTCCTTCCCCATGGACGGATCACTGCGCAGTCTATACCACCAAAGCCTCCTTATTACCTAGATCACAGGACACGACTTGGTATATCAATGACACTACTTTGACCGATCCGGCCCATTGTTTGGAAATTGAACAAGCCCTTACAGAATATTTCTCAGATAATGACACAACTGATGTTTCTGACCTTACTTTGTGGGAAGCCCACAAGGCTGTGATCAGAGGCAAATTAATACAACAGGCTAGTGCTATAAAGAAAACACGTAAGGCCCTATTTGCTAAATTTAAAGCTAATTTCAACACATGCCACTCAGGTTTTCAAACTTCCCCAACTTCCACTAATATCGCAAGACTGGACAAAGCCCGTCTTGATCTGGACCTTTTTCTTACTGACTCAGCGGAAAGACTTTTACATAAGCGTCAATGCCAATATAATAAGCCTATTATATTAAAGCCAATAAGCCTGATACACTTTTGTCACGAAATTTAAAAGCCATAAAGCACTCTCAAATGCCAATTAGATTAAAAACATCACGGGATGCATATTCTAGTAAACCAGTCACAATATTAGAGGTCTTCCACTCTAATTTAGCTAAATTTTACTCTCCCACCTTAGACTTTGATAAATCAAGAGCAGATACCTTACTTAATAATATCAATTTACCTACTATAGATGATGAACAACATGCCCTTCTGGAAAGTCCCATTATAGAAACAGAAGTAAAAAATGCTATAAAAGCTCTAAAGCCCCACAAAAGACCAGGTCCAGATGGGTTCTCTGCTTCTTATTATAAACAGTTTGCTTCCACACTGTCACCAATATTAACTAGGGCCTTCAATGCTATTCTTCAAGGACATATGTTTCGAACAGAATCACTGACCTCTATAATAACCATGCTCCCTAAACCCAAATTGGATCCTACCTCTTGGTCCAATTTCCGCCCCATATCTCTATTAAATTTGGACATTAAACTTTTAGCCAAAATTATAGCAAATAGACTTAATCCCATTATAGGAAGCTTAATTCATCGAGATCAAACAGGATTTATGCCCACACATCAGGCGGGAGATAATATCAGAAGAGCCCTCCTACTCAATCATGCCGCCAAACACAGGCGTATCCCGACTTGCCTACTTTCTTTAGATGTCAGGAAGGCTTTCAATTCGGTCACTTGGCCCTACATGCAGTACATCTTGAGTAAATGGGGTTTTGGGAACCATATTTTTACCTGGATCTCCTCTTTACATAATAACCCACGAGCATATGTTAAATACGCGGGCTACAAATCCGCAATGTTTGATATTAGAAGAGGTACGAGGCAGGGCTGTCCCCTTTGCCCAATACTCTTTGCTCTCCTTATAGAGCCCCTGGCATTTCTAATTAGAACCAACCCTGATGTTAAAGGAGTTGAATTGGGAGGTCTGCAGCATAAAATATGTATTTTCGCAGACAATGTTCTAATCTTCTTGACTCACCCACATATATCTGCCCCGATTCTATTAAACTTACTAGATAAATTTGCTCACATCTCCGGTTTATTTGTCAATCCTGCAAAATCTAACGCACTTAATATTTCGTTGACACATGCTGAACTAATACAAGCTAATTCCTCACTACCTTTCAACTGGGTACCCCACCAACTTTTATATTTAGGAGTTCAAATCACAACTTCCTTGTCAGATCTCTTTACCTTCCGTTATTGAAACAAATTACCGGCCTACTGAAACAATGGTCTTCTCTTCCCTTGTCGTGGTTAGGGAGAATTAATGCAATCAAGATGACAATACTTCCAAAATTCCTATATCTATTCAGAGTTCTTCCAGTCCCATTACCATCCTATTTTTTAAGACTATTACAAAGAAGAGTTATGTCATTTATATGGGGTCCAATCAAACCTCGTATACCCCTAGCAACACTCTATCTTCCTAAAGACAAAGGGGGGTTGGGTGTACCTAACTTTTCTCAATACTATTATGTGGCTCAATTATCTCAGCTTCCTAAATATCATACTACTAAGGAAATCCCTTTGTGGGTAATAATCAAATCAGTCAATAGTGACCCAATTTCAGTGGCTAATCTACTGTGGCTTCACCCCAAAGATAGAGCACATCTTAATAACCCCATCACTAAACACTCCTTGACCGTATGGGACAAATTTAATTTAAAACTTCTCATAAGCTCCAATCTATACACAACCCTCTCCTCTCCTTTCTCAAAAATCCAGCTTTCTACCCTGCTTGGAAATTCCCAAAGTCCTTTGCTGCTTGGTCAAAGATAAATTTAATTTGGCTACATGATTTAACTTCTTCCTCTGAACTTCATACATTTCCAGTGCTCTGTGAATCGTTTGGGCTTCCCAGGACTGAAGTTTTTCGTTATTTGCAAATTAAAAACTTTTATGCACCTCTCATTATTTCAGGTTCATTGCTCAATCAAATGACACAGTTTGAGCGCATCTGCAAGAGTGATCCACATATCAGGGGACTTATTTCACTACTATATCAACTTCTTACCACTATTTCTAATAATTTGGTCCCCTCATATGTGGCTAAATGGTCTCAGGACTTGAATCAAGTGTTTAATGAAGATGACTGGTCCAAAATGTGGTTAGCAACCAAAACCTCTTCTCCAAACTGTTATGCATTAGAAACTAACTTCAAAGTTATGGCATGCTGGTACTTAGTACCAGTCAGGTTAGCGAAATTTGACCCAACATGTTCTGAAAATTGTTTTCGTGGATGTTCCTCATCAGGTACGCATCTTCACATATGGTGGCAATGACCAGTGGCCCATTATTTTTGGGTAAAGATTTTGGCCTTGGCTTCTAAAGCCTTGGAAATCACAATTCCTCCGAAACTTCAGTGGCTCTTCTTAACCTTAAACCAGCTACGCTCAATCAAACTCAATTTCGACTTCTTGTTAACCTTACAACTGCAGCCAAACAAACCATCGCCAAGGCTTGGAAAACCCGTACCTTAACAGTGGCTGAAGCCAAACAGCCATAGAAGAGGATAATATTGATAAATTCAATAGAATTTGGAAACCTTGGGTTAAACACCATCTTCACTGAGATTTTGATTACTCATTGTTGTTGCCGCTTTGACCTTTTATTGTTACTGCCGATTGTGAGCCTCTTTGGGGGTGGGCCGCGCCATCATCAGGGGAGACATTTCTTCTTTCTTCTCCTTTTTTTTTCTTTCTCTTTTCCCCTTTCTTTCTTTCTCTATTTTTCTCTTTATTCTCCTTTTTTAAATTACTTTTACATATATATATATACGGTAATATTAGTGATGGGTTTCTCAGAGTGTTATCAATCTTACACCCAGCTTTGTCATATATGACCCGCTTTTTACTCATTCTTATCAATATTACCTTTTTCCTCTCTTCTTCCTTTTCTATTTTTTCTATTATATCGATGCTTTCTCTGTAATCTGTAATCTGTTATTACTCACACTTAACTTAGACTTTTACTTGCCTGTATATTTGGTGGTCAAAACTTTAATATGATAAATATTATTGTTTACTCCTTATGATACCATTTTATGTTTGATTACTTGACCTAATATAGGAGACATTTTTGATTTATGACTTAAATATCTCAGTCTCTTCAGGTTCCTTATAATAGAAAATAGAAAATTGGTGGTTTTGTGTTCAGCTTTAAAAGCTTTGCCCCCACCCATCCACAGTTTGAACCCACTAGGGGTGGATGGGTGGTCCGGAGGCAAGCCTCGTTTGGAACACCAATTCCAATTACTTTCATTTTTGTTGTCTGTTTTATTTTATATTGACATAAACAATATAAGACCTGATTTCATACAAGTTTATAAGTAATTATATTGTGAAAATTGTTCTCATATTTGACACTTTTGTTGTTAATTATTTCCCATATATGAGCTCACAGATTACTATGTCTTTCTCATGTAAATCCTAATAAAAATATTGAACAAGAAAGAGGCCAGAGATATTAGTGATGGCAAAACCCATATTTGAGAAATTACTTTGGTCACTTGATGGGCAGAGTTTGATGGGGAACTAAAAGACTAGTTCCCCATCAGATCTGCCTGCCAGTTGATTGACAGTGCATAACAGTGGGCTGCTTTGAAAGCCACTATTGGACTGAATAGCAGATATGGATCCATCCACTGCTGTGCACTCTCAATCAACAGCAAGGCAGACCTGATGGGGAACTAGATTGTCAGATCCTCCTACCCCTACTACAAAACCCTGAGGCCACGCACCAGTCAGTATGATTTTTACAAATAAATATCTAAAAAGTGTGGCGTGCATTTGTATTTAGCACCCTTTGCTCTGCTAGCCCTAACTAAAATCTAGTGGAACCAATTGCATTCAGAAGTCACCTTATTAGTAAAAAGAGTCCACCTGTGTGTAATTCAATCTCAGTATAAATATAGCTGTTCTCTGAAGCCCTCAGAGGTTTGTTAGAGAACCTGGGTAAACAAAAAGCAACATGAAGGCCAAGGAACACACCAGACAGGTCAGGGATAAAGTTGTGGAGAAGTTTAAAGCAGGGTTAGGTTATAAAAAAAATACCCTAAGCTACATCTCACGGAGCGCTGTTTAATCCATCATCCAAAAATGGAAAGAGTATGGCACAACTGCAAACTTACCAAGAAATGACCGTACACCTAAACTAACAGGTTGAGCAGGGAGAGCATTTTTCAGGGAAGCAGCCAAGAGGCCCATGATAACTCTGGAGAAGTTGCAGAGATCCACAGTTCAGGTGGAAGAATCTGTCCACAGGACAACTATTAGTCGTGCACTCCACAAATCTGACCTTTATGACAGAGTGGCAAGAAGAAAGCCATTGTTGAAAGAAAACCATATAAAGCAAACATGTGGAAGAAGGTACTCTGGTCAGATGAGACCAAAATTTTATTTTTTTTGGCCTAAAAGCAAAATGCTATGTGTGGCAGAAAACTAACACTGCACATCACCCTGAACACGCCATCCCTACCATGAAACATGGTGGAGACAGCATCATGTTGTGGGGATGCTTTTCTTCAGCAGGTACAGGGAAGCTGGTCAGAGTTGAAGAAAAGATGGATGGAGCCAAATACAGGGCAATCTTAAAAAAAAAATTGTTAGTCTGGAAAACACTTGAGACTGGGGCGGAGGTTCACCTTACAGCAGGAGAACGACCCTAAACATACAGCCAGAGCTACAATGGAATGGTTTAGATCAAAGCATATTAATCTGTTACAATGGCCCAGTCAAAGTCCAGACCTAAATCCAATTGAGAATCTGTGGCAAGACTTAAAAATTGCTATTCACTGACTCTCTCTATCCAATCTGATGGAGCTTGAGCTATTTTTCAACAAAAAAATGGGCAGAATTTATCAGTGGCCATCAGTGCAGCCTCACCTGTGCCCAACAATGCAGCCTCATCTGTGCCTATCAATGCAGCCTCACCTGTGCCCAACAATGCAGCCTCACCTGTGCCCATCAATGCAGTCTCACCTGTGCCCATCAATGCAGTCTCACCTATGCCAATAAATTCAGCCTCACCTGTGCCCATCAATGCAGCCTCACTGCTCATCAATGCAGCCTCACCTGTGCCCAACAATGCTGCCTCACCTGTGTCCATCAATGCCGATTCACCTGTGCCAGCAATGCAGCTTCACCTGTGCCAACAATTCAGCCTCACCTGTGCCAACCATGCAGCCTTACCTGTGTCCATCAATGTCTCTTCACCTGTGTAGGGGAAAAGAGAGGTGAGGAAGAGGATTGCCAGCCGGATCATCACAGAGCGTGGTACATCACTGTAACAGCTTTCATTTGAATTCCCAAGGTTTTCCCGTGTTTGCTGTCAGATACAGCCCCGCCTCCTGGCCCACGTACTTTGATATACGTCACACGTCCTGGCATTGGACTGGTGCTCTGTCTATCAAAGTAGCTGGGCCAGGAGGTGGGACTGTATGTGACGGTGAGCGTGGGGGGAACACTCTGCAATTCAAATGAAAGCTGTTACAGTAATGTTCCCTGCTCTGTGATTATCCAGCCGGTTCTCTCTCTTCCCCTGGGCGATCACTGGAAGAACAGCGTCCATTCCACACTACCTGCCAGCGGTGCTCGCCCCCCCCCCCTCTGAGGCAGACCCACACTCGGCAGAAATCATTTTCCATTCAGAAAATGCGAGTAGGCGAGTGGAAATTTTGAGGGTTGCTCTAAACGTTCATCGCCATATCCAAAACTTAAATACCAACTCATCAAAATGCTTGGTCTTTGTTTAAAATTTGATCTAACTCCCCACTCAGCCTCTTCACACTCCAGCGCTGCTGTGCATTTCTTCTTCCATCTGTGTCTGGACCTCTTCTTCTAGGCTGAATGACACCCAATGTCCTGGGGGTGTGTCATCATGCAACCTGTGCTTGTGTAGCACCCTCCTAGGTAGATGCTAGGATGAGTGTATTACAGTTTTTGGTTGCTCTGCTTAACAGAGGAACAGCAGGTACATTTATGTGCTATCTGCTTAACAGAGCTGTGATAATTTAGTGTATGCTGCTCGGTGTGCTCTGGTGCTGTTTTGTGCTGTCCCTATGCCTAGTAACCTAGGAAGATTCTGGGCTATAGGTGGGGACTAGGCAGATGAGCAGCATTAATATGGATACAGCCTTGGCCAATTAGAAGGGGAGGTGTCCCTAGGCATGCTGGATGCTGGTATTTATATTGGATGAGCACATGGGCTCTGGGTCGCTCCAAGGAGAGGCTTGAACCAGGCTGGGGAGAGAGGCTTTACCTCCCCAGCACTTGTGGCAAGATGGCCTCAGGTTGGTGACATGGGGGCCTAAAATTGCTGTCATGTGGCTTTAGATGGGAGATCTGAGAGCCTGAAATCTGTGTGGTAACCCTGGTTCTTCTATAGCTGACAGAGAGAGAGTCTACAGTGCATCTGGTCTGGTATCACGAAGAGTGAAGGCTGCCAGTGGTGCAGCAGGAGCCTTGTGAGTACAGACATCCTAAGGATCCATAGACAGTTATACCCTCTTGTGTTCTAAGTCAACCGAGGGCCTACACAAAGAAGAACGCTAGCTAGTGTTTTTAGAGCTTGTCCAGAACCGTCCACTACTTTACTAAGGGACATTGCTCTGTGCTGCTGTGAAGAAGTCTGCATTTGCCTTTGCAAGGACTTCGGTCAAGTTTCACTAGGAAAGGAAGTTAGAGTCCTCTGTGTGAATAGTTCAATTTGTAGTATCCTGCTATATTCCTTCCATATTCAAGTTCTCCACCGAAACAACACAACAAATCCACTAGACTGGTAATTGGAGTAATGAGCGGAAGAGTGTGTGCACCTGGCTGTGTGGGAAATACCTGGCTGTGGAGCATAACGTGGTGAAGATCCAGGCAAAATACCAGTGGCTCCTGCAGGGGTGGGGGCGGGGGGGTAGGGCTACACTTGCATGTCACAGCATGAGTGCCATTCTATGCAGCACCACAGAGAAGATGAAAAATACCCTGTTTATCAGGTGACTGGTTAGAAGACATAATGCATGCTTAAAATGTTTAAAAATATGTGCAGTTGTACATGGGGGGAGGGGCTTTGGGGTGGAGAAACAACCTAGAGTTATGCTTAAAAAAAGTTTAGGCTACTGTAGGGCTTTAAAGTAAATTGGCAAAATAAAAAAAACACAAAACCATCATGGTGCAGAAGCCCCCCGGCCTCTACTTACCTTCTCTACAGTATTCCTGTGTACAATTTTGAACCCCACAGTGGCCCCTGAAAGGCCAATGCAAAATGTTAACATACAAGCCATATAAACTCGGCTTCTATACAGCAACATTTTTATTTATAGGTTTTCCTCCTGCTTCTGAATAACTTATGGTTTAACAACTAGGAAACTGTTACGATGTAATACATTTAGTGCATTAAATATAATCTGCCCTTTTCAAAATATATGCTGCTATATATGATTCTGTTATTAGGAATTCTGTTTCCCACACAATGTATGGTTTTGGAAACATTACAAATATTTTAGTGGGCTTCACCAGCATAGAACCTGTCTAGGGGAAATAATCAGCTCCATATATATGAGTTTATTACAATAATTACACAATATTATGAACATTTATTGAAATAAAACATTGGCTTGGCTGCACTTTTTACAGACAATATTTAACACCTATCAGATATTAATGGCAACCACGTCATCTTTTGTCTCATTATATAAGATAATCAAGTACACAGAGGCATATGATTAATTACACAGTAGGACGGTAAACTTTAGTCTTTCTATACAATTATACAGGGAGCTTTTTTTGTATGCAAGTTTGCCTGAAGACAGACATGTTTCCACATTGGACACGAAAAAGTGGAAAAGGATTTTGATGACTAAACTGGCAGTGCAGACTTTTTACTGACAGCTTCCTCGGTCTTGGAAAATAAGTAAATGACGTTTCCATGTAATGAACAGGTGAAGAGAAACTCCAAGCACAAAGTAACATCAGTCAATGAACTGTTAATACTATCCAGCAAACACTGCCACTAGGAATTTAAAGTGGATCCAAACTCTAAAAAGGGAATATTTCTTATTTTACATCTAGTAATGTTAATTGTGTTGAAGCAATACCCTGAAAATCTCCCTTTTTCTTTGAATTCCTCCTAAAATAATTGCAGTGCTCTTCCTGTGCTTTGAGCCACATAGATGTCTATGTTGCAGAATGAGATCGCCTAAATCACTGCTGCCTCTGACTGCTAATCTCATGAGATTTGGAGTGAGACATGGTGATGTTACTAGTAAGCTGCTTGCTGAAGAGGAAGCAATATCTGAGAATCTGCAGTGCAAGGATCTACATGTTCCTAATTTATTCATTCTGTGGATCTGTGTTTTTCTCCATCTCTTCTGTTGCTTCTTGATCATTCCTTTACCAGACATCAGATTACCAGTCCTAAGGCGTGACAGCTCTGACATGAGGAAGCAAAGCCCTGCTCCTTAACCAAGATATCCACCTGCACACAGAACAGGGAGTGGTTTGTAATAGAAAAAGATGAGCTGCTTGGAGCCTACAGACAATACTGTAACTACTGTATTTATTGACATATAACACTCACTTTTTTACCCTGAAAATAGAGGGTAAACTGTGCCTGCGTGTTATACGCAAGGGGCTGTGGAAAGTTTTTTTCCTGAAACTTCCCTCTTAAAGTGTTATACGCCTGTGCATGTTATATGCCGATAAATATGGTAGTCCTTTGTCCTCCACATGCCTTTTTGGGGGCAGCTTCCACAGTTCAGGTCGTCTTAAGGTTTTTTATAATCCCTTGCTTCCAGCATAATCAAGATTCTCACATTGTTTCTGCATAGGGTTCCACATGATTCTATGTTGTTCAGCCTGTAGAGGCTGTAGTGGGCTCTAAAAAGAAAGCTTGTGAGAAAAGTCCAGTATGTGCTAGAATGAGAAGACTAAAGTTGGCCATAGATGGATAGGATTATTCTTAGGAAAAGTCTTAGGAAAATTCTCAGAATATTTAAATATCCTTCAAAATATTTTGTTTGCTTTTAACATTTGATTTTAGAGTTAATGGGCTTTACCGAAAGAAAACCACATACACTGTTAGAAATGTGTTCATTCAAGAAAAATGTTCCATCCTGGTCCTTCAAATTTTCTTGTCACTGCGGTCAAAGACAAATGTCGATTTGACCCCACTAATGATTAAAAAAATCAAACAAACTTTCTTAGAACATTCTTTTCCTAAGAATTTTTATTTGAAACTCTTCTCATAGATGGGCAATTTAATGCGCATATTCTGAGCAAAGGCTCACTGCAGGAAATTTATTAGCACGCACGCACGCACGCACAAATGTATTAGCATGCACACTAAAAAGTGTATGCGTAGGCACACAGCCACACTCTGCACTGGTATTGGCACCAAACGGCCTATTTAAGCTGAGTTGAGATATAAACAGATTGCTAAGTGGTCTTCAGCTAGTCCCTGATTTACCTGTGACCTGACCTGCTACGTTTCCTTTCCCGTGTATGACCCGGTTTACCTCGACCTGTCTTTGGATTTTGCTATACCTGTTGTGATCCTGGCCTGTGCTTGGACTTTGTATCCTTCTTCCTGATTTAGTACCTCACTGCCTGGCTGTATACTGATTTTGAATTGTATTCTGCTCTGCCTTACATTCCTGTACCTTGCTGTCCGCTTGTTGACGACCTTTGGCTTGTGTCCTGACTTCGCTCCTATCTTGTTATCAAATGTCACTTTGTTCCGGCCTGTGGTCTTTTGGTGGTCCACAGTCATCTGTGTCCTGCAACCATCAATTTGAACTGCCCGCTACATCGGCCCTCATGTCCTCACAACACCTGTCACCACTACCAGGGGTGTTGGACAAGAAATGTAGAAGAAACCCCCCTCTCCAGCTCGATCTCCACCAGGTACATGACAGGAAATATTTTACTATATGGGTATAGGCTGTTTCCTTAGAAAAGTAAATGATAGTAAACAACATGAACCTGTGTTTACTTTAAATATCCTATCATGTACAAGAAAAATTATAAAGAACAGGATTAGAAGATGACAGTATAGAAAACTATAAGGGTTTAGCGAGTAAAGAAGTTGCAGGAAATAAATGACAGGATGAAAATTAAAGCCAATTATCAGGTTGGCTGTGAACCCTGAGAAAATTAAAATGTAAAATGTCTATGTTTGATTGGTATCATTTTATACTTGTTTCATTTATATATGCTCACAGATTAAATAAAGGTGATAACATAATGAGGCAATTCACAGTCATTTTCCATCGCTTGAAATTTTGCTCCCTTAGGCCTACGTGTCTGAGGTCTTCCCACAATTCCTGGCTTGATATTTGGTAACATACAGTATAAATACACAGCACTTTAGTCTCCCTTATTGCTACTGTAGTTTCAGACAAGAGATCATTGGTAATTAAAGTTTAGTAAATCATTCTAGAACCAATGTAATACGTGTTTTGTACATGTAAGCAGCAACACATGTCTGAATATGTCACATTTGACCTGGTCATATTGAGCCAGAATGACCAGGCAATTACATTTAGTAATTTAACCTCTCCTTTATCACTCATTAATCATTTGAAATAAATAAGAAATGGCTAGACAGATTGTAATATGAAAAAGGGAAAATTCATTTTACACTGCCTGAGTTACAGGCTTGGGACTGTTTTGTTCTGGACTTAAAGCTTATTCCAAGTGTGCAGCTAGAGCAGACAGCAGTATACCCACAATGGGGCCCTAATTTAGCTAGAAGGTGCCTTATAAAACACATAAATAACACCACTTATAGTTTAAAACCCACAGAATCTATAGTCTGGAGGTCTCTTTCCTAATAAACAGACCCCCATGTTGTAGAGATTCAGTGCCAATCTATTTATAGTGTTAGAGTTGAAATTGAGTCCTCCCATAGCTCATTAAAATCCTGTTTACATAATCAAGAAGTACATTTTTGCTACCAGAGACTGGAGACCAAATCCAATTTCATATGTCCTTAAAGGGATAGTAAAACTGAAAATGAATAGGCTCAGTTTTAAAGAAACAGCAGGTATTCCAATATAGCAAGTATATGTAAATTGGCTTACATATAATATTTTCCTTTTTAAATTGTTGGTATTCAAAGAGCTAAATATTGTTGTTATATTTATTATCACTGGCATAAACTGAGCAATGGCAGTTATCAAGGTTGCATTTGATGCTGCACAGAAACATGTAATTTGATTTGATTATATCAAATATGTAAAATAAATTTTGTATTCTTAACCTTTTTACATTGGCGATACACATATGCGGCCTCTCAGTGGGTGGGCCTTAACATAGAGAGGCCACATATGTGCGTGCCAGAATGTAAACAGAGCTGTGCAGAGAGTGTGTGCCCTGCGTGCTCGCGGGACAGTTACTGCCAGCTAAAGGAAAGCTCCCAATCTCTACTTGCGATCGGGAGCTTTCTGATTATGTAATTGCTGTGACAGCCAATCATGGTGGTCACATGATCAGAAACTTCGCCCGGCTTCCTGGCATCAGAAACCTCTTAAAGGGCCAGGAAGCGCCAGGGCTAAAGGGGTTTAAAAGCAACAGTAACCCAGCTCTCTTTGCCTTGTAGTTATTAGGATAAATGTAAGAAGGTATGTGCTCTTTTTCATCTAGGATAGGAAGTTTAAGCTAAATGTTCCCACTATTCGCTATGTAAACACTTATTGATAAGATGCCGATGGAGCAAGCAGCTATAGACCAGTTAATTTGTGAAAAAAATGCAGCGCTCATATATATGCTCACACTTATATTAAAAATAATATTGTGACTAGATGTGAGTATTGACACGAAGTGAATGTGTAAACACAAATAAATATGAATTAACAATTGTGAACCAGTTATGGAAATACACAAATATAATTGAATAAAAAATAAACGAAAACTGTGTCATGTGTGACTATTTAAGTCCTAAAATCAAATGAATGACTTTGTTGATGCACCAATGGAATGTAAATTAGTTAAAGAGGAGTTGCTAGAACAACCACCACCGACTGTAAAAAGGCTTACCAGAGATCATAGACTTAAAGGGGCATATACCTCTTAAGTCGTACAGGCTTGTGGTAATTATCACCATATGGGGTAAGGATGATTGTTTACTATTAATAATCCAAGTCGAGGCAGCTCCAATCGTCAGCAGGATCTCGGTACGTATATGGGGGGGGTTCTTATAAAGGGAGGACCAATGAACATCCAGGGACTCATACGGTATGACCATAAATCAAAGAGAAATTCTGCATAGTGTGATATCATTTAAAGGAGTTTAATGAAAAAGAGAGTATACAAGGAACACTCACATTTCAGTAGTATATAAAAAGGCTCATTTGGAGACTTGAAGTGACGCAATGTTGTTGGTAAGATTCAGCCGAAGGGTTTCGTCTCATTAGACGTCATCTGGGGTATATATCTTTTTTTTATAGACCAGTTAATTGCCTAATAGTTAGATATGACTAAATTGATTCCCCGAGTTCAATACCTAACCTGGATTGGGCTGACTCACAACTGGCAACGTTTTGAAGTACAGTGAGTTACGCTGCGGATCCACCTGTATTTATTCAGGTATTTCTTTTTTGTTTTTGGTATTTATTTATTTTTTGAATGCCAGTACATATGGCCTCTCCTCTCTCTTAAAAGCACCACTGGAACTGAAATGGAGTAATGCCCCAAAGTACAACTATATGCTGCTATTGATCACTGTTAAATTACCTTAGACTGGTGCGGGAAGCTCCAGAACAAAGATATAATTTGAACTTTAACCTTGATGAGGCCTAATATAACAGAAGAATTGGTGTTGGAAAGATGATGACAGAAGATACTTTAAAAGTAATCTACCATGAACAAAAATACAAAGGCTGCCAATGCTGAACCTCTTTTAACAATTTGAATCACTCGCCCAGAACAAATTTGAAGATCTGAAAAATCAGAGTAAAGTCAGAAAATCCTTCTCTGCAATTTACTTCTAGGTCAAAGACTCAAAATGTGTAAAAGCCAGAGGCTCGGAATGACAGCTAAGAAACTAGCATTTTCAGAAGGAGAGGTCAATGGCAACTTCTACATTTCTTTCATGATGTTTCCATTAAGTTTATTTGACCCATTTGTGAAACCTGTTTTCAAAAAGTTTTTAATTACTAATACTATGTACTGCTTTTTATTTAATTTTTCTTTTTATTAAAACATTGATGTGTTAAAAAAAAATCTTTGTTCTCTAATTTATTATAGACTTCTTTCTTGGTGCTACATTATCCTAGTAATACATATTTGTTTTGTTTTTTCAGCTCCTTACATTGTTCAATGCCTCCAGTACAACATCCCATGAATGAAAAATGTACTATGTCTATCTATACCTTTCTAGTTCAAACCATAAAAATGCAGAAAGGAGTCTATCTCTACCTCTTTATTTGCTGTTAAAAATGTAAAAGAAAATGGACTACAGAAGCAAACTAAAAGAATAATTGACTTAATGGATTTTTCCAAATTACCACAGATACAGAGTACATTTTAATCAAAAATGATTAATAAATGTTTTCCTTTTAACATAATTAAATACTATAGTTTGCTGTTTCATAGTATGTAGCCAATAGACCAGAACGATGGACAAAAATCTGCAATTAAATTCCTATGTCTTTTACATGTTTTGTACAAACATAAGGAAATGAAATGAAGCGTTGCCCACAGCAACCAGTCACATTGTATTTTTGCAGACGTTTTTATCAGGTTTTTAATGGACATGCCTTCAATTTTCTTTTCCTCCAATCTATAGAAGCTTTATTATGTTATACTCTTGATGTCTTTTCAGTGTCAACAAGCTTAAAGGGGTTGTAAACTCTTGCTTTTTTTTTTTTTTTTAAATAACAAGCATGTCATACTTACCTCCACTGTGCAGTTCGTTTTGCACAGAGTAGCTCCGGTCCTCCTCTTCTGGGGTCCCCCAGCGGCACTGGTAGCTCCTCCCCATATCGAGTACCCACGTTGGAGAAGGCTCTCCTAAGGTGGACACCCATGCGGGCTGGCTCCTGAGTCCTGTTTCTGTGTTCATTCGCACAGAACAGAGGACTTGGCCCCGGCCCCCGGCACCCGCATCAATGGATTTGATTGACAGCAGCGGGAACCAATGGCTGTGCTGCTATCAATCTATCCAATCAAGAGCTGAGAGAATGGGCAGAGAGGTAGAGCGAGTCTCCTCCGTGGGAACGAACGGGCTCAGGTGAGGGGGCTGGGGAGCTAGTCAGTGTCAGAAGTTTTTTCACCTTAATGCATAGGATGCATTAAGGTGAAAAAACACGAAGATTTACAACCCCTTTAAGGAACCCCCCTTCTTACTTGTCAGCTAGCAAAAGTGTGTGGCAATAAAAGTCAACAGTTTTTAAAAATATTAATTATATTATATTTTGTGAAGATTTTTCAGATCTTTAAGGTGTTTATTAAGTGACGTATCATTGTATAGTTTAAAACAGCTAAATTATCAGCAAGACTAAAAAGTTGGTATCTAAAGGTGCCTACACATACACCTAGTTAACCTACAGTGTGCTCAGGTTTCCTCAACACCTTTCACGCTCTGTTAGATAAGCATCAACATTAGAATTAGAATTTTCTACACCCTCCACCTGCTCCTTGTGAAACTCACTGCAGCCTCATAGCTGTTGTGCAAATGCTGGTAGGTGGAAGAGGGCAGGCCCAAGTGTAACTTCAAAATCGAAATCTTTTTGGATAACAGATTGCAGAGCTCCTAGTGTGGTCAGCAAGCTTACTGAGGTATGTAAAGGTACCCCTGGGTGTCTTCTCTTCAGCCTTACTGGTAGTTTCTTTACTTGTAGTAGTTACTTTTTCTGGTAGTAGCTTTATATTGCTTGCAGTTTTGTTATCTGGTCCCCCACAGTACACAGAACATGGAAATGCAATTATTTTAGTAAATATAAACTGCTAAATACCTTTTTCTCATCAGCAGTTAGAGCAGTCTTGTGACTTCTATAAGTGTCTGGTTAAAGCTTGTAGGAGAAGTTTTCATTCTCCCCTGATTGTCCTAGGAGGCTGCAAAACCCCTGTCTGGACAGTGCTGATTGGCCCTGTGGTGATCACATGCACGATCCCAAGATAAAAAAAACTCTCTAGCAATTCACACCAAACTGAACATGTGCAGCTCACCCCAAGGCTCTGTACTATCAGGAGATGGACTGGGGATAGTAAAAGAAGGGGAGGATCAGAGATGACAGGATACACAATGCAGAGGATTAACCCCTTAGGTACCACAGTGAGTATAACAACATGCTTTACTGCATAAACAGACTGATTTTACTGTTGTGGGTTTAGTAACACTTTAAGCCCCTGTTAAAGATCCCCTCTGTGTTTCTAATGTGTGGAAATTACCACATCGGTCTGGCCAAACTGGGATTTTCACTAGATCAGGCCAATCCATAGCAAGCAGATATTTGACGCAGAATACTGATTTGCCCAGTTGAATCAATCTGCTTACCTGGTAAATGGGGATATGCATTCCTCACCAGTTCACCGGTATTACATCTTTCGCAGGAAGTCTACATGTCGTCCCAAATATACAAATATCCCACTCATTTCCATTTTCCTTTAGTCTCTCTGGGTCCCACATTGATGTCAATAGTGAGGGACAGGTGGCCTACACTTTAAGACTAACTCTAAACCCTATACAGATCTGTTAAGGGGTCATAAGGATGCATTTAATAGTTTGAAAAATATATTTGGCAAATAGCAAATCTCCATTCAATGAAATAAACCACAGTCTCTGTTACAGCAAAAAAAAAAGAAGAAAGATTTTTCTCATTATTGTTGTTTTTTTTTTTTCTTTTTTTTTTTTTTTAAACATTCACATCAAGAACAGCTGTGGAACTCTAGTCCCTCTGTAATATTAGGATCTGTGACACCCTCATTCAGAGATGCTTAGCATGCTTCAAGTATTTACTCTAAGGATGAGGCTGTTATCAGGCTGCTTTAGACTTACTCAGCAGAATACTGTTCTGTGTATAGAAATGGCCCACCTTTGAGTAAAAACCTTTTTAAAAATTGTGCACATTTCATGTGGTCTTATTTTTATTTATTTTTTGCATTAAAAGCACATGCCAAATGGCTAATAGATGTCACATAGTCTCAAAAACATTCGCGAAAATCCAATTTTTCCGCACATTAGCACTGTTGTACATTCTGATATTGCAGCATGCACTCCTTAGCAATCTGCATTGGTTAATTTATTGCTATATGCATGCTGTAATTGGTGCAAATGTATCTGTCCATGTCTTTTACACATTGATGCAAAGGTGTACATACACAACATTTAGTAAATCAGGGCCATTATGTGTGTGTAAGCAACAGGAGGTGCCTGGATTAGCCTCTCATCAGTTTTGTTAGGGATTCCAGCCTACGGGTACCCTTTAGGGAACTCCTTTCCTGTAAATATTTGAACCTTAACAGGATATTCTAATTATCAGTAGCTCCATTTGGAACCCTCATTTCTAAAACATGTGCAGTGATCATGAAAGCACCAGATGTCCAGAACTGAAGCAGGGTTACCATTTTTCACTTGTGCACAAAACCCTGGCATATTAATGAGGGCGGTGAGCTGTACACAGTTTATTTCTATAACTAACTTAACAAAATCAGACTTTATGCTTAATTTAAACTGTATAATGTAGGAAGAAATATTTCTCAAAAATACACAGGCTGAACAGATCATGGCTCTGTGTGCTATAGCACTGAATCTGGAAATAACATAGACATGTTGCTGGAAATCTTATTGAAAGCATGGGTTCATCTCAGTGCTGTTGGCAGACTCCAAATACCCCTGATGTTTGCCAATTCCTGTGAGCCTGTTTTATAGACGCTGTAAGCTCCAGTTTCACAGATATATATGCATTCCATCCAGTTCAAGCAGTGCATATATAAAAAGAAAAACCTGCGTTAAAAAAAATTGTATTTTATTTGAGGTCAGACTGTGGCATTCAGGGGTTTTTCATATAAGAACAAATAAATATTCCATTTATTCTCTAATTACAGAACATCCCTTTATAACATGATTAAAACTAGGAAAGTATACCCTAATGTCCTTTTAATTTGTCATGAAGTGGTACCCACCGCTGTTGCAGAGAACTTTAACTTTACTTTAGCACTAATGTGCTAAAAAAAAAAAAAAAAAAAAAGGTAGTTGGACCGATATGAACAACATTGCTGTTTGTTTAACAGGGAGACTGTTATGTGCAAATTATAATAATTCAGTTTGTTCCAAATATAAAAAGTATTTTATTTTGAAGTGAATGATTTAAAATTTTTATGCTTATTGTTAAACTTTTTTTTAGAGAGATTTTTTTTTTACAGCTCAGCATTCTCCAGAGAATTTGATATGGAGGGACCAAGAATTTGCAAAAATGCTAGTAAATATTTCTGCCTGAAGGTAAGGGAAAATTCGATTTATTTTTTTTCCTGTCCAAGAAATCAGTACACATGGTTAACATATAATAAAGAATACTATGTCTATTCTGGTTTAAAGGACTGCTTATGCCATTAAATTTTTATTTTTTAAACAAATGTGTCTTAACACTTTAGCATTTAATTGCACTAAAAAACAGATTTCATTCATCTTGGATTGAGGTGAAGCATTATTTTTGAATGTTCACCATTTAAAATGACTTTTTGCCTCACTGCTGACATGAACTCACAACACACCCTTGATTACAATAAAGAGTTAACATTACTTACATGAAGCTTAAAGGAGCTTCACACACATATCCCCTGCTAATTGTCTATTAGTACAACTAGGCAGCTAAAATAACATCAAGAGATAATTTAGTAAGTCTGCCTTCCTTATTTTGACTTGACTTAAAGAATAGATTGATGCAAATGTTTCTGGACATTTCTATATGGTGCAAGCAGCAAACGTTTGGTCTGTATATTTTGAGGGTCAGTTACTTAAGATAAGTTCAAAGTTGCAACTCTTTTAATCCCATTTATGTAATTCCTTCAAGTCTCTACTAAATGTGCTCTTTATTCAGACAGTGTCTCCTCTGACTCAGTTGTTGTGGCTCGCTGATTTAAAAACCCTCATTTGTCACATTTATTAAACCTCGTTCTCCCCCTCTGATGCATTCTGCTCATGTCTTACTTGAAATATATTAATGTCAATTAATTTTTGTACGGAAATAAAAACAAGATGTTTTTAATGCAAAACAGTTAATATATAGTATACCTAACATAAAAATACTACGTTAGAGTTTGGGCTAATGACTTTAAATTACAGACCGAATACTCAAGAGTCAACCTCTTTCTGCTGAGATTTAAAACTATTTTTGTAACTTGTTTTATAAACTTCTTGAATTTGCCTGTTTAATGAATTTGCTTATAGACAAAGCTATATACAGAAGTTGCTTAGATGTATTAGATGTATGCTAGCTACATTACTAAACAAAGATTTTCTCCTATTTGAATAAATTAGAAATGAGCTAAAAGCATACAATAAATACTATAATCCTCTTAGTTTAATAAATATTAGTATTAGTAAAATAAAACAATGGAACAGACATATATATGTTGTAGTAATTCTTTATTATCTTTATAGGTTTAAAAAAATTATATTTTGTCATTTTTTTATATAACAAAAAAAAATACTTTAAGATAAGAAAACATAAGGTATATTTTATTGTCATTGTATACATACAACTAAATGTATCAGGATACTCTTTAAAATAAACTTTAATTACCAAAGAATTTAATATACCGCAAAGAATTAAATAATATATACAGTATATACTTCCACACTGTTATAACTTGCTTAGTTTCACACGGTTATAACTTGATTAATAATATATACAGTATATACTTCCACACTGTTATAACTTGATTAGTTTCACACTGTTATAACTTGATTAAAAATATATACAGTATATACTTTCACACTGTTATAACTTGATTAGTTAGCAGTTATTTCAATATTAGAAATGATATGAAGGTTTCTAAAATTTTGTTTAGTTTTTACATATTATGAAAATGCTTATATAATGTTAAATTTATATTGATGTGTGCTAAGTTGAAGAATGGAAAATCAGGCCTCCAGAGAGCTTTGTTGCCTATTATTCTATATATCGTTGACCAAAACAGCAAAGGGGACACTACTAGAGATGATCAGCTCTAAGCAGAAAACATTAGCAAATAAAAAATAGTTTGTGTTTACAATTTTTATGCCTTGTTAAATATTAAAAATTATGTATAACTCTTTTATATAGGTTCATCATATTCCACAGCGATTTACAGTAGGGGAATACAGTAAATATACATTGTTAACAGTATCAAGAGCCTTATGGATTTTGATACACTTTCAGTGCTTTAATATAAAATAAAATATTTTATATCATTTCTCAGAATGAGTATACAGATTTATGTAACATTTTCAACTCTTGGGCTGCACAGGGATGCTTGTAAATGCAAACATTCCATTTGCTTACATCCTTTGTTAAAACATTTTTCTATAACTTATTTAATGACTGTGTAACCTGTATTTCCAAAAATATAAAATATCCAGTAACAAGAATATTTGTACAATAAACCACACTCTTTTCTTCTGTCTTACAGGCTAAAACAAGACACGCCTTTCAATAGCTAGGTTAATATCTTACACCTCCCTTAACACACCAAAAAAAATCCAACTAGTAAAAGCAGGCAAGGGAATTAGTTTAGAAATAAAATTGACACCGTGAATTGCTCTTGGAACAGACCTTACAGCTTGCCACCAATTTTAATTCCACGTTTAATGGTGCTTAAATGTGTAAGCCTTTATTTTTGCTATAAACGTTGGTAGAAGAAAGGCCTTGGTTTATTCAAGTAATGCCAGGTGACCTCATCTCTTTTTTAAATACAGACACTTCAGAAAAAAAGTGAAGAGTGTCAGAAGATGTGATGTAAAGACAAGCTGCATATAACTATTATATGCTCAGCTGTATGTTTACATGTGAAGGTGGCAGCCAAATAGGATAAATGTGATAGACCGTGCTATGCATTAAGATTTTTAGTTTATTTAGACGCACTGATTGTTCAAGACCAAAAGTTTAAATTAACTCAGATTACTGATAAAAGAACGTGTGCGGGTTTAACACCTAGCCAATACTTTTTGCAACATAACTACAATGTGTTGTTGTGACCCCTGCTGGCAGCAAAGTTGTTAATAAATTGATTTCCTTCCACATAATTGAAAGAAAATATATTCACTCTGCCGCTAAACGGAACAAATGGCTCTTGTGCTGTTTATTTGCCACTTTAAGAATATTTATTTTCACCAGTGCCAAGAAGACTGAAGTTTCCTTTGACTCGCATGAGCTTGCTCTGCCACCACACCTACCACAACACATGACGATAATATAAAGTACATTTATTTTATGTGACATGTTTGGTATCACTGGGCCTTGGGTTTTAATTGGCAGGCATCCGAGCCTGCTGATGGGCTTTAAAAAAAATGTTTTATTAATATTAATAAACACAGTATAACATCACAGATAGGGCAGAATATGTATGTTACCCTATAATCTCTTTAGTGAAGGAAGTCCTTTATCCTGATGGAATTTTACATGACTGATGTTCTAACCCTTGTAGTACCTCATTTAACTTTATTTGAAATTTCCTGTGTGTCCACATTTGAAAGCATTACAAAATAAGCAGAAGAAGAAAAATGATCAAGACTCTTCTACTAATAAATTATTTTTATATTGCTCCTAATAAATCTACACTCTTATGTTTAGTATGCAGTTCATCATGGTGTACATGGTGGGTTTGATTTACTAAAGGAGTAGAGCATGTTCACTTGGCAATGCTAACTTTCACTTAGCCAATGAGGTCATCCAGTCATGTACGTGCAAAAATCCTGTTTTTAATTTTCCTTGCACATGATTGGGTATTGGTTTTAAAGTGAATTTTCACTTCATTCACTAACAATAGTAAAAATTCACTTTGCAATGCAATTGTTTTTTCCCTAAGTATATCATGCCCGCTGTGTTCATAAAAACAATGTGGCAAATCATTTTTCTAATCTACCTAATAATTTTCACTATTGACTGTATATGCAATATTATTATACTGACTCTATATTTCAGTTTAGGTGGAAGAAGCATCCCTTATTAAAACATGGTCAAGCCTTAAGTTGCATTCCACCATTTTCATAATAGGTGTATGGAGTTGGGATTTCAGCCATGGTGGGACAGTGGGAGAGAGGAGGCCGGAATGTATGCATTTGTGTGAGGTGATGGATGCCAGAGAGGACTCGACATGTCCTTGTTGTCGTGTACAATTGCTGCCAGCTGATGCCGTTGAGGTGCCCCTCTCTGGTACTCTATGTTGTCTCATGCAGCAAGCGCAGATACCTTATCAGTTAAAGGCATTGGGTCTCCCTATAGCAGAACAACCGGAAACATGGCTAAAAGCCAGATGATATGAGACTTCTTTGACATCTATACACAGCTACAGGACATGTTTTCATGCGCTGAATCATTTCTTAATGGAGTCCAATGTCACTGTTAACTGGAGTATCATAGAAGTCCAGAATACAGAGAATAAAGACTTTATTCCAACAAAAGGAATACAAACACCAATTGACTTTTGATGACCCCTTCATGTTTTGCTGGCAACAAAAGACATTTTTAAAAATAAATAAAATTCACACAGTGGTTTGAATTACTAAAGAAGAGCATATTTTACTTAGCTCAGTGCAGCTGTAATTACTTTAGTATTAAAGTTGTGTGTGAAGGAAATTACTCTTTCTGAGCGCAGGCTCACTTGGCCAAGTCAAAATTATGCTCCTTTAGCATTTTACCCCTAATAATTTATATGTTAAGCTAAAGTGATGTCTATGAAATCATGTCCAGTGAGTCAATATGCTACGTTCAGCCTTCAGAGACATAGCCAAGTTTATATTAACCAATGTTTCGAATGCAAATTTGGTGTAAATTTGAGAAAACAAAAAATAATTGTATTCTTTGCTGTTATTTAACCATAGGGGCCTGATTTACTAAAGTGTGATATGATCATAAGTAGGATTGACTAAAGTCTAAAATAAGACAAAGTAAACTTGTGTTTTTTGCTAACATCACATTTTTACTAATGTAACCCATGATGATTTATTTGTGTACAATATAAGCCATTTTTCCGTAAGAATGATAAATCACACATATTAAACAAGTTGGCATTAAAACAGACTCACACTATTTTATTTTATTTTTAAATCATATCATTATTCACTTATTTGTTATAATATGTGCTTCAATATCTTTAATGTTAATGTGACATTATATACTATAATGTTAATATTTAAAGAATCAAAGTAGATGTAAACCCTAAGTGAATGGCATTTAGTTTGTTACAGCATTGTGTATCCTAAACAGTTGCCTTTTTTAAAATAAAATACGAGTTTTCACCTTTTTATTCTTTGTTGCATCTCAGCTGGTCTCCTGCAGACTATCTGCAGCCACTTCCTTTCTACATGCACTCCAGCAATAGCGGCATGACAATTCTCAGGAAAGGTTTCTTGATGATGGCAATTGTGCACCGTATCTGTGTAATGGATGTTGAAATGTCCACTTAAAGTCTTCTTTAGCATTTCATGGGACAGGCTAAAAACACACGCACAACTGGGAAACAGGGACAGTCGTTGTCACCCTATAACATAAAGCACCTGAACATGGGCCTTCATGGAAGGATCACTATAAATTATTTTAATGAAAGCTGCAGATTTAAAAATATTGAAAATTATTTATATGGTAAAGCTTGACTGGGTTTATACTTTAACAACAATGTTATACTCCCTATAGTGTTTTAATGCAGAATACAATGATCATTGCTGCAGCTGATTGGCTGCATGTGTTGATCGAATAAAAATGTACTAGAAGTCTCACTCGAGAGGAGTTGATCATTAGATTGACTGCTCTCAAACGAGACTGGACCTTTAGAACCAGTTGAATTTCGATCCATCTATGAATTTCACTGAGTGGCCGGGGTATCAAGTGATTGCTATAACCAATAACATGGATGGCTTCCATTCATGATAGCTTGCATACTATTGTGATGCTGTGATTAGCCCACAGCTTTCACATGGTACCTGGTACCTGGAACTCTGTACCATGTGATTAGCTGTAGCCAGTCAAAGCATCACAGTAAGCAAGCTGTCATTAATGAAAGCCATTCATGACAGTTAAAACTATTGATCATCACTGTTATGAATAATAACAGTTTACAAAAAAAATCCCTGATCACCCCCTGAGTTGTATAGTGTCATGTTACCACTGAATTACTCTGATGACAGTATGTCATGAAAAACAAATAGTCAAAAAAGATGTTAACCACCTAAGGACCGAGCCTCTTTCTGAGATTTGGTGTTTACAAGTTAAAAACATATTTTTTTTGCTATAAAATTACTTAGAACCCCCAAACATTATATATAGTTTATCTAACACCCTAGAGCAGGGGTCTCCAAACTGAGGCCCGGGGGCCAGATGAGGCCCTTTGCTAGCCTTCATCCGGCCCCTGGGGCACTATTGCTCCCAATGACATGGGGCACTATTCCTCCCACTGACACCAACAATGGGGCACTATTTCTTCCACTAATACCAATGATGGGACACTACTCCCCCTCCTACTAACCACTAACACTGAGGCTATGTTTATTCTCACTGATGCTCGGCCCAGGGCATTTTCTACCCGCACTGGCCAGAGTCTGGCCCCCCTAAAGTCTGAAGGACAGTAAACTGGCCCTTTGTTTGAAAAGTTTGGAGACCCCTGCCCTAGAGAATAAAATGGCGGTTGTTGTAATACTTTTCGTCACACAGTATTTGCACAGCGGTCTTACAAGCGCACTTTTTTGGGAAAAAATCACTATTTTAAATAAAAAAATAAGACAACAGTAAAGTTAGCCCAATTTTTTAGATTGTGAAAGATAATGTTATGCTGAGTAAATTGATACCCTTTATGTCACGCTTCGAAGTGGCGCCCGCTCGTGGAATGGCGACAAACTTTTACCCTTATAAATCTCCACAGGCATTGTTTAAAAAATTCTACAGGTTGCATGTTTTCAGTTACAGAGGAGGTCTAGGACTAGGATTATTGCTCTCACTCTAACGATCGCGGCGATACCTCACGTGTGTGGTTAGATCACCTTCTTAAAATGCAGGCGCTACTCACGTATGCGTTTGCTTCTGCACGCGAGCTCGTCGGGACGGGGCACGTTTACATTTTTTTTTCTTATTTATTTTACCTTTTATTTTACTTTTTTACACTGTTCTTTAAAGAAAAAAAGTGTCACTTTTATTCCTATTACAAGGGATGTAAACATCCCTTGTAATAGAGAAAAATATACAAAAAATGTAGCGCTATGTGTAAGAAATATATATATAACACCCAAGTGTGGTGCTCAAAATAACTAGATCACAATGAATCTAATAGTGAGTCCAAATATATAAAAAAAGGATTGAAGAGAAGTCTTTGATGACCAAAACGTGAATGTTGTTGAAACTTCCAAATCAAATAGTGACTTTCAAAAAGCAAGTGACTTGTGACGTGACCACCACCACATGAAGGGGAGGCTTACCAGATGGAATGGACCCAGTAAACGTACGTCTAAAGGGTCAAACAGGCTTGATATATGTATATCCGTACATATGGGGTCCCAGCTGGCACTGCACACATATATATCCAAGATCCAGAATCAAGGATGACACCAGATATCCAAGCCTGATAGAATGATGGAATAGCTCACATAGGAATCATCTTTCCTCCTCATGTGTTCATCTAATAGAGAAAAAGACTGACAGGTCCTCTTAAATATGACATCTGGGGTCAAAAATTCCTCAGATCTCATATTTACACAAAAATGCAATAAAAAATGCAATAAAAATTGAATGTCATTTAAAAAAAAAGTATCTTTAAGAACATTGAGCAGAAGTGACGTTTTGACATTGCTTCCGTCCTGCAGTGGTAAGGAGACGGGTGGGGGCCATCTTCCCCTCACTCGTCTCAATGTCACAGACGTGAGAGGATCCGATCGCCTCCGCCGCTGCCGACGGCTCCGGAGGGGGGCCCTCTCCCGCCGCTGATAAATGTGATCTTGCAGCGAATCCACCACAGAGACCACTTTTATCTGAAACCGGACCGCCCGCTCTTGAAGCGGATACCAGGGTTATGGCAGCTAGCTGCTGCCATAACAACGGTATTCCTCTTCAAAGTAGCGACATATAACGACGGCGGGCGGTCTGGAAGTGGGTAAAAAAAGAACAAAAAATTTAAAAATAATTTAAAGGAGAAGAACAGTCAAACTTTGTTGAGCTGTACTTCTCCTGTGGATTACAGGAGTGCAGTTTGCTCTGCACTCCTGTGACCCACTGTCAGCTGACGTCACAGAGCTGGTCCAGGCTTGGGAAAGATTGCGACCATATGGTCTGGATTCGCCCACATGCCTGGACCGGTACTTGGCTCAGGCTCTCAGTGAGCCACTAAGAGCCTGAACCGACCGTTCTTGTCCCCTCCACAGCCCAGCGCTCCAGTGAGTGTGGGGGGGGGGGTGGCAGAGCAGAGAGCCATAGCTCTCTGCTTACGGAGCTCTGAAAACTGAGCAATCAGCAGTGTTTGATCGCTCGGTTATTAGTCGGAACGATGCTGCACCCACCTCGATGATTATGATTTTAAAAAAAAACATACTTGTCTCACCTGTCAATATCCCTGATCACCGCCACACCATTCATATGATGATGCTGGACACTATATTGCACTGGTATGTAAAAAAAAAAAAAAAAATTGAGAAAAAAATATGGATTTAATTTCTTCATTTAATTAAATAAAAATAAAAAAAATTCTTAATTGAATTTCTTAATTTTACCAAAAACACTACAACTTCAAAAAACTCATCAATGCCTCTTAACTAAATTTTAGAGTTTCAAGAAATGAGATGGGTCGAGAGGACATAGTTTGTAGGCTCTATAACTTTCACTCAGACTAAATAATTTTTTACCAAGGAAATGTAGCAGACTACATTTTGGCCCAAATTTATGAAGAAAGATTATTTGTTTGCAAAATTTTATAACAGAAACTTAGAAATGGTGTTAATTTTTCAAACTTCTGTGATAGTTCATTTGTGTAGGAAAAAAAAACCCAGTAGTAATTAAATATCACCAAAAGAAAGCTCTATTTTTGCGGAAAAAATAAAAAGATGATATCAATTTCATTTGAGTACAATGCTGCATGATGGAGCAATTGCCAGTTAAAGAAGCACAGTGCTGAATAGGAAAAAATGTCCTGGTCATGAACCTTCCAGAGGTCAAATGGTTAATTATCCAGTCAAGTTTAAACAAAAACAGTGGTTTTTTTTTAATTATTATTCAAAGCAAGTGTAGCTTCCCATTATTCACCAAGCAAAGTGAATATTCTCTATGCTAAATTCACAGTCTTTAAAGTAAATCAGCTCCATGGAATGGGATGTATCAAAAATGGTCAGCGTCATTTTGTGGGTTTTAATACTGGTATTATGCTGATTTAGTGTTGGGAAGGCATGTTTACTCTTTCAGGACAGAATTAAAGAGGACAATTCACAAGAAATATTAAAATTCTTATTATATTATGTAGATAGAGGATCAGGTTATCTTAAAAATAAAAAATAACCTCTAATACAATATAATGAAAAAGACACAGAGCAGAACCTTACACCAAGATGCAGTTTGCAGAAGAACACTAATGAGGGTATTTGCTATAAAAGGTAACTTGAAACACCTGCATTTGGTAATGTTATTTCCACATGTACCTGGCAGAAAACCTGCTAATGTGGTCTAGGCAGAACCATGTAAATCTAAGATGTCATTACCATTTCATTGCCAAATGTCTCTGTCTGGTGCTCTTTAGCAGCCCAAACGTTGTGCCACGGCTTGTGATTCCCAAGCTCCAGATCCACCGATTTGCAGAATAATCAACACAATCCACGTGTTCTAGTAAATCTTACAGTGATGTATAAATTGGAACAAATAAAGGAAGGATCGTGGCTTTTATTAGGCACTTCCATTTGTACAGTGATGAATTTATTTCAAGGGCAGTTCACGTGCACAATATTTTGTACACAGTCGAGGTCTCATTTAATTAATTTCTCCGCCAAGTTGTAATAAGTGTTATAATGGACTGGATTTCAGCATAATCATTTGAAGCCAAGTCACAGGCCAACTAAATATTTTCCAAATGTCAAAGCTCAAATACAAGTCCTATCTCATGCATTATTAGCTTTAGATGCCTTTTGCAGGTACTAGTGATTTAAGTGAGATCAGTTAATACATGGAAATCATTTTGATACAAATTACCTTAACAGACAATAACAAAGTCATAGAAAATGTGTCACCTTGGTTGGAAGTTCACACATGACTCCCCATTATTCTACCCCCTGAAAGCAAGGATATGGCTAGTTTGGCATTCAGAGCCTTTTGTGCATGTAATGTGTATGTGATAGATGTACATGCACTTGTAATATCCAAATGGCCAAACACTATTTGGCGTTTTTATTCTAAGCCGTCATTTTAAAAAGATATTGTTAAATCCTGTGTCTCCTCTTTGAAAAATACAGTATGTGCCAATTCCCCATTCAGACATGTTTTCATACATACACTGCATGTACTACCGAACAGCATCGCTTACAGGAACACATTCAGTAGCCAATTAGCATGACCCATTTTGTTCCAAAGGTAGTAATATAAAGTCTAAATAGCACAGATGTCAAGTATAGTCTGGTTTACAAAAATGTACTATGTACTGTATAATGTAGGCATATTTGGTATCCTTGAAAAGTACTGTTATGAATTCTGTTCTTGGGACCTTCTTTTATTTGATTTTTTGAGTACTTGTTCTGGGGCAATTATTTTTGTCAAAACTGAAAAAAAAATATTTACTGTCTCCAATAAGTAACAAGCAATGGGCACCCCCCCCCCCAATACTTACCTGAGCCTGATCTTCCTCCAGCACTGTGCACAAGAGCCTCAGCTGTAAATCACAGCCAGTGAGCCAATGAGGAGAGAGAGTGGTGGGGCTGAGGAGCTTTGGCTCTGTGTGTGAATGGACTGCTTGCTCTGGGGGTACTGGGCAGGAGGGAGGGGCAGGGAGTGCCGGCAGGGGACCCGAGTAGAGGAGGATTGGGGCTGCTCTGTGCAAAACCACTGCACAGAGCAGGTAAGTATCACATGTTTATTATTTTATTGTAAAAAAATCCACAGCTTTAACCAGTTGTCCCCAGCCGATGCAGTTGTACTGCAGCAAAGTGACTCGGCTGCGCAAAATTACGTATTGGTACGGCGGTTCATTTACTGGCTTTTGCGGGCGCTTGCCTGGCACCGGAGGACTGCGATCATGGGAGAGGCAGAACGGGGATCTGCCTTTGTAAACAAGGTGGATCTCCGTTCTGACCGGGAAGGAGAGAGAGATCAGCTGTTCCTAGTGATCAGGAACAGCGATCTCTCTCTAGTCCCAGTGAGCCCATCCCCCTGACAGTTAGAAAGCACCTCCCTAGGGAACACCACTAGTGTTAACCCCTTTCCTGCCAGTGCCATTGATACAGTAATTTTTATAGCACTGATCGCTGTATTGGTGTCACTGGTCACCAAAAAGTGTCACTTAGGGTCAGATTTGTCCGCCGCAATGTCGCAGTCCTGCTAAAAATCGCAGATCGCCGCCATTACTTGTAAAAACAATAAAAAATAGAAAGTCCCTAAATCTTTCCCCATTTTGTAGGCGCTATAACGTTTGCGCAAACCAATCAATATACGCTTATTGTGATTTTTTTACCAAAATGATGTAGCAGAATACATATTGGCCTAAACTGATGAATAAATAAGTTTTTTTATATATTTTTTTGGGATATGTATTATAGAAGAAAGTTAAAAAATATATTTTTTCAAAATTGTCGCTCTTTCTTTGTTTATAGCGCAAAAAATTTAAATCGCAGAACTGATTAAATACCACCAAAAGAAAGCTCTATTTGTGGGAAAAAAGGACATCAATTTTGTTTGGGTACAGCGTCGCATGACCGCGCAATTGTCAGTTAAAGTAACGCAGTGCCGTATTGCAAAACAATGGCCTGGTCAGAAAGTGGGTAAATCCTTCCGGGGCTGAAGTGGTTAATATCACTTCAAAGTTTAGGCAAATATGTTAAAAACGCAAAAAAACTATAAAGCCCTGTACACACGATCGGTTTTACCGATGAAAACAGTCCGATGGACTTTTTTCATCGGACAAACCGATCGTGTATGGGACCCATCGGTCTTTTTTCCATCGGTTTTAAAAAATAGAACATGTTTAAAATTTTTACGATGGATCAAAAACCGGTAGCAAATTCCAATCGTCTATGGGCAAGTCCATCGAATAAAAAACCCACGCATGCTCAGAATCAAGTCGACGCATGCTCAGAAGCATTGAACTTCATTTTTCTCGGCTCATCGGAGTGTTTTACGTCACCACGTTTGGAACGGTCGGTTTTTTGACTGATGGTGTGTAGGCAAGACTGATGGAAGTCAGCTTCATCGGATTTCCGATGGACAAAACCATCGGATTAGAATCCATAGGATATCCGATCTTGTGTACGAGGCTTGATACAGTGTTTCCTTGCATTTACCACTCAGTTCCATGTGTTGACTTAATGTGTCCAAACATATGCAATACTGCATGTCCAGTTTGGATAAATGCACCGATGCGTATGAATAGCCACACACCCCAAAAAGGGCTTATGTGTATTACTATCAAGATAAATGGATAGATTTTGTTGTCATTTCAAATGTAAACCAACATAACCGAAAAACCACTAATTTACAAAACCTAAAACCATAACTTGTTAGCTGTCCTCTGTCTTGGATTATATTTGTAGAGTAGCACTTTGGAAAATATTTCAGCAGCACAGTAAACCCAGTAGCATTACTCCCAAGAATCAGTAGTAAATAGAGAAATATCTTTTTGAAGGGGTTATCAACTCTCATACTACCCATCTTTTAAGATACATAGAATAGAATATATATGTAACTCATTACTCTATTACTATTCAATTCAAACAAATAATGGACAGAATAGATGTAATAATTATGACAATAACTAGGGCTGGGGATTGTGCAACCAAATCATTCCTGCAAGCCAGTCAATCCAAAACTGAATATATAAGATGACCTCCAGCCTTTAAATTTTGAATCCATTTTTATGGTAGAGAATTCAAGGGGATTCCTCAGAAATGGTGGAACAGAATGAACATCCATATTCTGCAGAGTAAATAGTTGACATGCTTTCATTGTAATCTTTCACCTTAAAGGGTTGTTAAACCCTTCTGTTTTTTCACCCTAATGCAGCCTATGTGGGGGGGGGCAGTGTCCAGCCCCCCAGCCCCCCGTTTTACTTACCTGAGCCCCAAATTTCCATGGGCGCAATCCCACGTCGCTCTCTCCACGGCTTCTCGGCTCTACATCGGATAGATTGATAGCAGCGCAGCCATTGGCTCCCACTGCTGTCAATCAAATCCAATGATGCGGCCGAGTCTATGGACGCCGAGTGTATGACACAGGAGCGCACCCACAAGGTAACCCCCTCGGGAGAGAGCTTCCCAGAGGGGGTTATCTAATGCGGGGAGGAGCCACGAGAGCCGCCTTGAGAGCCCAGAAGATGAGGATCGGGGCCACTCTGTGCAAAACGAACTGCACAGTGGAGGTAAGTATGATATGTTTGTTATTTAAAAAAAAAATATTTGAACCTTTTGTAGCACTACCCCCGTAGGAGCTGCTGGTTTAGATTTGGGCCTTGCACGTTACCCCACCATTTGTTGTCTAGGGGATGAGAGTCTATACACTTCGGGAGAAACTTCAATATCCACACAAGTTATAAATTCTTTTTTTTGCTTTTATTTCACTCCAACTTGCAGGGAAAAAAGGACGGGGGGTTAGGGGAAGTTCAGGCACATGATGCAGACCACTGAGGAACTTTTAGGTTTTAAAGCGACACTAAACAAAGTACACATACCACTTTCCTTTGAGTGGAAATTGCTCACCCGGATAAACCCCTCTCACTGGCCTAGCAGCCGGGGTGGAGCACGGACCCAAAGTCTCTGCCACAGACTTGATGGAAGTAGAACAGGTAGACAATCCTCTGCCACAGGATTGAGCGATGTGGATAAATTGCAAGTTGGTCCTCCGCCAAAGGACTTAGCAAGTATTCAGCCGAGCAGTATGAGAGCCTTTAAGCCGGATTGGCAATACTGCAGGGTAGCATTTGGGGGTGCATCCTCCAATAGAGTCACCAGGCCTCCTCCCGAAATACCAGCCTTCCGCTGGGTTCTCTCCAAGACGGGTCCTCCCCCGGTCCTCCATTGAGCGGCTTCCTTCCTCAGGACAGACCGCACAGGACCACCCCTGAGCCATAGGCCCCAGACAGGACATCTGGGTCTACCTTGTAGGTGCACAGCCTCAGGCCAGCAGGCCCCGAGGCAGGAAAACGAGCCAGGCAGTGACACACACCTTGGGCCAGGAGGGCCACATGGCAAACAAGCCCAGAACAATGGCGTCTGCCCCTTAAGTACCCTTCCCCAGCATGCTCAGTGGGGAGACGACTCCCACTCAGCTGTTCCCGGGGAAGGACACCCAATCCACTCTGGCTTGGTTGTGTTCCAACACTAGCCAGTGGTGGTAACGCCACCCCGAGGCGAACAATGGGAAGTCCTCCCAACACAGCCACAGCTGAAACAGAGGCCAGTTTAGCCTTCCTAATCAGATCTGAGCCAGTAAGCGGCTCAGATACCTACAAGATTTAAATATAGCGCCTGATCATCAGGAGCAGGGCGCTACACTTTAATATCCCTTTAAGTCTGAGTACTGTTCTCAGAGAGGTCAAAGCCAAGTTGAAACTGGTGATCTGCCTATTTGTTCTAAGCCTTTTAGTTAGTAACCAAAGCCAGAGGATGAAAATGACAGGTAAGCATTGGCTTTTTTTCAGAAGGCAAGGTTTCCAATGGCAATTCCTTACTTCTCTCAGAACAGTTTTCATTTTAGATCATATTACAAATTCCCTTTAATGTGTATAAAGAGCAATGCAAGTAAAAAGCATTGGGAAATTAGAATGGCAAATGCACCAATGTTATATCTGTACTTTAGGCAAACAGCTAAATAGACATATAAAATACATGTACACCAATGGCAAAGGTGTACTCTAGACAAACCGCTAAATGCTAGACATGTGCATTCGTTTTCGTCCGAATGCATTTTCGTCCGAATTTCAGGTATTTTCGTTATCGTTTTTACAAACGAAAACGAAAGCGCAGAATCCGAAAACCGAAAGATCCGACATAAACAAATGCTTTATTTTCGTTTTCGTTGCAACAACAGTTCAATATAGATAGGAGATTCGACATGATGCTGACAATAACAATTTGTGTCTATCGAACCTGTGGTCGAATGTGCCTAACCTTAACTCTATTAGTCCAAGATTATTCTACATAGAGAGAAAAGATTTGACATAGAGAGAAAAGATTCGACAATATAGAGAGAAAAGATTCGACATAGAGAGAAAAGATTTGACATTATAGAGAGAAAAGATTTGACATTATAGAGAGAAAAAATCGCTGCTGGAATTGGATGGGGGAAGTAAAATAAAAATAATCATGATGATGAATGTTATTGGCTGATTGTAACCAAAGAGGAGGAGCAGGGAAATAGCTAGAACTAACTTGACAATTCAACATGAACGACGAAGATTCGACAAAGCATCGAAAAACATACAAACGTTGAATCTGTCATTAAAGGCTTATGGTGTCTGTCGAAAGTTTTAAGAAGATTCGACGGAGCAGCTAAACTGTACGATGCTGCAATCGTACATTTCTGGTCAAATGCATCCGCCCATAGGCTATAGAAAAATTCTAATGTTGGTTGACTAGTAATAATAATTAAAAAATATAATTATTACTAGTCATACAACATTAGAATTCTACTATAGCTAGCTTGTAGGCAGAACATTCGACCGGAAATGTACGATTGCGGCGTCGTACAGTTTCACTGCGCCGTCAAATCTTCTTTGAACATTCGACAGACACCATGAGCCTTCAATGACAGATTCGACCTTAATTCATTCAGATTTTCGGACGAATGCAAATTCTAACGAAAAACAAAGTAAATAAAAACGAATTTCGGGAGTAACTAAATAAATTTATTTTTCGGACGAAGATGAAATTCCGAAACAAAATATTTCAGTGTGCACATGTCTACTAAATGCACATATAAAATACATATACAAAAGCTTACACAATAATGCAAATCATCTGTCTTCCAATCCATTCACTGCTGAGATTTACACCAACCCTACAAGAGTGTATAGTCTGGTCAGTAACCTTACTTTTTACTGCTGCGATCCAGGAGTAAAGCAAGGTCTCCTTCCTGCATCCTGCCTATGATTGGACAATACAGGAGCAGCAGCCATACCCCTCTGCTCACATTCCTTCTCCGCACATTTGCATTTAGCACATATGATTGGCTCCTAGTGCTGTCCCTACCAGCCTTAGTGCTGCTGTACAGGTGATTACAGCAGACTGATACCAAGTCAAATGAAGGTACTTACAGTACCTGCATTTAATAAACATTTATGGGATAACAAAAAATAACTGCAACTCCAACCACATCATGCACTATGAGAAGTTGTGAGTATAGTTATAGTAAGTAAGAGTAGTTACAAAAAAATGTCTTAGAAAATACCTGCATAAGTTCCCAACATAAAACAGGTTACTGTGGTGTTAATATTCATGAAGTTGTTTGAAACTGACCAAAATTATTGAAACAAACAGCTAAACTAATACTGCCAGAAATAAAGCAATTCACCGAGCTGGTGTGGAACATTCAGCTTTTAGTAAATCAACCATACCGAGCTCGTAAAAATGGTGTATCACAATATTCATGCACTACTGGTTACATTTTATTTTCCATAAACATTTTACTAATGGTTGTATTTTTCTATATGGATACAAAATGAACAAAGGTATTATTTTCTATGTGGATATTTGCACAGCTGCTTCTCTAGCTTGGCAATGCTTGATTTATGTAACCAAACCTTATGTAATAGCTTGCTTCCACAATTACAAGTTTTTGGAGGAGCTCCTCCAAGAAATACTAGTATTGCCTGGTGGCACATGCACAGCCCAGATGCTTAATGCACTGAACAACCATACATATGCTGGCAGGGTAATGCCTTAAAAAAAACAGCAATATTGTTCAAACTGACTAACATGTGCAGTTTAGTACAAGGAGCTTTAAATCTTCATCTTTACCACTAGACAGTAGTATATGCTGCACAGACAGGGGATAACATACCATCTGAGCAGCCTGTACTACTTCTCAGGGCCCCAAAGTGATAAGGGGGCCAAATGGAAAAGTGCAGGTAGACTACCAGTAATAAAGGTTTGGGGGGGGGGGGGCTAGTTTGAAGACCTTTGTAATGGAATTAGCCTCCAGTAAAATCATTTATTTTTCAGGGTTGAACAAAGGTATTTTTTTTCCTATAATACAATACTTTGAATATTTTGGAAAACACATAACTGACACAAACAGGTTACCTGGTGAGGAAATTTGCAAAGGCAAACCGGGCAAATATAATAAGGTTTCTAAGTGAGCTCTGGGTAGAGATGAAGGAATCCTACACATAAGTTGTTACTTCCCAATTTTTTGGGAAGGGGAACTAGAAAGTCAAGCTCTAGCACTGTATGGATAACCTCATACATTGCTCTCATGGCTTAGCATTTGTGGTTCAATTTGTAGTTTGGGCACGTCATGGCACGTCACGTCACGGCACAAAAATTTTCAGTTCAATACATTTATCACTAGCTAAGATATGAATCCCATTTTGAGTGCACCAAATGCCTTTGTTATTCTAAATATTGCATTGTAAATGTAATAGTGACAGCATAACTGCACTGTGCACAATCTGTGCAGAGAGCAGAGCTGTGGGAGGGACCAAGCAGGTCCTCCCACTACAGGTTGCATACAGAAAACTTAAGGAGGGGAGTGTGTACAAGACCAAACCAATAAAGAGAGGGCAGCAGTGAACAGTCATGCCCATAGCCTATAGTGTTATGCCGCGTACACACGACCAGATTTCCAGTCGGAAAAAGTCTGATGTGAGCTTTTGAACGGAAATTCCGACCATGTGTATGCTCCATCTGACTTTTTCTGTCCGCCAGCAAAAGTTTGAGAGCAGGTTCTCTATTTTTCCGACGGAAAAAATTCCTTTTGGAAAATCCGTTTGTCTGTATGCAATTCCGACCGGATAAAAACCATGCATGCTCGTAAACAATTTGACGCATGCTCGGAAGCATTGAACTTCTTTTTCTCACCTCGTCGTAGTGTTGTACGTCACCGTTTTCTTAACGCTCAAATGTTCAGAGAACTTTTGCGTAACCGTGTGTATGCAGGACAAGCTTGAGCAGAATTCCGTCGGAAAAACCATCCAAGGTTTTTCCGACAGGAAAACCGATCGTGTGTACACGGCATTAGACTGTTTTTTCTATTGGTTGAATGCTCTTTAATTCTTCTGTTTGAATATTCTTAATGCTATTTTTCTCTTAGGATCAAATGTTAGGGAATATTGCTTTCACCCTGCAAAAGGCAACAAGTAGAAACTGACATTATACACATATTACAGGTATTATTCATGACATATGCATGAATGCTGAGACATTCATACAGCAGATTTTTTTTTTTTATAAATAGACCCCCAAGATTTAAATGAGAATATACACTCACTGGACACTTTATTAGGTACACCTTGGTAGTATTGGGTTGGACCCCCTTTTGCATTCAAAACTGCCTCATAGCGGAGTTCCAGTCTTTTTTGTGTTTATTAAAAGTCAGCAGCTACAAAATCTGTAGCTGCTAACGTTTAATAAACACATACTCACCTACCCCACAATCCAGCGATGTGGCCGCCTGAACCCACGATTCTCTCCCTCTCCTCTACCCGGCATCAGCATTACTGTGGGCACCTGTCTGTGACAGCTTGCAGCTTCACAGCTGGGTGCGTACTGCATGAGCCGCGCTGCACCTCCTTAATAGTCGGGCAATCTTCTGGGACCAGTCACAGGTCCCAGAAGATTGCAGGGTGAGAGGGGGAGAGGAGAACTTCCGGTCGGGTCGCCTAGGTGGTCTGACCGAAAGTGGGAGTGGGTACCTGTCAAAACTAGGTACCTGCCCCCCCCCCCCAAAAAAAATGACATGCCAAATATGGCATGGGATGGGTGGAGGAATGTTTAAACCAAAACTTCCCATTTTGGGTGGAGCTCCACTTTAATTATTTGTGGCATAGATTCAACAAGGTGTTCATTCCTCAGAGATTTTGGTCCATATTAACATGATAGCATCACGCAGTTGCTGCAGATTTGTCGGCTGCAATCCATGATGCGCATCTTCCATTACATCCCAAAGGTGCTCTATTGGATTGAGATCTGGTGACTGTGGAGGCCATTGGAGTACAGTGAACTCATTGTCATGTTCAAGAAACCAGTTTGAGAGGATTTGAGCTTTGTGACATGGTGCATTATCCTGCTGGAAGTAGCCATCAGAAGATAGCCATGGACATGGTCAGCAACAATACTCAGGTAGGCATCGTTTAAAAACGATGCTCTCTTGGTACTATGGGGCCCAAAGTGTGCCAAGAAAATATCCCCCACACCTTTATACTACCACCACCAGCCTGAACCGTTAATCCTGACCGTACTATCTGAATTTTGCAGCTGAAATTCAGACTCATCAGGCCAGGCAGCGTTTTTCCAATCTTCTATTTTCCAATTTTGGTGAGCCTGTGCGAATTGTAACCTCCGTTTCCTATTCCTAGCTCAGAGGAGTGGCAACTGGTGTGGTCTTCTGCTGCTGTAGCCCATTTGCTTCAAGGTTCGATGTGTTGTGCATTCAGAGATATTATTTTGTATACCATGGTTGTAATGAGTGGTTATTTGAGTTACTTTTGTCTTTCTATCATATCAAACTAGTCCGCCCATTCTCTTCTGACCTCTGACATCTGACATTTTCATCCACCCAACTGCTGCTTGTTGGATATTTTCTCGTTTTCACATCTCTGTAAACCCTAGAGATGGTTGTGCGTGAAAATCCCAGTAGATCAGCAGTTTTTGAAATACTCATACCAGCCTGTCTATCACCAACAACCATGTCACATTCAAAGTCACTTAAATCCCCAATTCTTCCACCATTCTGATGCTTGGTTTGAACTTCAGAAAATATTCTTCAACACGTCTAGATGCCTAAATGCATGCCATGGGATTAGCTGATTTGCAATTTGTGCTACCAAGCAATTGAACAGGTGTACCTAATAAAGTGGCCGATGAGTGCACATGGCTCTTGTATTTAAACAATATAAAGTTATCATGGAATTTAACTGTCTATACTCAAATATAAACATATAATTATAATAATATTCTTCCTGGAAGGGCTAAATGAAGAGTAACTATACATTACTCTACTAAAATACTTACCTTTCCCTGAGAAAATGCTGCTCAGGGTTCCCTTCAGTGTTAGCCACATATGTGTAGGCATAGGCACTTGGTCATGTTGATAATGGGAAGAATCAAAGACAAAACTTTAATCTTGCCTTTCAACAGAGGTAACATGGCTAGGAATATAGGCCTTCAGTAGACCAAAAATAAAGGGACGCTGGAGCAGTAGTTTTACTTTAAAAATGTTCCAACTCTTCTATTACTTTTACCTATCCCAGAAACACAGTTAACATAACTTTAATTGACATTGGGGTTTAAAACTATTTTAATTAGGAATGAAACATATTGTTTACAATGGAACATATCCTTTATATAATTTAGAAACTGTTTTCAATTTTCTTGGTCTGAATTTTGGACGTCTTCATGATGGGCTAAAAAAGAATGGCCTTGCCACAAAATGTTTTACTGGTTAAAAGGTCTTTATGATGAACAAATGAAATGTTAATGCTAATAATACTTGCAGCATTTTCAAATGAATGAATTCAATTTTATTTACGTTTAAACCATAATATTTATTCCTCCCTCTATTGGACAACTGTAAACTGTAGATAAAGTATTAGGTAAAATTTATTTCTGCAATTTCCCTAAGTTACTATTTTTTATTATTCCTTGTGTTTTTTCAGCTGTAAATTAGCACACAGTCTGCATATTTAATGTGTTTATATTTTTGCCTCATATTAAATATATTAAATCTGTTTTAAGTTTTTTTTAGTCTGCACTGAAAAAAGAAAGAACTGTAAAGAGCACGTTGACATAGAAAGTATAGGAAAAATTGGTGTGCAAATGCATGTCAATAGAGGTTAAAGTAGAACTTTGGCCAGGCTATGCCCATTCAAATATTTACACATATTTAACGCAAATTACACTTTTAGTTTAAATCAGCTAAATATATTCCAAGTGCATTCTTTTTTTATATATATCAGTATTTATATAGCATCATAGTTACATAGTTACATAGTTACTCAGGTTGAAAAAAGACACAAGTCCAGCCAGTTCAACCATAAAAAAAAAAAAAAATATATATATATATATATATATATATATATCGTACAATCCCATATACCCAATTCTATACCCACAGTTGATCCAGAGGAAGGCAAAAAACCCCAGCAGAGCATGATCCAATTTGCTACAGCAGGGGAAAAAATTCCTTCCTGATCCCCCGAGAGGCAATCGGATATTCCCCGGATCAACTTTACCTATAAATGTCAGTACCCAGTTATATTATGTACATTTAACCACTTAAGCCCCGGACCATTTTGTAGCTAAAGGACGAGAGGTATTTTCAGAATTTTGCACTGCGCTGCTTTAACTGTAAATTGTGCGGACATGCAATGTTGTACCCAAACGAAATTTGTGCCCTTTTCTTCCCACAAATAGAGCTTTCTTTTAATGGTATTTGATTGCCTCTGCGATTTTTATTTTTTGCGATATAAACGGAAAAAGACTGAAAATTTTGAAAAAAAATGATATTTTCTACTTTTTGTTATAAGAAAAATCGCATAAACTCAATTTTAGTCATACATTTAGGCCAAAATGTATTCAGCCACATGTTTTTAGTAAAAAAAATGTCAATAAGCGTATATTTATTGGTTTGCGCAAAAGTTATAGCGTTTACAAACTAGGGTACATTTTCTGAAATTTACACAGCTTTAAATTTATGACTGCCTATCTCATTTCTTGAGGTGCTAAAATGGCAGGGCAGTACAAAACCCCCCCAAATGACCCCATTTTGGAAAGTAGACACCCCAAGGAAATTGCTGAGAGGCATGTTGAGCCCATTGAATATTTTTTTTTGTCTTAAATGATTGAATAATGACAAAAAAAATAAAAATTACAAAAAGTTGTCACTAAATGATATATTGCTCACACATGCCATGGTTATATGTGGAATTGCACCCCAAAATACATTTTGCTGCTTCTCCTGAGTACGGGGATACCACATGTGTGGGACTTTTTGGGAGCCTAGCCGCGTACGGGCCCCCGGAAACCAAGCACCGCCTTCAGGATTTCTAAGGGCGCAAATTTTTGATTTCACTCCTCACTACCTATCACCGTTTCGAAGGCCATAAAATGCCAACATGGCACAAAACCCCCCCAAATTACCCCATTTTAGAAAGTAGACACCCCACGGAAATTGCTGAGAGGCCTGTTGAGCCCATTAAATATTTTTTTTTTTGTCGCAAGTGATTGAATAATGACAAAAAAAATAAAAAATTACAAAAAGTTGTCACTAAATGATATATTGCTCACACTTGCCATGGTTATATGTGGAATTACACCCCAAAATACATTTTGCTGCTTCTCCTGAGTACGGGGATACCACATGTGTGGGACTTTTTAGGAGCCTAGCCGCGTACGGGACCCCGAAAACCAAGCACCGCCTTCGGGATTTCTAGGCACAAATTTTTGATTTCACTCCTCACTACCTATCATAGTTTCAAAGGCCATAAAATGCAAAAATAGCATAAAACCCCCCCAAATGACCCCATTTTGGAAAGTAGACACCCCAAGCTATTTGCTGAGAGGCATGGTTAGTATTTTACAGCTCTCATTTGTTTTTGAAAATGAAGAAAGAAAATATATATATATTTTTTTTCTTTTCAATTTTCAAAACTTTGTGACAAAAAGCGAGATCTGCAAAATACTCACAATATCTCTCAGCAAATAGCTTGGGGTGTCTACTTTCCAAAATGGGGTCATTTGGGGGGGTTTGTGCCATCTGGGCATTCCATGGCCTCCGAAACTGTGATAGGCAGTGAGAAGTGAAATCAAAAATTTACACCCTTAGAAAGCCTGAAGGCGGTGCTTGGATTTTGGGGTCCCGTACGTGGCTAGGCTCCCAAAATGTCTAACACATGTGGTATCCCCGTACTCAGGAAAAGCAACAGAATTTATTTTGGGGTGTAATTCCACATATGCCCATGGCATGTTTGAGCAATATATCATTTAGTGACAACTTTGTGCAAAAAAAAAAAAAATTGTCTTTTTTCCGCAACTTGTGTCAACATATAAAATATTCCATGGACTCGACATGCCTCTCAGTATATAGCTTGGGGTGTCTACTTTCCAAAATGGGGTCATTTGGGGGGGTTTTGAACTGTTCTGGCATTTTATACACAACATTAGGAAGCTTACATCCACTCTTCTAACCACTTGAAGACAAAGCCCTTTTTGACACTTTTTGTTTACATGCAAGAAAATTATGTTGAACCCCCAAACATTATATATATTTTTAAAGCAAAGGCCCTACAGATTAAAATGGTGGGTGTTTCATTTTTTTTTCTACACAGTATTTGCACAGCGATTTTTCAAACGCATTTTTTGGGGAAAAAATACACTTTTTTTCATTTTAATGCACTAAAACACACTATATTGCCCAAATGTTTGATGAAATAAAAAAGATGATCTTAGGCCGAGTACATAGATACCAAACACGACATGCTTTAAAATTTCGCACAAACGCGCATTGGCGACAAACTACATACATTTTTAAAAGCCTTTAAAAGCCTTTACAGGTTACCCCGTTAGATTTACAGAGGAGGTCTACTGCTAAAATTACTGCCCTCGATCTGACCTTCGCGGTGATACCTCACATGCATGGTGCAATTGCTGTTTACATATGACGCCAGACCGACGCTTGCGTTCGCCATTGGGCAAGAGCAGGGCAGGACAGGGGTGCTTTTTTTTATTTTATTTTTTTTATTATTAATTTTGCTTTTTTATTTTATTTTTAAATTGTTCCTTCCATATATTTTTTTTTTTACTGGGGTCTTCTAGACCCTAGATCTTTCCTCTGCCCTCAAAGCATCTGACCACACCAAGATCGGTGTGATAAAATGCTTTCCCAAATTCCCAATGGCGCTTTATATATCCGGGGGGGCATTCCCTCCCACTGCTTGTAAAAGCAGTCCAGAGGCTAATTAGCCGCTAGGATTGCTTTTACATGAAAGCCGTCCACTGGCTGAAAAGAATGATACCAAGATGATACCTAAACCCGCAGGCATCATTCTGGTATAAACATTCAAAGTCCAGCAACATACCAGTACGTTGCTGGTCCTTGTTGGACATGTATTGTAATCTTTTTTTCATGCAGCCTGTTGGCTGAACGAAAAAAGAGATTGATCGGTGGGTATGCCCACCATTAGAATACCGCCATTCATCCACCCACTTCTAATGATGGGCATACATGCACCATTTATATATGCCGAAGCATTGGGGCATCCTCCCGCAAAAAAGTTATGCCACACACACATGGTCAAACTTTTCCACGGGCAAGCCTCCGTCGGAATTTCGACCGTATGTACGCGGCATTAGGAGCAAAATCGCTCCTCCGCTCCTCCGCCCCTGCTGCCCCCATGCTTCGGCATATATGCTTTTTTTTTTTTAACTGTGGTGGTGAAATCACCTCCTACAGCACTGGAGTCGCAGGGATCAGGCCTGTCTCTGCGAACACTGCAGTTATGTGTGTTGTGTTTTGTAAGTGACAGTGATCGATCGATACTGCACTTGGGTGGGCTGGGCTGGACGGAGGGGCAAAACGCAGGTGCTAGCAGGTATCTGGGCTGATCCCGCTAACACTGCGTTTTTGGGAACCCTAAACTGCTGGGGACGCTAGTATAGATCTGATCAGATCAGATATTGATCTGTTCAGATACTATACCACTAAGGGGGGTGTATGCTTCACGCGTGGGTGTTAGCGTTACTGGCATTAACCTGACGCTGCCTGGGGTGTGACGCAGACCCTCTCTGAAGCTAAAACCTAATTGATATCACCCGCCGGGCGATCAGGGGGTTAAACCTTTATTGGGTTATATACGGCGGGTGCCCTGACACTATAAAAAGCAAACTAACTAACCAGCGTCACCCGTAACACTTATATGGTGATCACTGGTGAAAGGGTTAACTAGGGGCAATCAGGGGGTTAAAACCTTTATTAGATAATATATGGGTACCTGACGCTATATAAAAACCTGCGGCGAACCTAAAAAAAATGACTGGCTACCGATCTGCATCACCGACACTAAGACAGAGATCAGAAAAACGATCGCTTAGCGACAGTGGTGATAGGTGGTGAAAGGGTTACCTGGGGGGCGATCAAGGGGGTTAAACCTTTATTAGATAATATATTGGGGTACCTGACCCTATAAAAACCTGCGGCGAACCTAAAAAAAATTACTGGCTACCGATCTGCATCACTGACACTAAGACAGCGTTTAGAAAAACTATCGCTTAGCGACAGTGGTGATAGGGGGTGAAAGGGTTACCTGGGGGGCGATCAAGGGGGTTAAACCTTTATTAGATAATATATTGGGGTACCTGACGCTATAAAAACCTGCGGCGAACCTAAAAAAAATTACTGGCTACCGATCTGCATCACCGACACGAAGACAGCGTTTAGAAAAACGATCGCTTAGCGACAGTGGTGATAGGGGGTGAAAGGGTTACCTGGGGGGCGATCAAGGGGGTTAAACCTTTATTAGATAATATATTGGGGTACCTGACGCTATAAAAACCTGCGGCGAACCTAAAAAAAATTACTGGCTACCTATCGGCATCACCGACGCTAAGGCAGCGATCAGAAAAATGATCGCTTAGCGACAGTGGTGATAGGGGGTGAAAGGGATATCTGGGGGGCAATCAGGGGTTAAACCTTTATTAGGGGGTTAGGGGGCTACACTGGACCTAAAACTGACTGTAGTGACACTTTTACAGTCACAAATGTCACTGATTGCAGTGATCAGTAAATAAATGGTCACTGCAATCAGTGACACTGTGACTGGGGGCTGGGGGGTGATCTGGGGGGTGATCTGGGGGTGTCTGGGGGTGCCTGGGGGGGCAATTTATGTCCCTATGTGTTCTGGTGTCAGTGTAGTGTTTTGTGCACTGACCTGATGTCTTCTCTTGTACGGCGCTCGGTATATGTGAGCGCCGCACCAGAGATGACATCACTTCCTCCTGCTTCCTCTGCCTGTGTGTGACAGAGGGGGCCTTTTCATTCGTCGGGAGCGATCGCGAGAGGGTGGCCGGAATCCAATGGCTGCCCCCTCATCCTGGATCGCTCCCGAACGATTAACGGCCGCTCACTGTATAGGAGGGGGGTCCGATTGGACCCCCCAACTGTACAAAGGCAATCACGTACACTCTACGTGATTGTGCCTGTCGGTGCCATTCTGCCGACGTATATATACAGTGAGCGGTCATTAAGTGGTTAAGAAAGAATCCAGGCCCTTCTTAAAGCAATCTACTGAGCTGGCCAGAACCACCTCTGCAGGGAGTCTATTCCACATTTTCACAGCTCTTACTGTGAAGAAACCTTTCCGTATTTGGAGGTGAAATCTCTTTTCCTCTAGACGCAAAGAGTGCCCCCTTGTCCTTTGTGTTGACCGTAAAGTGAATAATTCAACACCAAGTTCACTATATGGACCCCTTATATATTTGTGCATGTTGATCATATCCCCCCTTAATCTCCTCTTCTCAAGAGTGAATAAATTCAGTTCCTCTAATCTTTCCTCATAGCTGAGCTCCTCCATGCCTCTTATCAGTTTGGTTGCACTTTTCTCCACTTTCTCCAGTTCCCCAATATCCTTTTTGAGAACTGGGGCCCAAAACTGAACTGCATATTCCAGATGAGGTCTTACTAATGATTTGAACAGGGTCAAAATGATATCTCTCTCTCTGGAGACCATACCTCTCTTAATACAAGAAAGGACCTTGCTCGCTTTGGAAACCGCAGCTTGGCATTGCATGCCATTATTGAGCTTATGATCTACCAAAACCCCCAGATCCTTCTCCACTACGGATCCCCCCAGTTTTACTCCCCCTAGTATGTATGATGCATTCATATTCTTAGCCCCCAAGTGCATAACTTTACATTTATCAACATTAAACCTCATCTGCCACATAGTCGCCAAATTAGACAGAGCATTGAGGTCGACTTGTAAATTGGCGACATCCTGTAAGGACGTTATTCCACTGCATAGCTTGGTGTCATCTGCAAAGACAGAAATGTTACTTTTGATCTCAGACCCAATATAATTTATAAACATATTAAAAAGTAAGGGTCCCAGCACTGAACCTTGGGGTACACCACTGATAACCTTGGACCATTCAGAGTAAGAATCATTAACCACTACTCTCTGAATTCTGTCTTTTAGCCAGTTTTCTATCCATTTACAAACTGATATTTCCAATCCTGTAGACTTTACCTTGCACATGAGCCATGTGTGGGGAACTGTATCGAACGCTTTTGCAAAATCCAAGTATACCACGTCCACAGCCACCCCTCTGTCCAAGGTCTTACTTACCTCTTCATAAAAAGAAATCAGGTTTGTCTGACAACTTCTGTCTTTCATGAATCCATGCTGTCTGTTGCTTAAATAGTTTTTTTCCAGCAAGAACTCATCTATGTGGTCTTTTATTAATCTCTCCAGTATCTTCCCAACTATGGAAGTTAAACTAACAGGTCTATAGTTACTTGGTAAAGACTTAATTCCCTTTTTAAATATAGGCATCACATTGGCCCTGCGCCAATCCAGTGGTACTATTCCTGTCATTAATGAGTCCTTAAAAATTAAATACAATGGCTTTGAAATTACAGAGCTCAATTCTTTTAGGATCCGTGGGTTTATGCCATCTGGTCCAGGTGCTTTATCCACCTTTATTCCATCTAAATATTTCTGGACCATATCACTTTTGAGCCATTGTGGATTTGGGGCTGTGTCACTACCACCCCCATTTTGGACATGAGCTCCCCCATGCTCCTTTGTATACACAGAACTGAAGAAAGTATTTAATAAATTAGCCTTCTCTTTGTCCCCAGTCACCCACTCTAGATTATTTTGTAAAGGGCCTACATTTTCAGACTTGACCTTTTTACTATTAATATATTTGAAGAATTTTTTGGGGTTTGTCCTACTATCTTTTGCAATCTGTCGTTCATTTTGAATTTTTGCATCCTTGATTTCCTTTTTACATATCCTGTTATATTCTTTGTAACATTTAAATGACACTAGTGTTCCCTCATTTTTATATTTTTTAAAAGCTCTTTTCTAATAGTTTATAGCTTTTTTAACTTTGGCAGTGAGCCACATAGGTTTTATTTTTAGCCTTTTAAACTTATTGCCCATGGGAATATACTTTGCAGTGAGTTCACAAACAGTCTTTTTGAGGAATTCCCATTTCTGTTCTGTGCCCATTGATGCCAATATTCCCTCCCAGTCTAAGTCCTGGAGAGCAGCGCTCGTCCTTGGAAAATTTGCTCTCTTGAAATTAAGTGTTTTTATCTTTCCCGTATGTGATTTGTGCTTACAATTAACATCAAATGAAATCATGTTATGGTCACTTTTACCCAGGTGTTCCTTTATCTGAACAATAGTAATACGCTCTGCATGTTTTGAGATTACCAGGTCCAACAGAGCATCATTCCTAGTTGGGGCCTCAATAAACTGGACCATAAAATTGTCCTGCAATAGGTTTATAAATGTTTGCCCTTTAACTGTCCCAGCAGTTCCATTACTCCAGTCAATTTCTGGGTAGTTAAAATCCCCCATTATTATCACTGTCCCAGCCCTTGCAGCCCTTTCCATCTGTGCAAGGAGCTGAGTCTCCACCTCCTCATTAACATTGGGTGGTCTATAACAAACTCCAATGATTAGCTTTGAACTACGCACATCTGTATGCAGTTCCACCCATAATGCTTCAGACTCATCCCAATCTCCATCCACCAGGTCCTCTTTCACACTCGCTTTGAGATCACTTCTCACATAGAGACAGACCCCTCCACCTTTCCTTTTTCCGAAAGAGTGCATAGCCAGGAGTATTAATAGCCCAGTCATGTGAGGAATGAAGCCAAGTTTCAGCAATAACGATTACATCATAGCTCTCCTCATGCACCAGAGCTTCCAACTCACCTATTTTGCTTAGCAGACTTCTGGCATTGGTGAACAGACATTTTAATGCATTAATATATTTTAACAGGTCACATAATATCCTCTTGGGTGTTCCCAGATTGCAACTAGGACTTGCTACTATACTTACCTTGGGTTTATGTGCTTTGGTTACCCTACCACTAATGCCCCTAATACTACCCTCTAGAATATGTTCCCCGCTAACTCTCCCTATCTCTGGACTCTCCCCCCCGTTACCTAGTTTAAAAACCCCTCTAACTTTTTGGCCATCCTTATTCCCAGCTGATCTGCACCCTCCTCATTTAAGTGCAGTCCGCCCCTTCTATAGTACTGGTTGTCGACTGAGAAGTCAGCCCAGTCCTCCAGGAACCCAAACCCCTCTTTACTACACCAGCTCTTCAGCCACTTGTTCACTTGCCTAATCTCCCTCTGCCTTACTGGTGTGGCTCGATGTACCGGTAGTATTCCTGAGAATACTACCTTGGAGGTCCTTTTCCTCAATTTAGCTCCCAAGTCCCTAAAATCGTTCTTTAGGACACTCCATCTGCCTCTGACTTTGTCATTGGTGCCAAAGTGCACCATGACAGCTGGGTCTTCCCCAGCCCCTCCCAGTAATCTGTCCACCAGATCCGTGATGTGCCGAACCCGAGCGCCCGGTAGACAACATACAGTTCGGCGCTTCAGGTCTTTGTTACAGATTGCCCTCTCTGTCCTAAGAATTGAGTCCCCTACCACCAGAATCTGTCTTTCCTTTCCTTTCGCTTCCCCCCCACTCTCACTGGAGGAGTTCTTCCCCCGGCAGCTAGGAGAGTCCCTCAGCTCCAGCAGTGCTGGTCCCTGACTGGTTTCACCAATGTCACTCAATGGAGCATACTTATTGGGATGCTCCAGCCCTGGATCGGCCTCCCTGGCTCTTTGCCCTCTACCCTTCCAGACTGTCACCCATCTACTATTTTCTAGTGCCTGCACCTCTTTGTCTCCACCCACATCTGTGCTGGCCCCTGCCATCACCTGCTGGGTACGTATCCAGCTCTCCTTTAGTGTGGAGGGTCTTCCCAGTGCTGACAGTTGCTTCCCTAGATTCAGAACCTGGGCTTCCAGGGAAACAATGTGCTTACATTTTGCACAGCAGTAATCGCCCTCGATCAGATGATCAAGGAACGCATACATGCTGCAAGATGTACACCGAGTCGCCTCGCCACACCAGCCGGGCATCGTACCTATTAATTTAATAAGGATTCGAGATTATACCCTGTCCAAATTACCTAACACTAGCTTCCTGACCCAACTATTCAACAAGACAATACACAGGTACTCAACAAGACAATACACAGGTAATCAACAAGACAATACACAGGTACCACGCAGACCTGCGTGCACTCACAGACCAACGGACCCGCGTGCACTCGCAGACCAGCGTGCACTCGCAGACCAACAGACCCGCGTGCACTCGCAGACCAGTGTGCACTCGCAGTCCAACGGCCCTGCGTACACTCGCAGACCAGCGTGCACCTACAATACACAAGTACTAACGATCCACACACACTACTCAGACAACACCCAGGTACTCACACTACACATCTACTATGACCCCTGTTTTAACCTCCTGTTTTAAACACTTGATTTTAACTCACCACTTAGTCTAGTTCCACTTGGAGAGAGTTCCAGCAAACTCAAAATGAGCAGGCTCTAAATTAGCTCTACAGAAATGTATATAGGCCTCAAGCACCTGTGACCAATTAACCACTCCCCTTAATTAGTAGGCTGAAGGAAAAAAAGAGAAAAAAAAGGCTGTTTAAAATGTGCCAGAAAAAGGTGTTAAAAAGCTGCAAGGAAAAAGAGCCAAAAATAAAAACAAATGCAACCCAGCAGTCAAAAGCAGAAACTTCTTCTGTCTCCACGCAAGGTCTGCATAAGCACCTTACAAAAGAAGGAAATTGGTACAGTTACAATACAGTTCAATATTAAAGGGTTATGAGGGCCCTGCTCATGAGAGCTTACAATCTAAAAATGATAAAAGGTAATAACTGTGATGAGTTTTTAAGGACCTTTTAAAGACAGACAGAGATGAAGATAGCTGGACAGATTGAGGTAGGGAGTTTAAGAGTCTGGGAGAGCCTCTGGAGAAGCCCTGCAGGTGAAAAGGGCGCTAGAGAGCAGGAGGTATTTGAAGAAGTAGAGTGGAAGGTTTGGATAATCTATTGGGATAAGGTTGGTTATGTAGCTTAGGGCAGAGTTGTGGATTGCTTTGTTTATTGACATTAGTATTTTATATTTTATAAGCTGGGCCAACAAAAGCCAATGAAAGTTTGGACAGAAAGGTGTGGTGGCCACTGACTGGCTGGTAAGGTTGATGAATCTAGCAGCAGCATTCATATTAGACAGAAGGAGGGATATCTTGTGCAAAAGTAGGCCAATGAGAAGAGAGTTGCAAAAGCCAAAGGCAAGAGATACCAAAAGAGCGAATTAAAAGCTTTGTGGTGTGGTTTGTCAACAAAGGGCACATTTTGCAAATAATATGGAGGGTAAGGTGACATAAGTTACAATTAAAGAATAGTGCAGCGCTCTAACAAATAGTGTATATCAAGTAATATACAACTCCTGTGTGTATGCTTGTTTGCAAAAAAATTCTATCCTCAAAAAATATGGTTAAAGATCATAAAAAATATAACATTCAATAGCATAAATCAATATCAAAAAGCAATACGCAATTAAACTGTGCTTGAATATACAGATGACGCATCAACAACCCATGGGAGGAAATGTATTCTTATAATTAATGTCAAAAAGACATTATAAGAAAAAAATAAAGTCCCCAAAAAACCTAAAAAGACAGAAAAAAATACCAAAGTCCATGTGTAAAGATGGAAAGAATCCAGCAGAGGAATGTATCTTCTGACAATCACACCATGCTGTAGACCCAGATTCAAATCCACCCATTGAAGAAAGTGAGAAAAATCAGCTGCTTACCAGATGATTATGACCATAACTGAAATGGCCAAACAGCGCTTGTAGGGTTAATGAGGCCACCCCTCAGCCACTAGATCACCAACGGTCAAACAGCGCTTGTAGGGTTAATGAGGTCACCCCTCATCGACATGCATTCTCTATAACATTTAGAGAGAAAGGAAAGCAGCCCATCTATAGGGTGAAACCATATTTAAAAAAATATATATTTTAAAATGTAAAGTAAGACACTTACAAAACACAAGAGCCAAAAGGCTTCACAGCCTATGGGCTGCCTCGGAGTCGTCCAATCGTACACCGGTGTGTGATGACATCACTCCCGTAAGCCCCACCCGACATGTTCCATCATAGGTAATGTCGTCAGGGTGACATAAGTTGACAAGACCTGAGAACAGAGACTTGGTGGGCCCCTAAAGAAAGAGGAAGAAGAGAGGAGGGAATAAAGTTGTAAGTTACAAGGTGCGCTGAGATAGGTTAGAGGATAGCCAGGAGAGAGCAGAGTCTTGGAGGACAAGGGAGTGGGCTTTTTGAGGAGGAGTGGGTGTTCAACTGTAACAAAGGCAGCAGATAAGGTTAAGAGTATGAATACAGGGAGATGGCCATTGGTTTTAGCAGCTAGTAAATCATGTTGGAGTGTTGAATGTGGAAGCCAGACTGTAAGGAAACAAAAAGTTTGCTATTAGTAAGGTAGCAGTTTAGACGGTTGTGCACAAGGTGTTCAACAAGCTAGGAGATAAATGGAAATAGGGATATGGGTTTTTAAGTTGTTCAAACTTGTAGGGTCCAGTGAGGATATTTTAACTACTGGGGTGACTAGTGCATGTTTTATTAGGTGGAAAATATGCCAGTAGAGAGGGAAAGACTGAAGATTTGTGTTAAATAGCATAGAATAGAGCAAGAGTGTGATCTTAATTATTATATAGGAAGGGACTGGGGGCAGGTGGTTGATGAGGTGGGCCTCAGAAAAAGTTTAGAGTATTGAATGTGGTGGTGGACAAGGCATGTTAGGCGGGGGAGATATTTGGGCAGTGGATATCTCATCGCAATTTAAGACTGAACGGTGTGTTTACCTTTCAAAACATATACCTGCTAGAGATGTACAGAACTATTCGCCGGCGAACAGTTCCCGGCGAACATAGCTTGTTCGCGTTCGCCGCGGCCGGCGAACATATGCAATGTTCGGTCCGCCCCCTATTCATTATCATTGAGCAAACTTTGACCCTGTACCTCACAGTCAGCAGACACATTCCAGTCAATCAGCAGCATACCCTCCCTCCCAGACCCTCCCACCTCCTGGACAGCATCCATTTTAGATTCATTCTCAAGCTGCAGTCTTAGCGAGAGGAGGGACAGTTTAGCTGCTGCTTATTTTATAGGGAAAGCTAGGCTAGGCCAGTGTATTCAGTGTTCACTCCACTCCTGAAAGACTCATCTGATCTCTGCTGTAAGCACAGCGTCCTGACAGCACCCCAAAAGCCCTTTTTAGGGCTGGTAAAACACCAGTCTGCTTTTTTTTTTTTCCTGGACAGCATCTATTTTAGATTCAGTCTGTACTTAAGCTGCAGTGTTAGCCAGAGGAGGGACAGTTTAGCTGCTGCTGATTTTATAGGGAAAGCTATAGGCAAGTGTATTCAGTGTTCACTCCACTCCTGAAAGACTCATCTGATCTCTGCTGTAAGCACAGCGTCCTGACAGCACCCCAAAAAGCCCTTTTTAGGGCTGGTAAAACACCAGTCTGCTTTTTTTTTTTTCTGGACAGCATCTATTTTAGATTCAGTCTGAACTTAAGCTGCAGTGTTAGCCAGAGGAGGGACAGTTTAGCTGCTGCTGATTTTATAGGGAAAGCTATAGGCAAGTGTATTCAGTGTTCACTCCACTCCTGAAAGACTCATCTGATCTCTGCTGTAAGCACAGCGTCCTGACAGCACCCCAAAAAGCCCTTTTTAGGGCTGGTAAAACACCAGTCTGCTTTTTTTTTTTTTCCTGGACAGCATCTATTTTAGATTCAGTCTGTACTTAAGCTGCAGTGTTAGCCAGAGGAGGGACAGTTTAGCTGCTGCTGATTTTATAGGGAAAGCTATAGGCAAGTGTATTCAGTGTTCACTCCACTCCTGAAAGACTCATCTGATCTCTGCTGTAAGCACAGCGTCCTGACAGCACCCCAAAAAGCCCTTTTTAGGGCTGGTAAAACACCAGTCTGCTTTTTTGTTTTTTCCTGGACAGCATCTATTTTAGATTCAGTCTGAACTTAAGCTGCAGTGTTAGCCAGAGGAGGGACAGTTTAGCTGCTGCTGATTTTATAGGGAAAGCTATAGGCAAGTGTATTCAGTGCTCACTCCACTCCTGAAAGACTCATCTGATCTCTGCTGTAAGCACAGCGTCCTGACAGCACCCCAAAAAGCCCTTTTTAGGGCTGGTAAAACACCAGTCTGCTTTTTTTTTTTCCTGGACAGCATCTATTTTAGATTCAGTCTGTACTTAAGCTGCAGTGTTAGCCAGAGGAGGGACAGTTTAGCTGCTGCTGATTTTATAGGGAAAGCTATAGGCAAGTGTATTCAGTGTTCACTCCACTCCTGAAAGACTCATCTGATCTCTGCTGTAAGCACAGCGTCCTGATAGCACCCCAAAAAGCCCTTTTTAGGGCTGGTAAAACACCAGTCTGCTTTTTTTTTTTTTCCTGGACAGCATCTATTTTAGATTCAGTCTGAACTTAAGCTGCAGTGTTAGCCAGAGGAGGGACAGTTTAGCTGCTGCTGATTTTATAGGGAAAGCTAGGCTAGGCCAGTGTATTCAGTGTTCACTCCACTCCTGAAAGACTCATCTGATCTCTGCTGTAAGCACAGCTTCCTGACAGCACCCCAAAAAGCCCTTTTTAGGGCTGGTAAAACACCAGTCTGCTTTTTTGTTTTTTCCTGGACAGCATCTATTTTAGATTCAGTCTGTACTTAAGCTGCAGTGTTAGCCAGAGGAGGGACAGTTTAGCTGCTGCTGATTTTATAGGGAAAGCTATAGGCAAGTGTATTCAGTGTTCACTCCACTCCTGAAAGACTCATCTGATCTCTGCTGTAAGCACAGCGTCCTGACAGCACCCCAAAAAGCCCTTTTTAGGGCTGGTAAAACACCAGTCTGCTTTTTTGTTTTTTCCTGGACAGCATCTATTTTAGATTCAGTCTGTACTTAAGCTGCAGTGTTAGCCAGAGGAGGGACAGTTTAGCTGCTGCTGATTTTATAGGGAAAGCTATAGGCAAGTGTATTCAGTGTTCACTCCACTCCTGAAAGACTCATCTGATCTCTGCTGTAAGCACAGCGTCCTGACAGCACCCCAAAAAGCCCTTTTTAGGGCTGGTAAAACACCAGTCTGCTTTTTTTTTTTTCTGGACAGCATCTATTTTAGATTCAGTCTGAACTTAAGCTGCAGTGTTAGCCAGAGGAGGGACAGTTTAGCTGCTGCTGATTTTATAGGGAAAGCTATAGGCAAGTGTATTCAGTGTTCACTCCACTCCTGAAAGACTCATCTGATCTCTGCTGTAAGCACAGCGTCCTGACAGCACCCCAAAAAGCCCTTTTTAGGGCTGGTAAAACACCAGTCTGCTTTTTTTTTTTTTCCTGGACAGCATCTATTTTAGATTCAGTCTGTACTTAAGCTGCAGTGTTAGCCAGAGGAGGGACAGTTTAGCTGCTGCTGATTTTATAGGGAAAGCTATAGGCAAGTGTATTCAGTGTTCACTCCACTCCTGAAAGACTCATCTGATCTCTGCTGTAAGCACAGCGTCCTGACAGCACCCCAAAAAGCCCTTTTTAGGGCTGGTAAAACACCAGTCTGCTTTTTTGTTTTTTCCTGGACAGCATCTATTTTAGATTCAGTCTGAACTTAAGCTGCAGTGTTAGCCAGAGGAGGGACAGTTTAGCTGCTGCTGATTTTATAGGGAAAGCTATAGGCAAGTGTATTCAGTGCTCACTCCACTCCTGAAAGACTCATCTGATCTCTGCTGTAAGCACAGCGTCCTGACAGCACCCCAAAAAGCCCTTTTTAGGGCTGGTAAAACACCAGTCTGCTTTTTTTTTTTCCTGGACAGCATCTATTTTAGATTCAGTCTGTACTTAAGCTGCAGTGTTAGCCAGAGGAGGGACAGTTTAGCTGCTGCTGATTTTATAGGGAAAGCTATAGGCAAGTGTATTCAGTGTTCACTCCACTCCTGAAAGACTCATCTGATCTCTGCTGTAAGCACAGCGTCCTGATAGCACCCCAAAAAGCCCTTTTTAGGGCTGGTAAAACACCAGTCTGCTTTTTTTTTTTTTCCTGGACAGCATCTATTTTAGATTCAGTCTGAACTTAAGCTGCAGTGTTAGCCAGAGGAGGGACAGTTTAGCTGCTGCTGATTTTATAGGGAAAGCTAGGCTAGGCCAGTGTATTCAGTGTTCACTCCACTCCTGAAAGACTCATCTGATCTCTGCTGTAAGCACAGCTTCCTGACAGCACCCCAAAAAGCCCTTTTTAGGGCTGGTAAAACACCAGTCTGCTTTTTTGTTTTTTCCTGGACAGCATCTATTTTAGATTCAGTCTGTACTTAAGCTGCAGTGTTAGCCAGAGGAGGGACAGTTTAGCTGCTGCTGATTTTATAGGGAAAGCTATAGGCAAGTGTATTCAGTGTTCACTCCACTCCTGAAAGACTCATCTGATCTCTGCTGTAAGCACAGCGTCCTGACAGCACCCCAAAAAGCCCTTTTTAGGGCTGGTAAAACACCAGTCTGCTTTTTTGTTTTTTCCTGGACAGCATCTATTTTAGATTCAGTCTGTACTTAAGCTGCAGTGTTAGCCAGAGGAGGGACAGTTTAGCTGCTGCTGATTTTATAGGGAAAGCTAGGCTAGGCCAGTGTATTCAGTGTTCACTCCACTCCTGAAAGACTCATCTGATCTCTGCTGTAAGCACAGCGTCCTGACAGCACCCCAAAAAGCCCTTTTTAGGGCTGGTAAAACACCAGTCTGCTTTTTTGTTTTTTCCTGGACAGCATCTATTTTAGATTCAGTCTGTACTTAAGCTGCAGTGTTAGCCAGAGGAGGGACAGTTTAGCTGCTGCTGATTTTATAGGGAAAGCTATAGGCAAGTGTATTCAGTGTTCACTCCACTCCTGAAAGACTCATCTGATCTCTGCTGTAAGCACAGCGTCCTGACAGCACCCCAAAAAGCCCTTTTTAGGGCTGGTAAAACACCAGTCTGCTTTTTTGTTTTTTCCTGGACAGCATCTATTTTAGATTCAGTCTGTACTTAAGCTGCAGTGTTAGCCAGAGGAGGGACAGTTTAGCTGCTGCTGATTTTATAGGGAAAGCTATAGGCAAGTGTATTCAGTGCTCACTCCACTCCTGAAAGACTCATCTGATCTCTGCTGTAAGCACAGCGTCCTGACAGCACCCCAAAAAGCCCTTTTTAGGGCTGGTAAAACACCAGTCTGCTTTTTTGTTTTTTCCTGGACAGCATCTATTTTAGATTCAGTCTGAACTTAAGCTGCAGTGTTAGCCAGAGGAGGGACAGTTTAGCTGCTGCTGATTTTATAGGGAAAGCTAGGCTAGGCCAGTGTATTCAGTGTTCACTCCACTCCTGAAAGACTCATCTGATCTCTGCTGTAAGCACAGCGTCCTGACAGCACCCCAAAAAGCCCTTTTTAGGGCTGGTAAAACACCAGTCTGCTTTTTTGTTTTTTCCTGGGCAGCATCTATTTTAGATTCAGTCTGAACTTAAGCTACAGTGTTAGCCAGAGGAGGGACAGTTTAGCTGCTGCTGATTTTATAGGGAAAGCTATAGGCAAGTGTATTCAGTGTTCACTCCACTCCTGAAAGACTCATCTGATCTCTGCTGTAAGCACAGCGTCCTGACAGCACCCCAAAAAGCCCTTTTTAGGGCTGGTAAAACACCAGTCTGCTTTTTTGTTTTTTCCTGGGCAGCATCTATTTTAGATTCAGTCTGAACTTAAGCTGCAGTGTTAGCCAGAGGAGGGACAGTTTAGCTGCTGCTGATTTTATAGGGAAAGCTAGGCTAGGCCAGTGTATTCAGTGTTCACTCCACTCCTGAAAGACTCATCTGATCTCTGCTGTAAGCACAGCGTCCTGACAGCACCCCAAAAAGCCCTTTTTAGGGCTGGTAAAACACCAGTCTGCTTGTTTTTTTTTATGGACAGCATCTATTTTAGATTCAGTCTGAACTTAAGCTGCAGTGTTAGCCAGAGGAGGGACAGTTTAGCTGCTGCTGATTTTATAGGGAAAGCTAGGCTAGGCCAGTGTATTCAGTGTTCACTCCACTCCTGAAAGACTCATCTGATCTCTGCTGTAAGCACAGCTTCCTGACAGCACCCCAAAAAGCCCTTTTTAGGGCTGGTAAAACACCAGTCTGCTTTTTTTTTTTCCTGGACAGCATCTATTTTAGATTCAGTCTGAACTTAAGCTGCAGTGTTAGCCAGAGGAGGGACAGTTTAGCTGCTGCTGATTTTATAGGGAAAGCTAGGCTAGGCCAGTGTATTCAGTGTTCACTCCACTCCTGAAAGACTCATCTGATCTCTGCTGTAAGCACAGCTTCCTGACAGCACCCCAAAAAGCCCTTTTTAGGGCTGGTAAAACACCAGTCTGCTTTTTTGTTTTTTCCTGGACAGCATCTATTTTAGATTCAGTCTGTACTTAAGCTGCAGTGTTAGCCAGAGGAGGGACAGTTTAGCTGCTGCTGATTTTATAGGGAAAGCTATAGGCAAGTGTATTCAGTGTTCACTCCACTCCTGAAAGACTCATCTGATCTCTGCTGTAAGCACAGCGTCCTGACAGCACCCCAAAAAGCCCTTTTTAGGGCTGGTAAAACACCAGTCTGCTTTTTTGTTTTTTCCTGGACAGCATCTATTTTAGATTCAGTCTGTACTTAAGCTGCAGTGTTAGCCAGAGGAGGGACAGTTTAGCTGCTGCTGATTTTATAGGGAAAGCTAGGCTAGGCCAGTGTATTCAGTGTTCACTCCACTCCTGAAAGACTCATCTGATCTCTGCTGTAAGCACAGCGTCCTGACAGCACCCCAAAAAGCCCTTTTTAGGGCTGGTAAAACACCAGTCTGCTTTTTTGTTTTTTCCTGGACAGCATCTATTTTAGATTCAGTCTGTACTTAAGCTGCAGTGTTAGCCAGAGGAGGGACAGTTTAGCTGCTGCTGATTTTATAGGGAAAGCTATAGGCAAGTGTATTCAGTGTTCACTCCACTCCTGAAAGACTCATCTGATCTCTGCTGTAAGCACAGCGTCCTGACAGCACCCCAAAAAGCCCTTTTTAGGGCTGGTAAAACACCAGTCTGCTTTTTTGTTTTTTCCTGGACAGCATCTATTTTAGATTCAGTCTGTACTTAAGCTGCAGTGTTAGCCAGAGGAGGGACAGTTTAGCTGCTGCTGATTTTATAGGGAAAGCTATAGGCAAGTGTATTCAGTGCTCACTCCACTCCTGAAAGACTCATCTGATCTCTGCTGTAAGCACAGCGTCCTGACAGCACCCCAAAAAGCCCTTTTTAGGGCTGGTAAAACACCAGTCTGCTTTTTTGTTTTTTCCTGGACAGCATCTATTTTAGATTCAGTCTGAACTTAAGCTGCAGTGTTAGCCAGAGGAGGGACAGTTTAGCTGCTGCTGATTTTATAGGGAAAGCTAGGCTAGGCCAGTGTATTCAGTGTTCACTCCACTCCTGAAAGACTCATCTGATCTCTGCTGTAAGCACAGCGTCCTGACAGCACCCCAAAAAGCCCTTTTTAGGGCTGGTAAAACACCAGTCTGCTTTTTTGTTTTTTCCTGGGCAGCATCTATTTTAGATTCAGTCTGAACTTAAGCTACAGTGTTAGCCAGAGGAGGGACAGTTTAGCTGCTGCTGATTTTATAGGGAAAGCTATAGGCAAGTGTATTCAGTGTTCACTCCACTCCTGAAAGACTCATCTGATCTCTGCTGTAAGCACAGCGTCCTGACAGCACCCCAAAAAGCCCTTTTTAGGGCTGGTAAAACACCAGTCTGCTTTTTTGTTTTTTCCTGGACAGCATCTATTTTAGATTCAGTCTGTACTTAAGCTGCAGTGTTAGCCAGAGGAGGGACAGTTTAGCTGCTGCTGATTTTATAGGGAAAGCTAGGCTAGGCCAGTGTATTCAGTGTTCACTCCACTCCTGAAAGACTCATCTGATCTCTGCTGTAAGCACAGCGTCCTGACAGCACCCCAAAAAGCCCTTTTTAGGGCTGGTAAAACACCAGTCTGCTTGTTTTTTTTATGGACAGCATCTATTTTAGATTCAGTCTGAACTTAAGCTGCAGTGTTAGCCAGAGGAGGGACAGTTTAGCTGCTGCTGATTTTATAGGGAAAGCTAGGCTAGGCCAGTGTATTCAGTGTTCACTCCACTCCTGAAAGACTCATCTGATCTCTGCTGTAAGCACAGGTTCCTGACAGCACCCCAAAAAGCCCTTTTTAGGGCTGGTAAAACACCAGTCTGCTTTTTGTTTTTTCCTGGACAGCATCTATTTTAGATTCAGTCTGAACTTAAGCTGCAGTGTTAGCCAGAGGAGGGACAGTTTAGCTGCTGCTGATTTTATAGGGAAAGCTAGGCTAGGCCAGTGTATTCAGTGTTCACTCCACTCCTGAAAGACTCATCTGATCTCTGCTGTAAGCACAGCGTCCTGACAGCACCCCAAAAAGCCCTTTTTAGGGCTGGTAAAACACCAGTCTGCTTTTTTTTTTTTTCCTGGACAGCATCTATTTTAGATTCAGTCTGTACTTAAGCTGCAGTGTTAGCCAGAGGAGGGACAGTTTAGCTGCTGCTGATTTTATAGGGAAAGCTATAGGCAAGTGTATTCAGTGTTCACTCCACTCCTGAAAGACTCATCTGATCTCTGCTGTAAGCACAGCGTCCTGACAGCACCCCAAAAAGCCCTTTTTAGGGCTGGTAAAACACCAGTCTGCTTTTTTGTTTTTTCCTGGACAGCATCTATTTTAGATTCAGTCTGAACTTAAGCTGCAGTGTTAGCCAGAGGAGGGACAGTTTAGCTGCTGCTGATTTTATAGGGAAAGCTATAGGCAAGTGTATTCAGTGCTCACTCCACTCCTGAAAGACTCATCTGATCTCTGCTGTAAGCACAGCGTCCTGACAGCACCCCAAAAAGCCCTTTTTAGGGCTGGTAAAACACCAGTCTGCTTTTTTTTTTTCCTGGACAGCATCTATTTTAGATTCAGTCTGTACTTAAGCTGCAGTGTTAGCCAGAGGAGGGACAGTTTAGCTGCTGCTGATTTTATAGGGAAAGCTATAGGCAAGTGTATTCAGTGTTCACTCCACTCCTGAAAGACGTATCTGATCTCTGCTGTAAGCACAGCGTCCTGACAGCACCCCAAAAAGCCCTTTTTAGGGCTGGTAAAACACCAGTCTGCTTTTTTGTTTTTTCCTGGACAGCATCTATTTTAGATTCAGTCTGTACTTAAGCTGCAGTGTTAGCCAGAGGAGGGACAGTTTAGCTGCTGCTGATTTTATAGGGAAAGCTATAGGCAAGTGTATTCAGTGTTCACTCCACTCCTGAAAGACTCATCTGATCTCTGCTGTAAGCACAGCGTCCTGATAGCACCCCAAAAAGCCCTTTTTAGGGCTGGTAAAACACCAGTCTGCTTTTTTTTTTTTTCCTGGACAGCATCTATTTTAGATTCAGTCTGAACTTAAGCTGCAGTGTTAGCCAGAGGAGGGACAGTTTAGCTGCTGCTGATTTTATAGGGAAAGCTAGGCTAGGCCAGTGTATTCAGTGTTCACTCCACTCCTGAAAGACTCATCTGATCTCTGCTGTAAGCACAGCGTCCTGACAGCACCCCAAAAAGCCCTTTTTAGGGCTGGTAAAACACCAGTCTGCTTTTTTGTTTTTTCCTGGACAGCATCTATTTTAGATTCAGTCTGTACTTAAGCTGCAGTGTTAGCCAGAGGAGGGACAGTTTAGCTGCTGCTGATTTTATAGGGAAAGCTATAGGCAAGTGTATTCAGTGTTCACTCCACTCCTGAAAGACTCATCTGATCTCTGCTGTAAGCACAGCGTCCTGACAGCACCCCAAAAAGCCCTTTTTAGGGCTGGTAAAACACCAGTCTGCTTTTTTGTTTTTTCCTGGACAGCATCTATTTTAGATTCAGTCTGTACTTAAGCTGCAGTGTTAGCCAGAGGAGGGACAGTTTAGCTGCTGCTGATTTTATAGGGAAAGCTATAGGCAAGTGTATTCAGTGTTCACTCCACTCCTGAAAGACTCATCTGATCTCTGCTGTAAGCACAGCGTCCTGACAGCACCCCAAAAAGCCCTTTTTAGGGCTGGTAAAACACCAGTCTGCTTTTTTGTTTTTTCCTGGACAGCATCTATTTTAGATTCAGTCTGAACTTAAGCTGCAGTGTTAGCCAGAGGAGGGACAGTTTAGCTGCTGCTGATTTTATAGGGAAAGCTAGGCTAGGCCAGTGTATTCAGTGTTCACTCCACTCCTGAAAGACTCATCTGATCTCTGCTGTAAGCACAGCGTCCTGACAGCACCCCAAAAAGCCCTTTTTAGGGCTGGTAAAACACCAGTCTGCTTTTTTGTTTTTTCCTGGGCAGCATCTATTTTAGATTCAGTCTGAACTTAAGCTACAGTGTTAGCCAGAGGAGGGACAGTTTAGCTGCTGCTGATTTTATAGGGAAAGCTATAGGCAAGTGTATTCAGTGTTCACTCCACTCCTGAAAGACTCATCTGATCTCTGCTGTAAGCACAGCGTCCTGACAGCACCCCAAAAAGCCCTTTTAGGGCTGGTAAAACACCAGTCTGCTTTTTTGTTTTTTCCTGGACAGCATCTATTTTAGATTCAGTCTGTACTTAAGCTGCAGTGTTAGCCAGAGGAGGGACAGTTTAGCTGCTGCTGATTTTATAGGGAAAGCTAGGCTAGGCCAGTGTATTCAGTGTTCACTCCACTCCTGAAAGACTCATCTGATCTCTGCTGTAAGCACAGCGTCCTGACAGCACCCCAAAAAGCCCTTTTTAGGGCTGGTAAAACACCAGTCTGCTTGTTTTTTTTTATGGACAGCATCTATTTTAGATTCAGTCTGAACTTAAGCTGCAGTGTTAGCCAGAGGAGGGACAGTTTAGCTGCTGCTGATTTTATAGGGAAAGCTATAGGCAAGTGTATTCAGTGTTCACTCCACTCCTGAAAGACTCATCTGATCTCTGCTGTAAGCACAGCGTCCTGACAGCACCCCAAAAAGCCCTTTTTAGGGCTGGTAAAACACCAGTCTGCTTTTTTGTTTTTTCCTGGACAGCATCTATTTTAGATTCAGTCTGAACTTAAGCTGCAGTGTTAGCCAGAGGAGGGACAGTTTAGCTGCTGCTGATTTTATAGGGAAAGCTATAGGCAAGTGTATTCAGTGTTCACTCCACTCCTGAAAGACTCATCTGATCTCTGCTGTAAGCACAGCGTCCTGACAGCACCCCAAAAAGCCCTTTTTAGGGCTGGTAAAACACCAGTCTGCTTTTTTTTTTTTTCCTGGACAGCATCTATTTTAGATTCAGTCTGTACTTAAGCTGCAGTGTTAGCCAGAGGAGGGACAGTTTAGCTGCTGCTGATTTTATAGGGAAAGCTATAGGCAAGTGTATTCAGTGTTCACTCCACTCCTGAAAGACTCATCTGATCTCTGCTGTAAGCACAGCGTCCTGACAGCACCCCAAAAAGCCCTTTTTAGGGCTGGTAAAACACCAGTCTGCTTTTTTTTTTTCCTGGACAGCATCTATTTTAGATTCAGTCTGTACTTAAGCTGCAGTGTTAGCCAGAGGAGGGACAGTTTAGCTGCTGCTGATTTTATAGGGAAAGCTATAGGCTAGTGTATTCAGTGTTCACTCCACTCCTGAAAGACTCATCTGATCTCTGCTGTAAGCACAGCGTCCTGACAGCACCCCAAAAAGCCCTTTTTAGGGCTGGTAAAACACCAGTCTGCTTTTTTGTTTTTTCCTGGACAGCATCTATTTTAGATTCAGTCTGAACTTAAGCTACAGTGTTAGCCAGAGGAGGGACAGTTTAGCTGCTGCTGATTTTATAGGGAAAGCTAGGCTAGGCCAGTGTATTCAGTGTTCACTCCACTCCTGAAAGACTCATCTGATCTCTGCTGTAAGCACAGCGTCCTGACAGCACCCCAAAAAGCCCTTTTTAGGGCTGGTAAAACACCAGTCTGCTTGTTTTTTTTTATGGACAGCATCTATTTTAGATTCAGTCTGAACTTAAGCTACAGTGTTAGCCAGAGGAGGGACAGTTTAGCTGCTGCTGATTTTATAGGGAAAGCTAGGCTAGGCCAGTGTATTCAGTGTTCACTCCACTCCTGAAAGACTCATCTGATCTCTGCTGTAAGCACAGCATCCTGACAGCACCCCAAAAAGCCCTTTTTAGGGCTGGTAAAACACCAGTCTGCTTTTTTGTTTTTTCCTGGACAGCATCTATTTTAGATTCAGTCTGTACTTAAGCTGCAGTGTTAGCCAGAGGAGGGACAGTTTAGCTGCTGCTGATTTTATAGGGAAAGCTATAGGCCAGTGTATTCAGTGTTCACTCCACTCCTGAAAGACTCATCTGATCTCTGCTGTAAGCACAGCGTCCTGACAGCACCCCAAAAAGCCCTTTTTAGGGCTGGTAAAACACCAGTCTGCTTTTTTGTTTTTTCCTGGACAGCATCTATTTTAGATTCAGTCTGTACTTAAGCTGCAGTGTTAGCCAGAGGAGGGACAGTTTAGCTGCTGCTGATTTTATAGGGAAAGCTAGGCTAGGCAAGTGTATTCAGTGTTCACTCCACTCCTGAAAGACTCATCTGATCTCTGCTGTAAGCACAGCGTCCTGAGAGCACCCCAAAAAGCCCTTTTTAGGGCTGGTAAAACACCAGTCTGCTTTTTTGTTTTTTCCTGGACAGCATCTATTTTAGATTCAGTCTGAACTTAAGCTGCAGTGTTAGCCAGAGGAGGGACAGTTTAGCTGCTGCTGATTTTATAGGGAAAGCTATAGGCAAGTGTATTCAGTGTTCACTCCACTCCTGAAAGACTCATCTGATCTCTGCTGTAAGCACAGCGTCCTGACAGCACCCCAAAAAGCCCTTTTTAGGGCTGGTAAAACACCAGTCTGCTTTTTTGTTTTTTCCTGGACAGCATCTATTTTAGATTCAGTCTGTACTTAAGCTGCAGTGTTAGCCAGAGGAGGGACAGTTTAGCTGCTGCTGATTTTATAGGGAAAGCTATAGGCAAGTGTATTCAGTGTTCACTCCACTCCTGAAAGACTCATCTGATCTCTGCTGTAAGCACAGCGTCCTGACAGCACCCCAAAAAGCCCTTTTTAGGGCTGGTAAAACACCAGTCTGCTTTTTTGTTTTTTCCTGGACAGCATCTATTTTAGATTCAGTCTGAACTTAAGCTACAGTGTTAGCCAGAGGAGGGACAGTTTAGCTGCTGCTGATTTTATAGGGAAAGCTAGGCTAGGCCAGTGTATTCAGTGTTCACTCCACTCCTGAAAGACTCATCTGATCTCTGCTGTAAGCACAGCGTCCTGACAGCACCCCAAAAAGCCCTTTTTAGGGCTGGTAAAACACCAATCTGCTTGTTTTTTTTCCCCGGCACAGTAGCTTACATAAAAAAAAAACACAACAGTTTTGACTGCAGTAGATGAGCAGTCAGTTGCCTGCCAGCGTGTGTGTCAGACCTACATTGTCTACTGTGCCAACTTCTGCCAGTGCACAGTGCCACTCATATCTGGTGTCACAGTAGCTTGCACGCATAGTACAACTAAACTAATCTAAAAAAAAATGACAGGCAGAGGCAGGCCACCCCGCAGGGGCTGTCGTGGTCGTGGTGCTGTGATTCCCTTTGGCCCAAGAATAATGCCCAGTGTTCAGGGGCCACGTACCCTGAACTCGAAAAGTTCTGAGGACATAGTTGACTGGCTAACACAGGACAGCCAATCTTCTACAGCTTCCGCTCGGAACCTTGACGCACCATCCTTCTCCAGCTCAGCTTTGGGCACCTCTCAAGTTCCCACTCGCCCGCCTGCCGCCACCACCAACACTAGCACCACAGTTGCTTCACTTGATCTGTCAGAGGAGTTATTTACACATGAGTTGGAAGAAATGAGTGATGCGCAAACATTATTGCCAGAGGATGTAGATAAAAGGGATATGTCTCAGTCAGGCAGCATTACACACATGGATGTACGGTGTGATGATGATGATGTTGTACCCGCTGCTGCTTCCTTTGCTGAGTTGTCAGATACAAGTGAAGCGGTTGATGATGACGATGTGGATGTCACGTGGGTGCCCGCTCGAAGAGAAGAAGAACAGGGGGAAAGTTCAGATGGGGAGACAGAGAGGAGGAGGAGACGAGTTGGAAGGAGGGGTAGGTCGTCGCAAGGAGCTAGTGGCACAGTCAGACAGCATGTATCGGCACCCGGGGTCAGCCAGACAGCACGCCAATCAACGCATGCTGTTGCCACCACCAGAATGCCGCCATTGCAAAGCTCAGCAGTGTGGCATTTTTTTTGTGTGTCTGCCTCTGATAACAGCGATGCCATTTGCAACCTGTGCCAAAAGAAACTGAGTCGTGGGAAATCCAACACCCACCTAGGTACAACTGCTTTGCGAAGGCACATGATCTCACATCACAAACGCCTATGGGATCAACACATGATGACGAGTACAAGCAGCACACAAGCTCAAAGCCACCATCCTCCTCCTGGTCCAGCATCTTCAGCCACGTCAACCACTGCTGTCCTCCTTGCCCCCTCTCAACCATCTGACACTACGTCTCTCGCCTTGAGCAGTTCCTGCTCATCTGCCCACAGTCAGGTGTCTGTCAAGGACATGTTTGAGCGTAAGAAGCCAATGTCACAGAGTCACCCCCTTGCCCGGCGTCTGACAGCTGGCTTGTCGGAACTCTTAGCCCGCCAGCTTTTACCATACAAGCTGGTGGAGTCTGAGGCCTTCAAAAAATTTGTAGCTATTGGGACACCGCAGTGGAAGGTACCCGGCCGAAATTTCTTTTCACAAAAGGCAATCCCCAACCTGTACTCTATTGTGCAAAAGGAAGTCATGGCATGTCTGGCACACAGTGTTGGGGCAAGGGTCCATCTGACCACTGATACCTGGTCTGCAAAGCACGGTCAGGGCAGGTATATCACCTACACTGCTCATTGGGTAAACCTGCTGACGGCTGCCAAGCATGTAATGCGTGGCTCTGCAGAGGAGTTGGTGGTGACACCACCACGACTTGCAGGCAGGCCTGCTGTCACCTCCTCTACTCCTCCTACTCCATCCTCTTCGATAACCTCCTCGGCTGAGTCCTCTTCTGCTGCTGCGTCTTGCTCCACATCAACAGCACCCCCCCCCCAGCTCCCCAGGGGCTATTCCACATCCCGGATACGACAGTGTCACGCTGTCTTGGGGTTGACTTGCCTGAAAGCAGAGAGTCACACCGGACCAGCACTCCTGTCCGCCCTGAACGCACAGGTGGATCACTGGCTGACTCCGCACCAACTGGAGATCGGCAAAGTGGTGTGTGACAACGGAAGCAATTTGTTGGCGGCATTGAATTTGGGCAAGTTGACACATCTGCCGTGCATGGCACATGTGTTAAATCTGATTGTACAACGCTTTGTGCATAAGTACCCAGACTTACAGGATGTCCTCAAGCAGGCCAGGAAGGTGTGTGGCCATTTCAGGCGTTCCTACACAGCCATGGCGCACTTTTCAGATATCCAGCGGCGAAACAACATGCCACTGAGGCGCTTGATTTGCGACAGCCCGACACGTTGGAATTCAACACTCCTAATGTTCGACCGCCTGCTCCAACAAGAAAAAGCCGTCAACGAGTATTTGTATGACCGGGGTGCTAGGACAGCCTCTGCGCAGCTGGGAATTTTTTTGCCACGTTACTGGACGCTCATGCGCAATGCCTGTAGGCTCATGCGTCCTTTTGAGGAGGTGACAAACCTAGTCAGTCGCACTGAAGGCACCATCAGCGACATCATCCCATTTGTTTTCTTCCTGGAGCGTGCCCTGCGAAGAGTGCTGGATCAGGCCGTAGATGAGCGTGAAGAGGAAGAGGAAGAGTTGTGGTCACCATCACCACCACCAGAAACAGCCTTATCAGCATCGCTTGCTGGACCTGCGGCAACGCTGGAAGAGGAGTCTGAGGAAGAGGAGTCAGAGGAGGAATGTGGCTTTGAGGAGGAGGAGGAAGACCAACCACAGCAGGCATCCCAGGGTGCTCGTTGTCACCTATCTGGTACCCGTGGTGTTGTACGTGGCTGGGGGGAAGAACAGACCTTCAGTGAGATCAGTGAGGACGAGGAACAGGACATGAGTAGCTCGGCATCCAACCTTGTGCAAATGGGGTCTTTCATGCTGTCGTGCCTGTTGAGGGACCCTCGTATAAAAAGGCTGAAGGAGAACGACCTGTATTGGGTGGCCACGCTACTAGACCCCCGGTATAAGCAGAAAGTGCCAGAAATGTTACCGAATTACAGGAAGACGGAAAGGATGCAGCAGTTCCAAAATAAATTAAAAAGTATGCTTTACACAGCGTATAAGGGTGATGTCACAGCACAACGGGAATCTAACAGGGGAAGAGGTGAAAGTAATCCTCCTCCTACCACGACCATGCCGGCAAGGACAGGACGCTTTACAGACGTATTGTTGATGGAGGACATGCGGAGCTTTTTAAGTCCTACGCATCGCCACAGCCCTTCGGGGTCCACCCTCAGAGAACGACTCGACCGACAGGTAGCAGACTACCTCGCCTTAACTGCAGATATCGACACTCTGAGGAGCGATGAACCCCTTGACTACTGGGTGTGCAGGCTTGACCTGTGGCCTGAGCTATCCCAATTTGCGATAGAACATCTGGCCTGCCCCGCTTCAAGTGTCCTTTCAGAAAGGACCTTCAGTGCAGCAGGAGGTATTGTCACTGAGAAGAGAAGTCGCCTAGGTCAAAAAAGTCTAGATTACCTCACCTTTATTAAGATGAATGAGGCATGGATCCCGAAGGGACTGACAGTGGGCGATACATTTGACTAAAAAAGGCCTGATGAGATGAGCTGCCTTGGGCTAAAAATGGTCCACAAGCCGCAATGTTTTAGGGCACTTTCTGCCTGAAAAACATAATTTTTTCTGGCCGCTGCTACAGCAGCGGCTGCAACAATACCTAATTTTACAGGCATGTGTACATGCCTAATTTTTCTGGCCTCTGGTGCTGCACTGTGGCTGCAAAAAAAACAAACAAAAAAACACATACCTGTGTCAATTCCCCTTCGTGATCGTTACCTTGTTGTGGTGAAGGGGCTTGCGTATCACAATGAAGCGACCACCTCTATGAGTGTGTTGGCAATGGCGTTGTTGGCACACCCCAGATGGTAAGGTCGTTGCTTCATTGTGAACAGACCAAAAGCGATCGGCTTGATAATTTTGCATAGAAAAAACATAAATTTTCTTTGTGATCATCTAAGGTGATCATTAAAGCCTTGCGGTTGTGCAAATGGACTGTTTGCAGTTGTTTGCGGTGCGTTAAACGGGGAGTTTGGTCTGTCCGAGTTTGGTCTGTCACTGTGAAGCGGGCGTAACCCTTACACTACCTGATCGATACAACATCATACCTGATGTTTTAAAGCACGTTATTCCAAACACATTAGGAATGTTAGGTGATTTATGCCCTTTATGGATTAAAACCCGACTCTGCGTCAACTACGTAATTTTCCATGGGAGTTTTGCCATGGATCCCCCTCCGGCATGCCACAGTCCAGGTGTTAGTCCCCTTGAAACAACTTTTCCATCACTATTGTGGCCAGAAAGAGTCCCTGTGGGTTTTAAAATTCGCCTGCCTATTGAAGTCTATGTCGGTTCGCCGGGTTCGCCCGTTCGCGAACATTTGCGGCAGTTCGCGTTCGCCGTTCGCGAACGGAAAATTTTATGTTCGCGACATCACTAATACCTGCCAGCATGCTACAGAGAAGGACCCTTAAAGAGGAAGTAAAGTCTTCTTGTTTAATTACCTGTAGGTACTGTAAATATCACCTAAACTTGCACCGTTTTGGAGATATTTACTATATACACCACTGATGATGTCATCGGCGCATGCGCTCTGAAGGAACGCCCGCCCGTGCCGTTTCTTCAGGGCCCTATGCTGTGACCGGTGGCTCCTGTGTGCAACCAGGAAGAAACACGAGGGAAGATGTCAGCTGTCTCAGCTGTGTGCACCGCTGCAAGGCCTTGTTCTAAGGTAAGTATTTCATAACGAGCTAGTATGCGATGTCGTACAGGCTTTTTTTTTTATCAGGTTTACAACCTCTTTAAGATGGCTATACATCTCAAATTAATATTCATACGAACATTTGTACTAAGTACATTTGATTTCCTGGTGAATGTCATTCAAAATTTTGTTTGCTTTTAACATTTGATTTTGGAACAAATGGACTTTACCTAACAAAAAAACACATACAATGTGGGAAGTCCCTAAATATAATGCTGTTTATTCCAGTCATGGATTGTCCTAACTCTGGCTCAGCAGGGGGTATGTCAAACATCTGAAGAAAGACCAGTGCTTCCACACAGAGAGCCAGGGGCCCTCTCTGTAGTAGACAGGCAGGGGGCAGGCTTTTCTAGTTATAATTTTTATAAAGAAAATTAATTGTATAGTTTTGCATGATATTTGTTTTAGTGCACCAGGAATGTTTACATTATTGAGATTGAAAGTTCATTTGGGCTTTAACAAGCAGTAAATATGCTATAAAGCCAATACTGTGAAGCTGAAGGTACTGTGGAGTAATTATTTAAATAAAATCATAGCAGAAGCTTTTCAGTTCAGCTTTTGCTCTCTCTCTCCACAAGTCAGTTCCTCCTGAACCTTGGTCAATAAGTCTGAACCAGCTGTAATTAGTTTGGAATAAATGTCTCTATAAAAGTGTAGCGGGGCCCACCCCTCTCACCCTTTCTTCTTCTCGGCTTGCTGTCTTATCTAGGGGAACCTGGGAGGAGGGATGAGATCCACCACAGCCCATGTCCTCTTCTGAATAGAGGCGAAGGCCCGAATGTATTTTTACCATTGGGTCGTGTGTATAACCCAGGGTCAAGTCTTTCCTTGATATTACCCCCCCTTTGCTCCCAGTAACCAGAGTTCCACACCACTGAAAAGGTCCAACTCTTATTTATTCCTTAGCAGCAAATAAATCGTCACTCAGCACAGACAGGTTGTGACCAAAGAACAGTTCAGTATTGGTGGGGAGTAGGTCAAGGCACAATCCTTAATCAATCTAAACCATTGAGATATCACCAATGGTTATAATGCACAGTGGCTGTGAATGTACTTCTTTCCTTTTCTGAGTCTCTACCAGCAACTCTAATGAACATGAAACAGGAGTTACCTTCTTGTGGCTGCGGCCCCTGTCAGAGGGAAGACATCCTTCCGAAAGAGTTACCGGAGGCCCCGCCGTCACCGGCAATGCTGCACCGGGCTGTTCGGAAGGGTTACACTCCCCAGCCTCCTCATCTCAGATTCGGGCACCCAACACCTTAGGGCCCCTCGGACTCCTCCACCCTCGCGGAACCCAGTCGAAGGTACTGGGTCCCAGGCCTCCTCAGTAGTACCTCACCCCAGGGCGAAAGGTGCCTGAGATGGACTCCATCACCCACTCCGGCCAGGTCAAGAGCACCTGGGCCCGGAACTCCGGAACGCCAGCACCCAGGCTGAAGGTGCCTGAGCGCGGCCGCGTCCTCCGACTCTGTACTCCGTGTTCAGGGCGTCCGCCCCTTTTATCTCCTTTCTCTTTGCGTCACAGGAGGTTCCCCGCCCTGCCGTACAAGCGCCAGAAAAGGACAAAAGAGATGCAGTCTTGTGGCGAGGGTTCAACTCCGGCCCAGGGCAACAGCGCCTCCTGCAGGCCGCAGGGAACCTCACACCACTAGAGTCCTCTGAGAACCATAAAATGGTCCCAGATTCCCTAACAATCAGTGCATCTGGGTTACACTACCACCCAGATGCTTCCCCTAAATTCAAATACCCGCTACAAAAGAATTTGTCCACAGAGGCATAAATCATTTCATGGCTCTGGCTACTGTCCTGAAATAATAAATATCTGTCATGTTTGGGGATATGATACATACATATGTGATGAAAGTGAGACACCTCTATTATGATTTGTAGTGGTGCAGTGGTGTCTGTTTTTTTTTTTTTTTTTTTATTTGTTTCTTTTGGCCCACCTCACCACAACCTGTCTGGTTATATTTCTTAAATGAATTTCCAAACAGTATAGTCTTTTTGTTTGTTCAAATTGAATGCTGAGGTCAATACCTGCAGCATATGCAGATTCTTCTTTAACCACTTCCTTACCGAGTCATAGTGAAATGACGTAGGCAGGAACCCTCCTTCCCTCCTGGTGGACGTCAAATGACGTCCTGAGCTTCTCGCGCCCGCCGCATCGCCCAGGACCCCCGGTGCACGTGCCCGGTGGCCGCGATGTCCGCCGGGCACCTGCAATTGCCCGCAATCACGGCAGGACCATGGATCTGTGTGTGTAAACACACGGATCCATGTCCTGTCAGAGGAGAGGAGACAGATGTGTGTACCCAGTACAGAGGAACACACATCGGTCTCCTCCCCTTGTGAGTCCCCTCCCCCTACAGTTAGAATCACTCACTAGGGAACATATTTAACCCCTTGATCGCCCCCTAGTGTTAACCACTTCCCTGCCAGTCCCATTTACACAGTAATCAGTGCAGTTTTATAGCACTAATCGTTGTATAAATGTGAATGGTCCGAAAAATGTGTCAAAAGTGTCCGATCTGTCCGTCGCAATGTCACGGTCACAATAAAAATCGCAGATCGCCGCCATTACTAGTAAAAAAATAAAAATAAATAAAAATGCCATAAATCTATCCCCTATTTTGTAGATACTATAACTTTTGCGCAAATCAATCAGTAAACGCTTATTGCGACTTTTTTTTACCAAAAATATGTAGAAGAATACGTATCGGTTTAAACTGAGGAAAATGTTTTATTTTTTTTAAATTGTGATATTTATTAAATCAAAAAGAAAAAAATATTGTGTTTTTTTCAAAATTGTCGCTCTTCTTTTGTTTATAGCGCAAAAAATAAAAAACACTGAGGTGATTAAATACCACCAAACGAAAGCTCTATTTGTGGGGAAAAAAACATAAAGATTTTATTTGGGTACAGTGTTGCATGACCGCGCAATTGTCATTCAAAGTGCGACAGCGATAAAAAACTAAAAATTGGTCTGGGCAGGACGGGGGTGAAAATGCCCTGTATTGAAGTGGTTAATTAGAGGTTCTTTTCCCAACAATCACCTGGTACCCCTAGTGTTTTCCTCCTTCCCTGATTCAGAGTGGATCCTTTCCCTTGTAGGGATCTATGGAGCCACTCTTGTGTGGGCACATCCTGCTGGGAACACCCCTTTTACCTCTTTCCTTCCTGCAATGGCTTCCAACTGACAAGTGCACATAAGTGCTCAGAGCGCATGATCTCCTTCCAGGAAGTGTGGGGAACTACTAGGGAGCCAGCAGTGGTGTAGTGTTAGAAATGTAAGTGCTTGTGCCCACATACTTATTAAAATATGGGGACTGGGGTATGAGAAACAGACTACTATGATGGCATTACTTGAAAAACTCTTATCATGTCATACTACGTTAAGCTAGTTATGTTTCAGTAACAATATCCAAGGTCTAGTTTAAATAGAATTTTGCGCACTGAACATTTATTTATTAAAGTCACACTACTAAGGAATTTCATAGATCAACATTGGTAAACTACAGATTACTGAGTGGAGACAACTTTAGGATTGTCATACATGCAGAGATTCCAATATCAGCATATTTGGTGACAAAGGCTCATAAAAAGTCAGTCGGCCTTGCACATTACCCATTTTTCCATTTTCCAATGCATTTACAAGGCCTGTGATATGGTTGACATACTATGAGATCATTAGCTGCTTATACTTGTGTAGCGCTACCCCCAGTTAAGAGAGCCGCTGGTTTGAATTTTCGGGCCCTGAGTACAACTCCACCAACCCCCGGCAATCTTGTATAGTCCCCTGTGGCACAGTTAGTCTAGGGGTGTTTTCTATCGCAGTCTACACCTGGTAACATACACACTTTAACCCCAGATTAGGTATAAGCTCTATGAGTAATGATAACACAGTGATGCAAGTGGCAAGGTATAACAGCTTTACTTTAGGTTAAAAAGGGCATGGGTTAAAACATAACATGTAACTGGCTTACAGAGCCCTGCAGCAATAGATGGAATATATATATGGCAATAGCACAGCGCGGTAATCCACCACGTGCAGCTATTGCTATCTACGCACCCTATGGCGCACTAAACAATATTCTATCTCCCCTCTCTAGTCAGGCCTGACATGAAATCAAACTCAGTCTTGTGAATAGAGATTTCTTCGCATGCAAACTTGAAATGGTGGTGCACGTTCAGGAACAATATTGTAATCCACAAAGTAGGCAGTCATAAGGAACACTATGCTGGAGACCCTTTAACTCTGTCCTGCAACCGGTCCCCAGCGGAAACAGCAAACAAATGAACGGTGGGCCAAGGCAGTCTACAGGCCTAAACACAGTACAACCGATTGGATTGAGCAGGTGCTCGCTCACCACTCCGGACGCGATCCCAGTCCGGGACTTCCACCTGCTGTGTCTCCACACACAGCGTCCGCAACGATCGGGTCCCCGATCCAACTGATGTCCACAGCAAACTCTGTCAGGTGCCACCCAGGCTCCGCAGCGGGATGGAAGGCTCTTCGGAAGTTGCGCAAGGCCCCAGGCTTCAGGCCTTGCACTGCAGCAGATCCGCACAGGAAGAAGCTGTTGCTAGCAGCGCGGTGTCCAAAGAGGCTGAGCTCCGCCTCGCCTCCTCCTTAAATAGTCTCTCCCATGAGTCTCTGCGGTGGCAACACTGCACCCTGGGTGCCAAACAGGACTCTGGGAGATGTAGTTCCAAGAGTCTTAAAGGAGACCCCGCTACACTTGTTTCCTTTTTATAACAATGATTATCATCCTAACAAAGGGAGGGACCAGAGTTAGAACATGAGACCCTATTACGGCCTACCCTGTGTTCTCTAGTAGTTTAGAATGAGTCATCCCTCCTATTATAGTTATAGCATGTATGCCTGCATGCCTCCTCACTGTGCCCATTTGCCTGCCTCCTCACTGTGCCCATTTGCCTGCCTCCTCACTGTGCCCATTTGCTTGCCGCCTCACTGTGTCCATCTCCCAGCCGCCTCATGTACCTTGATCTCCAGCGCTGTCACATGCAGTCAGTCTGGCCGTGCAGTGTAACAAAGCCCCTCCTCCGCTTCCTCCTCGTCCCTCGTCCGTGACGGAACATTGATTCAGTTTTTCCCAGCAGTGAGTCAGTGTCCCGCCTATCACAGGCGAGGACGAGGAGGAAGCGGAGGCAGGGCTTTGTTACACTGCGGCCGTCGAATAGACTGACTGCATGTCACAGCGCTGGGAGATCAGGCGTATGAGGAGTGAGACTCGAGTATAAGCCGAGGGGGCATTTTTAGCACCAAAAAAATGTGCTGAAAAACTCGGCTTATACTTGAGTATATACGGTAATTTTTTTATATGGGCAATAAAAATAAAAAATCTTTTTGCATAAAAAGTTGTTTTGACAAATCTTTATACTGGCCTTGGATATATTTCAACATGTTGATTGGGTTGCCTCTAAGACAGGGGTCTCAAACCGGCGGCCCTCCAGCTGTTGCGGAACTTCAAGTCCCATCATGCCTCTGCCTATGAGAGTCATGCTTGTAACTGTCAGCCTTCTGCAACACCTGGGGGGCCACCAGTTTGAGACCCCTGCTCTAAGACATTTTTTTTCAAGCAGAACAGAGCCAATATTCTAATCTTTCAATGTCAATAACATTGTTCAGTCCCTTCATTAACTATATAAATTTAGTTGTCTGCCAAAAGCTATGTGAAACTCCTATGTCCTTTTTACAATGTGTTGACAAAAACTGGACATGGCCTCACAAGTGATTTACACATAAAAAGTATTACTACATGAGCATCAGCAGTTTTATCTCTGTTTTATACATCCAATTCCAAAGATGTTCTTACAGCTTCTGTTTCGCATTGAGTGGTTCTGCTTAAAGTCCTGCACCGGGTCTGTTTTGCCCAACTGTATTTTATTTATAAGGGTTACTTCACTTTCAATTAACCTTATATTTTTCTGCATTACTTTGACCAAAATTATTTAAAACATTTCAAGAACGCAAAAGAGATATTATGAAAATGTATATGAAGCTATGATAGCAGCAATAAAACCAAGGGAATGTAACAACACATTAACAGTAGTCAACCACTAGGAAAGAAGTAAAAAACAAGGACTGGCTAGGCTGATTACACTCCAATGGCTAGGGAGAAGGAGTCAACAATATCCAAGTATTGACAAAGGAAACACCACCTGAACAAAAGCCAAGACCAGGAGTTCAGGTAGAAACATATATAGGAGAAAATCAAGCCAACAGCACACCACTATCAGCGAAAGTATTTTTATATTTTATTATGTGTCTAGAAATATGTTGTAGTTGATGTACAGCATAGGCTGTTAACTTTGCAAAGTGAACTTTCGTTTTGCAAGGGGATTTTCCCTTGGCTTAGTGAATAAGATGGCGCTTTGCTGACTTTCATCAGCCAATTACATCGAGTAAAACAACTTTTTATCTTTTCCTTGTATGTGATTGTATGTGATTGGGTATTCTTTGCAAAGTGAATCTTCACATTTGGTAAGTTAAGGGAAAATTCCCATGCAAAGTGAAAATTTGCTTTACAAAGTGATCATAATCTACTCAAGTATGCAACCCCATTGTCTCTATAATAACCAGTAAATGCATTTTGCATATTAATTCAAATTTCATTGCACTTGAAGCTTCTATGTTATATTTAATTTGTCCTAAACCAGCTCTTAAATATAAACTATATTACAGTATTGGGACGCCTGTCTTTACACGCACTTGAACTTTAATGGCATCCCAGTCTTAGTCCGTAGGGTTCAATATTGAGTTGGCCACCCTTAACAGCTTCAACTCTTCTGGGAAGGCTGTCCACAAGGTTTAGGACTGTGTCTTTGTGAATGTTTGACCACTTTTCCAGAAGCGCATTTGTATGGTCAGGCATTGATGTGAACGAGAAGGCCTGGCTCACAGTCTCCGCTCTAATTCATCCCAAAGGTGTTCTATCGGGTTGAGGTCAGGACTCTGTGCTGGCCAGTCAAGTTCCTCCACCCCAAACTCCCTCATCCATGTCTTTATGGACCTTGCTTTGTGCACTGGTCCAAATCATTTGTTGGAGGGGGGATTATGATGTGGGGTTGTTTTTCAGGGGTTGGGCTTGATCCCTAAGTTCCAGTGAACGGAACTCTTAAGGTGTCAACATACCAAGACATTTTGGACAATTTCATGCTCCCAACTTGTAGGAACAGTTTGGGGATGGCCCCTTCCTGTTCCAACATGACTGTGCACCAGTACACAAAGCAAGGTCCATAAAGTCATGAGCGAGTTTGGGGTGGAGGAACTTGACTGGCCTGCACAGAGTCCTGACCTCAACATGATAATACACCTTTGGGATGAATTAGAGCGGAGACTGTGAGCCAGGCTTTCTCATCCACATCAGTGCCTGATCTCACAAATTAGATTCTAGAAGAATGGTCAAATATTCCCATAGACCCACTTCTAAACCTTGTGGACAGCCTACCCAGAAGAGTTGAAGCTGTCATAGCTGCAAAGGGTGGGCCAACTCAATATTGAACTCTACAGACTAAGACTGGGATGCCAATAAAGTTCATGTGCGTGTAAAGGCAGGTGTCCCAATATTTTTGGTAATATAGTGTATGTCGTTTGTTGTTATTGGCTGTTTTATATATTCTTTCTGTGTTTATAAACGGTTGGCTTTCCCAAAATTAACCACTTTTCTACACTTTTTAAAATTGCTTGACCTCATTTCATGAAACTGAAATTTTCCATGTGTTGGTTGTTCCTGGCTGAGCAAGACACTGCACAGTCTTAGAGGTCTTCTGCTTCTTTCTGCTAGATGGTCTATATAAGTCCCTGCAGAAAAATTCAACGTAGTTCAAAATAATCTGATGTTAATTTAAAAGTCTTATATTTTTACACAGTATAAAAGAAAAAGCTCTAAAAAATCAAAAAATATTAGCAAACTTAGTTTGTATTGAAATACTACTCTATGCTTTATCCTATAAAGATACCTGAATTAGACCTTTACAACTCCTATTATACGATATATGTCAGGTAAGGAAATTTCCCTGACTGCCCAGTTCCAGGCAAAACAGAAGCCATCACTATGCCAAGAACCACTAGACACAAGGGGGTTTGGGAAGATATAGACAGAGGACCCCGCTTATTTTCCAGAATCATAGGCCTTGTATTACACTTAAGATACACGCAACAGACAGTTAAAGCGGAGGTTCACCGGATTCTTTTTTTAAAAAGCAGCTAAAAATACTGCAGCTGCTGACTTTTAAAAAATGGACACTTACCTGTCCAAGTCACCCGTGACGTCGGCAGCCGAAGCCGAGCTACCTCTCGGCCTTCCCCTGCCGCCATCCTCAGTGAGGGAATCGGGAAGGGAAGCGCTGCGCCTTTACTGCCCGGTTCCCTACTGCGCATGCGCGAGTCGCGCTGCGCTGTCCTCACTGGTCCCCGCTGTGTTTTGGGAGTCGTGTGTTTCCCAGAACACAACTGGGGGGGGGGGTGATGCGGGAGTCTATACCCGGAAGTGGTTCTGTTTTATACAGGTATCTGCACCCCCTCCCCCCTGAAAGGTGCCAAATGTGACACCGGAGGGGGGGAGGGTTCTGAAAAGCGGAGGTTCACTTTTGGGTGAACCTCCGCTTTAAGGGCAACAAGCTAATACATAACAATACTTGATAAGGCCAAAGAAGAGGATATATGATAGATACACATTTTCATGTGCAGTTAGACAAATAAATGAGCAATGGTCTAAAACAACAGCTGTTATAGGTTCAAGTAACACAGGATATAGTAGATCTTACATAAAATGCAGACACAAACTCTCAACAACTCTTCCTCAGACACAGAAGACTTAGTAGATATAATATCACATCTTTTTATGTGCTAAAAAGACTTCTTCCAGGGGAAAGTGGATTACCTGTAAATATAAATGTAGCATTACTGTACACCCTAACTGGATGATTTTGTGTTTTAACAAGCACCACATATCATGAACAATTTTTTATTTATTTTTTCTATAAAATATTTTTTTCACCTTTTCTTCATTCTTTTTCATAAGCCAGTTCTGAAAATTTCCAGGAGCCTCTTTTAGCCACCTCCTGCCTACGTGTGATCCAATTAGCATAGCCTACATGTCGTTGGTCTTAAAGCGGAGGTCCAGCGACAATTCTTTTTTTTTTTTTATACCTTTCAGATATTTACATATGCACAATGTTACACTCACTTGTTTAGTGCAATATCTCCCCCGATGTCCGGTTTCGTTTGAAAAACGTAGTTATAAAAAGTGTTGATGGCAGGTTTCATGTTGCTTGTGGGCATGTGAAGCCCACAAGCATAAACTTCCTGGATGCAGTGAATGCTGAGCTAACAGCATTCACCGCTCGTTCCAGCGCATGCTCAGTTTGTACGGCGCGGATCGCCGTAAACTTCCACGTTGCCGTCACAACGGGTGGCGTCGTCGGAAGTTGTGATGGCAACGAAGAACACAAACAAACACAGACGAAGGAAAGCTCAGTACAGGGCGTCACTTCCGGTTTTGGGATCTCGCGATCAATAGCGGCGGCCATCTGACTCCTGGGAATACTGACACTTAGCTCCCAGGAGACAGTGCGCCGCCGAGGATGACGACGATACACGCCCATACCCGCGGGGGTCAGAACCAGGAAGTAAGACACAAAAGAAGGCTAGACAGTTACCCACTGAGAAAAAAAAATTATTATTATTTCATTTGACAATCTATGACGTGCTAGGATGGGATTAAGGTGAACTTAAATATTTGTGTGGACCTCTGCTTTAACTGGTCTTTCAATATTGACAAAGGTGGACGCTGCCTACTCAAGCCATCTAGTAGGCTCGTGCAATTCGTTTCGTAACGAATCGAAATTCGTCCGAATTTAGCAACTTTCGGACATTCGGAAGCATTCGAATTTCCGAACAAAGCAATTACGAATAAAACCGAATCCGAAATAAATTATACCGCAAAATAGCGAATGCCCGAATGTCTTCAGCATAATCCGTTATGAAAAAAGTTACGAATGTACGAATCCATACGAAGCACAATAACACTCACTCTGCTCTCTGCTTCTCCCTCACCGTGCTGAACTCCCTCTCAAAATGGTGTACAGGGGTGGAGGCTATAGCCGCATGTAAAAAGCGAAAGTAAAATACGAGATTTCTAATCCATTCGAAGCACAATAACACTCTGCTCTGCTCTCTGCTTCTCCCTCACCGTGCTGAACTCCCTCTCAAAATGGTGTACAGGGGCGGAGGCTATAGCCGCATGTAAAAAACGAAAGTAAAATACGAGATTTCGAATCGTTACAAATAACCGCTATGTATTTAGAAAAGTACAAATCCATTTGAAGCACATTAGGCATAATAGGCAGCGTCGTTGTGAGAGAGACACGGAAAATTACGAATCAACTAACCCAAAAAAAGTTACGAAAGTAGGAGTTGTGTCCAGAATCAACGAAAAACAATGTGCCCTACCGAAAGTACGAATTATAAATCAACGAAAAATTCAACGAAAAATTAAGCTTGCGAAAATACGAATTAGTCCGAAAATGAAAAATCCCGTCTAGCAAAATTACGAATGATTACGAATCAACAGGACCGAAAAGAAACAAACCGAAACTAAACAAATTTTTCCGTTGTGCACAAGAAACGAACCCAAACTAAACAAATTTTTCCGTTGTGCACAAGTCTACCATCTAGCATTTGTGTGACATCAAAGGAGCACCATTCGGAGGACAAGAACCCTCATGAGTAGGTTCATCAAGTATTACTTCAATAAGAACTGTATATTTAAAGAATGAAAACAACATTAATAGAGTTTGCTGATTGGGTTTAGGTCAAAATGCCCTCATCTTAACAGGCTAGAAACAGCCAGCTAGGAAATCCACTTGGTACGAAGTTAAATTGCTAGGGTTTCATTTATTTTTTAAGCTTTCTAATGCTATTTCTTAACACTTACTATGTCCTTGTCTTATTGTCATTGTCTTTTTTCTTTGATGTACAGTATATGCCTTCAAATGATTAGTTTGCTGTGTTAGAAACAAATACAAGTGACTTTGGAAAAAGCGGATAGTAAGTTTGTATTTATCAAAATAATCAGCACATTTCTTAACTGGGTCAAGGAGGAAAGAGTCTAGGAAATGATAAAACACGTATCCATTGTCAAAGGCTATATAAAGATCTTTAAATTTTGAGGAAACAAAGGGACAACTCATTAATCCACATCAAAAAACTCATCCTTTGATACAATTTAACCCCTTTAGATTCCACAGAAGCAGACCAGGCTTCTGCCTATAAACCTCCACCTTAACATATCTAAACTGTAAAAGATTAACCTCAATGGATTGATATCCCTAGTTCAGTAACAGTAAGCCTAATACCATTAACTCCCTATACCCCAACCAAATTTAATAGCAAGCAAAGAGCCCAGCCCCTGCACCAATAAAGCTGGAGCACGTTATAGTGTGTGCCGCGTGCCTGACACAAAACACTTGCGATAGCCTTTTCTTCCTCAAATAGGATCCTTATAAGCCATCGCTGTGTCTGGTTTTAAGGCTTGCCGCACTTCATATATCATAAGAAAGATAAACAGGGGCTTTTTTTTTTTATTATTTAAAATGATTTCATTACACGAGGAGAAGGGGGATTTCATAATTTGTAACAGGTGTTTTCATCTTGAAGCAAGCAGAATGGAAGAAAACCACTGGCAATTTGTTTTTGGGGTCATATTCAATTGTTGATATCAAGCCACAACGTGACATTTCATGGAACACAGATAGTGGTCTGTGTATAATAATGCTGGCATGTGGTGACCCAGCTACCTTAATAGCGGGTTGGTGATGTCATCTTCTTGCACCACATTTATATAGATGCTCTTCTTTCTCCCATAGAACATTACATGCAGTACATTCCCCCTACCATAACCAAGACACATGTTTATGCACTATGTGAACACACACATTGAAAGTCTGCAATATATTTTATGTTAACATTTTTATTCTATGTATGTTCTTCGTTAAGGACTGAAATTTATTCCTATATGCAGAAATACATCCATAAAATTGATTTTCCGCTGAATAGGTAATTATTTGCTTATGTAGCTTTGAATGCATTGGAATCATAAGTGAACATTAAAGTGTATGAGGTGAATAATGTACACTTTGATCATATTCAGCACTTATTTTCTCTGAAAGGTAAAGTCTTTATAATGGGTTCTCAAATTCCTGACCATGGCTGTCATTTTTCTTTGTTAATATTGTAAGGTGTGCTTTTCTGAAATATTACTATGCCATTATTTGTGCTTTCGATGTTTTTGATAGAACTGGCGAAGGTTGGAATTGCTCCTCCAAAATGTATTTATTTTGTATCCGCTTTGATGCTGAATTCAATTCAAGGATCAATCCTTTTAAAATGTAGTAAGTTTCCCACTTATGTTTTTGGGGAAGGCAGAAAAAGAAAGTATCTTTCTGGACAGCCGCACTCTAAACAAACGTTGCCTTTATTAAAAATAAAACAGCTCTACAAGCCACAGCAATCTGGACATTTGACGCATTTCACACTATTCCTAGTCTTTAATCATAGCTGACCAGGGCTTTTTTTCAGTGGGAACGTGGGGGAACACAGTTCTGGCACCTCTGGCACTGAATATAAGTAATAGCAAGGGGGTGCTGGGAGGTACTGGAGGGTCTTTGGCTGAGTGCTGGGGGGATCTGTTATCTCTGGAGAAGATCTATTGTTGTAGGGGGACTATTGTTGCTGGTGGCAGGTCTATTTTTGCTGGTGGGGGTCTATTGTTGCTGGGAGGGATCTAGTTTTGAGGGAAGAGTCTATTGATGCTGGCTGCTGGGAGATGCTGGGGGGAGGTATGGTTTTTGGCAGGAGGTCTATTGTTGCTGGGGGGATCTATTGCTGCTGGCTGCTTTTCTTGGTATCATTAACAATATCCATACAAATTATGTAGTACCACAAATTTATACTTGGTTCTGTATTTTCCAAAAGGGGTGATACTGGGAGGTGGGTAGGGGTTGGAACCAAGGGACTGTGCTCGGAGGTGGGTAGGGGTGGAGAAAGGCGATGACTCAGAATGGGGGAGTTCCTGCACCAATTCTCTAAGAAAAAAATCCCTGTAGCTGACTAGCACAAAAAACATTTCAAATAAATACCACTCTTGAGTGACCATGTGAGTGGAGGGAAGGATAGTGAATTACATCTAATTGACAAATTAGTGATTGAAGTGAATGATTTAGAGAAAGAGACAAATCAGAATGTGGAGAAGTGAAAACAAAATGTGTGGTGTTGAAATGAATGGATTCAAACAGTGCGTGTATAATCGCATGTCACGACAACTTGTGTAAAAAAAACCTATCTTTATAATAATTTATAATTATATACGTTATAAAAAAATGGAATGTACAACATATATATTATGATATACGGTAAATATATGTATCGTGCTGCAAGTTGGTTTAATGAATCCCCAATGTGATGCAAAATGTGTAGTGAAAAATAAAGAAAAGATAAATTAAAATGAAATAATGTAATAATTATATGTGTGATGTTTATGTGCCGACAAAAATGTGTATAAAAGACTTTAATCTTGTATATATATAGACGGTATAATATAATATAATGTAGTATAATAAAGTTAATAAATTGTAGTGTGGAAATTGAACTTCCTTAGTTTGTGGACAAAAGAGTAAATGGATAAATAAGTGAATGGATGGTGTGATAGGAACCAAAAGATTACAAGGAGTGGTATAAACATGTCCAAAAATATTATTATCATATGCTCCGTGTTTGGCTCTAGTGTAACCCTCCATCAAAGAGGGAGAGGTCATCCAACTATATGGTGTAATAATATATAAAATGTTGGAATGACTTGGGCCTTAGTGTGATTGGGATGAACCGTATGAACATGCCTGAGATTTGAATAAAGAAACAACATCCATAGGTGAGTTCACCTGTGATTATTGTCACGGACTTGAATGTATGTATCTAATGTACCCCGTGGATGTTAAAACAGTTCAATGTCTATACGGATAGGTAACACTCGACTCAGCCATCACAACTGAGATGTATATTAAAAAATCATCTTAAAACATTGTCTCCAAGCAAAGAGAATTTCATTATACTCACTTCAATCACTAATTTGTCAATTAGAGGTAATTCACTATCCTTCCCTCCAGTCAAATGGTCACTCAAGAGTGGTATTTATTTGAAATGTTTTTTGTGTTAGTCAGCTATGATTAAACACTAGGAATAGTATGAAATGTGTCAGCTGTCCAGATTGCTGTGGCTTGTAGCGCTGTTTTATTTTTAATAAAGGCAACGTTTGTTTAGAGTGCGGCTGTCCAGAAAGATACTTTCTTTTTCTGCCTTGCTATATGCATTGCCTGCACCTGTGGCTTTTGTGAGGTGGATCATTATCAAGACTTTCCCTGCCTGGAGCGGCTAACTCTCTTTCTCCCTATGTTTTTGGGGAATTTTGTTTTGAATTGTTGGTAGGCATTTTTTTATTGGATCTACATTATGCTCTAGTACAGGGGTCTCAAACTGACGGCCCTCCAGCTGTTGTGAAACTACTAATCCCATGAGGCATTGCGAGGCTGACAGTTACAAGCATGACTCCCACAGGCAGAGGCATGATGGGACTTGTAGTTTTGCAACAGCTGGAGGGCCGTCAGTTTGAGACCCCTGCTCTAGTACAATCAGATTCTACTCCATTGCTCCATCATAGTCAAAAAAGCAAGTTGGGGGGTGTTGTTGTCCCATCTGTGTTGCTTATTACAGTGAAGGCCAACAACCAGGCTCAGTTGTCCATCAGGGATACAAACAGGACAAAACTGGATGAGCAGAGTTGCAACTTTTAGCTAGAATTATTATATACAGTATACGTAGATATCTATATGAAAATACTAAGAAAACAAGCTTTTTGCCTACAGTAAGAGCCGGTTCACACAGGGGCGACATGACTCTGGCCACGACTTTGCGAGGCGACCTGAACACGACCTGAGCGTGCACCACAGCGCGACTTGGGGCAATTTACAAGGCGTCTTCAAGTCGCCTCCCGGACAAGAGGCTTGCCAGTGGCCAATTAAACAACAATCAGCTCTGTGGGAGGGAGGGGGAGGGAGGGGTTTGCCTGAGAAAAAATGTTCTCTTCCTGTATTGTTGCTTCAGTTAAGACAGTGATCCGACTTTGTAGGCAACTTCCATTGAAATCAATGGGTACAAGTCGCCTACAAGTTGCCTAGAAGTCGGATTGAAGTAGTACAGGAACCTTTTCTGAAGTCGGAGCGACTGCAGTAGTGTGCATTAAGACGGCTCCATTCACTTGCATTGACTTTCTCAACCGCGCGACTTGGAGTGACTTGGGGCGACTTCAAGTTGGACCCCAAGTCGCCCCTGTGTGAACCGGCTCTAAATGTGAACACAAAATAGCAAAGATTAGGCTTACACATTATTTCTAAACAGTGGAGTCACTAATGGTATAGAGACCATTCACTTAGCAAAAAAAAAATGTGATTTTTGCTTTCATATGATTGGATTATTGAAATTAATACAACTTTATCTTAGTCGCTAAGCTTAATGAACGTTCAAATATACAGTCTTGATTTCTTTAGTAAGTCCATCAAATATATGTAAAACTTAAACTTAAAATCTGATGGTGCTAGCTACCACCAATATACAACTATATGAAGCATGTATGAATTGTCGTGGCTGTCATTATTCATACAAGAATAGTATGCATTTTCACCAATTGCACCAAGTATTGTTACAAATAGTGTTCTCTCCAAAGCTATGACAACTATAAATGCTATGAAAATGAATGAAATACATCATTAAACGAGCAACATCAAATGGATCTGTTTAATTCTACTCAACTGAGAATTTGGTGAATCAGTACACACGGCATTATCCACTCTCTGCTGGACACCACAGAGTTCACCCCAAACTGTATTTGCACTTTACAAGCCATTCATAAAATGCAGACTGCAGTTTGGAGTATAGGGCTGACCATACACAGTGCAATTTTTTTTCCTGCAACCACAATTTCCCCACCAACACGGATAGTCCTGACAGGGGAATCCCTCCTGCCGGCAGGGGGGGCGGGAGGGAGAAGCCGTCCCCGCCTGGAGAAAACAGTGATTATTGCTTGAAGCTATAGCAGCTTCTAGCGATAATTGTAAGAGAATACGGCAAGCTGGTTGTACCCAAGTTGATCGATCGTTCAATCGACTTGGTACATTCAGCCTGCCCATTAACAGCTGGAACCGGCCCATATTCAAACCGTGTATGGCTGGCCTAACACTACAGAGAGCACTCCATGATCCAAGGATACAATATGGAAAAATAGTCAGGTGTAGAACCCAGACTGAGCTCTACTTTCAACTTTTTTTTTTCTTCACTCATTTATTTTTTAAAGCAATGGTATGGCCACAGTAAGGCCATATCACTGTTTTATAAATGCACCCCTTGGTGTCTGTCCTTACATGTGTTTTTCATTAAAAATGAAAGAGAAATAACTTTCAAGTGTTCAAAACCAAAATCTCAATCTCAGTAATGCTGTCTTTTCTAAGTGCAAGTAAAAATGAGAGCATACAACACTTTGCCCATGTGGGTCATAAGCAGCGTCATGCCATTTTGCAGGTTTTGAGGATTGCCTCATAAAAAGGGAAAGCTTGTGCAGGTGCTCATGAAAAAAACAAAGGATGGGAACAGTAAAAATAAAATCAAAGTCTGACTTGCTTTCTAATCAGGATCATTCCGTAAATTAATTCCAGCATTTCATTCCTAAAACTTGGTCACTATAACTTATCCATATATAACATGATCACTAATAACACCGGTTCCAAATTTGTCACGTCAACTATGACAAGAAACACTTTCAACACCTTTGCATTGGGCAATGGATATGCTAAGGTGAAAGTATATTCAGTTTAATTTTGTGTTAAATCAACATGCATAAAAGCACAGCTTGATGCAACTAATGTTATCAATGTGTAAAATGTCCCATTTTTTTAAAATTATTTTTCAATAAAAAAATGGGGGGCTATATAAAACATAGTGAGATTGACAGATAAGTAATGTGCACGGTTTGTAGCTAGCTATGTACACAGAGCAGACAAATTGGCTCGTTTTATATGCAGGCTGTGTTTGCAGTGCTAAACAGTGATTGTGCTTTACTTCTCCTTCCCACAATCTACAAGGTCTAGGGGTTGGTTGACTCTCTAAAAAAAACACACTCCATGTGAGTGATAACACAACACTTGTTAGAGATGGACCTCAAAAATGAAGAAAACTTTAAACCAGGATTTCTCAGCCAGGGTTCCAGGAAACCCTAGGGTTCTTCCAGAGGTTGCTAGGGGTTCCATGAGCAATGAGAAATTTCTGCCTTTCAGATAAGTGGCGGCGATCAGCGATTTTTATTCAGGACTGCGACATTATGGCGGACACATCGGACACTTTTGGCACTATTTTGGGACCATTCACATTTATACAGCGAACAGTGCTTTAAAAATGCATTGATTACTGTATAAATGTGACTGACAGGGAATTGGTTAACACTAGGGGGCGAGGAAGGGGTTAAATGTGTTCCCTCATGAGTGATTCTTACTGTGGGGGGAGGGGACTGACTGGGGGAGGTGACCGATGGTTGTCCCTATGTACAAGGGACACACCATCGGTCTCCTCTCCCTAACAGGACGTGGATCTCTGTGTTTACACACAGAGATCCACGTCCCTTGCTCTGTAAATGCCGATCGCGCCTACATGGCGGACATCGCGGCCGCCAGGCACGCGCATCGGCACCTACGTGACATGGCGGGCACAGAAGTTCCCCGATGCACGCTCGGTAGCGCGCGCGGGGAACGAGGAAAGGGGCAGACGTCAATTGACGGCCTCCCGGCATTGTAGGTCCGCGCTGTAGCCATCATCGGCTATAGCGCGGGCCTCTATTGGTTAATGAACCAAAAGCTTGTAAAAACGTATGTTATACTGCAGCAGATAACCCAACATTAAGCCACACTCGGGAATATCGCCAGGAGGGTTAAACTACATCCGCTAAGCTGTTATCCACTAACAGTTTTGTCATTTCTGGAATGAACAGACAATAAGGGCTTGATTTACTAAAGGCAAATAGACTGTGCACTTTGCATAGTACAGTTACACTCTGTAAGTGCAGTTGCTCCAGAACTTAGTAAATGAGCAGAAGCTCTGCTGACTTCCATCATCCAATCACGTGCAAGCAAAAATGCTGTTTTTTTTATTTTCCTTGCATGTGATTGGATATTCTTTGCAAAGTAATGCTTTACCTCATTTACTAAGCTCTGGTGCAACTGCAGTTTATTTGCCTCTAGAAAATCAATTACTAAGGCTCTATAAGAGGAGTTAGACAGGTCCATTTTGTAGGGTAACTTGCTTAACCACTGGACCTCTGGAAGATTTACCCCCCCCCCTTCATGACCAGGCCATTTTTTGTATTACGGCATTGCGTTACTTTAACTGACAATTGTGTGGTCATGCACTATAAACAAAAAAAGACCGACAATTTTGAAACTGGCAAAGGTGTTGGGGCTCATTCACCTGGGGATCTTACATCCATACCCCATTGTATTTTACTGGTACAAGTGTTGTATGCATCCCTGTGCCGACAGTCCCATTGTTGTCTTTTGGGATGCAGAAGTTGTTGCTCTCAATATTACATCCATGTGGATGCGGAGGCATGGCTTGAATGTACCCAGGGTGTGTTTGGAGCCAAATAAACAGAAAGATTCTAAGCCAGCCCCATATGTCCCCTCTTTTACCCAGCATGCCTCAGTTATATAGAAAAGTAGTATCAAGTGGAAGAGCAAGAAACACAGAGGGGTGGAACCTGTGTCCCTCTATGGACTCCAAGAAAAAGATTTTACAGTACAAAAATGTTATTATCTTTATGGCTCATTGATAGACACAGGATTTCAGACACAGTTGGTCAGGATGGCCAAAAGTAGTCCAATTGAAAGGTGGGAAACAGCCACTGACGTGCCCATAAGAATGACCTGAAGACTGTCAGCAGCTGAGAACCACCTGAAAGACTAACACCCAGAACTTGCACCAGATGAGGTGAAACCCCCTGCAAGGGGGAAGCTGCCAACAGAGGCCACAGAGGATAATCCTGATGCTCAAGATCATCTCCAGAAGGGAATGACTCTACCCAAAGGAGCACTGATCGGGAATCTGAGAAACCATAAAACCCACAAAACAGATAGAATAACATAGCTACCTGATTAAGGAAGAATAGGCTCATAACATGATGTGGTCTAAAGAAAAAAACACTGAGGCATGAGGCACTGAGGCATAATATACTGTGTCATCAGAGCAGCTAGCCATTGTACATGATCACAGCCACAGCAGACCAGTGCAGCCAGTCACAATGTCCCCAATCACCATCACACCAGTCCCAGTGTCAACATAAGGCCTTGATTACATGTGTGGTGCTCTCTGAAGGGTGGTCCATGTTCAGGCTGCTCATCAGAGAGTATCTGACAGATGGCGAGGGGGCATTGTCTCACCTCCTCATCTCCTGCTTTAACCCCCTGGACCTTGCACACATGTCACCATTCACTTATATGGGTCAGAATCGGTTAACACTACACCTGTTAAAAGTGACAGGAAGTGCAATTCCTGAAAACAGAAGAACCCGCTGCAGGTGTCTGAGCCATGATATCTCTTCCCCCTACAGGTAACGGATGCCAGCTTGGTATGCAAATCGCATATGGCAAGAAAATAATCCGGATGGCAGCACTCCAACAAAAATCTCTTTATTAATAACAGTCCATACAGCAAAAAGGATTGATCTCTTTTATCATTTTCTCTGCCATAAGTGCAATTCCTGCATTACTGTAAAGCATTGCAACTGCAGTATGTGAACACCCATGACCGCTGCCTCTGCAGCTAAAGAGAGTAGCAGTGTTTGGGGGTGATAAAATCATGGCTCAACCATGAGGCTTCACTGCCCTCCAGCCTCACATGGAAACAAACCCTTCTAATGCAGCCAGCCACAGTGTTCATAAATGTGATAGGTAGTCAGAAAATTCTCTGCTTCCTATATGCCGCTAGAATGCCTGAAGATACTCCTTGGATTTTGGACCCCTCTATGTGGCTGGGCTGTGAAAAAATCTCACACATGTGGTATCGTCATACTCGAGAGGCATAGCGGAATGTGTTTTGGGTTGTAATTTTAAATATGCCTATAAGGCACATTAGGAATAGACATGTGCAATTTGTTTTGGTCCACATCTAAATCCAGACAAATATTTGGATGAATGACAATAGTAACGAATTTCGTTTAGTCTCGTTTTGTTTATTCATTTTCTAAGAAACGCCAAATTTTTGGAACAATTCAATTTCGGATCGATCGATCAATTCGAATTCTGTGTGAAGAATAGCTGATTGTTAAGGAGGGGGCCAGGAAGCCGGCTGACGCATCCTTAAAAATTGATGGCTCATCAGCTGTCAGTGGGTTTCCCTGCTGGCAGCTGAATGTAATGTAAACAAAAGGATTGCTGCCAATTAAAAATTAAGACAAAAAACAGCATGGGGGCCCCCCTATCCATACCAGGCCCTTTGGGTCTGGTATGGATTTCAAGGGGAACCCCATGCTACATTTTTTTTTAAATAACGAAACCCTTATCCAAGAATGCATCCTGGCAGGCCAGGAAAGAGGGGGGGGACAAGCGAGCTCCCCCCTCCTGAACCATATTAAGCCACATGCCCTCAACATGGGTGGGTGCTTTGGAGCAGGAGGGCTTCCCCCCGAAGCCCCTTGTCCCCATGTTACTGGGGACAAGGTCCACTTCCCCACAATCATAACCTGGTGGTTGTGGAGGTGCAGTGGGTGACTTACCTGATCCCAGCCCCCCATGTGAATTAGTATGGGGTACATAGTGCTCCTATTCATTCACCAAAAGAAAAGTCAAAGTTGATAAAAACACAACAACAGTTTTTGACAAGTACTTTATTTAAAAAAAAACATAAAAACATAGACCCGATCAAAAAAAAAAAATGCTGCCCGCCAAACATGACTGTTCCCGTACAGGCCATAGCCAATGACAGTTAAACATAGGAGGCGGAGGCTACCCGCAGACATAACTGGGTGACCCCACCGCCTTGTCTACCTCTCATTGGGCGAGTGTCTATGGGACGGGATCACCCGGTGACATCAACAGGTAACACCGCCCCCATGTTTATGTCATATGGGAATGACAATCCCCCAATGAGAGGTAGATATGGGGGGGGGTCACCCGGTTATGACCGGGTAACCTCCGCCCCTATGTTTACTTGTCAGATGGCTGTGTCCCTGGACAGGAACAGTTGTGTTCAACGGTCAACGTTTGTGTTTTTTGGGGGGGTTTTTTGTGTCAGCGTTTTCATGTTTTTTTTTTAATAAAGGATTTGTCAGTGAAATTAGTAACATAACAAATCTATTCAAAGCAAAACTAAACATATTTTTCCACTTTGCACATGTCCAATTAGGAATATCTTAATAATTGACAACTTTGTGTTAAAGAATACATTTTCATTTTTATTCTCCATTTTCCAAAAACTTGGCAAAAAGACTTGAGTCTTCAAAAGAACCAACGTGCCTCTTAGAAAATACTTTGGGGTGTTTGCTTTCCAAAATGTGGTTATTTTGTGGGTGTTTCTGCTGTCCTGGTGCTTCAGGACGTCCAAAAATGTGATAGGGAGTCAGGAAATTAAATCTCTGTTTGGCTAGTCTGAAATAGTCTCACTCATTGAGTATCACCATACTCGGGAAGAATAGCAGAATGTGTTTTGGGGTGTAATTTTAAGTATGCCTATGCTGTGTGTTAGAAATACCTAATTATTGGTAGCTTTGGGTAAAAAATAAATACATTTTCATTTTCTTTCCTGCATTTTCCAAAAACTTATGGCAAAAAATGACTTTTTCAAAAGACTCACTATGCCCAAATAACTTGGGTAATTTTGAGGATATTTCTCTTGTCTTGGCACTTCAGGGACCCAAAAATATAATAGGTATTTAGGAAATTAGATATGACATTTATGCTCCTTGAAAGCCCAAAGGTGGCTCTTAGATTGTGGGCCCCTCTATGCATCAACTTGTTAAAATTACAACTTTGTGAAATATTATTTAATTTCTTAATTTTCCAACAAATTGTGACAAAAAATTAAAACTTCCAAAAACTCAGCATGCCTCTTACTAAATACCTTAAAGTGGAGGTCCACCCTGAAAAAATCTTCACACTAAAAATTCTAAAAAAAAAATTAATAGAAAAAAAAAAAATTATACTCACCCTAAATGCCTGTTGCTATGCGGAAGTCCCCTAATCTGCCGCTAATGTTCCTCTTCTCCGTCCGCGGTGGCTCTCCTTCCGCTTCTTCTTCTTGTGAATGGGCCGCGCTGCCTTCTGAGAACTGTGTGTATCCCAGGAGGCAAGCCGCCCATTCACAAAAGCGCCGTGGGAGTGGCGCATGCGCAGTAGGAAACGGGCAGTGAAGCCTTACGGCTTCACAGCCTGTTTCCCCTACTCAGAATGGAGGAGCCGGGAGCCTGCCAGCAGCGATCGATCGCCGCGGCAGGACCGACATCGCGGGAGAGTAGGACAGGTAAGTGTCCTTATTAAAAGTCAGCAGCTACACTGTTAGTAGCTGCTGACTTTTTTTTTTCCCTGCACCACCGCTTTAAGTTGTCTATTTTTCAATAAGGGGTCATGTTAGAGGTATTTGTACTGTCCTGACAATTTGGGGCCTCAAGAAATTAGATAGGCAGTCAGTACATTAGGATTGATCAATTTCAAATGTATACACGATTGTTTGTAGACTCTATAACTTTCACACAGCCTAAATAATATAAACCTATTTGTGTTTTTTTTATCAAGGAAATCTGGCCAAATACATTTTGGCCTAGTTTTATAAAGAAAGATTATTTGCTTGCGATGTGTTATAACAGAAGAATTTTTTTTTTTTTCTAAATAATTTTTTTTCCAAAAGTATTTTTTCCTCTAAATAGTAAAAAGTAAAAAAACCAAAGGTGATTAAATACCACCAAAAAAAGCTCTGTCTCTCTAAAAAAAATATATAAAATTAATTGAGTACTGTGTTGCATGACATGAGTAATTGTCATTCAAATTGTGTGCATTGAAAACTGTAAAATGGCCTAGACTGGACTGGGTTGAAACAGTCATTAAAGCGGAGCTCCACCCTAAAGTGAAACTTCCGCTCATCGGAACCCTCCCCCCCTCCGGTGTCACAATTGACACCTTTCAGGTGGGAGAGGGGTGAAGATACCTGTCTAAGACAGGTATTTTCACCCACTTCAGGGAGTCCTCTCTGCGGGAAATCTGCGGGAAGTACGTCACTTCCCGCAGAATACCCGTTGTGTTCTGGGAGACACTCGGCTCCCAGAACACACGGGGACCAGTCAGAACGACGCAGCGCGACTCGCGCATGCGCCGTAGGGAACCGGGCAGTGAAGCCGCAAGGCTTCACTTCCTGGTTCCCTCACCGAGGATGGCGGTGGGGGCAGCAGAGTGACGAGCGATTGCTCGTCCTCTATTGCGGACGTCGCTGAACTCCAGGACAGGTAAGTGTCCTAATATTAAAAGTCAGCAGCTGCTGTAGCTGTAGCTGCTGGCTTTTAATATTATTTTTCCGGCGGAGCTCCGCTTTAAAGTGTTAAACCCACAACAGTATAATCAGTCTGTATATGCAGTAAAGCATGCTTGTTATACTCACTGTGGAACCTAAAGGGTTAATCCTGCGCATTATATAAAAAAGGCTGTTTGATCCTGTCTTCTCTGATCCTCCCCTTCTTTTACTGTCCCCAATCCACCTCATTATAAGACAGAGCACATGCTCAGTTTGGTGTGTTTTGCTAGAGGTTTTTTTCTTGGGAGGGTGCATATGATCAGCATAGGGCCAATCAGCACTGTCCAGACAGAAGGTAAGGGGTCCAGCAGTCTCATAGCCCCAGAGGGGTTAGCTGACCTCTGTTTTAGAGCACTGCAGGCTGAGCAGGAGCCAGGCACTAAAGGCCTGTGAGTACCTACTGCTGAAGTAGTGAAGGAGAGCATTGGAATTGCTTCGACCCCTCTGCAGATCTTTTACGTTAAGGCAGGAGCAGGCCATCACAATTGAAACAAAATGCTCCAGATATTTGTACCATCCACTCCATGAAATGGGGGCACTTTTCAGAGAAGTCCTTCCAGACGGTGGTATTTTAACACCACCGGGGTTTGTTTTTTTGCTATATAAATGAAAAAAGACCGAACAATTTGAAAAAATATATTTTCTACGTTCTGTTATAAAACTAGTGCTGCAATGGATCGGCGGTAATCCGTGATCCGAACGGGTCACCCTGTTCGGATCGGATCACCACTCGATCCGCGGAGCGACCCCGCAGCCTCAGCCTTAGGAAAGGCCGCGGCTTCGGCCTAGCTCCGGAGCTGCGGCCATCTTGGTACACCCGGCGGCGGCTGCCTTGTGACGTCATCACCCCTCGCTGCTCGTGGATCTGAACTGGCCGGCGGGAGAGACTGGTAAGTGGGGGAGATGCCCATTACTGGGGGAGATTGTGGATATTACATACAGGGGGAGATTGTGGATATTACATACGGGGGGAGATTGTGGATATTACATACAGGGGGAGATTGTGGATATTACATACAGGGGGAGATTGTGGATATTACATACAGGGAGAGATTGTGGATATTACTGGGGGAGATTGTGGATATTACTGGGGGAGATTGTGGATATTACTGGGGGAGATTGTGGTGGGGAAATTGTGGATATTACTGGGGGAGATTGTGGATATTACTGGGGGAGATTTTGGATATTACTGGGGGAGATTGTGGATATTACTGGGGGAGATTGTGGATATTACAGGGGGAGATTGTAGATATTACAGGGGGAGATTGTGGTGGGGAGAGACGTGGATATTAGTAATTTTTTTTTTTTTGCCGATCCGAAAATGATCCGATCCGTGGCTCTGATCCGAGGATCGATCCGATCCGTGAGTTTTTTGATCCGTTGCACCCCTATATAAAACATATCCAAAAAAAATAAAATTCTTCATAAAATGTGGCCAAAATGTATTCTGATACATGTCTTTGGTAAAACAAATGCCAATAAGTATATATTAATTGGTTTGTGTGAGTTATAGCATCTACAAACTATGGTATTTATATTTGAAAATTGATCAGTCCTGATGTACTGACTTCTTGAGACCCTTAGACTCCATTCACACAGGGACAACACGACTTCCAGCGTGACTTTGGGAGGCAACTTGGACATGACTTGAGTATGAATCACAGCGCAACATGAGGCAACTTACAAGGAAAATTCAAGTCGCCTCCTGGACAGGAGGTTTTCCAGTGGCCAATCAAACAAGAATCAGCTCTGTGGGAGGGGTTTGCCTGAGAAATGTATGTTCTCTTCCTGTATTGTTGCTTCTGTTAAGACAGGGGATCCGACTTCTGAGGCGACTTCCATTGAAATCAATGGGTACAAGGTGCCTACAAGTCGCCTAGAAGTCAGATTGAAGTAGTACAGGAACCTTTTCTGAAGTCGGAGCGACTGCAGTAGTGTGCATTAAGACGGCTCCATTCACTTACATTGATTTTCTCATGCAGCGCGACTTGAGGCGAATAGGGGCGACTTGGGGCAACTTGAATCCAAAGTCATCCCTGTGTGAATGGGCTCTTAACCTCCCTGGCGGTATGATTCTGTCAGATTTTAGGTGCTGAAAATGGTACAATTATTTTGCATTGAAATTTGGTGTTATGTATTGTAGGCCTGCAATTCTTAGGAATAACTCACTTAAATCTGTCCAAACAAGAGTCTAGTAGACATTCCGGGTATGATAAAGTTTGAAACACAAAATCATAAATTATAATATAATGAATAACTATAAATAATTATAACAAATAGTAATGTAATTATAATAAAAATTATTCAATAATGTAATCAAATCAAAAACACAGAAATTTGCTCAGTTGCAGAATTGTCGCTGTCATTAGATTTAGTGTTTGATGACGAATTTCCCCACAAATCGCTATCGCTCAATTCTGCGAGTGATTCTAATTTATTATCGCTGTTTTCTAGCTGGTCTAAAACCACTTTTGACATAAAGGGACACTTTTTGGTTGCTATGGACAATCTCCAAATTCCAGGCAGAAAAAACTGTATTTATAATTTAAAAGTGCATGCAGAGCACTGGACAGACCACTAGAGACAAAGGGGATGTGTAATTTGTTTATACAGTACTGTAACCTGTAAGATTACAGTGTACTGTATGTATTATGTGTTTTTACTTTTTTAAATTTGGCGCCGATCTCTGCCCCCGTGCGCCGCAACGTCGCAGGGAACAGAGCTCGGTGGCACTCGGGCACTGTGTGAATCGAGCGAGACACGGCTCGCACACACTGCGGGGACACATCGCAGGATCCAGGGGACAAGGTAAGTAACTCTCCCTGTATCCTGCGATGCAGCCCCGAGTCTGGCTCGGGGTTACCGCTAATGGTACTGAAATTCCACCCCGAGCCAGACTCTGGAATACCGCCAGGGAGGTAAAAATGCCAGGACAGCACTAATCCGCCCCAAATGACGGATTTTTGGAAAGTAGACAGTCTGAGGTAATTAGTAAGAGACATGATTTGTGAAGTTGAAATTTTTTGTCAAAGATTTTAGGAAGATTAAGATTTTTTTTCACATTTGTTTTTTACATACTGTTACCAATGCAGTACAGCATGATCATATGACTGGTGTTGCAGTGATCAGGGATACTGACTGGTAATAGTATGTGAAATAAACAAAATATATATTTATTTATTTTAAAAAAAAATATGTTAAACAAATTGAAAACATTTTCCTTTTTTTCTTTTTTTTTTTTAACATACTTCCATCAAAGTAGTTCAGTGTCACCATAATAACACTGTACTACTCTGGAGGAGGTGATCAGGTTTTTTTTTTACAATATGATTGCTGTTACAATGATGATCAAGGTAACAGCAATGTTTCAAACTTTCATGAACGGGTTACATTTATAACAGCTGTGAATACTAGTGATATGTAATTGGCTACAGCTAATCACATGGTACAGGTACAGGGTGTTGTGATTGGCCCCGGTACCATGTGATAGCTGTTGGGCAATCACATCATCACTCATAGGAAACACATAGAAAATACAGCTGTTATGAATGGTTAAAGAAATGTCTGTAATGCATAATGCATGCTGTCACGCAGACAGGGATATTTCAGAGGTTAACACATACTTTAGTAGCACTCTTCAAAGAGATAGGGATTCTTTAAGCTCTGGCTTAGTGCATTAGAGATCATTGCAACAAATTGAAAATATTGTTTACCGGGCATATATATACTGTAGATTATATTATATTATGAGAAAATACAGTGCCCCCAATGTCCATATATACGGTAATTACAAACTATAGATACAAACACAAATTCTTTAAAGAAACAATTGTTAAAAGATAAAACTAAAAAATAGCAAAAAATGTATATAGCACACACAGATGCACCAAAAAGGAAAAAAGTCTCCCTTGGGACTTTACTGCAGTCAAAACCACAACCAATATATATTTAAAAAATAATAATTTTGTTCTTCAAATTTCTGTAATAAAATCACTTAATAAAAACAGGTTTACATAAATGCTCTGGTTTTGAAAAATCAATTGATCTATACAATCTGCATCAGGGGGTAACAGGGGTACAGGGGTACACAATGCCCAGAGTAGTGAATGAAAGTAAGGATCCAAAAAGACCCAAAGAGGCCCCTGCACCAGAGCCCAGAGGAGACCGGAGTAACCTACCACGGTCAGTTCGGGCAAACAACCACCCACAACAGAATCTCAGTTGTGAGAATATTGGGTATCAGGAATCAGGGAACACATCACCCATGGACTTCACAGAATAAAGATAAAGAGGAGACAGATCAATCAAATATGGAAGCAACATCTCTGTTCCTGGCAAAAAGGCAAATGGCAGAAATGTCACAAAATCTTAATTTTTGGTGAGATACTCCCAAAGGGCAATCACTTCTAAAGGGAAGTAGGCCCTGCCACTTTCCTCATTAGCACCCTGCAAGTGCAGCAGCTGATTAATCATTACAAAATCACTTACCACAGATGCATATGCAGATAAACAAACAGCTATCTCTTAGGAGGACAGGATAGGAATAATGAATACATGAGTTAGTACTTCAGCATCTCAGAAAATTACACTTTGGGGTTGATTTACTAAAGCTGGAGAGAGCAAAATCTGGTGCAGCTCTGCATTGAAACCAATCAGCTTCCAGTTTTTTTTGTCAAATCTTAATTGAAAAAGGTGAAGTTAGAAGCTGATTGGCTACCATGCACTGCTGCACCAGTGTTTGCACTCTCAAGTTTTAGTAAATCATTCTAGGCTGAAGGGGTGCAAGTTGGTGACCAAGCTAGCTCAGCAACCAAGGCAAGGATGAGAATGGGGCCAAGTGCTTCATGCACTCATTCCCACGGGGGAATTCACAAGGATTTAAAAATGAAAGTGTAGCGGGTATTTGAATTATGTGAGGACTCTGGTGGTGTGAGGTTCCTTGGGGTCCCTGGGTGGCGCTGTTGCTTGGGGCCGGAGTTGAACTCACACCGCAAACCGTGCCTTTTTGTCCTCCCCTGGAGCTGGTACAGCGGGGCGGGGAACCTGCTGTGGCGCAAAAGGGAGAGGTCATAAAAGGGGCGGACGCCCTGATTTCAGGGAGAGAGTCGGAGGACGCGGCCGCACCCAGGCACCTTTAGCTTGGGTGCTGGCATTCCGGTGTTCCAGGCCTAGGCGCCCTTGGCCTAGCTGGAGCAGGGATGGAGTCCATCTCAGGCACCTTTAGCCTGGGGTGAGGTACTATGGCGGATGCCTGGGGCTCAGTACCTTCGACTGAGTTCCGCGAGGGTGGAGGAATCCGAGGGGGCCCTAACTCCTTGGGTGCCCGTGTCTGAGTTTGTGAGGACTGGTGCGCAGTAACTTCTCTGAAGAGCCTGGTGCAGCATCGCTGGTGACGGAGAGGCCTCCACTTCTCCCTTGGACGGATTTCTTCCTCTGACAGGGGCAAAGTGAGCAAAGGTAATTCACGTTCTATATTACCTAGTCAGTGGCAGTGACTATTCACCACTGGTGACAGCACAGTGGGCAGCAGCAAGAAGGGAAAGGATTGTGCCTCGATCTGTCCCCATTTTCCAAAGGAGAAAGATTGTTTTATTGCTTGGCAAGAAGAATAAAACTGAGTTGTACCTATTCACTGTGTGGAACTTGGGTTACTAAAGCAAAGGAGTCAGGGATGAAGGACTGGACTTGACTCTAGGACACCTACACAAAAGCCCAATCTCTGGCCTTCACCTCCCAGTTACGGAGGACATGGGCCGTGGTATGTTTCTCTCTCTCTCCCAGGTACCCCGAGACAACAGCCATATAACCGATAAAGAAAGAGAGAGAGGTGAGGCCGCTACATGTGGGGGCATCATATCCGGGATATGTGTATGATGTCTGAAATTGAACTTTGCTGCCCAGAGGAGTTCCGAGTAGGTCGGCCATATTGGCCAACGTGCCACGAGGCAACCCACAACTGTGTAGTTCATGGGCGGGGCAAGGGAAAAGCCAGCGAACAAGTGCAGAAGGTGGGAGGAGTCTGGCCACGTGGAGGTACGCACGTGGAGATTCCGTCGCGGGTGGGTCAGTGCGCAATGGAGCAGCAAAGAGAGAGGATGGCTTTAAGTGCTCCGTAGATTTCTGTTCCTTCCTTCGCGGATATGTCTTCTCTGGCTGCTCCGGTTATGGATACGGGGATAAGACTAAGGCCCCGGGGGCGATTGGCTCTCTTTACCTGTAGATACATGGAAGCCCTCGGTGTGATCTGTCCCGTCTGTTTGGGACTGGTGGTCCAGCTGAAGCCGTTTGGGCGCTGTGAGGTCTGCAAAGAATTCCTCTTCGAGGTGGAACCATCCACAGAAAAGCCTCGGGCTTTCCACCTCAACTACCTCACAGGGACTGCCACTCCAGAGGGAGAGATCGATGCTGGTGCATTCCCCATGCGCACTGATCCGGGCGAAGTGACTGCCCAAGCGGAAGTGAAAAGAGAAAAATCCGAGGATGCTGCCTCGGTCACCAGCAGTTCCCTGCTCCGGCCACCGAAGAGAAAAGTCAGCCTAGTGATGGCCTCGTGTGGTCGTGGAAGAGCTTCGCCCCACTGCTTGCCTGACCTGGATGGATTCGGTAGACAACGTCCTGGACATCCCTGCTCGTTTAAAGGTCCAGGTGAGCCAGGGGTTGGGACTGTCTGTGTGGTAGAAAGTGGCGGTAGTCCACAGTCGGTAGAGGCCGTCAAGGGGGATAGTTCCGTGACTGGGAATTATCTGCCCGCTGAGTGCTACGACACCTCTGACCTGGATTCATTGTCTGACAATGGCGATGATGGGGAGATAGACGAAATCTTCCAACAGAAGGGATGGGACAAGATGAAGCTACCCTTGGTCCGTGTCATGAGGGACCTGCCCATGTCTACTGGAGAAAGTACACCCCGGGTAGAGGCCCCGGCGCCAGGGGATGAAGCTGGTCCTTTGTCTGAAGTTCCTCTTCTGGATTCAACATCCATTTCACCTGCTCCTGTTGCAGGAGTGCAATGTCAATCACTGCGGGCTCCTAGGCCCAGGTCCACGAGGTGGTGAACGCACCTCGCCACCCAGAAGCAATTGTTCCACTTGGAGAGGGAGACCGAGCTACTATGCCAACTTTGTCAAGGCTGCAGCGTCTCTTTGGCCAGAAGGTTGCTCAGGAATATGGGTGGGAATACCCGTATCTGCCTCAGGAACTGCTCTATGAGGTGGAGGTCTTTCGGCAAAGATGGTATGATATCTTTGTATGGGACAAACTGAAAGTACAGCAAGCACGGCGGTATCTTTCTTGTTCACCAACGGTCACCAAGAAGTTTCAGGACTGTAAAGCTAAATGGATGCTGGGAAGACACATTCATGCGGACAAAGTGGTGATCTGCCGCAAAGAAGGAAAAAGTATTGAGTACCATGTGGAGGCTTTTGATGATCGTTTGAAGCCTATATAACTGCCTCATCCAAGGTTTTACCTGTAAGGGAGAAAAAAAAGACTCCCGTGTGCTTTTCTTTTCTATTCCTGGCTGAACTTTCCGGAGTGCCTTTTCTTGAACACAGGGACTGTGCCCTAGTTTTTTTTTGTATTTGGGCAGTTCTACTCGTTGGAGATATGGGAGCTGTGTTTTTGTTTGTTCTCCCTCCTTCTCCTTGCGCTCAGAAGAAATCAGTGACTTTTGGTTTTAGATAGTGTAGGATCACAGAGAAAATGTTCAAGAGGAAAGTTCATCTGGAAGTGATGAGTGTCTTGACCGAGGCACTGTCACCAGGTGGCAGTGTTGTGCAACGATTGTTTTTTTTTTTACATTATGCAGCACTTATTGGAGTGAATGGGTTTCTTCTAGGATAGACCTATTCATTCCAAGCAAACACACATGTTGGTAGGATGTATGTTTCTTTTCTTTCCCTCTGCAGGAGACTCGTCTGTCAAGACTACTTAGAGTGGGTGGTTCTTAGATAGCCAGAGGGAGGAATGTAAATGTGTGGGATATATAAAGTGTTTTATTGAAAAGTTTTATAGTTGTATTGTTTTAATTTTCCCTTTCCCATTCAGGTCTTGGCACAATTTGGGGCTAAATTGTGTAGTTGGTTTCTGGGTTAAACTTATGACACCACTCTTCGTGGTGGTGTGAGTTTGTACCAGACACTGGGGACCAGTGTCAAATCACCAGGGGGAGAGTGTAGCGGGTATTTGAATTATGTAAGGACTCTGGTGGTGTGAGGTTCCTTGGGGTCCCTGGGTGGCGCTGTTGCCTGGGGCTGGAGTTGAACTCACACCGCGAACCGTGCCTTTTTGTCTTCCCCTGGAGCTGGTACAGCGGGGCGGGGAACCTGCTGTGGCGCAAAGGGAGAGGTCATAAAAGGGGCGGACGCCCTGATTTCAGGGAGAGAGTCGGAGGACGCGGCCGCACCCAGGGACCTTTAGCTTGGGTGCTGGCATTCCGGTGTTCCAGGCCTAGGCGCCCTTGGCCTAGCTGGAGCAGGGATGGAGTCCATCTCAGGCACCTTTAGCCTGGGGTGAGGTACTATGGCGGATGCCTGGGGCTCAGTACCTTCGACTGAGTTCCGCGAGGGTGGAGGAATCCGAGGGGGCCCTAACTCCTTGGGTGCCCATGTCTGAGTTCATGAGGACTGGTGCGCAGTAACTTCTCTGAAGAGCCCGGCGCAGCATCGCTGGTGACGGAGAGGCCTCCACTTCTCCCTTGGACGGATTTCTTCCTCTGACAGGGGCAAAGTGAGCAAAGGTAATTCACGTTCTATATTACCTAGTCAGTGGCAGTGACTATTCACCACTGGTGACAGCACAGTGGGCAGCAGCAAGAAGGGAAAGGATTGTGCCTCGATCTGTCCCCATTTTCCAAAGGAGAAAGATTGTTTTATTGCTTGGCAAGAAGAATAAAACTGAGTTGTACCTATTCACTGTGTGGAACTTGGGTTACTAAAGCAAAAGAGTCAGGGACGAAAGACTGGACTTGACTCTAGGACACCTACACAAAAGCCCAATCTCTGGCCTTCACCTCCCAGTTACGGAGGACATGGGCCGTGGTGTGTTTCTCTCTCTCTCCCAGGTACCCCTAGACAACAGCCATATAACCGATAAAGAAAGAGAGAGAGGTGAGGCCGCTACAAAAGCAATGCTTCTTCTTTAAGCTTAACATATCTTTGAACCATCTGATTACTTAATCTCTTTAGGACCCACCAATAACTGTAAAGTTAAAAGGCCAGCTTGATAGACTACAAATTGCATGGATTGTTTTGGTAGGCTTTCGTGTTATTCTTGCTCAATCTAAAGGAGATCGTACAATGAGATTGTGATGTTGAAAATTGTACAGCATAGTAGAAGAGGCTTCAAAATTTCAAAATGGTTTGAGATCAATTTCATAATGTTATCTCATGATCTTTTTTTTTTTTTTCATAACTTGTTTATATTAGTGTTTAAAAAGTTGTGGCAAGATTCATTTTCCAGGATAATTAGTTAGGAGTCATTTTTTTAAAATTAATTAATTAATTACTTTGATTTGAATAAGTCCATTCTTTTTCACAGAACCCTTCTGAACTAATAGGTGCTTTTGCTTACTTCCAATAGTTTGAGATTAGAAGTTTGGCAGCTGCAATTACAAAAAACAGCTAGGCTTGTTATTAAACCGTATCTAAATACAATAAAACAAAACATTTATATTTTGTAGTTTACCAATCCTTAGACGTAGTGGCTGTATTTTTGTTTTTAGTTTCTTTTTTTTTTACTTTTACCGGTGATCCTGCCAGTAACACACTTCCTGTCTCGGGGAAAACAATCGTGAGAACTTCCACGCTACCAATTAGTAAATATTTGTATGTATTGTATTATCCTAAATTATACTAATATTAAAGGGTGCTGTTTGCATTTACATGCATTCCCGCAAGGTTATTTACACAATTGTTAACAATTATGCGGCGCTCCCTGATAATCTAATCCTATGTGAAATTCAACATGTGACACCAAGGTCTGTAGATACATATAACATGTGCTTTGAACAAACATATATCCAAACTGCAAAATAAACAATTCAAATCTAAACCTAAATTGCCAGATGCTCAATACTATAGTGCAAGTCCATGAAATAACTACTCTAGTCCCAATTCAAAATATTCTAGTCCCAAAAATGGAAGTTAATGTGTTCAAATTAAATCTTCTTCCGCTAAAAGCTTAAAGGATGTCATACATCCACACCATCATGCAAGTGGATCCAGTCTCCTTCACTCCAATGTGCTCACCTTATGGTATGGATCTAAGAACATACGTTGTTAGGTCTAATGCGCTTTTTCCCTCTTGGGGTATGGTTATGATGACCTCTCTCTTCCTAGATGTCCTTTGGGGTAATGCTTACCTTAGTGGTAACACTTGGTGCATCTTTTTAAGAGACCATCAGTGTCTGTCTCCTCTGCTGCCGATAAGCTCAAAAGAACACATGGTGGCCTCTCATGGTGTAGTACATCACATAACAAGAATTTATTCGGCGTAATTGCACTTACTACAATTTTGAAGTCATTGTGCCTTTAAAAAACATTATATGCAGCCGCGATCCAGCACTCGGTGGTGTCTGCGTCTCCCGGCTCCTCCCAAGCTTAACGTCACTGTCCTCATGACTTCTTTAGGGAAGGCGAGCAGGGTAAATGTGATTCCTAATATAGCAATTGGTTGCGGCAGCCGGGGTGGCTCCTCTATCTATGGAGGAACAACAGAGACAACCTTGGATAACAGCATTGTCTGCATGGGGTAGTGTTAGATTGACAAATACCTGTAGATTTAAAAGGACTTTACATAAGTGACTAAAGCCGGCCATAGATGGAGGGATTTGCAATCCATGGTTGCAGGAAAGAATATTGCTTGATTCCCCCATCTGACTGTGTTGATGGGGGAATCCCTCCCATTGAGCTATTGTATGCTCCTGGAAGGCAGGGGGAGCCATCCTGCCGGGAGAACACAGTGATTACTGCTAGCGGCTGTAATAGCCACTAGCAATAATCGCATGTAAAATCTTACAGGCCGATTGTACCCAAGTTGATCGATCAATCAACTTGGGTACAATCAGCCTGCCCATACATGGTTCATTTCTGGGCCGGTCCCTGCTGAACCAGCTGAGATTCAAATCGTCTATGGCCAGCTCAACAAATTAAAGCCTACCTCCAGCTAACACTTTTTTTAAGCAGTTGCAGTCACAGTTTTTTTTTCTCATTTAGGGATAAAGGTTTTAAAAGCTGATCATTGTAAGCACCCCTTTCAGTGTTAAATGGGTTGTCTCAAACCTCTAACTTTCTCTTTTTATATGCAAAGAAAGTAAAGGCAAAAAACTTTTTTAGTGCACTCAAATTATTTGTGACTATAAAAATGTAAATTAAAGAACTTGTGGAATGTAAACAAAAGTTCAAGTCCATCCACAAGTTGATTACACCACAAGTCCTTAGTCCAGGCATTGGAATCATCAAGAGTAATAAAACACCTCTTGCTGCCTTTGGTGCTGCTCCTCACAAGATTGGGGAAATTTACAAATGACATACAAACAAACAAGAAGAGTGCACACTAAGTGCAGTAGAGTTAAAAGATTTCATGTTAAAATCAAATGCAAACTGGCTACTCAGAAAAAATTAAAATAGAAGAAGCATGTACTCGACACTCCCAGCATGGACGCCTGTCAGAGAAGGCTAATAGACCAGACTGTGTGACTGCGCAGAGGAGACCAAATGGGTGTAGGTGAAAATATAACAATTTATTACGGTAAGTGACCAACATACAACCACCTCCAACAGAACACAGTGCAAAGAATAAATCAATAAACAGTGACTATAAACAGTATATACAAGTATGGGAAATACCAGAATCGTAGTAAAAGCCAGGCCGAGGTCATACACAAGGGGATCAAGCAGATGGGAATAAAACAGGAACAGGGAGGGGACGGATGGGTTGGCTGCAGAGCAGGGATCCAGGTAACCGGAGAGACAGATGTAGGATGAGCTCAAGGTAGGGATCAGGTCAAGCAGGATGCAGGTTTAAGGTAGGGATCAGGTCAAGCAGGATGCAGGATGCAGGTTCAAGGTAGGGATCGGGTCGGATGCAGGCTCAAGTCAGGGTCACAGGTCCTAGGTCAGGGAGAGAGATACCAGGGCAAGGAGTGTTTGTACTTGCCGGGTATTTAACCACTTGACAACTGGGCACATAACCCCCTTCCTGCCCAGGCGAAATTTCAGGTTTCAGCGCCGTCACGCTTTGAATGACAATTGCGCGGTCGTGCGACGTGGCTCCCAAACAAAATTGACGTCCTTTTTTTCCCACAAATAGAGCTTTCTTTTGGTGGTCTTTGATCATTTCTGCGTTTTTTATTTTTTGCGCTATAAACAAAAATAGAGCGACAATTTTGAAAAAAACACAATATTTTTTAATTTTTGCTATAATTAATATCCCATTTTTTTTTTAAAAAAAATATTTTTTTCCTCAGTTTAGGCCGATACGTATTCTACATATTTTAGGTAAAAAAAAAAAATCGCAATAGGCGTATAGTGATTGGTTTGCGCAAAAGTTTTAGCGCCTACAAAATAGGGAATAGAATTATGATTTTTTTTTTATTATTTTCTAATTTATTTTTTTACTAGTAATGGCGTCGATCTGCGATTTTTTTTTTTGTGACTGTGACATTACGGCGGACACATCGGACACTTTTGACACATTTTTTGGACCATTCACATTTATACAGCGAACAGTGCTAAAAATATGCACTGATTACTGTATAAATGTGACTGGCAGGGAAGGGGTTAACCACTAGGGGCGATCAAGGGGTTAATATGTTCCCTGCTAGATGTTCTTACTGTGTGGGGGAGGGGACTGACTGGGGGAGGTGACCGATGGTTGTCCCTATGTACAAGGGACACACCATCCGTCTCCTCTCCCCGACAGGACGTGGATCTCTGTGTTTACACACAGAGATCCACGTCCCTGGCTCTGTGACAGCCGATCGCTCGTACCTGGCGGACATCGCGGCCGCCAGGCACGCGCATCGGCACTCGCCTGACACGGCGGGCACAGTTTTTCCCCGACGCGCGCCCGGACGTCCTATCAGCAATTGACGACCGCTTTGCGGACGTCTTTTGCTTATAGCCCGGGCGCGAAGTGGTTAAAGGAAGTCTTGTAATCAGGCTACAGGTCACAGCTGACCGCAGGAAGTGCTGCCTGTCCCACACTGCCAGGATCCATCCGCTGGTGGAAACCAGTACTGCGTCCAAAGGATAATACAACACCAGCAGGGAAAGATTCTCCTGACAGTTCCAAACTGCCAGGAGACACCTGCTGGTGGACCACAGTACTGCAAGACAAATAATAAATATCACCAGCGGATGGAACCTTTCCTGACAGCGCCTCTCTGTATTCACACTTGTGGTCCTGGATAGCAGCGCTCTGTACACAGGCACAGTGGGGGTTATTTACTAAAGGCAAATTCACTTTGCACTACAAGTGCACTGGAAGTGCAAAGTGCACATGAAACTGCACTGAAAGTGCACTTGGAAGTGCAGTCGCTATAGGTCCGAGGGGGACATGCAAGGAAAATAAAAAACAGCATTTTAGCTTGCACATGATTGGATAATAAAATCAGCAGAGCTTCCCCTCATTTCAAATCTACCCCTCAGATTTACAACTAATGCACTTCCAAGTGAACTTTCAGTGCAATTTCAAGTGCACTTTGTAGTTTGCACTTGTAGTGAAAAGTGGATTTGCTTTTAGTAAATAACCCCCAATGTGTTGCAGGGGATCTCCAGGATGATGTCACGTGTGGGTGGAGCATTTCAAAGGACCTCCATTTTTGTCAAGCCTATCTAGAGGAAGTACTTTGATTGCTTTATACAGGAGAAGGGGGAGATTGCATGCCACAACACTGCAACCCATTATTCTCAATAATAACAAGAACAGCAGCTGGAAAACTACATAGACAAGCCTGAAACATATAAAAACAACTAACAGAAACAAATATGCCAATGGCGCAGTCTCAGCCTATGAGGACGGGAGTCCAAGACAGACGTGTCTATCGTGCAACATCGCTGGATCTAGACAGACCTCGGGTAAGTATTAGGGGGAGCCGAGGGCAGCTGCTGCACACAAAACGCATTAGAATGCATTAAGATTAAAATCAGTATGTATATGCAGTAAAGCATGCTTGTTATACTCACTGTGGAACCTAAGGGGATAATCCTCTGCATTGTGTAAAAAGGCTGTTTAATCCTTTATGCGCTGCCCCCAAAACATGTCCGGATAAGAGTTACTGGAGTCAAGCTGCACATGCTCAGTTTGGTGTGTAATTCTAGAGAGTTTTTTGTTTTCTTGGGAGAGTGCATGTGACCAGCATTGGGCCAATCAGTACTGTCCGGACAGAGGGTCAGGGGTCCTGCATCCTGATAGGACAGCCAGTGCAGTATGAAAACTCCTCCTACAAGCTTTAAAGTGGTTGTAAACCCTTTTGGACTACGTCTACCTATAGGTAAGCCTAGAATAAGGCTTACCTATAGGTAGTGGAAATATCTCCCAAACGTGCGCCGTTTAGGATATATTTCACTTGTAGTCCGCCGAAAATCCCAACGGCGCATGCACGGGGAAGAAACTAAACAAAGTGCCGTTTCTTCCCCAGCCTGTGCCGTGAATCGCGGCTCCCGTGCGCATGCGCAGGAGTGACGTCACGCGGCTCCGGCGAATCACAGAGCCAAAGTCCGTGGCCCGGAAGAAAGAGGAGACAGAAGATGGATGCTGCCTACTCTGGGGACATCGCTGGATTCTTTTGCAGGTAAGTGACACATAATGGGCTAGTATGCGATGCATACTAGCCCATTATGCTTATTATTTGCAGGCTTTGCAGCGGGCTAAAGAGGAAGTAAAACCCATCAGGGTTTACTTCCTCTTTAACCAGACATTGATAGAAGTTACAAGACTGCTATATACTGCTGATGAGAAAAGGTATTTAGCAGTTTATATTTACTAAAATAATTGCATTTCCATGTTCTGTGCAGTGTGGGAGACCAGATATAGTGAATGCAGGGTCCTGGGTTTAGTAATACTTTAATTAGCCAATATGTATAATTTACTTGTTTCAACCTTAATACTGCAATTAACCTTAATGTCATACATGTACGCTAAATGGTGTATTTTATGTCTTTTAATTCTTCTCTCAATAATTTGTTTATTTTATAATCTTTAAAAGAAATATATAAAAAAAAGAAGCCTACGTACAGGTATTTATCATTAGAAACCTGTTTTGAGGCAGCAATGCATGAAATGATGTACGCGCAGTGGTGTAGATAAGAGGGGTATTCATCAATAATGTCAGCATATGTAGACTGTGGCCTGTGTGTACATTTCCATGAACACCTCTGGTATATAGTATATATATTGAGAATATAACTTGTCAGTGCAGAAGCATACATAAATAATCTTTAGTAAATCTGAGCTATAATCTTCCTTTGGCTTTTTTTCTGGAGAGGACAATATTCATGTTAAATCTAAAGATATCCTAAAATATTGTCAGTACATTTGCTAGAAGTATCCAGTTCACCATGGATCATTCAGAATTAGGAACTTTTTTTTTTTCCTGCGGGGGGGGGGGGGGGGGGGTTAGCTTTGGGCATCTAGAGCAAAAGAGTGTACCTGGTAACATATGCCACAGTGTGTGTAGCCAAAAAATATGCGAGTGAGAGTCTGAGGCGAGGTTCATACTAGCCTGCATGGTAAAATACTGTGAAGGCTAATGTCAGTTTCATCTCCAGTGCACTGCAAACAAAGACAGACATGTTGCATTTTACAATATAAAAGTGACCAGTGGTCAAGAATATGAAATGAACAGCATCATTTATAGAGTGCAGGGATCTGGAGTGTATAAGACACAGACAGCAGGGGTCAGGAGTATGTAAAACACAGAGCGCAGAGGTCAGGACTAGTGATGAGCCGAACACCCCCGGGTTCGGTTCGCACCAGAACCCGCGAACGGACCGAAAGTTCGAACGAACATTAGAACCCTATTAAATACAATGGATGCGAACGTTCGAATTCTAAAGTGCTAATTATAACAACTATTATGCATGTTATTGTCATAAATAGGGTTTGGGAACCCGGGTTGTGCACCAGGGGACATGTATCAATGCAAAAAGAAGTTTTAAAAACGGTCGTTTTTCGGGAGCAGTCATTTTAATGATGCATAAAGTGAAAAAAAAAAAGTCAAATATTCCTTTAAATATCGTACCTGGGGGGTGTCTAAAGTATGCCTGTGAAGTGCCACGTGTTTCCCGTGTTTAGAACTGTCCCTGCACAAAATGACACTTCTAAAGGAAAAAAAAGCCATTTAAAACTGCTTGCGGCTTTAATGTAATGTCTGGTCCCGGTAATATGGATGAAATTCTTTAAGAAAAATGGCATAGCTACCCCATGACCCCCCCCCTACCCCAGCCCATTACCAGCCCCTTTGGGTCTTGTATGGATATTAAGGGGAACCCCGCACATAAAATAAAAAAGGCCCTATATACTCTGAACAGCCGTATACAGGCGGTGCATACAAGACAGGGACTGTAGGTTTGTTCATATGTAGAATCTGTTTGTAATTTTGAACAGGTACATTGTTGAAGTGTAGCTCCAGCACAAAAATCTATTTTTAAACTTTTTGGGAAACATAGGTAAGGGTTATCACCCCTGTAACATTTGTTTTGCTGTCTGTGCCCCTGTTCAGAACATTTCACCTCACTTTCCGTCCCAATGACAACTGTTTTTGAAATGTGGTGTTTTTCTTGAAACAAGGATTGCTGATAAAGCATCAGTACAGATGAGACCCCTTTCTCCCATATTTATTCTTACAGGAGAGAATTTTCCTTTCTAGGGGTAGATTTCCTCTCACTTCCTGTTGTCTTCTTTCGTTTGCAAGTAGGAGTCGTTTGTAAGTTGGATGTTTGAAAGTAGGGACCTGCCGTATATACTCTGCAGAAATAGGCCCCTTAGTTGTTGGTGTTGGCACAACACTGTAAGCACTCAGTTACTCTTGGTTGGTGCTGGAACGCCCTGCTGTCAACTATTATATCAGGAATTTTAATTACATATAATTGTTGAACAGTGGTAGTAAAAATTGGGGCTTTGATGGTGGTGCTGGTGCCACAACACTGTAAGCCCTGACAGTTACTCTTGGTGGGTGCAGCAATGGGCCCTGCTGTGAATTATTAGATCAAGAATTGTAATTACATGCCCCTTTTGAACAGGGGCTGAAAAATTGGGCCTTTCGTGGTGGTGGTGGTGGTGGCGTTGCCACAAGACTGTAAGCCCTCAGAGTTACTCTTGGTGGGTGCAGCAATGGACCCTGCTGTGAATTATTAGATCAAGAATTGTAATTGCATGCCCCTGTTGAACAGGGGCTGAAAAATTGGGCCTTAGGCACTGGTGGCACAACACTACAACCCCTCACAGATACTGTACTTGGAGCACAGCAATGAGCCCTGTTGCAAAGTATTGCTTCAAAAATTGTAATGACACGCCCCTGTAAAACAGGGGCTGAAAAATTGGGCCTTAGCCACTGGTGGCGGCACCCATAAACAAAAATGATCTTCCAAGCTATCATCATCAATCGTATCATTGAGGACTCGGAGGAGGAGGATAGCCAGTCAACATAACAGCACAGGCACTCAGCATCAGCATCAGTCTTGAAGGGATGTGACATGTTAAAATCAATTAGTCTGTTATATCAGCATCAGGTGTGTGGTAGCTGGTGGTGATCCAAGACTGGTTCATCTTGATGAAAGTCAGTCGATCAACCGAGTCGGTGGACAGGCGCACCCTGTGATCCGTGACAAATCCTCCAGCAGCACTGAATGTGCGTTCCGAAAGAACGCTGGATGCAGGACAGGCCAGTAGCTCAATTGCATACTGTGCAAGCTCTGGCCAGTGATCCATCCTCAAGACCCAGTAAGCCAGAGGATTTTCGGTGGGGAAGGTGTCCAAGTCTGACCTTGCCCCTAGATATTCCTGCACCATGTTTATCAGACGCTGGCGATGGTTGCTGGAACTGATCATACTTTGGGGCTGCGGACTAAAGAATTGTCTGAACGCATCGGTCAGACGGCCACCTTCCCCACCGCTCCTTCTTTGACTGGCCGAAGCCTCAGCAACTCGTTGTCCAGGACCAGGAGTTTGTAACCTCCCAGTCTCTGGGAACGCGTTGCACAGACCTTTCTGCAAGGCCTCCCGGAGTTGTCTCATCCTCTGCTCCCTCTGCGACGGTAACATAAGGTCCGCAACCTTACCCTTGTACCGTGGATCAAGGAGAGTGGCCAGCCAGTAATGGTCCCTCTCCTTGATCCGAAGAATACGAGGATCCTTCCGCAGACTTTGCAGGATCAGGGAGGCCATGCAGCGTAGGTTTGCTGAGGCATTCGCTCCGGAGTCCTCTGGGTCACTAAGGACGACATGATCCGCAGCCACCTCCTCCCAGCCACGTACAAGTCCACTGGTTTCTTGGGACTGTAAATCATCCCTAAAAGACTGCTGCTGATGATGCTGAGTGCCAGCCTCCACCTCCATGCTGACACAATCCTCCTCCTCCTCCTCCTCCTCCTCCTCCTCTTCCTGTGCGATGGGTGGGACAGAAGGAACACTGTCTGGGTAAAGGGGGCCTTGAGAGGCAAGGAAGTCCTCCTCTTCCTGCCTCTGTTCTGCCTCAAGTGCCCTGTCCATTATTCCACGCAGCGTGTGCTCCAACAGGTGGACAAGAGGTACAGTGTCACTGATGCATGCACTGTCACTGCTCACCATCCTCGTGGCCTCCTCAAATGGTGCCAGGACAGTGCATGCATCCCTGATCATGCCCCACTGGCGTGGAGAAAAAAAACCAAGCTCCCCTGACCCTGTCCTGGTGCCGTAGTCGCACAGGTACTCATTGATGGCCCTCTGCTGCGTGTGCAGCCGCTGCAGCATGGCCAACGTTGAGTTCCACCTGGTGGGCATGTCACATATAAGGCGGTTCTTGGGCAGGTTCAACTCCTTTTGCAGCTCAGCCAGGCGAGCACTGGCATTATAAGATCTGCGGAAATGCACACAGACTTTCCTGGCCTGCCTCAGGACATCCTGTAAGCCCGGGTACCTGCCCAAGAACCGCTGCACCACCAGGTTAAGGACGTGAGCCACACAGGGCACATGGGTCAGTTGTCCCTGTCGGAGGGCGGAGAGGAGGTTGGTGCCATTGTCGCAAACCACCATTCCTGGCTTAAGCTGGCGTGGCGTCAACCACCTCTCGGCCTGGCCCTGCAGAGCAGACAGGACCTCTGCCCCAGTGTGGCTTCTGTCCCCCAAACACACCAGCGCAAGCACGGCATGGCATCTTTTTGCCTGCGTACTTGCGTAGCCCCGTGAACGGCTACGGAGCACCGCTGGTTCATAGGACAAACCACAGGAAGAGGCCATGGAGGAAGAAGAAGAGGAGGGGGTGGAGGAGAGAGGTGTGTCACAACCAGTAGTAGCATTTTGGAGGCGTGGCGGTGGGACAACCTCCAACACTACTGCACCTTGTCCTGCATCCTTCCCAGCTGCCAAAAGAGTGACCCAATGGGCCGTGAAAGAAAGGTAACGTCCCTGTCCATGCCTGCTGGACCATGAGTCAGCGGTAATATGCACCTTACCGCTGACCGCCCTGTCCAGCGAGGCCAAGACATTGCCTTCCACATGCCGGTAGAGAGCCGGAATAGCCTTCCGTGAGAAAAAGTGGCGTTTGGGAACCTGCCACTGAGGAACCGCACATTGCACAAACTCACGGAAGGGGGCCGAGTCTACCAACTGAAAAGGCAGCAGTTGAAGCGCTAGCAATTTAGCCAAGCTAGCATTCAACCGCTGGGCATGTGGATGGCTGGGAGTGAACTTCTTTCGACGGTCCAGCAGCTGGGGCAGGGAAATTTGCCTGCTAGAATCGGACGTCGGTGTACTGCTAGCAGAGTGGCCGCAAGTACTTGGCTGTGACACACCTAATTCTACACCTTCATTCCTCTCAGTGCATGTTTCAGAGAGGACTGAAGTTATAGTGGGGTTGGAGATCCCAGCTGATGCGGTGCAAGGAGAGGTCCGCTTTGTTCTTTGGTGTGGGTCTTTGAGGTAGGCTTGCCAACGAGCTGCATGGCAGGTCAACATATGTCTGGTCAGGCATGTGGTACCCAAGCGGCTGATGTTTTGGCCACGCGATATACGCTTGAGACATATGTTGCAAACAGCAGCTGTGCGATCTGATGCACTAGCCTCAAAAAAGGCCCACACCAAAGAACTTTTTGAATGACGGGCAGAGGCAGCGCCCTGCACAGGCGGAGCTCTGCGGTGTGATTCCGTCGGTGTACTGCCCTTACGCTGGCCACCAAAGGGCATCCTGCCTCGTTGGAGATGTGCCTCCTCCTCATCCTCCTCCTCCTCCTCTCTCCTATTAGGCACCCACGTGGAGTCAGTGACCTCATCATCACCTCCCTCCTCATCACTGGAGGCAATCTGGCAGTATGCTGCAGCTGCTGGAACATGACTGCCAGATTGGTGTCCTTCTTGAGCATCCCCTCTGTCTGCTCTCACGCTACTGCCTTCCTCTAGCTGGGTTTCATCATCAGACCCTTCGAAACGCTGGGCATCCTCCTGGAGCATGTACCCAACACTGTGCTGAAACAGTTCGGGGGACTCCTCAGGAGGAGGACATGGTGGGTCTAGGGAAGGAGTGACTGATGATGAGTCTGACATTGATACCAGGGAAGAGGACGCTTTGGCAGCTGCTTTTCCAGTACCCTGAGCCTGGGTGAGAGAGGATGAGGAGGAGGAGGAGGGCTTGGTCATCCACTCTACCAAGTCTTCGGCATGATGTGGCTCAACATGTCCAGCTGCCGAAAAGAAGGACAAGCGTGTCCCATGGCCATGTGCTGATGACAATGCACCGCGTCCACGACCAGCACTGTTGCCCCCAGACACAGAGCCTGCTTGCCCTCTTTTATTGCCTCCTGACTGTCTGCCTCTCCTTGTTTGCCTTCCAGACATTCTAATAGATGGCCTGCAGGGAGATGGGAAAAAAGCAATAAGGGCTACCTTCAGGTGTCCTTCTCTGTCCCTTGAAACAAGGACTTTGACAGTGAAAGAAACTGACACACTCTCCCTACCTACAGTTTTCTGTCCCTAGAAAAAATGTTTTTTTTAAGCACAATTTAGCACAAGGAGAATTACCTCACTGTCCTTCCAGGTCCCTGGAAACAAGGACTTTGGCAGTGAAAGAAACTGACACACTCTCCCTACCTACAGTTTTCTGTCCCTAGAAAAAATGTTTTTTTTAAGCACAATTTAGCACAAGGAGAATTACCTCACTGTCCTTCCAGGTCCCTGGAAACAAGGACTTTGACAGTGAAAGAAACTGACACACTCTCCCTACCTACAGTTTTCTGTCCCTAGAAAAAACGTTTTTTTTAAGCACAATATAGCACAAGGAGAATTCACTCACTGTCCTTCCAGGTCCCTGGAAACAAGGACTTTGACAGTGAAAGAAACTGACACACTCTCCCTACCTACAGTTTTCTGTCCCTAGAAAAAATGTTTTTTTTAAGCACAATTTAGCACAAGGAGAATTACCTCACTGTCCTTCCAGGTCCCTGGAAACAAGGACTTTGACAGTGAAAGAAACTGACACACTCTCCCTACCTACAGTTTTCTGTCCCTAGAAAAAATGTTTTTTTTAAGCACAATTTAGCACAAGGAGAATTACCTCACTGTCCTTCCAGGTCCCTGGAAACTAGGACTTTGACAGTGAAAGAAACTGACACACTCTCCCTACCTACAGTTTTCTGTCCCTAGAAAAAATTTTTTTTTAAGCACAATTTAGCACAAGGAGAATTACCTCACTGTCCTTCCAGGTCCCTGGAAACAAGGACTTTGACAGTGAAAGAAACTGACACACTCTCCCTACCTACAGTTTTCTGTCCCTAGAAAAAATGTTTTTTTTAAGCACAATTTAGCACAAGGAGAATTACCTCACTGTCCTTCCAGGTCCCTGGAAACAAGGACTTTGACAGTGAAAGAAACTGACACACTCTCCCTACCTACAGTTTTCTGTCCCTAGAAAAAATGTTTTTTTTAAGCACAATTTAGCACAAGGAGAATTACCTCACTGTCCTTCCAGGTCCCTGGAAACTAGGACTTTGACAGTGAAAGAAACTGACACACTCTCCCTACCTACAGTTTTCTGTCCCTAGAAAAAATGTTTTTTTTAAGCACAATTTAGCACAAGGAGAATTACCTCACTGTCCTTCCAGGTCCCTGGAAACAAGGACTTTGACAGTGAAAGAAACTGACACACTCTCCCTACCTACAGTTTTCTGTCCCTAGAAAAAATGTTTTTTTTAAGCACAATTTAGCACAAGGAGAATTACCTCACTGTCCTTCCAGGTCCCTGGAAACAAGGACTTTGACAGTGAAAGAAACTGACACACTCTCCCTACCTACAGTTTTCTGTCCCTAGAAAAAATGTTTTTTTTAAGCACAATATAGCACAAGGAGAATTCACTCACTGTCCTTCCAGGTCCCTGGAAACAAGGACTTTGACAGTGAAAGAAACTGACACACTCTCCCTACCTACAGTTTTCTGTCCCTAGAAAAAATGTTTTTTTTAAGCACAATTTAGCACAAGGAGAATTACCTCACTGTCCTTCCAGGTCCCTGGAAACAAGGACTTTGACAGTGAAAGAAACTGACACACTCTCCCTACCTACAGTTTTCTGTCCCTAGAAAAAATGTTTTTTTTAAGCACAATTTAGCACAAGGAGAATTACCTCACTGTCCTTCCAGGTCCCTGGAAACAAGGACTTTGACAGTGAAAGAAACTGACACACTCTCCCTACCTACAGTTTTCTGTCCCTAGAAAAAATGTTTTTTTTAAGCACAATTTAGCACAAGGAGAATTACCTCACTGTCCTTCCAGGTCCCTGGAAACTAGGACTTTGACAGTGAAAGAAACTGACACACTCTCCCTACCTACAGTTTTCTGTCCCTAGAAAAAATGTTTTTTTTAAGCACAATTTAGCACAAGGAGAATTACCTCACTGTCCTTCCAGGTCCCTGGAAACAAGGACTTTGACAGTGAAAGAAACTGACACACTCTCCCTACCTACAGTTTTCTGTCCCTAGAAAAAATGTTTTTTTTAAGCACAATTTAGCACAAGGAGAATTACCTCACTGTCCTTCCAGGTCCCTGGAAACAAGGACTTTGACAGTGAAAGAAACTGACACACTCTCCCTACCTACAGTTTTCTGTCCCTAGAAAAAATGTTTTTTTTAAGCACAATATAGCACAAGGAGAATTCACTCACTGTCCTTCCAGGTCCCTGGAAACAAGGACTTTGACAGTGAAAGAAACTGACACACTCTCCCTACCTACAGTTTTCTGTCCCTAGAAAAAATGTTTTTTTTAAGCACAATTTAGCACAAGGAGAATTACCTCACTGTCCTTCCAGGTCCCTGGAAACAAGGACTTTGACAGTGAAAGAAACTGACACACTCTCCCTACCTACAGTTTTCTGTCCCTAGAAAAAATGTTTTTTTTAAGCACAATTTAGCACAAGGAGAATTACCTCACTGTCCTTCCAGGTCCCTGGAAACAAGGACTTTGGCAGTGAAAGAAACTGACACACTCTCCCTACCTACAGTTTTCTGTCCCTAGAAAAAATGTTTTTTTTAAGCACAATTTAGCACAAGGAGAATTACCTCACTGTCCTTCCAGGTCCCTGGAAACAAGGACTTTGACAGTGAAAGAAACTGACACACTCTCCCTACCTACAGTTTTCTGTCCCTAGAAAAAACGTTTTTTTTAAGCACAATATAGCACAAGGAGAATTCACTCACTGTCCTTCCAGGTCCCTGGAAACAAGGACTTTGACAGTGAAAGAAACTGACACACTCTCCCTACCTACAGTTTTCTGTCCCTAGAAAAAATGTTTTTTTTAAGCACAATTTAGCACAAGGAGAATTACCTCACTGTCCTTCCAGGTCCCTGGAAACAAGGACTTTGACAGTGAAAGAAACTGACACACTCTCCCTACCTACAGTTTTCTGTCCCTAGAAAAAATGTTTTTTTTAAGCACAATATAGCACAAGGAGAATTCACTCACTGTCCTTCCAGGTCCCTGGAAACAAGGACTTTGACAGTGAAAGAAACTGACACACTCTCCCTACCTACAGTTTTCTGTCCCTAGAAAAAATGTTTTTTTTAAGCACAATATAGCACAAGCACAAAACACACTGACACTCTCCCTACCTATCCTTCTCTTTCCCTAAACTAAAGGAATCCAGGTTAAGCAAGAAAGAAATAAAAGTCACTGTCCCTGCCTATGCTGCTCTATCCCTGCTCCGGAACACACTACACTAGGCCGCCGTGCTGGCGGCCTTTTATAGTGTGGGGCGTGTACTAAACCCCCTCAGCAATAATTGGCCACAGGCATCCTGCCTGTGGCCAATCATTGCTCTCCTCGCTGCCGGCGCTGTGATTGGCCAAGCATGCGGGGTCACAGTGCATGCTTGGCCAATCACAGCGCCTGGATGACACTGCGATGGCGTAGTGCATTGTGGGCCGTTCGCGTCACTCGAATTTGGCGCGAACGGCCCAAATCGTTCGATCTTCGTCGAACGATCGAACAGCCGATGTTCGAGTCGAACGTATGTTCGACTCGAACACGAAGCTCATCCCTAGTCAGGACTGCATGTCACACAGAGCACAGTTTTCAGGATTGCATATTGTAGAGCAGGGGTAGGCAACCTTGGCCCTCCAGCTGTGGCAAATCTACAAGTCCTATGAGACATTGCAAGACTCTGACAATCACAGGCATGACTCTAAGGCCCCTTTCACACTGACACGTTTTTCAGGCGGTTTAGCGCTAATAATAGCGCTGCTATACCGCCTGAAAAAATCGTGCCCTGCAGTCTTCAGTGTGAAAGCCCAAAGGCTTTCACACTGAAGCGGTGCGCTAGCAGGACCGCTCCAAAAGTCCTGCTAGCCGCATCTTTACAGCGGTGAAGGAGCGGTGTGTTCACCGCTCCTTTACCGCTGCTGCCCATTGAAAGCAATGGGAGACCGCGGTAATCCCGCCTGCAATGCGCCTCTGCAGAGGCGCATTGCGGGCAGTATTAACCCCTTTTTCGGCCATTAGCGGGGGTTAAATTCACCCCGCTAGCGGCCGCATACCGCGGTAAAAACGAAGGTATATCGGCGCTAAAAATAGCACCGCTATACCCACAGCGCACCTCCCGCCCCAGTGTAAAAGGGGCCTAAGAGGTAGAAGCATGATGGGATTTGTAGTTTCACCACAGCTGGAGTGCCGAGGTTGCCTACCCCTGTTGTAGAGCGTGTGGAGGTCAGGATAGCATATCACAAAAAGTGCAGACATCTAGGGTGTAACACACAGTGTGCAAGGGTCAGGAGTGTGTAAAACATAGATTGCAGGGGTAAGGATATGTAACATACACAGCACAGGGGAAAGAGTAGGTTATAGGTTAGGGGCCAGAGGAGCATAATACCAGTAAATAAAGTACAACAAAAAATTACCTCACTTCCCAAGCCAACCCCCCCCATGACAGATCCCAACCCCCCCCCCCCAGTTACAGATTCCCTCGCCCAGTACAAATATCTCCCCCACTACAGATTCTTTCCTTCCTAGAGTATACTGTAGATGTGCAGTGCAGTTCTCCATCCTCCATGAAATCCACTCAGCAGACCAGACAGTTCAAAGGGAGCGGTAGGGGAGGTAGGGGAAGTCTTCCCTCGGTTAGATCATATGACCAGAGCCAAGAAGGAGCTCCCTGGCACCGAACTGCAGTCGCCTGTCTTGAAAGTCTGTGGGGGGGGGGGATGTTGGACCCCTTATAAACTGCCCCCTATTCAATATGGAATGTGTGTATGCAAGCAGAAGTCACATTTCAACCAAATAACCATATCAACCAACTAATTAGATTTTGAGATGGGTGAGTAAAGATATCTGCCATGAAGGATCAATTGATGGTTAAAAATATCTTCAGAAAATCTAAGGAAAGGTTGAAAATGATTGCTAATTTCTTGATGTCAAAGTGTGTCACTGATGGAAAAAAGGCCAAGGGACAGACTATGATGGGACTATTCGAAAGAAAACATATGAGAAAATTTGATAAGCACTTATATATATGAGAGGAAAGATATATTGGAGATGCCATGCTAAACATTTTTAAAGGTACAATTTCTGTCATTCCGATCATATCATGGCTTTTTTTTACCTTTGTGAGTCCCTGACCCAGAAAATGTATGCAACAAGGAAACTCTAATGCCCTGTACACACGATCGGATTTCCGATGAAATAAAATCCGATGGATTTTTCCATCGGAAATCCGATAAAGCTGACTTTCATCAGTCTTCCCTACACACCATGAGTCCAAAATCCGACTGTCCCAAACGCTGTGACGTAAAACACTCCGAAGAGCCGAGAAAAATTAAGTTCAATGCTTCTGAGCATGCGTTGACTTGATTCTGAGCATGCGTGAGTTTTTTCTCCGATGGAGTTCCCCACAGACGATCGGAATTTGCTATTGTTTTTTTTTCCATCTGTATAATTTAAAACATACCGATGGAAAAAAGACCGATGGGGACCACACACGATCGGTTTGTCCGATGAAAAAAGTCCATCGGTCTTTTTTCATCAGAAAAACCGATCGTGTGTACGCGGCATAAGTGCTTATCCTGAATGCTTGTCAAATCACCAAAGCAAGCTCCCATACTTGTATCATGACAGGTTCTCTTTAAAGAACCTCCTAAGGAACAAATAGTAAACATTCTGTCCATCATAAGTATCCACTACTGATAGTAATACGAAAAAGAGTAACAAGAACATATACTGTAGCATAGTGGACAAATGCAAGCTTTTGGAACAATTGATTGGGACAGGTATATGCAGACTGTACCTGTACACACCACAGATGAAATAAAATGACACCTTTCTAGGATGAAATTCACTATTTATATTTTACACACAACACATAAATGAGTGATCATATCAATTAGTATATACAGACTGTACCTGTGTACACCCACAAGTATAATAAAATAGCAAATACCCAGGGTGAAATGTCCATAGGATATATTTCATACATAATACATACAAGGGAAAGGACATAGCGCAGTGGATGGATGCTGCATTTATTAATGTGTAATGGTGTCACTTACTATACAGTATGTACAGAATACCTGTACACCCACAAGTATAATAGTATAGCACATTTTGTTTCAGGGTGAAATTCTCTAGGGTATATGTCATACATACAAAGGAAGGAAAGTGAAGAACATAGCACAGTGGGTGGAGGCTGCATTTATTAAGCTATGATCATATCACCTATTTGTACACACTTTGCCTGTACACCCACAGTTCTAATAAAACAACACATTTCCAGGGTGAAAATCCATAGGATACATTTCATGCATAATGGGCTTATTCCCTGCAATGCATTTATTAATCTGTGATCATGCCACTTAGGATATACAGACTGTACCTGTGTACACCCACAGGTATAATAAAATAGTACATTTTCAGAATTAAATTCCCAAGGATATATTTCATGTATATTACATACAAAGGAATGGAAGTGCAGGACATAGCATAGTGGGTGGATGCTGAATGTGATCATATCACCTAGTACTGTATACTGTATAAGTGTACACCCACAGGTATTGTAAGATAGTACAAGGGTGAGATTCCCCAGGATATATTTTATACATACTGGAAGGGAGGTGTAAGCCATAGCACAGTAGGTAGATGCTGCATTTCTGAAGGTGTCACTTTAGTACATAGAGACTATTCCTGTACACCCAGGTGATGTAAGATAATACAATGTAAGATAGGACATGTACAGGGCGAGATGGATTCCCCAGGATATATTTCATACATATCACATAAAAAGAACAAAGAACAGTCATGCGTATACCTTCATTTAAATTTAAATGAATCACTTCAAAGTAAATGATCCAAAAACAACTGTGTGCTTTACCAATCGCCTTTATCTCATCAAAATGTATTAAATCCAATTTCACATCCCTGTTCACAGCCACTATTTCAGTGTCCATGCAGTATTTACATGCATAGCGAAGGCAGTAATGGGTCAGCCATGGCCAGGGTGTGAGCAGAGTATATACATGATGGTATATTGAGCTGTGTGTCCGGGTGGATGGATGTGCTGCAATGGTCATGTAGTGCGGTGGGATGAGGAGGGAGAAGTGTCCGGCCATTGAGCTCTATAGCGGAGCACACAGCCGTCTTATTGTCCTCCTCCTAGAACCGCAGTGTAGTCCCCCGCCTGGGAGCTCCGTATCAAGCTGTGGGGACGGTGATGACATCTCTGCCCACAATCTATTCTCCTTCCAACATTGCTGAGGATTAAACAGGTACATTACTCTGATCTCTACTCCATGGGCTTGTCACTACTCCACATACATCTATACCTATCCTAGGTGTGTGTGTGCACGGTATATATATTGTATGAAATAAACTATACATACATACGGATACAACTACTATGCCTATCCTCTCCATTTCTCAAGGTTTCCATTAATACAACCAATATTAAGGGCAATAGTATCGAGAGGCTTGGATGTGTATAGTGTGTGTGCAAACATATATACACAGTGCACACATATACACACAGTGCACACATATATACACAGCACACACATATACACAGTGCACACATATATACACAGTGCACACATATATACACAGTGCACACATATATACACAGCACACACATATACACAGTGCACACATATACACACAGTGCACACATATACACACAGTGCACACATATATACACAGTGCACACATATATACACAGTGCACACATATATACACAGTGCACACATATACACACAGTGCACACATATATACACAGCACACACATATATACACAGCACACACATATATACACAGTGCACACATATATACACAGTGCACACATATATACACAGCACACACATATATACACAGTGCACACATATATACACAGTGCACACATATATACACAGCACACACATATATACACAGTGCACACATATACACAGCACACACATATATACACAGCACACACATATATACACAGTGCACACATATATACACAGCACACACATATATACACAGCACACACATATATACACAGTGCACACATATATACACAGTGCACACATATATATACACAGCACACACATATATACACAGTGCACACATATACACACAGTGCACACATATATACACAGCACACACATATATACACAGCACACACATATATACACAGTGCACACATATATACACAGTGCACACATATATACACAGCACACACATATATACACAGTGCACACATATACACAGCACACACATATATACACAGCACACACATATATACACAGTGCACACATATATACACAGCACACACATATATACACAGCACACACATATATACACAGTGCACACATATACACACAGTGCACACATATATACACAGCACACACATATATACACAGCACACACATATATACACAGTGCACACATATATACACAGTGCACACATATATACACAGCACACACATATATACACAGCACACACATATATACACAGTGCACACATATATACACAGTGCACACATATATATACAGCACACACATATATACACAGCACACATATATACACAGTGCACACATATACACAGTGCACACACATATATACACAGCACACACATATATACACAGTGCACACATATATACACAGTGCACACATATACACAGTGCACACACATATATACACAGCACACATATACACAGCACACACATATATACACAGTGCACACATATATACACAGTGCACACATATATACACAGCACACACATATATACACAGCACACACATATATACACAGTGCACACATATATACACAGTGCACACATATATATACACAGCACACACATATATACACAGTGCACACATATATACACAGTGCACACATATATACACAGCACACACATATATACACAGTGCACACATATATACACAGTGCACACATATACACACAGTGCACACATATATACACAGCACACACATATATACACAGTGCACACATATATACACAGTGCACACATATATACACAGTGCACACATATATATACACAGCACACACATATATACACAGTGCACACATATATACACAGTGCACACATATATACACAGTGCACACATATATATACACAGCACACACATATATACACAGTGCACACATATACACACAGTGCACACATATATACACAGCACACACATATATACACAGCACACACATATATACACAGTGCACACATGTATACACAGTGCACACATATATATATACACAGCACACACATATATACACAGTGCACACATATATACACAGTGCACACATATATATACACAGCACACACATATATACACAGTGCACACATATATACACAGTGCACACATATACACACAGTGCACACATATATACACAGCACACACATATACACAGTGCACACATATATACACAGTGCACACATATATACACAGTGCACACATATATACACAGCACACACATATACACAGTGCACACATATATACACAGCACACACATATACACAGTGCACATATATATATACACAGCACACACATATATACACAGTGCACACATATATACACAGCACACACATATACACAGTGCACACATATATATACACAGCACACACATATATACACAGCACACACATATATACACAGCACACACATATATACACAGTGCACACATATATACACAGTGCACACATATATATACACAGCACACACATATATACACAGTGCACACATATATACACAGTGCACACATATATATACACAGCACACACATATATACACAGCACACACATATATACACAGCGCACACATATATACACAGTGCACACATATATATACACAGTGCACACATATATACACAGTGCACACATATATACACAGTGCACACATATATATACACAGCACACACATATATACACAGCACACACATATATACACAGCACACACATATATACACAGTGCACACATATATACACAGTGCACACATATATACACAGCACACACATATATACACAGTGCACACATATATACACAGTGCACACATATATACACAGTGCACACATATATACACAGTGCACACATATATACACAGCACACACATATATACACAGTGCACACATATATACACAGTGCACACATATATACACAGTGCACACATATATACACAGCGCACACATATATACACAGCGCACACATATATACACAGTCCACACACATATATACACAGCGCACACATATATACACAGTGCACACATATATACACAGTGCACACATATACACACAGTGCACACATATATACACAGCACACACATATATACACAGTGCACACATATATACACAGCACACATATATACACAGTGCACACATATATACACAGTGCACACATATATATACACAGCACACACATATATACACAGTGCACACATATATACACAGTGCACACATATATATACACAGCACACACATATATACACAGTGCACACATATATACACAGTGCACACATATATACACAGTGCACACATATATACACAGCACACACATATATACACAGTGCACACATATATACACAGTGCACACATATATACACAGTGCACACATATATACACAGCGCACACATATATACACAGTGCACACATATATACACAGTGCACACATATATACACAGTGCACACATATATACACAGCGCACACATATATACACAGCGCACACATATATACACAGTGCACACACATATATACACAGCGCACACATATATACACAGTGCACACATATATACACAGTGCACACATATACACACAGTGCACACATATATACACAGCACACACATATATACACAGTGCACACATATATACACAGCACACATATATACACAGTGCACACATATATACACAGTGCACACATATATATACACAGCACACACATATATACACAGTGCACACATATATACACAGTGCACACATATATATACACAGCACACACATATATACACAGTGCACACATATATACACAGTGCACACATATATACACAGTGCACACATATATACACAGCACACACATATATACACAGTGCACACATATATACACAGTGCACACATATATACACAGCACACACATATATACACAGTGCACACATATATACACAGCACACACATATACACACAGTGCACACATATATACACATCCAAGCCTCTCGATACTATTGCCCTTAATATTGGTTGTATTAATGGAAACCTTGACAAATGGAGAGGATAGGCATAGTAGTTGTTTCCTTATGTATGTATTGTTTATTTCATACAATGTCATAGTTCCTTTCATATTACTGTGATGTTACTGTTATTTTGAATTAGCTTTTTCCAAAACATATGTTTTAATTATATTATTATTGTTATTATTGTTGTTATTGTTAATATTATTGTTTTGAATTAGCTTTTTCCAAAACATATGTTTTAATATTGTTATTATTATCATCAATGTCAATATTATTATCATTTTGTGAATTAGTCTTTTCTAAACATATGTTTTTATTATTATTATTAATATTATTATTATTTTGACATCTGTCTATAATAAAAGAAACTATGGTTTATGCCTACTTTTAAGTATATTTTTTTCTAAAGAAATAAATATACATATTTATTATATATATTAATATTATATCTATCTATATCCATCTATCTATCTATCTATCTATCTATCTATCTATCTATCTATGTTCATAAGAAACTATACTAAAAGTAGGTATGAACCAAATTGTATTTTATTATCGCCAGTAGTCAAAATAATATATCTATTAATCTATATATATATATATATATATATATATATATATACTATTTTAATATAGTCTTGTATATATATTTATATATGTGTGTATATATATATATATATATATATATTAATAGATATATTATTTTAACTGTATATATTTTCGCTGTATATATTGTGTGTGTATTTATATATATATATATATATATATATATATATATATATATATAGATAGATAGATATACTATTTTAATATAGTCTTGTATATATATTTATATATGTGTGTGTATCTATAGATCTATAGATATATTGATATACACACACACAGTGTGTGTGTGTGGCTTTATATTTATATTGTTAGCTGAGCCTCTTGCGGGAAATTCATATTGTTTTATTACAAAACCAGAGGCAAATTGTAAGAATAGACATATACTTTATATTCTAACAAACGGAAATTACAATTTTTCTTCTTAAACAAAACCATGATTACAGGGGACCCAGAAAAACACGATTATATATATATATATATATATATATATATATATTGGTGTCAAGAAAACACACACGAAAATAAATATAAATATGGTATATATGTATGTATATATATATATATATATATATATATATTATATATATATATATATATATATATATATATATTTATTTATTTATTTATTTATTTATTTTCGTGTGTGTTTTCTTGACACCAAACCTACGGAATCCGGGGAGGTTTTTGCATAAACTACAGAAGGAATAAAAAAACAAAACAAAATAAGAAACGACAATGTGAATAGGCTAAAATAAGTCATAAAATTGAACGTAAAAAAAAAAAAGCCTGAATCAAACGGGCAGCGATGAACTCGGAAATTAAGTTAAAAATTATTTATTTGTTGTTTTTACAATTTATTTAGTTCGGTCTACTGTATAAGGTGACAGATAAGAAAGCAGGGTGAGGAATTATGAGCTGAAAGAGTGATCCCAATGTTTCTTGCACTACGATTCGAATGTATATACCTTAGACATAGACTATAGGCGCAAGGATCGTTCGATTCTATCCGACACTTTACAATATTTCTGAATCTGACAAAATGAACGCATGTGTGCAATTTATCCCTTCTGTTATTGGAAATTATGTATGAAAATAAAAAGACATTTTGTAATATATAAATAATAATAATAAATAATAATAAATAAATAATATAGAATGAACACTATATATATATATATATATATATATATATATATATATTCAGTCTACATTATTTATTTGTATATAGACAGATGTATGTATAGTCTGCTACATATGACCCTTGGAAAGGAGCATTCGATGACCTGTTGCTCTCCCAATTCTATTGATCTCTATCGATATCCATAGCCACATTTAAGTATTCGCAGAGCTACCGAGAGGTTGTAAAGAGCGCTGTATTTTTTCATTTGTCCCTGATTTTCCTTGCCCCAGTTTAATGTTTCCTATACGTTAGGATTTGCCATTAAAGTTTATGGCGATCCCAAGTCATAAATCGGTGCTTAGAGCAGAGGGGGGAGATACCCCATGAACAGCTCCCCCCCCCCCCCCTCTCTCTCTCTCTCTCTCCTCCTCCCCTCCCCCACCTCTCCTTCCACTCTCCTATATGACCCATTCTTAGCTGCCAACTTCGAGTTCCAGAAGAAAAAAAAAAAAGAGCTTTTAGGGCATTTAACAGGGTCAACTGCTTTCCAAAGCTTTCCTAAAATGATTTACGCATGTTTGATGAAAAATTTGTCTGTGCTTTACATTCGCAATTAAAAGTGTATTTAAAGTTTTAATACCCTCTCTTCCAAGGCATGGGGGAACGTGTTCTATATTTTGGAATCATAATCACTTACGTAATATTTTCTTTGGGATGGGCCCACTGCCTGCATGGATTACATACTGATAGCAGGCTTCCAACTCCTTCCAGACAGCTGCCTCTGCCGATCTGATCACACACCTCTCATCTGAAATCGTTTTGTTCCTGCAGGATATAAAGAGGATTAATGACGCCTTTAACCACCTTACTTCTCAATGTGTAAATATTTATGACAGCCTTATGGCACCAGATATTGCCCATATGTCATATACAACCTGTCTGCTCTATTTCATAGACCTAGCACCAGCCAGTCATATTCTATATCTATAGGATATCTATAGGATGTGCATGCTGGCACTTATTCAAAGAGTGTCCCTTTTTTTTCATTGACACAGTATAGCAATGTCAGGAAATGCTCCATTTCTAATCCATCAGATGTCTAATTACACATGTTAGAATCTAATCGTACAACCTCTTTACTCCGTATACTATACAGTCTGACTGTACAATTTCCTTTAAGGCTTTGTGTTGCCATCTGAAGAGTGATCCATGGTGGATCGCTCTTCAGAGGGCATTTGCCAGACAGTGAGAAGATGATATGTCACCCACCCATTGCCTGGTGTAACCCCTTAAAACCTGCAGTTGAATGGGGGGTACATACTGCCCACCAAGCGTGACAGTCGGGATAGATTTACCAAAGCATCACAGCCACTGCGCATGTGCAACCCCATCCACTGCCTTTACAGTTTAAGGAAAAGCAGTTAAGAGGGTGGTAAATGGGGCTTCAAGCTAAACCCCCGGATTAGCAAATTTTGCCTAAATACATTAATTATTATTATTATTATACAGGATTTATATAGCGTTAACAGTTTACGCATCGCTTTACAATATAAAAAGGGAGACAGTACAGTCACAATACAATAAAATACAAGAGGAATAAAGCTCCGTACACACAGGCCGAATGTCTGAAGACATCAGTCGGTTCCATAAAAAACGGCCAACATTCGGCCTGTTTGTATGTTTGCCAGTCAAACAGAAGCCGGATACCAGCAGCCGACCGGCTTCCGATCAGCACTCTCAGCCAATGGCGGAGATCGCTGACCAGAGTGTTCTGGCGGTAGGACTGTCCCCCTGTCAGAACACAAAAGCTCAGCGGGGAAGATCGCTGTACTAATGTTGGATCATTAGTACAGTGGCTCTGGTTGGAGCTGTCAGTTTTTTTTTCATTCAAACCCCCTGGGTTGAACAAAAAAAAAAACTATAAGTGTGTATCAGGCTTCAGAGGGCTCTGCTCATAAGAGCTTACAATCTAATAGGGTGGGGCAAGTGGTAAAAAAAGGTTATAACTGTGAAGGATGAGCTGATGGAAGTGACAAAAGATTAGTTGGAGGCGTAATAGGCTTCCCTGAAGAAATTCGTTTTCAGGGATCACCTAAAGACAGCCAGAGTAGGAGATAGCCGGACAGGTTGAGGTAAAGAGTTCCAGAGGATTGGAGAGGCTCTGGAGAATCCCTGGAGACGAGCATGGGAGGAGGAGACAATTCATCATGTGCATTCTGGTGTGGTTTGTGTATTTCCTCCAGGTCTGTGCAGTAACCCAATAGGAAATTGCCTCTGTACATTGCCAGTAATAAAGACCAGTCACTGCTGCTCTCTCTCCTTATGCAGGGTGACTGGTCTTGTCTCCGCCCCTCCTGTAGTTTTTAACAGGCAGCCTGTAGTGGGTGGAGCCTGCTGGGTCCCTCCCACTGCTCGGCTCTCTGCACAGACTGTAAAGCATAGTGATGAACTGGGATTGCAAAGGCATTTGGTGAACAGCATATACATTTATATCCGTGTTAGCTATTGGGGAACATAATTTGATAAAAGTTTTTGTGCCAGAAGTTTAGCTTTAAGGTGACACAATCTGATTGTGCAATCTCCTTCAGATCTACCAGTAACTATGTAGTACAAGGGTCTGCCTGACTGAATACAATTGAAATTGTTTGTTTAGGTTTGTCCTCATATTGTATAGTTTTGATAATGTTTGGCTAGCTTTACGGTGGTCATACACAGTTTGATTTTTTTTTACAAGCTGTGTGTATTTCAATAAAATTGATCAAAGAGCAAAAAATTTACTAGCCACAACTTCTCTTCTGATCGATTTATATCAGACTTAAGCAGGCCATACACGGTCGAATTTCGAACAAATTTTCTTTTCAAAATCAGAAAGTTCGTTTTTTTTTGTGATCCGATGATGCCACCATGGATTTTCGAAATTCGGCCGACCAGGCCTTCATGTTGCCGGGAAATTCTTTTTCTCTCCGGGAATATTCTTTTCTCTCTGGGAATATTCTTTTCTCTCCGGGAATATTCTTTTCTTGCACATGCGCATTTTTTTTTCTATTACATTTCTCGCACGATTCTCCCATCATTGATCAGAAAATCGTTTGTTTTTCAAAAAATTTCCAACATGTCGGATTCCTCAAATTTGATTGCCGCACGAAAATCGGCTGTTGCTGCAGCCCACTAATGGTGCGAAATTCGTACGAAAATTCTTTGATACGATTTTTGAAAGAAAATTATTTCGAAATTCGAACCGTGTATGGCCGCCTTTAATCAAACTGAATCGATTGGCAAGGGCAGAACATGATCATTGATCAGCGGCATTTAGATTAATCAAATTATGAGATTGAATGGTAGAAACAGAATTTGTGATCGATAATCTATTGACTAGGGCAGAAAATTATCAATTATTTCTCATTGATCGGCAGCATTAAGAGGCTATGGTTATTCTGACTGTATTTCAGTTGATTAAAAATATGAGATTGCATGGTAAAAACAGAATTGTGATCAATAATTTATGATCATAACTTCCAACTATCGATCAAAATTCACTCTCTGTGTAGCATAACGATCAATTGGGGTGTCAACTATAGCTCTATTACTCCTATTAGGAGATGTTGATCAGAAAATAAATAGATCCTTTATTGAAGCTACTATTGGAGTTACCAAACTCGGTCATAGTAGGACACACCTAAACTATCCATCCAATCTGTATCCAGCCAGGCAGGCCCATGTCTTACATATTGTACAGTAGAGCTAAAGGAGATTGTACAATCATATTGTATAGTGTATGATCAGCTTTAGATTCTCTTTAGATTAGTGGGATAGGCTGTCTAAACAAATCAGTCAATATAAATGCAGTAAGGTAGTCCCCATCACTACACAGCTGTTGATAAATCTATAGGAGAGCATACAATCGCATTCTAATGAGTGTGCCCACTTAAAAATAAAATTAAAAAAATGGATGAATTTGCAGACAGCAATCCTTGCAACAAAGTTATATTGCCAGAAAAATCAATCTGTGAAAGTGGAATTTTTTTTTTTTTGGTGTTTCAGTTGGGTGATCTTTGCCATTTTATTATAATGGAATGATTAAACAAAACACTGGTGCACATTCAAGCTGATTTACTAAAGGAGTTGAAAATCTTTACTCAGTAAATTGTCACTGCTGTGTTCACTTTGAATACCCAGACATGAGAAGCAAAATTCGCTTTTTACACCATTGGATATTTGAAGTAAATCACTCATTATACTCAGTGAAGATTCTCAACTTCTTTAGTAAATCAGCCTCCTTTCATTTACTGTCTGGAGCTATTATCACCATTGGTGAGACAACATGTCAAAAGTCTTCCTGCAGGAGCTTCCTCTTTTATTTCCTACGCTTATCTTGAAACATCTCATGTTTATTTGGTGAAGCTATGGATTTCTATGTAGAACAATTTAAGGCTAAAGCCCTGTACACACGATCGGATTTCCTATGGATTCTAATCCGATGGATTTTTCCATCGGAAATCCGATGAAGCTGACTTCCATCAGTCTTGCCTACACACCATCAGTCAAAAATCCGACTGTCCCAAATGCCGTGACGTAAAACACTCTGACAAGCCGAGAAAAATGAAGTCCAATGCTTCTGAGCATGCGTCGACTTGATTCTGAGCATGCGTGGGTTTTTGTCCGATGGAGTTCCACACAGACGATCGGAATTTGCTATCGTTTTTTTTCCCATCGGATAAATTTAAAACATGTTCTATTTTTTCTCACCAATGGAAAAAAGACAGATGGTGCCCATACACGATCAGTTTGTCCGATGAGAAAAGTCCATCGGACTGTTTTCATCTGTAAAACCGATCGTGTGTACACGGCATTAGTTTACATTTGCGTTTGGGGTGGTGGGGGGGGTGTCAGTAAAAATACGCTGTTGAACCACATTTTTAGTGCCCCCCCAACAACTCTCCCTAAGCTGTTGGGGGGGGGGGGGAAAGCAAAGGCAGCCATAGAGGGGTATACACATGCCACAGCCACAATGCTACATCATGGCATTGCAAAAATAATACTTGCTGTCACATTCGGCGGGCAGGTTCAAGTGAATGGGGCCACACCAAAACTGCCCTATTTTCTGGGCAGCGGAGAGGGCTTTTAGAAGTTAAAAATGTGCTTATGTTTCATGTATAAAAGAGCCCTTAAAGTGTATGTATAGCCAATTTTTTGCTTTGTTTCGGCTACAGATGGGAAGGGTTAGACCCTCTGTCAGGGTTTTATGCTGTGTTTGTTCTAGAGACCATAGTTACCAACACACACAGTGAGGGAAAATCTAGAAGGTAACTTCTCTAAAGAGGATAGGAAAGACTACTGTTTGGAAGGGAATTTCATTAATTTCAGGTTTAGTTCACACCACAGTGCATTGTGGGAACTCGCATTTTTCCGCAATGTGCAAAAATGCATTGCCCCTTTTGCAGACACACAGCGGTGCTATTAATTCTTAATGGCACCCCCACGCAACCTGCAAACGTGCCTTCAGGCCTATTTCACATCGGCAGGAGATTTACTAAAACTGGAGCACACAGAATCTGGCGCAGCTGTGCATGGTAACCAATCAACTTCTAACCTCAGCTTGTTCCAATAACCTTTGAGAATAAAACCGCAAGCTGATTGGTTTCTATGCGGAGCAGCATCAGATTTTGTAAGCTCCTGTTTAATAAATTCCCCCATAGTGTGCAGTGACAGACGTTTTACTGCATTGTAAAATGTCTGTCACCACAAGAACACACGGGAAAAAAATGTTTCCTATGTGTCCCATTAATACTGCAATGCAGCCTAGACATGCTGCATTTTATCGCAGCGCACTGTACAGAATCGCATGGCACTAAGGTGACCACGTGTCCTGGATTGCCCGGGACAGTCCCGCATTTTGCAGGTCTGTCCCGGGCACCTTCATTCCAGGACAATACAGTGTCCTGGAATGAAACTGACAGAGCCACTCCCCCTTGGCTGATCTGATACCCCCCAAAAATAAGGCCGCCACATCACCGCTTTACTCACTGACAGTACTTGTCCTGGCCGGGAATGTCTGCAGAGGCACAATACCCGATGTGGTGGCCTTTTTGGGGGACGTGATCAGTGCTTCTGTGTAGAGCGTGCACCCACCGGCTGTGTTGTGATTCATTACAGCACATGTTGAATTTTGGGAAGGGCAGGGTGTCCCTGAATGGCAGTTTGGAAACGTGGTCACCCTACATGGCACTGCCGTACAGCACCATGAATGAAGTGTACATTTTGTACGCTTCAAATAAAGTTTGTACAAAACAAACATAGGGGAGCCGTGTGATGCACTGAATTGTGCACCACACTGCCCCCTACCTCAGCCAGGAATGGACAGCTACCGGAGCAGTAAAGCACACTGGGTCCAATGTGAGCTCACTTTCAGGCGCACTAAAGTGCATGGTACCAATACATGATTTTAAAAATGGTGCAGGCACCTCTTTAGCATGTTTCTCACTCATAGGGCAGCCCATTGAAATTAATAGGCTGCCTTAAACGTGATGCATGGAGGTGTGATCAGAGCCTCCTAGAGACTTCCTCTCACATCCTGTTATATCTCCTAAGCAGGATGGGAAAGTAAATCTCACCTACTTACACAGACAGCACAAAAAAAAAGTAATACATTGACAGGGGTTTTAACCCTGCCTTACTTAATCAAAAACAAAAGAAAATAGTTTTAAATAATCATACAGGTTTGGGGTCTTTTTATCCATTTATTTTTTTCACCCAAGATTCACAAAACTTCCACCCAATATCCACACGTTTCTAATTGGATTCAATTGGAAATTGTGTGAATGGTTTTATAAATAGACCCCTAAGTGCTATAGAACGATCCATTTTTTTGTAACAAATTCTGATCAAGGCATCAGCCACAAGTCAGGCAAGCACTGGTTTATGTCAATGTGGGCAGCCTCATTTACCTGCAGTTTCACTGTGATGATCCTGCCTTTGATTGGACATTACCTTGAATAATGTGTTCTGAGAAGCCTTTGATGTTTGCGGGAAGTCTCTTGCAAAATAAGAAAAGCAGCATCCTGTAGAAGTTATTCTTTGTTTGAATATGATTGCTTGGTAGAGTGATTTAGCAACCAAAGTTTTAGCTTCCAGAGCATGGAAAATAGCAAAAGATCCCTAGTTCTATTGGTTAGTTCAAACCGACATGTATACTTATATGCTTTTGTATAAAGACGATTACTACGTTGTTTACCCATCGCACCGATAAAATCCCTTTTCCTCTTCCCCCTTATTTCAAATACTTATGTATGGGATGTGGTGCCTATATATTTAGGTGTTTCGCCACTGATTGGACTAAACCAGTACAATGCTTTTACAGAAATTCACATTTTATATAACCATATGGAAACTGAATTGCATATTGTATAAAAAATATTTTAGATATATTTATTTACTGTATATGTGCATATATATATATATATATATATATATATATATATATATATAAATATATATATATATATAGTGGTGTGAAAATGTATTTGCCCCCTTTCTGATTTTTTATTATTTTGCATATTTATCACACTTAAATTACTCAGATCAAAAAAAATATATATATTATTACACAAAGATAACCCGAGTAAATACAAAATGCAGTTTTTAAATGATGGTTTAATTTATTAAGGCAAAAAAAGCTGTCCAAACCTGCCTGGCTTTATGTAAAAAAGGTAATTGTCCCCTAAACCTAATAACTGGTTGTGCCACCCTTGGCGGCAACAACTGTAATCAAGCGTTTGCGATAACTGCCAATGAGTCTTTCACATTGCTGTGGAGCCATTTGGGCCCACTCTTCTTTGCAGAATTGTTTTAATTCAGCCACATTGGAGGGTTTTCCAGCATGAATGGTGAATGGTCATGATACAGCATCTCAATTGGATTTAAGTCTGGGCTTTGACTAGGCCCTTCCAAAACCTAAATTTTGCTTTGTTTGAACCATTTGGAGGTGGACTTGCTGTTGCGTTTCAGGTCATTGTCCTTCCGCATAACCCAAGTGCAATTAAGCCTGAGGTCACGAACTGATGGCCAGACATTCTCCTTTAGGATTTTCTGGTAGAGCTCAGAATTCATGGTTCCATCAAGTATGGTAAGTCATCCAGGCCCTGAAGCTGCAAAGCAACCCCAGATCATCACGCTACCACCACCATGTCTGACTGTTGGTATGATGTTCTTGTTATGAAATGCTGTATTCATTTTATGCCAGATGTAACGGGACACACACCTTCCTAAAAGTAAAATTTTTGTCTCATCATTCCACAGAATATTTTCCTAAAAGTCTTGGGGATAATCAAGATGTTTTTTGGTAAATGTGAGATGAGCCTTTGTGTTCTTTTTGGTCAGCAGTGGCTTTGGCCTTGGAACTTTCCCATGGATCCCATTTTTGCCCAGTCTCTTTCTTATTGTTGAATCATGAACACTGATCTTACCTGAGGCAAGTGAGGCCTGCAGTTCTTTAGATGTGGTTCTGGGTTCTTTTATGACCTCCTGGATGAGTCGTGGTCATGCTCTTGGAGTAATTTTTGTGGGCCGGCCACTCCAGGGAAGGTTCACCACTGTTCCAAGTTATCTCCTTTTGTGGATAATGGCTCTCCCTGTGGTTCACTGGAGTGAATTTTTTTAGATTGTGGCATGATGTGTGGCTTTTTGTGATCCTGTTAGCATGCTTTGCTTTGTCAGACAGCTTCAATTTATGTGATTTCTTAATTAAACAGGTCTGGCAGTAATCAGGCCTGGGTGTGGCAAGTGAAATATAACTCAGCTTTGCAAAAAAATGTGGTTAATCACAGTTCATTCATGATTCAGCATGGGAGGGGGCAATTACTTTTTCACATAGGGCCAGGCAGGTTTGAACAGCTTTTTTCCCTTAATAAATGAATTTAAAAACTGCATCTTGGATTTACTCGGGTTATCTTTGTGTAATATTAAAACTTGTTTGATGATCTGGATCATTTAAGTGTGAGAAATATGCAAAAAAAATAAAAAAATCAGGAAGGGGGAAAGGGGAAAATACTTTTTCACAGCACTGTGTATATATATATATATATATATATACATATATATATATATTATATTACCAATTATTGGAGGGGGATTATAGTGAGGTGTTGTTTTTCAGGGGTTGGGCCTCTTAGTTCCAGTGAAGGGAACTCTTCCAAGTTCAAGACATTTGGAAAATTTCATGCTCCCAACTTTGTTTAGGATAGCCCCTTCCTGTTCCAAAATGACTGCGCACCAGTGCACAAAGCAAGGTCCATAAAGACATGGATGAGCGAGTTTGGGGTGGAGGAACTTGACTGGCCTGCACAGAGTCCTGACCTCAACCAGATAGAGCACTTTTGGGATGAATTAGAGCATAGACTGCGACCTCACAAATGCGCTTCTGGAAGAATGGTCAAACATTCCCATAGACACACTCCTAAACCTTGTGGACAGCCGTCCCAGAAGATAATGTTGAAGATGTTAGAGCTGCAAAGGGTGGGCCAACTCAATATTGAATCTTACGGACTAAGACTGGGATGGCATTAAAATTCATGTGCATGTAAAGGCAGGCGTCCCAATATTTTTGGTAATACAGTATCTGTATATATATATATATTTATATATATATTTATATATATATATATATATATATATATATATAAAATGTTAACAGTGACAACTCGCTGATATAGGTCTTGGTGCTATTTTTTTTTTTTTAGTGGGCATTGCCATTTCCGGGAAATCCAGAGACCCGTGAGCTGATAACGATTGTATAATGTTTGTATATTTAGAAATTATGTAGGCAGTTACAGCAAGAAGTATCATTACAGAAGCATATAACTCTGATTAGCCTCAGGTTGTACTTTGATCATAAGTCCCACAAGGTACATTCTTTTCACACTTTTAGTTGAAAGCTTCCCTACCAGGGGTTTTCTTAGCTTGCTTCTGGATAATCAAAATTACAAAAAAGTTAACATGGTGGACATTTGTTTCTTTGTAACTTTTTAACTTAATTACCTGTATTAATATGAAACAAGTGCTGGTTCACACTGGGGCAATTTCTGATGCAACTTGAATCTCACAGAATCGCATGACAAAGGGAAGTATTATTGCTGTCAATGATGTCTATCCACATCGATGCGACTCTGTGCAGGGCAATTTTGGAAAAGGTTCCTGTGCTCAATTTGGCTCCATAGAATATGCTAACCACATCCAGTGCCGCATCAAAGGCGCACTACATAACTGCACTGATAATCACATCAAAATCACATTGCAGTAGTGTGAACTGAGCCTAAATGAACATGTAGCAGCTCGTTTGTGAGTTGCTGGGGCTGTGTATCGCTATCTAGAAATGATGGAGAGGGGGAGCCCACATTAGAAGCAGCTATAAAAGCAAGGATCATTTTTAAAGTCCAGCTCCAGGAATAATTAAATATTTCCTTTGCAGTAGGGCTGCACCCACACTGCAGTGGTTAACTGCTCTTTGAGGTTTAGCGGACAGTAGAAGCATTTTACTTACAGTACCTGATCCTCTGCTCCCCCGGCAGACTGCACTCCCCCATGCTCTGGCAGTGGACTGTTCCTTGGCGCCCTCACATCCAGTGCAGAGCAATGCATCCTGCATTGGTCTTGATGACATCAGAATCTTAGACTGCTGGAGAATGGGGAAGAAGACACTGTGGATACATGTCTAGCAGTGCAGAGGGTTGGAGGATCTGATAAGTATATTTATTTTTCAATGTCCCCTATACCTAAACAAGCAAGTAAACCTTGTAGTGTGGGGGTAAGCCCCACTACAAGGGAGAATTTTCAAGTTTCCTGGTGTTGATCTTTATACGGAGGACAGCAATCTGATGTACAGTCAAAGCTGTATTGCATATGGAGTTTTTAGATTTAAGAAAATATCATAAAGGTGAACTAACCATTACATTTGTTTATTACTTATGAAAAGTCCATCTAAATCTACAGACCATCTATCACTACCTTCTTCTCAGGTCATCAATGCTGCTGCTTAAGGGTGGCTTTGTTGCTTTTTCATAGGGTGTAGCGACAAAAAGTATGTTACTGGCCAAATTATCAGGTTAAAAAAAGGGAAAAAAGTTTTAAATATATAAAAAAATATATAATTGGTAAACTGCAATATATATTTATTTTTTTCGGCTTAGATAGCTTTAAGTTAGACAGTTCAGGAAAAGATGAGGCTACTCGATTTAGCATAGATCCATGTTAATAATCTACCACATACAGATAGATCCAACTGAGACTTTTCCTTACCCAATCCCGGCAGGCAGATCGATAATCACCAATTCTAACACATGGGTAGCCATATAGAATAGATAACACATGTATGTGAGCTGTTAGCACTGAACACCCCAGTACATTATATAGAATGGAAATTCCCTCAAGGGTTTTTTTTAGCAGCAAAAAGTAGTATTTGAGTGGTAATCAATTTTGAGTAAAAATAATTTTATTATATCAAAAAGTACTTAGTAAATACGTACATGAAAGTTGTAAAAAGCAATCCTGGCTTTGACTTAAAAAGTACAACCCATCAATGGTAAAAGGAACAACACATATTACATGAGACCCATTGTATTAGCGTGGTATTTCACACATGATATCCCTACACGTTTCGACCCTTCTAATTATTTGTCTTCTTCAAGGGAATTGTTGTCTATGCGAAAAAGAGAAATGCAGATTATATTTTGAATAAGCCATCTTTTTTAATTGTACATTTTATTTCATCATGTGTAAGATGGTGTATATCTGTATATCTACAATTTCTCATCAGAAACTGTAGATATACACCATCTTACACATTATGAAATATAATGTACAATAAAAAAAAGGTGGCCTATTCAAAATATTATCTGTATTTCTCTTTTTCGCATAGACAACAATTCCCTTGAAGAAGACCAAAAATTAGAAGGGTCGAAACGCGTAGGGTATCATGTGAAATACCATGTTAATACAATGGGTTTCATGTAATATGTGTTGTTCCTTTTACCATTGATGGGTTGTATTTTTTATGTCAAAGCCAGGATTGCTTTTTACAACTTTCATGTATTTACTAAGTACTTTTTAATATAATAAAAAATGTTTTACTCAAAATTGATTACCACTCAAACACTACTTTTTTCTGCTAACAAAAACCCTTGAGGGAATTTCCATTCTACACATGGGTAGCCTGTACAATTACGGAATAATTATATTGTTCAGGGGGAAATTGAGCAACTGCAGTGCAGAGTAATACACATGCATGGAAACTGCTTCTAACAATCACTTTCACTATTCTGGCCATTCAATAACTGAGGATATCTTCTGAACTAAAAAGTCAGCAATACCATATAGACAGGCTAACTATCAATGGAAGAAGTCTCAAAAATATACACATGTATGGACATATTTATATTTGTATAATTTTTACTACCCTGCTCTCATAACTGTATAGTAATGTTCTCTAGTGGAAAAAGATGATGTCCCTAAGAAAGTGTTCCTTGGTCTTAAAAAAATATCTTGAACCCAACAAAAAAACATAATTTATATACTTCCTTGAGGGTTTAAAAAAGTACAACATCCTACATTTATGTATGACATATTTAGTCATTTTGTGTGCTTGTTATTTATGTGTTTGTTTTATTCACATAATGGTACATATAGTCATTCTAATATTATCATTTCATTTGTACCAAGATCGATTTCTTCCCTTATGTTGTGAATATATTCCCTCTGCTTCCTGTATTAGGTGGTTCCAAGACAGGTATAAATCTGATTGGTGGCTGGGAGAAGTTTCTTAACCTCCCTGGCGGTATGATTCTGTCAGATTTTAGGTGCTGAAAGCGGTACCATTATTCTGCATGGAAATTTGGCGTTTTATATTGCAGGCCTGTAATTCTTAGGAATAACTCACTTAAATCTGTCCAAACCAGAGTCTAGTAGACATCCCGGGTATGATAAAGTTCAAAAAACTAAATTATACATTATAATAAAATAAATAACTATAAAATAATTATAACAAATAATAATATAATAATAATAAAAGTGTTTTTCAGTGTTTGATGATGAATTTCCCCACAAATCGCTATCGCTTAATTCTGCGAGTGATTCTAATTTATTATCGCTGTTTTTTAGCTGGTCTAAAACCACTTTTGACATAAAGGGACACTTTTTGGTTGCTATGGACAATCTCCAGTTTCCAGGCAGAAAAAAAAAGTTTTTATTATATAAAAGTGCATGCAGGACACTGGGCAGACCACTAGGGACAATGGGGGTGTGTAATTATTACAGATTACAGTGTACTGTATGTATACTATGTGTTTACTTTTTTGAATTTTGGCGCCGATCTCCGTCCCCGTGCGTCGTAACGTCGCAGGGAACGGAGCTCGGCGGCACTCAGAAGTGTGTGAATCGAGCGAGGAGACGCGGCTCGATCACACAGCGGGGAGGCATCGCAGGATCCAGGGGACAAGGTAAGTAACTCTGCCTGGATCACTGCGACGCAGCCCGAGTCTGGCTCGGGGTTACCGCTTTTGGTGCTGAAATTTAACCCCGAGCCAGACTCGGGAATACCGCTAGGAAGGTTAAAGCAGAACTAAACCCATCAATTTAATTGTTTCCCAAAACAACTACATTCAAGGCATTCAAATATGGCCTTTGTATTGGGGAGACATAAAAAAGTCTACAGAGGGTATAGTTCTGTGGCATCACAGACAGGGGTTCTCAGATCTCCACATTAGTAATAAAAGAAACTGTGGTAAATGAGTACACTACAGTTGTGTCTGGATGAAAAACTGAAGTACTGAGAAGGTAAGTTTTGCTCCTTGAATGCTTCTCAAGGTTTGAAAATACTCTGCCCAATTAAAGAGGAAATAAACCCTCCTATTCTTTTCAGCCAAGGAGGCTGCCATCTTAGACTCTATTTGAACTGCACATGCCGTGGTGCTGCACATGTGATCAGTTATGCTTTTATTTGATGGTTTGACAGTATGATTGAAAGCACAAGCAAATGTGACAGTTAGCATTCCTGGCATGCTGGGAGTGTAAGGGCTCATTTACACTTGCTTCGGCTTCAACACACATTAACGGCTAGTTTACACTTGCTTCAAAACAAGATTTTCAGGCAGGCTTTGTTAAAGCTCTCTGAACGCCAGTCAAAGCCTGTCACTAAATAAAATGGTTAGCTTACAGTGCTGTTTACACCTGCTTTTGCTTTGCTTTGCTTTGCTTCGGCCTCGCTTAAAAAAATATACTTTATGTAGCTTAAGTGGTGCTTCAAAGCGTCTTCGAAGCCTCCGTAGAAGTCTATGGCAAAGCTCTCTTAAAGACCCACTGAAGCCCCACCGAAGCCTCATCGAACCCCCACAAAACATCACCAAAGCTCCACCAAAGCCTCATCGAAGCCCCACTGAAGCCTCATCGAAGCACCAAGTAAAAGCAAGGTGTAAAAAGGACTGTAAGCTAACCATTTTATTTAGTTACAGGAGCTTTGACTGGTGTTCAGAGAGCTTTAGAGAGTGTAAACTAGCCCTAACTGTTTTTTTAAACTGTTAAATTGATGGTTTTAGTACCACTTTAAAGTGGAACTAAACCCTCTTATCATTTTCAGTCAAGGAAGCTGCCATCTTGGCCTCTCTTTGATCTTTAATGGTCAAGATGTTGCACATGTGGTCAATTATGACACCAGCCATTTGATGGTTTGACAGTTTGGTTAAGAGCACAACCAATGTAACAGTGAGTTTAGTTCTGCATTAAAGTGGAGCTAAACCCATAAATGTAACCATTCAAGGAATGCTGAGACTTGTGCTCTCAACCAAGCTGGATTGTGTCATACCTGAGCACATGTGCAGCATCATGACAACTGCAGAACAAATGTAGCTTCCTTGGCTGTAAAGTATAGGAGGGTTTAGTTCCACTTTAAGGCAAATTGACCTTACTTACATACCCGTCCCACCACCTATGCACATACATTCACCTTCACCTTACTTTCCCTCCAATCCACTGCTCCCAGAGCCAACCCATAAAAACTTACGCTGTCCATACACTATCGGAGTGTCCCCGGATGGCCTACTGCTCTCGGCTTCCTTGCCATCAACTTATGGATTCCAGTGAGTACACATGCATACGGGGGTTATGTTTACCTCAACAGTTTTCATGTTTGACATATTTTAGACTATTCTTATATTCTTAAATTACAGATGCGCCGCACACCGTTCCTGATGAGTGGCACCAAGGCACAAAACGCATCGAGCTATGAGATGTTGTGCTCTAATCCCAATCCTAATTGCAAATTTTTTTATATATGATTTATGCTTTATCTACTATGCAGGAATACCGAGGCCATAGGTCATGCAGGCAGTATCTTATAGCAATTGTTTATCTCTATAGGTCATTGGTGGACCTTGTTAATTTAATCATGTATGTCAGATGTTACCAGTGTCATTACCATGTTCAACTGTTTTCTAAAATGCCATCAGCAATATGTATATTACCTATTGTGAATGATTCAATAAACATTTTATCCATCCACCAATCTACCGACTTGCAAACCAAGTGCTTCACTCAAAGTCCCACCCCTTTGTTGCTTGCTTGCTTGCTGGCTCGCTTGCTTGCTTAATTGTGTGCTTGCCTGCCTGCTTGCCCCCTTTTTTTGTCACATTGACAGAGATGGAAATACGCGGCTTATTAGGCCATGATTTAATTTAATGCCCACCAACCTCTCCTCGCTTTATAATAAGTCCATACACTAGTAGAATTTTGTTCATAATTTTTCATTTTTGCAGTGTTCATTGGATTTTCTACTCCTTAGTGGGGTTAAATTGATGTTCGTTTTTGCCGGTATATTTAAAGGAGCAGGATGGAAAATTTTCCTTGAAATTTTTTTTTTCCAACAGTAAATGTGATTTTCATTCAGGCAAGTCCATTCACTCCAAAATCAAAAGTAAATAGTAAACTTTTTTTAAGTACTTTCTAATGACATTTATCAAGTCATCGAATGTATGTGAATTTTTGAACAATTGTTAAGCTACAAATGCCCAGCTTTACTCAGGGTTCATTACACCATCCTTTTTATATGACAATACTTTGGCCTAATGAATAGTTGCTAGGCTCTAGCAATGCATTATGGAAGAGGGGTCACATGCTCTTCTATACCCCAAAACACCTCTTATTGCAACAGAGTCATGGACCAGATGAGTATAAGTGGCTTAAGGTATTGGTTTTAAATGGAGAGAGTCTCTGTAATTTTTATTCTTGACTTGACTGTACATTTAATTTAAATTGTGCTTCCCAATATTCTGTTCATTGAGGATATATAAAAAAAAAATTTGAAAAGACTAGGCTGGGGAACATAGACTAACTTAATTAATTTGGTAACTTTGATTTGTTTGTTTGGCCCACATGCACTTAAGATTTCCAGGTCAGGCTTCTTCCAGAATGCTTGTTTATGTGTTCTAAGTGGTCTGCTAGCAGTAATATCATTGTGGTTAACTCCTCGTTTCACTGCCCTGCACTAGTACAGGAGGGATATCCCTCAGAGACCTGGAAAATCCTCATACGTAGAGAGCAGAAAGCAGGACACACTTCTGAACAACTTCTTGTTGATGGACAGGAGCAGATGTATAATGGCAACTGACAAGTCGGACAAATATTGAAAGAGGGCAATGACATTCATCAACTAAACTCTATATGTTGAGATAAATGTAATGTTGGAAGGTGTTTCCAAACACAAAATGTTTCTAAATGCTTGCAAATGTTCAGGGAAAATATACCAATCCATCTAACACTGAAATTGTAACACACACACACACATCACTGTGTCTTGTCCGACCAATACCAACACCAAAAAAAGCCTGTTCCTTTTAATAGGTCTTTGTTCATCCTTTTATAATTAAACAAATCCCATACAGATTGCTCCTTCCATTGACAACTAGAAAGTATTAGGTATGAAGTTTGGCTACGAAACTTGGGGTCTACTTATGAAAAAAAAAAATACTGTGTGAATGTCTCAAACATTAGTACAGCCATCATGGATAACCCCTGTTTTTTGCCTAGTATCTTTATTTCCTGTGATTGTTTGCGCCATCTAATGGCCATAATGTGATATTTCTCTGAAATACCTCAAGCAGGAACATACCACTATATAGTCATTAGATGGAGTTGACAATCATAGGAAATAAACATATTAGGCAAAATATTATTAATATTATTCAGGATTTATATAGCGCCAACAGTTTGTGCAGCGCTTTACAACATCAGGGAAGACAATACAGTTACAATACAATTCACTACAGGAGGGATTAAAGGGCCCTTTTTGTTAGAGCTTACAATCTAGAAGGGAGGGTCATGTGAAACAAAGGGTAGTAGCTGTGGGGGATGATCAGATGGACAAAAATTAAAATACAGTTGTTAGGTGTGGGTAGGATAGGCTTCTCTAAAGAGGAGGGTTTTCAGGGATTGTCTAAAATCTAATAGAGAAGGAGATAGACGGACAGGTTGGGGTAAGGAGTTCCATAGGCTTGGAGAGGCTCTGGAAAAGTCCTGGAGACGAGCATGGGAGCAGGTGATGAGAGAGCTAGAGAGCAGGAGGTCTTGAGAAGAACAAAGAGAACGATTAGGTTGGTATTTTGAAACTAGGTCAGTGATGTAGCTGGGGGCAGAGCTGTGGATGGCTTTGTAGGTAGTTGTTAGTATTTTGATATATGGAAATTGTTTAGCTCATCTCCCCCAAGGCAATTTCCAACACCAATTACACTATTGTACCCTAACTTAGCACCCAGCTAACTATCTCTATACTTGTACATCGTTTATTTCGATTTTGGGAATAAATCTTCCCTGCTATTCAGATGCTACCTGGGATCTTGACACTCCTGCCTATGCCTTTTAAATCCCTAACCTTTGTTTCAAGATACATTTTACCGGCACTTTTAGTGATGTCTGTATTATAACTTACTGGCCTGGCCTGATACACACAATGAGATTATCAGACGAATGATTATCTTCTTTTTTTTTTTCGCATGCTAGTCTCCATATCAAAAATGAAGAGGTTAATAAAGTTACGAAAATTCTCATACGACAGAATACAAATTCAGAAGTGATGTAATGTATTGCAATGTATTTGTATTGTATTTTCGGACTAAAACTGTAACAATTAAATGAAAAACAAGAAAGATTTTCTTTTGGACGAATAATAATAATTTTGGACGAACTGTAGTGATCAGCTCTCGAAAGCTGTGTTTCAGGCTGCATTCACACCTGAGCGTAGCGTTTTCAAGCAGAAAGTCAAGATTTTTGCCACGATTTTTGTCGCGTTTTTGTACAGATCAAAAGATCACCAATGTCAAAAGAAAATGCTCAAATCTATCTGAATTGAGCTACAAAAAAAGCTCCAGAACGTTTTTAAGCTTCAGGAATTTGGCTTCTGGCATTTTGGGGTGGAGATGTGAAGCAGCTCCATTGAGAATAATTGATTTTTTCCCCTCCAGCATTTTGTATCTTCAGGCTTCAAGCTGCAAAACGCTCAGGTGTGAATGGGGCCTTAACAAGCAGATTATCATACTTTGAGAAAGCCGATTGGGCGCAACGTGTCAGGTGGGCGGTGACATTACCACCCTGGTCGGAGCCGGTTGGAGCTTTGAACGATACACATGAGACACGAGATATGCTGTTTTTTTTACTGTTAAAATGTGAGTGAATTGCGTTTTTAAATACAAATCTTGATTTAGCAATCTGCAATATTGGGCTTTCTTCTTGCTTTCCATATAATTTGTATGACACTGAGGAGCTGAGGAGCTGAGGATCAAAGCTGCTGAACAGGTGGATCAATGTCCCCATATATATATACAAAAAAAAGCGCATTTAACCTCCTACCATAGTGAGGTCCATCTGGGCAGGTAAAAGGACACCCTTGAGGGTGAAGGGCACAGTGGTGATTAAGTGAAGGGCATCCTTTATGAAGAAACTTTTTATGCTCTTTGGGATTGCACAGTCACTGGAAGGTGTATGGGATCTATGATGAACTTTTTCACTTCATGAACTATATTCGATATGGACTTTTTTTTTATTATCGTTCAATTTATCACACATTTTATTAATTATTGATTTTTATGTATGGATATACACTATTGTAGAAGTTTTGTTTTTATATATTTAAGATTTATGATTTGATTCTCACACTTTTTGGTAGCACTGCACCATATGGAGATTATTGTACGATTGATTCGAAAGCGGTATTTTTCATCCAATTTTCTGATCTTAAAGTGGATGTAAACCCACTCTCATCCTTTCTAAACTACTGCCATAGTGCTGATCTATAAGGATATAGATGCCTCCTGCATGTATCCTTATCTGTCAAATGTCTCCCCTCTGTCTGTTATGAGACCTGAAAAACCTTCAGATTCTGTGGGTGGATCTGTTGTCTGGAGCTCGGTGGGTGGAGTCGTGATGTCAGTAGACTCCCCGGCCACCTCTACATTCCTTCTGCTATGATCACTAACATCCAGTCAAAATCCAGAAAAGTAACCACATGACTTCAGAAAAGGAGTGGGGGTGGGAATTAAAAAATAATGCCTGTCTAAAGCTAGTGCACGAGATATGTAAATAACCTGTCACTCAAAGCAAGGGGGCGGAACGGACAAAGGTAACTCTGTTTGTCCGTTTTATCTCACGGAACAATAAAAGAGGATTGCTCAGACCTGGATTAACTCTTTGTGGCAAGACCTGGCACAAATGATAGGAAATCTTATACTCTACATTGTGACAGCAAAAAATAAATTAAAAAAATTTGGGTTTACATCAACTTTAAGCTATTTCTCCCTTTCTTTCCCCCACCGCTTCCCTACTCTCACCTCCTTCTCATGTTTATACTCGTTTTTCTCTTGTTAGATGTGATTGTAAACCCATACCTTATTCATATGCTCTGAGATGGTTTTATCCACACTGTATTTCACTTAATGTACTAAATGTATGCCTTTGTAGACCAGCTTTTGAGTGTGTTTATTTTATCAAATCAATAAATGTATTGAAACTAAAATATGGTTATTGTTTAAGACATCTGTGCGAATGCTTGAGTCATTCGCTTTGTGAATTATTTTTTTTATAGACCCCATAGTGTATATGGGTCCAAAGAGTCAAAAATAATTGGAGGTTGTCATGCACTCAGACTGGGAGAGGGAGGGGCAGCACTGGGAGCCAATTTGGTGAGCTGCATGCTGTTAGGAAGAGAGAGCAGTGTGGGCAGAAAGATGACCTCATCATTCTTCTGATTTTCCTTTTACTGTCCAGGCAGGGAGATAACATTGCCCGATTCCTAACAGCAATAACGAATGTCGTGATTTTATTGTTGTATGTAAAGTGCAATGTTTAGTGCTGTAGTATAGTTACAAATGTCGTAAACTTGTAACAATATGATAACATAACAGTAACATAACAGTAAAAAAAAGTTTTTAATGTTCCCATTTCCTTTGAATAAAGATTATGTATTAAACTGTGCCAAGTCAAAATAAAGGAAAATGTAACTACTCACCACCAGTTTTCATGAATTTTCCTTAGAGTCCCTTAACGTTCGTTATCCCTTTATGCACGTTAGCACAGTTATTGGACAGATTAAGGAAAACTGGAACAGAAGTGGGCATGATGTCCATAGCGACAAATAAGATGTCATCTTGCAAATTAAACTAGTAAGTGAATTCTAACACACACATATACACATCTGCACTTTTATGATCTTATTACAGGCCATGGCCATAGTGAATGCTAGGAGAAAAGGGGTGAATGTCCTTATTTGTTATTTTATTTAGCACAATATTGTGGATGATTTACAGCAGGAATTCCCAACCTTTTGAAGAGCGAGGGCCACTTAAGCGACTTGGTAACCAGTCACAAGCCACAATGAGCGGAGCAGGCGGATGACAGGTCCAAGTCCACTCCGCACATGCAGAGCTGACACAGCCCACTCTACTCAATGGGCCCTCTGATTCGATCTGCCCAGATGAAAGGGGACAAGTCCCCCCTTCTGTTTTTTTTTTTTTCGCGGATCGGATTGGAGGTAGGTGGGTGTAAATGGCCATAAGTCCGTTTACAACTGTGGTTCAATAGAGGTGAATGGAGGGTCTGATTTGGTCGGACAGATCGTGTCAAAAGCAGCCTAAGGTTACTTTCACACTGACGCGCTGTGGTTTACCCACACCAAGGGTGCAGAGCAGTGCACCTGTGGCTTAGCTGTACTTTGCCATAAACTTCTATTATATCCTGCAGGGGTGGTGCACTTTCTGAAGTGCACCAAACCCCCAGGTAATAACAGAAGTCTGGCTCAGAGCGGGTAACCTGCAAGTGTTCTGCGCTGCACCTGCCGATCAGTTTGAAAGCAGCCCGGTAACCACTGCAAAACAAATATGCCCGTATATACACAGATTTTAGTAATAAACTTACCTTTAATAACAGTCTTCCATTCAGGTATCTTCAGCTGTTGCTGTCCCAGGTAGAGTGCAATTGGTATCACTCTGCCTGTTACAGGAGCTGGCGCTATACAGGAAGCATCGGCTTATGCAGCTCTGCTCCGCAGCCACTTGCTTCCTCTACTGCCGGCTTCATTCACAACACTCTTGCTCTGGGGTGGTGGGCTGGCAACCCACAATCTGGGCTTGCCATCCCACTATCCCAGAGCAGGAGGTCGTGGGCCACATCAGAGGGCTCCGTGGGCCACATGTGGCCCCCGGGCCACTGGTTGGGCACCCCTGATTTACAGTAAAGATTAAAGCATATCTAAATCCAAAAGCAAAACTGTAATATTGTGCAATTTATATAAGGTAACTACTAAGGTTTTCCAATTTAACCACTTGAGCTCCGGAAGGTTTTACCCCCTTCATGACCAGGCCATTTTTTGCTTTTCAGCACTGCACTACTTTAGTTGGCAATTGCACGATCATGCAATAGTGTACGCAATTTACATTTTTATCCTTTTTTTCACACAAATACAACTTTCTTTTTGGTGATATTTGATCATCACTAGGTTTTTAACTTTTTGCAATATAAATGAAAAAAAAAAAACATTATTTAGTCTGTAGGAATGTAATAGCGTCCACAAACTATGATATATACAGTATACGGTATTTGGAAATTGATCAATTCTAATGTACTGATGGCCGAATGTCAGCACACCCCAAATACCCCCCGAAATAGCCCTTTTTGGAAAGTAGACAATCTGAGGCATTTAGTAAGAGATATGGCAAGTCTTTTTAAGTTGTAATTTTTTGTCACAATTTTTTGGAAAATTAAGAAATGTTTCTTTTACATACTGTCACCAGCACAATACAGCATCATGAAATGACTGGTGTGGCGGTGTGGCGGTGTGGCGGTGATCAGGGACACTTACTGGTGACAGCATGTTAAAAAAAAAAAAAATTATTCAATATTTTAAATAATTTTTTTTACCAACATTTTATTTATTTTTTCCTTTTTTAAAAAAAATAAGTTTATCAGAGTAGTTCAATGTTACTATATTAAGTTGATTTATACCAGCTTTTCTAACAATGTTATCATATGATTACCGGCCCTGAGTACAGGGATCCGCCTTCCAATGTGTCCCCTGTGTCCCCTGTGTCTATACAGGCAAAGTGATGTACGGGTATGTCACTTTGCCTGTACATATCGCATTTCGTTTTATTCTTTTTTTTTTCTTCGTTTTTTTCGGGTCATTAGTTATGATCGAAATTCGTTATTTCCAAAAAACTTGTAATTTTGGAAAAAATTTTATTTGTTATGTTCCATTCGTTTAGATGCAGTATTCATAAATTCGAATACGAATTTATCAGAAGTTACGAATTATCCGAAATAACGAATGCTGCATCTAAATGAATGGAATGTAATGAATTAATAACAATAAATAATAATAACAAAAAGTTTTTATTATTATTATTATTTATTATTATTATTTTGTTACGTTCCATTTCTTTTGATGCAGCATTCGTTATTTCAGAAAATTCATAACTTCGGCTGAATTTGTATTCGTTACGTTCACTAACAGCCAGATTTGAAAGGAAATTCCAATACCTATAATTTAATAGTTAGTAATAGTTATTATTATTAGTCAGTTCGTTATTATTTCGGGTATTCAAATTTTCGGATTTTCTGTCTTATTTTCAGGTTTTCGTTCTTTTGAATTTCCAGATTTATATTTCCTTTATTTTCAGGTTTTAGATTTTTCGAATTTCCGAATTTCCGAATTTTCAAATTTAAGAATTTAAGAATTTTCTGAAAAAATCATTAAAATGGGTTTTCTTTCTCGTACATCACGGGACACAGAGCGACATAGTCATTACTAATGGGTTATATAGATACCGTCAGGTGCTGGCACTGGCAACTTCCAAAACCGGAAGTACCCTCCCCTATATAAGCCCCTCCCATCCGGGAGCACCTCAGTTTTTTGCCAGTGTCTAAGGTGTTGGCCAAGAAGAAACATGTGTTTTTCACTGAGCTTGCGTACAGGTTCTTTTGGGCCTCAGTAAGCTATTCCGGATCCGACCAAAAAAGCTTCATAGCTAAACGGTCGGTACCCGGGCCTTGCAGAGAAGAGCAAGGTTTTGCCTGTAATGCTTCTCTTAGGAGGGCTGGACCCTGGGATCCAGAGCTCTGGTCATACCCACGACCAAGATGTTTTCTGTGCAGGGTGCTATACAGGTCCAGGGGAGTGGAATCCTTGGGAACCCGGTCCCTGAAGGTTTGATTACAATGCCTGCCGTGATAGGTGAAGTTTGGGCTTTTGTGGACCAAACAAAGTCCTGCGGCGGGGAACAGGTAAGTGGGGGCCCCCAGGAACTTGGTTCTATTGGGGGACCCCCAAGCCTAATTTGTCTTTCTGTCTGTTACCTAATGGTATTCCCGCAAGATTCTGTGCATGCCTGTAACTACTAAAAAAATGTAATCATTTTTAATGGTGGTCAAGAAAAAAAAAAAAAAAAATTTTTTTTTTTTTATTTATATATATTTAATATATTAGACTGCGGTACCTGTGTTTGTCCACTAGAGGCCGCTGTGGAATGTTTTCTTGTCATGTGGACTAGCTTCTTCTCAGCAGAGCAAAGTCCAGGCAGATGGTGAGTTCTCTTATAGGAAACTGCTTCCTCTGCCATGTTGCAGTGCTCGTCCATCCCCCGGCCTGCGGCAAAGAGGGGCCCTGGCTCCTGTCCCTTGTTACCATATTTGAAATTAGCGCCGAAGGCGCACGTGCCCGCGCGCGTGCGCGTGCACGCGCCTCTATATATAGAGGTGAGCCGGGAAAGGGGGCGGAGCCTGGGGGATGACGCTCTGTGCGCGCCGCAGCGCTTCTGCGCATGTGCGGGCGTCCCAGCAGTTTAAAAAAAAAAAACCACAATATTGTAGTGAGCTGGCTATGAAGTACAGAGACAGAGCTGGCAACATTTAAAGGCATACAGCAAGCGGTTGATACAGGCATCCCCTAGAAAGGCACATTAGTAGACACCAACTGTGATATAGCAGCAATTGTGCTAGACTATTCCCAGTAAAAGTGGTGTATTACGGCTGGAATGCCTCAGCTTTAGGCTTAGGAATATGCCGTCCAGAAGCTCCGGAACTGAATCTTCCAGGAAGCGGAGGGGGTCTCATCGGGCTCGGAGGATCTTGGGCATACTCCTGCCGCACCAGTCTCCCCTGAAGTTCAGAGGTAAGTGACCGTAGAGACCCCGCAGGGTACTTGGTACTGTGGCTGTCCTCAGTTCACCTGCTCCTGTGTATGTAACAGAGGAGGTTTTTTCCTCAGCTCTGGGAGGATTAGAGAGAGATTGTCAACATTTATCGCTGCCTCCCTGTCAGGGAAAGCACGCCCGATCTCCGTCTCCTCCTTCAGAGTGCCTGTTAGCAGAGCAACAGTCCCATACAGGGATCGACCTGCCTGAAGGGGATCAGGATGAGGTTGATTCTGTTATAGAGGAATCAACAGTGGGGGAACCTTTTCTCAGCATCTTAAGCTGAAAGATTATGGGTTCAGTCTCTGACTAACATGGTCCGATCAGCATTTAAAAATGCACCTTGCGGAACCATCAACCACTACTGTATCCTCGTTGGGGTCGCTAGAAGCCCCCAGACTGTTTGTTCTTTTCCACTTCACCCTTTACTGAAAGGGCTCATTTACCAGGATTGGGAACGTCCTGAGAAAATATTTATTCCCCCAAGAGATTTCCGGTGGTCTATCCCATGGAGGATAAGTTCATCAAAAAAAAAAAAAAAATGGAAGGTCCCTACAGTGGACGCAGCCATCTCTTGTATGTATAAATCACTGACATGTCCAGTGGATAATGTCCAAATGTTCAAGAACCCAATAGATAAAAGATTGGAGTCCTTATGAAAATCTGCTTGGTGATACAACCAGCAGTAGCAGCTATTGGGGTCTGCTAAGCAGTGAAGGATCAGTTGAAACAGGTCTTGAGGGACTTGACAGATCAGCAGGCTTTGCCCTAGCTGATCTACCTAGAGCCTTAGGCTTTGCGGTTGACGCCATAGAGGATTCAGTCCATCAGGCCTCCCGCCTTACGCTGTCTATAGTACATATGCGTAGGCTCCTATGGCTCAAAAACTGGTCTGCTGAAGCTCCCTGTAAAGAATGGCTGGTTAGCGTCCCATTTCATGGTGAACGCTTATTCAGGGAAAACCTGGACAAATATATCCAGAAAATTTCCAGCGGTAAAAATACGCTCTTGCCGGTTAAAAGCAGAGTTAGAGGTCCCTCTTTAAGAGGCCTGCTTCTCCAGTCCCTGGGGCATCGGCTGTGTAACAGTTCCGACGGCCTCCTCGGTCAAATCCCGGGGGTAAAAAACAGGGACAGTAGCAGGGTAATGAGAAACCCTGGGTCAGGGGAGGTACAAAACCTCCCCCAAAGTTAAATTCATTGAAGCCCCCACTCAGTCGGGTGGGGGGAGGACTCCAGTTCGCAAGAGACCTGGCGGGACACGATCAAGACAGATAGGTGCTCTCCGCAGTAGGTTTGGGATACAGTTTGGAGTTAAAAGACTCTCCTCCTTCCCATTTTTGAGATCAAACGTGCCAAGGGATCCCCGGAAGAGAGAGTCCCTCCTGTTGGCACTAGAACAACTATTGCTCCAAGGAGTAATTATGGAGGTTCCCCTGGAAGAATGAGGGTTCGGGTTTTACTCAAACCTCTTTACAGTCCCGAAGCAAACGCGGACGGGAGGCCCATATTAATTCTAAAAGGGCTATACAAATTCCTGTATATCAGGACTTTCCGATGGAGTCGATCCGATCGGTGGCCACTGCCCTACAAGGGGAGGATTGGTTAGCCACGATCGACATCAAAGATGCTTATTTGCACATTCCCATCTTTCCAGTCCACCAAAAATTTCTACGCTTTGCAGTAGAAGGGCGCCATTTTCAGTTCAGAGCCTTACCCTTTGGTTTGGCCACAGCACCACGAGTGTTTACAAAAATTCTGGCCCTTTATTGGCCAATCTAAGAACACAAGGTGTAATGATAATGGCATATCTGGATGACTTGTTGCTGATAGACCACTCAGTGAAAAAACTAGACGTGGTCGTTCACAAGACGATCAAGTATCTGGAATCTCACGGTTGGATTATCAACCGAGACAAGTCAGCCCTAAAAACCAGTCAAAAGTCTGGAATACTTGGGGCTAAGGTTGGATTCAGGCCAGAGAAAAATATTCTTGCCTCGAGGAAAGGTGTTGTCTTTGAAAGATTTGATCCACTTAGTGGGTACAAAAAACAGCCGTCCATACGCCTGTATATGAGGCTGCTGGGAAAAATGGTGGCATCATTCGAAGCAGTACCCTACGGTCAATTCCATTCAAGGAATTTGCAAGGGGCCATACTGTCAGCCTGGAACAAAAAAGTTCAGGCCCTAGACTTACAATGTCCTTGTCCCCTTCCGTTCGCAAGAGCCTCCGTTGGTGGTTGGTTCCCCAGAATCTGGAAAAAAGGAAATCCTTCAGTCCGATTTCTTGGAAGGTGGTCACTACAGATGCCAGCCTTATAGGCTGGGGAGCAGTACTGGAGCAATAGTCTCTCCAGGGCAGATGGTCGGATGCAGAAAAGGCCCTGCCCATCAATCTCTTAGAGATACGAGCAGCCCGGTATGCCCTAGTAGCATGGACATCCAAACTCCAAGGGTCCCCTGTCAGAATTCAATCAGACAATGCCACAGCAGTGGCATATATCAATCATCAGGGGGGCACCAGGAGTCGTGCAGCCCAGAGGGAAGTAAATTACATCCTGAAATGGGCAGAAAAATATGTCCCAGCCATATCTGCGGTATTCATTCCAGGAGTGGAGAATTGGAAGGCGGACTTTCTAAGTCGCCAGCAATTAGGCCCAGAGGTAGGGTCCCTTCACCCTGAGGTTTTCTGGACAATATGTCAGCGGTGGGGAACATCGGATGTAGATCTTCTAGCATCCAGATTCAACGCAAAGGGGGGCAGGTTTGTCTCTCGGACAAGGGATCCCCTAGCTTGCGGCTCGGATGCCCTAGTGTTCCCTTGGGATCAGTTCAAGCTGATATATGCATTCACACCGCCAATGGTTACCTCGATTACTCCGCAGAATCAGGGTAGAAAAGAAACCAGTGATTCCGGTGGCTCCAGCGTGACCCCGAAGAGCGTGGTACGCGGAGATTGTAAAATTTCAGTGGGGAGTCCTTGGACTCTCCCACGTCGTCCGGCTTTCGCAAGGACCGATATACCACCCTTCCTTACCAGCCCTAGGTTTGACGGCCTGGCTATTGAAGCCCACATTCTAAAAAAGAGAGGGCTCTCTAATGCTGTGGTATCTACCATGATCAATGCCAGGAAGCCGGTATCCAGGCAGATCTACTATAGAATCTGGAAGGCGTACATCGCGTGGTGTGAGGCCAAGAAATGGCATCCACATAAGTACGTAATAGGTAGGATTCTGGACTTCCTACAGTGGGCTGTAGATAGGAAGCTTGCCTTGAGTACTATCAAGGGTCAGATTTCGGCCTTGTCAATATTTTTTCAAAGGCCCTTGGCTTCGCATTCACTAGTCAAAGCCTTTATACAAGGAGTGATGCGTATTAGTCCTCCGGTTAATATTCCCATATGTCCATGGGATCTAAACTTGGTTCTGTCGGTTCTACAGAAACAACCATTTGAACCATTACAGCATATTTCCTTGGTGCTTCTCACCAGGAAATTGATTTTTCTAGTAGCCATTTGTTCGGCTAAAAGAGTATCGGAATTAGCAGCTATGTCCTGTAAGGAGCCATATCTGGTTATCCATAAGGACAGAGTAGTGTTACGTCCTCATCCAGCCTTTCTTCCTAAGGTGGTATAGAGGTTTCATTTGAACCAAGATGTGGTTCTTCCTTCTTTTTTCCCCAAACCTACTTCGGTAGAGGAAAAGTTATTGCATTCTTTGGATGTAGTAAGAGCAGTTAAAGCTTATCTAAAAGCCACTGCTCAGATTCGCAGAACGGATACTTTGTTTTTTCTGCCGGAAGGCCCCAGAAAGGGTCAGGCAGCGTCAAAGTCTACTTTAGCCAAGTGGATTCGACAGGTCATTATGCAAGCTTATGGCTTGAGAAGGAGACCACCTCCGTTCAAAGTTAGAGCGCACTCCACGAGAGCAGTTGGAACTTCATGGGCAGTGCATCACCAGGCCTCCCTGGCTCAAATCTGTAAGGCCGCAACATGGTCTTCGGTACACACGTTTACTAGGTCCTACCAGGTGGACGTTAGAAGTCAGGAGGATGTCGCCTTTGGGCGCAGTGTGTTGCAGGCCGCAAAAGATCCTCATGTCTGATAGCGCTCAGCTTATATATGGTGTATCCCCCCCCTCATTTGGCATTGCTTTAGGACATCCCATTAGTAATGACTATGTCGCTCTGTGTCCCGTGATGTACGAGAAAGAAAATAGGATTTTTATAACAGCTTACCTGTAAAATCCTTTTCTTGGAGTACATCACGGGACACAGAGCTCCCGCCCCTCTTTAGGGACACTTATTGCTTTGCTACAAAACTGAGGTGCTCCCGGATGGGAGGGGCTTATATAGGGGAGGGTACTTCCGGTTTTGGAAGTTGCCAGTGCCAGCACCTGACGGTATCTATATAACCCATTAGTAATGACTATGTCGCTCTGTGTCCCGTGATGTACTCCAAGAAAAGGATTTTACAGGTAAGCTGTTATAAAAATCCTATTTTTGTTGATTCGAATATTTCCGAATTAACAAATTTGTTGAATTTCGTCGAAAGACAAATTAGAAACAAAATGAATTGCACATGTCTACTATTAATTTATCCAACTTATCTGCTGTCAGAGGATCCCATCTCAATGCCTTCACTACTTATATAGACACTCTGTATACACAGTATCTAAAAACAGATACATTTGTGCAAAATAGATGTAAATAATCATTTTATTTGCTATTTACAGAAAATGATATCCCTCTCTCTCTCGGGAAGGCACATTAACCACTTCAATACCGGGCACTTATACGCCTTCCTGCCCAGACCAATTTTCAGCTTTGAGCGCTGTCACACATTGAATAATATTTGCACGGTCATGCGACGCTGTATCCAAACAACATTATTATCATTTGTTTCCCACAAATAGAGCTTCCTTTTGGTGGTATTTGGTCACCACTGGGGTTTCTATTTTTTGCGCTACAAATAAAAAATATAAAAAAAAAAATAAGTTTTCTTTGTTTCTGTTACAAAACTTTGTAAATAAGTAAGTTCTCTCCTTCACTGATGGGCACTGATGAGGCTGCACTGACGGGCAATGATGGGGCTGTACTAATTGGCACTGATGAGGTGGTACTGATGAGGTGGCACTGATGATGAGGCACTTATATGCTGCACTGATGGGCACTCATAGGCGGCACTGATGGGCACTGATAGGTGGCACTGATGGGCACTCATAGATGGCACTGATGGGCACTCATAGCTGGCACTGGAGGGCACTTATAGGCGGCACTGATGGGCACTGGTGGGCACTGATGGGCAGCACTGATAGATGGCTCTGATAGGCAGCACTGATCAGGAGGCACTGGCAGGCATCAGTGATGGGCATAGAGTGCCATACCTAATTGGCACTGATTGGCATCCCTGGTGGGCTCTAGTGGGCTTACCTGGTGGTCATGGGTGGGCATCCCTGGTGGTCACGGGTGGGCATCCCTGGTGGCCATGGGTGGGCATCCCTGCTGGGCATGGGTGGGTATCCTCAGGGGGGGCTGCACTGATAATCAATCAGCGCAGACTTCTCCTGTCAGGAGAGCAGCCGATCGACTCTCCTCTACTTGCGTCTGTCAATGCGAATAGAGGAAAAGCCGATAAATGGCTTTTCCTGTTTACGTGGTAAAGAGCCTACATCAGAGGCTCTTTACCTCGATCGAAGATGCGGTGTGTCAGACTGACACACCAGACCACTGATCGCCGCGCTGCACGCCCCCTGTGGGAGCGCGATTGCAGCTTATCCTGCTGGACATCATATGACGCCCAGTCAGGATAACAGAGCCACTTTCCGGCTGTCATTTTGCTATATAGACGGCGGGAAGGGGTTAAAGCGGACCTTCAGTCATTTGTTCAACTTTCCATCTATTAAATCTTCTGCCCTTGTTGTTTTAACTTTGAAAGGTAAAAAAAAATTTTTCTTGTCTGGTCATTTGCCTAGGCTTATGACATCATGCACAGCGCTCTCTCTCTCTCTCACTCTCGTGAGAAATTGCCAGGAAGGGAGGGGGGTGAGTCATTAGATGGCCAATGAAAGCTGCAGGGCTGCAGAGCTGGAGGTGTGCCTCTGTGTGTCTGTAAATCCAGGAAGTGAACAGGCAGCAGCTTCAGCTGCCCACAGTTAAAATGGATGCAGCCAGACTCAGTGGAGTGAGATTTTTGCAGCATATTTGGCAAGTACAGAATTACAGTATATATAAAATAATTATGTGAGCAGACTGCAGTTTCTAGTAGTTGTAATTGAACATAACAAGCTTGTTTTATTACAAGACAGGCATATGCCACTTCAGTATCAGTTATGACAAATAGATCAGGAGTATAGGACCGTGTTCTTAGCCCGAATACAGAAGACATTGGGGAGGATGAATCATTTATACATTTTGGTAAAGTGTATTTAGTGAAACAATGGCCATATTACAAGACAAGCCATTTTGCTAGAGCGCACAATGGTAGCTTCATAACCTCCCAAAAAAAGACAAAGCCGCAACTTAATGGAAGCAATTTTGTTGTGATATATGGAGAGTATTACTTCGAAAAGCTGTAGTGAAGCTAATGCATGAACAATCTAAGCATAACACATGTGGAATAAGTCTGAGAATGTTACAATTCCCTGCTGGATTGAAATTCTCCCCTGGATATTTAACATGTGCCAATTCTCTAATTCAAGCAAAATGCTGCCTGCTGTCTCACTTCAAAGAGATCCATACATGTTTCTGACATTGGTGGCTCTCACCACCAAGTGCTCTGGATTTCAGACTGTGACACATAACGACTGGAATCAAACCAGGCCCTTATATTTCAAGTGATGTCCTTCTTTTGACTTTCCATCTGGGGAGTGTTTTAAGACCTTTTCCGCCTGGAAAATTGTTGGTCATTGCATTTCGTGTCATCTGATTTGACAGGTAAGGCATTATGTTTAATCTTGGCAAATACATGAAGCAAGGTAAATAACTTTCTTCGTGCAGAGTGAAAAAAACTTAAAGGCAACGTATAGTACCTTTGTGGATGGATTAATGATGTATACCTAGGAAAATAAATATATGTATATATTAAAACATTTAAAAAAGTTTCTGTCAATTAAATACTACACAAAATATTCATTCTGACTTGTTGCAACCAGCAGGTAGAGCACTAGACTTCTTTTCACATCTACCAGCCTATTCCTAACTGTTCCGCTAAAAATGGTTTGTTGAGATGAATGAGAACACGGATGGCTGCACTCCCACAGAAGATTCAAATGAGCTTTATTGAAATATCCATAAAAGCATAACACTGATGAGCTTACAAACAGGGGAGGAAAAAGGTTGACGCGTTTCACACGATAAATGTGCTTTCTCAAAACCACCTAAAAATGATTTGTTGTTTACAAAGCTGAACAGCCAAAGCTTAGACTACACCTACGCTGAATAGACATGTGCACAACATAAAAATTTGTTTAGTTTTGTTTCGTTTCTGTTAGTTTCCGTTGATTTGTAACGATTCGTTATTTCGTAAGACGTGGGTTATCGTATTTGGACCCTTTCGTATTTCCGTAAGGGTTATTTTTCCGTTGATTCATTTTTCTGTTGATTCGAAATTCGTATTTTTCGTTATATTTATATTCGGGCACGTTCGTATTTTCGTAAGAATTATATTTTCGTTGATTTGCAGTGATTCGTATTTCCGTGTCTATCGTATTTATCGGCGTATAACACGCACCCTAACTTTAAAAAGGAAGTTTCAGGAAAAAAACTTTCCACAGCCCCCTGCGTATAACACGCAGGCACAGTTTACCCTCTATTTTCAGGGTAAAAAAGTGAGTGTTATACGCCAATAAATACAGTAATTTCCGTTGATTGGAAAATTTTACTTTTGTAGATTTAATTACATTCGTACTTTCGTTAGAATACATTTTCTGTTTATTCGAAACACTACTTGTCGTAATTTTGTAATTCGTACTTTCGTGAGATTGACCGTAGATTCGTAATCGGGGCATAATTCGTAATATAGAAACTAGATTCTAGACAGAGTATGCTTAAGAAACAAATAATTTCTCTATCACAAGTCACAACTTAACTCACAAATCCACCAAAACAGTGCCACCTACCCAATCACACCCTATCTGGACTCTGGATGGAATGCACTGCAGTCTAACACAGAAAAACACACAAGGGAATAAGAAACAAGCTCATTGGGGGAAGAGACAACCTCTTCAGGGGAAGGGACAAGCTTATTGGCCAACGTCCAGAAATATTTCAAAACTAACGAATTCGTTGTTTTGATTTCCGTTTTCCGAATATTCGTAATTTAGTTTTTTTTTTTTTTTTCGTTCATTTTGATTTTCGGTATTTTGAATCTTTGTTCGGTATTTTCGTTGTTTTGATTTCCAGTTTCCCAATATTCGTAATTTCGAGTTTTCGTTCATTTTGATTTTCGGTATTTTGAATCTTTGTTCGGTATTTTTGTTGTTTCTATGTTTTAGTTTTTTCACTCTTTCGTATTTTCGCTGTTTCTAATTTAATAATTTTGTATTTTCGTTGTTTTCCATATTCGTTGTTTTCGATAATTCGTTTTTTGGTCGGTAATTTTAGTAAACGTTCGTTCATTCGTATGTTTACGAATTAACGAATATAACGAATTTTGATGAATAACGAATTTGTAACTAAACGAATTGCACATGTCTAACGCTGAATGAGTCAACGTGAGTGAGAGTGAGAATATAGAGTTTCCGTTATAGAGAAAGGCTATTGCTGTGCTCTCTTTTTAGAAAACTCATCATGCTCTGTAAGCCCAGTGTCATGGGTGCACCAGGTATTAAATATTTATTTGTACATTTTATTTGTAAAAAATAATTATAAGCTATAAACTTCCGGTCTTAAATAAATAAAATTTAATAAAAATCCCATGTAGTTGGCGGTATCTTGGCCCAGGACCCAGAGCTGCAGGGCAAGAGTGCTAACCACTAAGGACTCATTCACATGTTCAACGAACATAGCTGCTCCTCTGTAAAGTGATTCACAATGGACTGCTCTTTCAGACGGCATTTGAAATGGATCGTGGCCCCATATACTTAAATGAGTTGTGCTTGGTGGCAATACCGCTGGCCAATAGCAGCATGTGTACAGCCCTGAGTGGATGCATGCCATTGTTCAGGTGGGCAGTCAGGAGATGGTAAAACCACGGCCTAACTGCCTGATTCTACTGCAACCTGGCCACTCGTGTAAACGAGCCTAATCCCCACCAGTAACACTTATGAACAAGTTGATTTTCACCAAATGATCCTCTCTGTTGGACTAAACCAATTGAAGGTTTCCCATATTTAAAATTAGGGTTGGATTCCATCGATCATTTTATTCACCAAAGATTGGATAATGGGAGCACAGTGCCACAACTGACGTTTGTCGATCTGTTGTTGGCAGACTGACACTTTTTATATACTGTTTCAGAAGTCACAATGGACAAATTTCTAGAAAACTGTCAAAACTGAAGCTTGGTGATCTACACCAACTGTATACCAGCTCTTGATAATATTGTTCACTGATGTCTTTGAAAAACTCTGAAAGGATACAGCAAGTAGTAAATCTTTACTAAATAAAACACCTAGGTTGATTTAATAAAGGTGACTTGCAAAATGAATATTAAAGGATAAGAATGGTATTTAACAAAACCATAACATACCTGCTTACCTCCATGCTGCAGCATCTGTGTGATACTGCAGCTGTCCCACATCAACTTTAAGACTGAGAACCGAGCGATCACATGAACAGTGATCACTCAATTATTAGTCTGCTCCAAGTGGAAAGCAGTGACTCGTGTGCCAAGCAGGGAAAAGGGCAGGAGCATCTGGCCACGAATTTCAGCTGTACACCCAAAGGCAAAGTCTGCTGTTGTTAAGGCAGCGGGGTGGATCCCGGCAATATTGTCTGGATGCTTCCTAAGCATGGAGCCGATTTGCCCCGTCAGCTGATAGTGGCCAATAGCCCGCTATAATCTGACACTGAGTCACAGGAGAATGAAAGTAAGGGTACAGGCGTGACCCACCCAAAGCGAAAATGTTTTGTCCCTACTTCTCTTTTAACAAATTTTTAAATGTAGGTGTGCTCACTTCAACCAAATATGTTCTAGCAAAAATACAGTTTTTCTAATTTCTCTTATACTTTATTGGGTATTCAAGGTAAACGCCTTATATTTTAACATTCACTTTGCTAATTGAACAGCCTCTACTTCTTTAGTAAATTCACCCCATCTGCACAGAGCCTCATATTTTCAGCTTCACTTGCTATTATAGGCAAAGGCCTGTAGGTTAATAATGTTTGGTTTGATTTTACCTGTGACTAGACATGTGCACTGCCGAAATTTTTTTTTTATTTTTTTTATTTTTATTTTCGTTTTTTTGCTTTTTCCGGAAATTCGGGAAATTCGAAAAATTCTTATTTTTTTAGTTTTTTTGCTTTTTCCGGAAATTCAGGAAATTCGGAATTCCGAATTTCCGAATTCCGAATTTTCGAATTTCCGAATTCCCCAAAAAACGAATAAAACGAAAACAATTTTTTTTTTCGAATTTCCGAAAAAAGCAAAAGAACGGGTTTTCGATTTTCGGAAATTCGGAAATTCTAAAAATTCGGAATTCGGAAATTCAACTTTCCAAATTTCCCATTTTCGAATTTTAGATTTTCGAATTTTGCAATTTCGAACTTTCGAAGCTCGAATTTTCAAAATTTCCAATTTTCGAAAATCCGAATTTCCGAAAATCCGAAATTCCGAATTTCCGAAATTCGGAAATTCGGAATTTCGAAAATCCGAATTTCCGAAATTCCGAATTTCCGAAATGTGGATATTCGGAAATTCGAAATTTCGGAAATCCGAAAATCCGAAAATTTGAAAATTGAAGAATTCGGAAATCCGAAAATTCGTAAATTGAGAAATTCGGAAATTCGGAAATTCTAAATTTCGGAAATCCGAAAATTCGGAAATTGAAAAATTCGGAAATTCTGAGATTTCGGAATTAACAAATTTCTCTAAATTCGTGAAACTAAACAAATTGCACATGTCTACCTGTGACACGTGAGACCTTACCTTACAAAAGATCATGATCATACCAGTACCCCTAAAGGTACCCATGGGCACAAGTGCCTTGTCTATGAATGGGTGTGATGAAAAGATGTTTGTTGAATCTCATAAATTATAAACCTAAAAAAACTCAATCTAATTTTTGTATACAAGTAAAGCAAAATACAGACCCTGGATGCAATCAGTGTGTGTCCAGGGTTGGCGTTTCTGCAGATTTTTGGGCACAAACTGTCCACAGTTTATTGGCCAGTTTGTATGTATAAATGGCAGAGACTGCTGTTGCATCTAGTGGAGGCGTGTAGCCACCTCTAATCACAGCAAAGTGTCCACACATGAACTCCTGTGCAAATGTAACCTAAGAAATCGTCTCAGTCTCATTAGATTCGACAAAAAAATTCCATACTTGTCCTTCAACTTTTTTCGGCTCGCTTTGGTCAAAAGGAATTGTGTTATCGTTCCCTTTGACTTTTAGATAATTGAACAATAATTTTCTAACAAAATTCTATGGGTGTAAAGCCAGTTTTAGTTGCATTAGTAGTCTTACTAGGAAACTTTCCTTCAGACAGTTCTTCAGCATATTGATCACTACATATAATGATAAACAGTAACAATTCATAGATCATTTCAACACCAACAACTATATAATGAATTGATTCACCCATAAATAACAATCAATTTAAGTGTAAGGTAAATCGTAGACATGAGGTAGGTATAGTTATTCTTTTTTTAAGATTTGGTTGCCAAAAGGTCTTTAAAAAGTCAAGGCCTCATCATTTTACCTGAAAATGCATGTTTATGCAATGTGTAGACACACATTAGTTGGCAACACACTGCAACCCTTGTTCAATATTAAACCCAAATGGGAACCCATGGAATTTGGAATGGATTCCCCAATACATTTATTACTTGATTTATTACTTGATTTTCTGTCATCCTATGTCTTTGGCCAACAGTGCTAACATTGATAAATGACAGCTTCACGTGTAAGAAAAGATTACAATCTGAATACTGAGTACTTTTAATTTTCACATCAGCTCATCCTCCACAGTTATTACATTTTTTATCCTTTGACCCTATCTTTTAGATTGTAAGCTCCAACGAGCAGGGCCCTCTGATTTCTGCTGTATTAAATTGTATTGTAACTGTACTATCTGCCCTCATGTTGTAAAGCGCTGCCCAAACTATTGGGGCCATATAAATCCTATATATTAATAATAATAATTGCTTCTTGTAGATACACTAAGAAAACAGATATGAATCGAAAAAGCAAAGGTATATATTTTCTTCTGTTGTACCTTGCACCAGCAGGACCACCATATTCTGACCTCAGCTCATAACCTCACATACATTTACTGGTACATTTGTGAAACCATATGTGAAAGATCATGGTTGGAAGCAATGGGTTACACAATGCTGTCTAATCTGTAAATACATGAATCACTCAGCTAGCTTTTTCTTCCTTAAGAGACAGAAAGCTTGCTATCAAACGACTCAAGTAGATGTGTTTATTTTTGTAAATCGCTGCAACTTTTCCCCTCCCATCCTATTTCGATGGTCTTCATTCTCTTCCCGGCTGAGGCCTATTTATCAATCTAGAACTGCCATGGTAAAGGAAAGCAACTTAACCCTGTATAATCTGATATCAATCTAAACTAAAATCACTGTCACATTATGCCATTTGATGAGTATAGGCTGGCCATATACTAATAAACCTTATACAGTCACTGATTCCTGCATAGACAGTGATTGAGCATTGTAAGGCTACTTGCACACTGAGGCGCTGGATGCGCTGGCGGTATAGCGGCGCTTTTTTTAGCGCCGCTATAACATTTTTTTGCCCGCGATTTGCGGGCGCTAGCGGGGGTATTTTAACCCCCGCTAGCGGCCGAAAAAGGGTTAAAAACGGCCGCAATAACGCCTCTTAGAGGTGTTTTGCGGGCGTATTAGAGGCGCTACCCCGTGATTTCAATGGGCAGGGGCGCTATAGGAGCGCTATTTTTAGCGCTCCTATTGTGCCTCAAAGATGCGGCTTGCAGGAGTTTTTTGAGCCTCCTGCAAGCGCAACGCTCCAGTGTGAAAGCCCTCGGGCTTTCACATTGGATAGTATTGAGAGGCTTTTTTGGGGCACATTGCAGGCGCTATTTAGAGCGCAATAGTGCCTGCAAAGCGCCTCAGTGTGAAAGGAGCCTAAGGGTTAGAATTAACGTTGCAACAAAATTACAAAATTACTCATCGTCATTTGCAATTTTGGATGCTTGCTTGAAAATTTCAGGGTTAGAACTTGTAGCCCAGTGATTGTATATAGAACCAGTAGTTTGTTTTTTATACACCTGACAAAAAATCTGCCCATGAATGGCTAACCTTGAAGCAGTCCATAGACAAGAAATGGCAGTTGCCCAGTCTTGCCATATCAACAATAACCTCTTGTCTGTTGGTGATACCAACTTGCTTACAGCTTTCGAGGGGAACATCAACTGAGCACGTAAACCTGTCGTGATTACTATTGTTCTTCTCCCCTGGGGGGTGTATGGAATCTGGTGTGCAAAATGTGCCCTTCTTCCTCGTTTCATCAAGGTCAAGGTTTTTCTTCAATGTCCCCTTTTTCTCCAGCTCTTCCACCTAGAGCATGGATATGCAATTAGCGGACCTCCAGCTGTTGCAAAACTACAAGTCCCATCATGCCTCTGCCTCTGGGTGTCATGCTTGCTGCTGTCAGAGTCTCGCTATGCCTCATGGGACTTGTAGTTTGGCAACAGCTGGAGGTCCGCTAATTGCATATCCCTGACCTAGGGGCTGTACATTTTTTGCAGACTACTACGGTTCTTGCATTTATCAGAGAGAGGGGCCAGGCTTTGCAATGGTGGAAAGTAAAGGAGTAAAAGGGAACTCTTCCATTATATTAATGATTACACATGTTGTGATATTAGTTAGAAGAAAAAAACTGCACCTTGAGCACTAAACACATGCCCGTATTTAGACTTGAAAGAAGTATCATAAAAGAATAGTGCCATCAGTCTGCTGCAGACAGGAAAAGCATTTCCTCAGTTTCCTCTATTCCATTGATCACAACAGACACTGTCACTTTGCCTATTCAGAGCAAGGTTACAGTGTCTCTTGATAGCCCATCCTGCCAGCAAGATATATTTACCACTTCATACTTCTTCGCCACCCTGTCTAATTTGAAAGCTCATTCTCTTGATCTAACGGGGCTTTCCTCTATGGAGTAGCATGTGATCTCACCCATACAATGTGCATAGACCTGAACAGAAAATCGCCCAAACACTTGTATGAAGTGGGCAATGATGTCATACACTTTGGTAAACACTGACACCATCCGACACAGGAACTTACCTAGGCTAGACTCTGCTTGAAGTCTGCAATCGCACTTGGATTGATGAGTATATCATGATGGGGGAAGGGGTGGGCTATCAGTTCATACTGGGTTGATTTACTAAAGGATTTAATAAAGAGTGCAGCCTATTTGCCTTTAGTAAATCAACCCCAGTGTCTCTATAAGGAGACTATTCTAAAGGCCCATACACACGGTCGGACTTTTTGTCAACAAACTTCAAAATGAGCACGTTTTTCAAAAAACCTGACTGTGTGTACGCTCCATCGGACAAACTTTTTCGGTTTTCATCCGACAACAGTTTGCTCTGCAAACAGACAAACTTTTCGGCAACAAAAGTCCAATGGTGCAAAGTCCTATTGTGTGTACAGAAATCCATCCGACTTTTGTCCGAGGTACAAAGATGCATGCCCAGAACCAATGTTAAAATCAATCAACAAAAGCAGAAGTTGACCAAAGGGTGGTGGTAAAGAGCAGAAAAGAGCAGAAAAAACACGTGATGTTGGGAAAGTTTTGGGAAAGTTTGCAGAAAAGTCAGAGCGTGTGTATGCTATGGGTGTGCCCGGCCAACTCCCTTCGGACAAAAATCCACGGAAAAGTTTGTTTGAAGTCCGACCGTGTGTACGAGGCTTAACACTGCTGGCAACATTCGAACAGCTCAGGTAAGAGGGGTTTAATCTATGTAAAACAGCTGGTATACATGCAGAGAGCAACATATAGACTAGTGGGGTTGATTGACTAAAGCTGGAGAGTGCAGCTGTGCATGGTAGTCAATCAGCTTCTACCTTCAGCTTGGTAGAAGCTGATTGGCCTGGAAGCTGATTGGTTTCTATGCAGAGCTGCACCAGATGTTTCACTCTCTAATTTTAGTAAATCAACCCCACTGTGTCTAGGTACTAGAATTTACATGCTCCTCTGCCCTCCGTTCCCTTTCTTACATAATCTTTTATTTACCTGCACAAGAAGAGGCAAATGTGAATATTATAGAGTGTCACTTGAGTCACAAATCTGAGTCTGCTAGGGCTGGTGACATTACATCCAAGATGGCGGCACTCAACCACATTCTCAAACAAAGTTTTTGTATGTCAACACAAGGTAGACTTTACATGCCTAAAATATGTTAAAACCTAAGTTTATTTTAGAAGAAAAACACTAGGAGCATTACTTACCTTCATCGGGATGTGTCCCTTCTGCTGCTGTTTCCTCGTTTAGCAGAAATCTTCCTCACTATCTGACCCAAATGGTAGAAAGGTATTGCAATAGTTTTGATCCATTTCTAAAATAATATTAATTAGCCAGTTTCTCATAACTGGGAAACTAATAAAACAGTGAATGCTAAATTGCTTTAGACAACTCAGTTTTGAGAGATTTCTTTCACTGCTTTTTAAATTGCCAAACAACTAGTAAATTTAGGAAAAATTGATGTTTTGTTTTGTCCATACAGGGTAAAGCTAGGGTTCACTTTAATGTCAGCCCCCACTACTGCTTACACTTTTCTTTCTTTTCTTCAGTGGAACCCTAGTGTTCCTCCAGAGTTTTCTAGGGGTTCCTTGAGCTGTGCCTGATTGACTTCCTTTTTGATGGTGCCTACATACTTCTGGGGCCAGTGCCACTTGACAGAGTCAACACCATAACACCAGATATCTTTAGCTCTTTGTAATGGTGGAATTATGACCATCACTGTAAGGGCGGCACCCATTTAAACTTTAAAGTTGACTATGATTCTTATTACAGACCACCAATGTAAGGGGCATTTTCCCATTGACTACTGATAAATTTGTTTTGTCAGAGGTTCCCTGAGACCTGGAATTTATTTTAGGGGTTCCTCCAGAATTAAAAAGGTTAAGAAAGGCTGACCTACAGAATAAGCCAGTACTTGCAGGTATTGGGATTGTGTAAGTCACTCTCTCTGATCCCATGTGCCAGTACTGGTACTTGGAATTGGACTACTTAGGCATCCAATGCTGTCTCAAGGATACTTTTTTTCTTGTTTCATACCATTGTTACAAATAAATAATTTTTACTAAACCACTCTACCTCCACAAGTCAATTGGCTCATTTAAAGTCCCACATTCCTTTCTTACGTACTTGAACCCGGGATGGAGGTACATTTATTGTGCCTCATTTAAAGTCCCAAACTCCCCCCTCTTGATTACTAGTCATTCCACAGGTTTTCAATGGTGTTAAAGTCTGGGCTCTGAGTAAGCAATGCAAAGGCATTCACCTTTTTTCTCCTTCAAACACTGTGTGGTCATTTTTACTGTGTGCTTTGGGTCATCGCCATGTTGGAAGGTTCCTTGTTTTTTCTTCACATCTTTTCCCCTGTACACACAATCGTTTCTTTCGATGAAAGAAGTCCGATAGACTTTTTTCATCGGAAAAAACGATCGTGTGTGGGCCCCATCGGACTCTTTTCCATCGGTGTTAAAAAATAGAACATGTTTTAAATTTTTCAGATGGAAAAAAAAACGATAGGAAATTCCGATCGTCTGTGCGGAACTCCAACGGAGAAAAAACCCACGCATGCTCAGAATCAAGTCGACGCACGCTCAGAAGCATTGAACTTAATTTTTCTCAAATCGTCTGAGTGTTTTACGTCAACGCGTTTTGGACGGTCGGAATGTTGTCTGATGGTGTGTAGGCAAGACTGATGAAAGTCAGCTTCATCGGAATTCAGACGGAAAATTCCATCGGATTTTATTCCATCGGAAATCCGATTGTGTGTACAGGGCATAAGGGTAAAAGAAGCAGAATGAGAGCAAAGATTAGTATGATCAGCAGCGGGGTGGCGATAAAGTAAACCTGTTGCTTTGCTGTGAATAGGTTCACTTTAAGGTTATGTGGACATGGACACTGAATGCAGCACCTCGTCCAGCACCCATATAAAAATGTTCTCATTGGGCTCAGGTCTAGTGGTTTCTTGGGATGGTGGCACTACTCAGGAAGGTAATCAGAATGAACCAGACTGTATTATAAAATGAATTCTGAAATCTTGATTCATTTTAATATAGTGCACTGCCAATGCTTTGCTGGGCACTTTTCTATACTGATCAGCTAAATACAAAACATTTACAATGGGTGCTAGACATTTGACATTCATCAATGATGTAGCAAGCTCCCTTTTTTGATGCGAAAGTGTGATGGCTATTTTATTTAGTATTTGAAATAATTGTAGCCAAACCAAGGCATACTGTGCAGTTAAATTAAATAATAATTCATTAACATATTTATAGATTTCGATTTTTTTTTAATACCTAGGGACTATAGCTTTTTTTACCCCCTTCATTTTCCCACAACTGATTATAGAGCTGTGAACATCTGCAGTAGCATGTCATATGTCCCTGATGTTGCTGTGTATTACAATGTGTGGGGAAATGGTTTCTTTGAATGAATCCTTGCTGCATATAAATGTCATTAATTTGCCAGTAAATGTGTGTTAGCAGTATGTGTTACATATGCTGTGATACGGTTTTCTTGTGGCTTCCTGCGGTGAAAAGAAACATGATGGAATGACAATGTGTCAGTTATAGGTTTATTAAAGCTGAAGCTTCTAAACAGATGGGAGACTGGTTTAATTCGCCAGTTGACAAACTGCAGATTTCAGAACTGGAGGCATTTCACTCATTAGGCTTTGACTCCCACATAGACAGTCAATGAGCAGTGTTTGTGTGCACACTTCTCCTATAACAACTGCATGGAGTACACTTCTGTTCATGTGAGCTGCCAGATCTGGCTTCACTAAACCAGTCTGATAAAGTGAGAAGAGTTGGCTTGTCATGCCAACAGCATATCAATATACAGTATATTTTTATGTTGTTATTGCACACACTGTTCCCTCATTCCTTAGAAGTGTCATAAGGAAGTTTATATGTTAAAATATGCAGCACTATAAAAAAATCATTATATGCTACAATATTCATTCACACAAAGGGCAAAAAAGAAATAACATATAATAGAAAGTTAATATATATTGTTTTGCCTACCAATTTTCTCTGAACAGTACTGATCACTGTGTGAATCCATTTTTTGGGTCACATATCCAGTGCTGGGACAAGGTCATTCAGTGCCCAATCTGCCCCCCCCCCCCCCTCCGTTCAAGATGTTCAAGCTTAGGGGATCCTATGGCCAGCAGTCTCTTGCTTGTCAAAATCACTGTCACTACTCCCATCAGCCATGCAACAGTAGGAAGGTGCCCCCGATCCCTACAGTAAACCTTTGGCGCCCAGTGCAACTTCCCTTCCCGGCCCTGGACATATTCCTCTCATAGGATGTACAGTGTCTCACAAAAGTGAGTACACCCCTCACATTTTTGTAAATATTTTATTTTATCTTTTCATGTGACGACACTGAAGAAATGACACTTTGCTACAATGTAAAGTAGAGAGTGTACAGCTTGTATAACAGTGTAAATTTGCTGTCCCCTTAAAATAACTGTAGCGGGTATATGCTTTCTATTTTTTGAATCTGGTGGGGAAAACTGTGATGTATGGTTCCCTGGGGCCCACCAGGTGGCGCTGTCGCTTTGGGCCCGGGGTTGAGTCATCATTGCGGTGGCGTACCTCTTTTGGTCTCTCTCGGCGGTTGTATGGTGGGGCGGGGAACCCACTGTGCTTGCTGGGAGGGGGTATAAAGGGGGCGGCCATTTTTGGTGGAGGGGTCGAGCCCGGGCACCTTCAGCCTGAGGGCGGTGGTTCGTGTCGGTCCCCTAGGCGGGTCTAGGCCTAGAGGACGTTCGGAGGTCGTGTTCCATCCCAGGTACCTTTAGCCTGGGGTGAGGTACTCGGAATAAAGGTCTGGAGCTCAGTGCCCAACACTGAGTTCCGTGAGGGAAGGAGGTCCTAGGGAACCCCTGGAGTGGGTACCCGAATCCGGAAGGCGTAATGGACCGGTGGGAGATGCTTACTTGAAGACCCGGCGCAGCATATTGCCAGTGACAGGTGAGCCTCCCATCGGAGACCGCCTGGAAGGAAATCCCCCCCTCGCTCGGAGACCGCAACCCACTTTCAGGGAGGAAAGTGGAGAGTTCATTGTGTCTGGGCCTACTCGCATCCACACCTCCTTTTCTGTTCTGTTCTACAAGGGAGTCTAACTGATTGTGTTCATTCAAGAAGAATAAAGGAGTGTTGGACTTTAATGGTGTGGGGCTCATTTTCTGGCAGACATTGTTCAAGGTAACTCCAGGTGCAGAACACTGACCCGAAGGTAAAACAAGAACTTTGCTTCCACCACACAAACATCTGCGGTGAGGGCTTGGCGTGGTGACCCCGCTCTCTCTCCTCTAAAGTACCCCTAGACAAGAGACAGACGAGGTGATAGAAGAGAGGGGAGAGAGGAGGCCGCTACACGTGGGGGCTCGGGTCCGGTATAGTGTTTGTGTACCACGGAATTGAACGTGTCTGCCCGGAGAAGTTACGAGTAGGCAGGCCTTCATTGGCCGAAGTGCATCCCTGCTCGAAGTCGTGGACATGACCCAATGAAGGGAAAGGCCCGCGAAGAAGAGTGGAAAAAGGGGGAAGCTCAGCCGTGTGAAGTAGTACACGTGGGGGCTTCTATTGCACTGCGCCACCAGACACACCCCCACCGCTTAGTTCGTGGGCGTGACTCAGAAACAGAAAAGAAGAAAAGCCTGCGAACTGGAGCAAAGGGGAGGAGTCCAATACGCGTGAAGGACTACACGTGGGACGTTGGCGCAAAACCCTGGTAGTGTGCGATGGATCAGCAACAGGTCACCATGTTTGGACATACATCGTGGATTCCGGTTCACCCTTCTACCACGACACTGACTGCTGCTGCTCCGGTAACAGATACGGGGATCCGGCTAAAGCCAAGGGGTCGATTCGCCCTGTATTCGTGCATGGACGTTGAGGCCCAGGGTGTGATTTGTCCCGGCTGTTCGGGACTGGTGTGCCAACTGAAGCCGTTTGGGCGATGCGAGGCCTGTGGGGAGTTCCTTTTTGTTAGTGGATCAGCGGTTGAGAAGCCGAGAACCATTTACCCTAACCGGGCTACAGGCAACACCACTCAGAGAGGAGGAATCACTGCTTTGACAGCCATCCCTGCGCACACTGCAACGACCGCGGAGGAGGTCGTGAGTACTCAATGGGAGAAATCCGAGGATGCTGACTCGGTCACCACTGTCTCACAGCGTCCACCACCGAAGAGAAAGACCGGCATGGTAGCCCCGACCAGCGGTTGTGGTGGACCGTCTCGCCCGCTTACACCCGGCCCGGATGGATCTGTCGATAAGAGTTCCGGATGTCCCGCTTCAAGTAAAGGCCGAGGTAAGCCAGGCGGAGAGATTTGGTGTGTGGGAAGAGGTGAAAACTCAGTCTCCACTACAGGGTACCTGCCTGCGGAGGAGTGTGACACCTCTGACCTGGAGTCGCTCTCGGATATGGGAGACGATGTTGTTATTGACGAACTGTTTGCAGAAAAGGGCTGGGACAAAGTACCTCTTGCTTCATCCCACAGAACCAGGGATCCACCCATGTCTACAGGGGATAGTACACCCCGGGTGGAGGCACCAGCGCCTGAAGAGGGGACCCGTTCCCAACCTGCCCTTACATCCCCGGTGTCACCTACACCCAGGACCCGGGAAAAGAGACTGTTGTTGCGGGCACCTATGCCCAGATCAGATGTGATCAAGGTCCCTCGCCACCCGGACTCAATAGTTTTACCTGGCGAAGGGGACAGAGCCACTATGCCTCCTCTGGTGAGACTACAATGCCTATTTGGTCAGAAGGTTGCTGCAGAGTATGGATGGGAGTACCCATACTTGTCCAAGGAGTTGTTGTACAAGGTGGAAGTTTGCCGGGAGCGCTGGTACAATGACTTTGTGTGGACTCACCTTCAGATTCCACACGCCCGCAGGTACCTGGCGTGTTCTCCCAAGGCCTCTCAGCATTTTAAGGACTGCAAGGCAGAGTGGATGTTGGGACGGCACATCCATGCGGACAAGGTGCTGATCCGGCGCAAGGAAGGGGAAGATGTTGAGTATCATCTGGAGACCATGGATCAGCACTTGAAGCCACTTGTTCTGCCGCATCCCCGTTTCTATTTGTAGGAGGAAAAAGACTCCGTTCTTGTTTGTATGCTGCGGAACTTTCTGGGGCCTGTTGTCCTTGTTGCCCAGAGGGATGAAGGACTGTTCCTGTTGTTCTTCACTTTTCCAGCAAGAGATCATGGACTCTGGGGTAGATAGGGCTCAAGAGAAGAAGAAAAGTTCCACGAGTGCAGTTACCGCAACGCTGTCACCAGGTGGCAGTGTTGCGCATCGTTAACACTTTTCACACACTCACTCTTTGGGGAAAAGGGATTTCTTTACGAAGAAGTTTCTTTCCTCTTACACGAATATATGTGTCAGGGTTTATGTGTGATAATTTTCTTTTTTCCCTCTGCTGGAGAGCATCCCATCAAGACCACTGAGTATGGGGTGGGTCTTAGTCAGGATGGGTGGTGAAAAAGCATAATGTGAATATGTGATTCTACAGTTATGGTTAAAATGTTGTTGTTTCCCTTCCCTTTTATGTAAGGCTCAGACACAATTTCTTTAGTTGACCAAGTTTTTCAAAAAAATTATATTTTTGTACGATTTATAGTTGGTTTCTGGACTGGACTATGTCAGCTGCTGAGGGCATAGTTTGCTCCAGACACTGGGGACCAGTGTCAAATCACCAGGGGGAGAGTGTAGCAGGTATATGCTTTCTATTTTTTGAATCTGGTGGGGAAAACTGTGATGTATGGTTCCCTTGGGCCCACCAGGTGGCACTGTTGCTTTGGTCCCGGGGTTGAGTCATCGTTGCGGTGGCGTACCTCTTTTGGTCTCTCTCGGCGGTTGTATGGTGGGGCGGGGAACCCGCCGTGCTTGCTGGGAGGGGGTATAAAGGGGGCGGCCATTTTTGGTGGAGGGGGTCGAGCCCAGGCACCTTCAGCCTGAGGGTGGTGGTTCGTGTCGGTCCCCTAGGCGGGTCTAGGCCTAGAGGACGTTCGGAGGTCGTGTTCCATCCCAGGCACCTTTAGCCTGGGGTGAGGTACTCGGAATGGAGATCTGGAGCTCAGTGCCCAACACTGAGTTCCGCGAGGGAAGGAGGTCCTAGGGAACCCCTGGAGTGGGTACCCGAATCCGGAAGGCGTAATGGACCGGTGGGAGATACTTACTTGAAGACCCGGTGCAGCATATTGCTAGTGACAGGTGAGCCTCCCATCGGAGACCGCCTGGAAGAAAATCCCCCCTCGCTCGGAGACCGCAACCCACTTTCAGGGAGGAAAGTGGAGAGTTCATTGTGTCTGGGCCTACTCGCATCCACACCTCCTTTTCTGTTCTGTTCTACAAGGGAGTCTAACTGATTGTGTTCATTCAAGAAGAATAAAGGAGTGTTGGACTTTAATGGTGTGGGGCTCATTTTCTGGCAGACATTGTTCAAGGTAACTCCAGGTGCAGAACACTGACCCGAAGGTAAAACAAGAACTTTGCTTCCACCACACAAACATCTGCGGTGAGGGCTTGGCGTGGTGACCCCGCTCTCTCTACTCTAAAGTACCCCTAGACAAGAGACAGACGAGCTGATAGAAGAGAGGGGAGAGAGGAGGCCGCTACATAACTCAACACACAGCCATTAATGTCTAAACCGCTGACAACAAAAGTGAGTACACCCCTAAGTGAAAATGTCCAAATAGGGTCTCATGTGTGAATGGGGAGCAGGTGTGTTAAATTTGGTGTTATCACTCTCACCCTCTCATACTGGTCACTGGAAGTTCAACATGGCACCTCATGGCAAAAAACTCTCTGAGGATCTGAAAAAAAGAATTGTTGCTCTACATAAAGATGGCCTGGGCTATAAGGAGATTGCCAATGGGAGAAAGAGCTGGGAACACACCGCTCAATGCCACCTGTGAGAATCTGATGAGCTTCTGAAGAGATCCAAGTGTCTGCCTGGTCCACAGCCAGGGAAATCCAATGGAAACAAAGAAGAATGGTGGCACATCCGAAAGTAAAATCAAATGAATTTTTTTTTGTTCCTGTGTTTGTTTGTTTTTTGTTTTTTTTTGGGGGGGGGGGGTTTCTTCGAGTATCTACTATAATGCCTTATATTCATATGTCATGTCTTTGTATATGGTACAGGTTGGATGACCAGTAGCGGTATTTTGTTATTGTACCTATGGTAAATCAATCAATTAGACTATTTTGGAATGTCAGGGGAATAAATAATGCTTTAAAAAGACAATCTGTATTTGACTACATTGATTCTTTTCACCCTGCCCTCGTCTGTCTGCAGGAGACACACGCTACACCCAGCATGACCAGATTTTTGAAGCGCCGATCGGTCAGAGAGGCATACCACTCGCTCTTTACCTCCCATTCAAGGGGAGTCACTGTTCTGGTGTATGCTGGTGTGGTATTTTCTTGTAGTAGGACTATGGTAGACTAAAATGGCAAATACATTTTTCTACAATGTAAGTTGGATGATCTCGAGTTGATCCTGGCCGCTATATATATACCTCCCCTATATAACCCAGAAATATTTAGTCAGCTCATTTCCTTTGCAGGTGTTTCACCCCAGATGCCAATATTGGTACTTGGAGGTTTTAATAGGGTAGTTGATACAAGGCGGGACAGATGCCCAGCTCCAAGGTCAATGACCGATGGGCATCTCTCCCCCTTTGGACGATTATGCAGGGAATTGGGACTGTATGATTTATGGAGGAAGCTACATCCCGAAGAATGTGTTTATACATGTTACTCAACAATACACAACACATTATCAAGAATTGATTTGGCTTTGTGTTCGGCCAATCTCATACCATACATAGCAGGTGTAAATATCAAACCTTGAGGGATTTAAGATCACTCCCCTCTGTTAGTTACTCTAACATCAGGGCATCGGGCGTCCAATGTGTCATGGCGGCTGAACCCCTTTTGGCTGGAATTATTTCCCAAAGAGGATGTTATTTCCACTCGAATTGTGGATTTTTGGTCCCTCAACTTGAGCTCTGCTCCCATACGAGTTGTATGGGATGCTTTAAAGGCCTATCTTTGGGGAATGTTGATCCAGAATATAAGTATTATTAAAAGTGCCTCCCGTAGAGAGGCAAAGGCCGATACCTCCGCGGCAGAAGCCTTGTACATTCAGAATCCCTCTCCAGATATCCAACAAGAATGGCTTTAAACTCAAAATAGGCTGAATGAACTGTTGGAATCTAAAGCTAGGAATAAACTCTTCTTCCAGAAAAGACTTAGATGGGCTGAGGGAGAGGCGGATGGTAGACTATTAGCTCAGATAGTAAGGTCTCAATCCAACCCTGCACATGTCTCAGCTCTAATGAATGTAGAGGGGGAGGTTTTTAATCAGACTATTATATCTATTTTTTAGTCCTACTATCAGGATTTGTATACTTCTAGGGCTGACTATACCCCAGCAGAGCTATGTAGTTATTTGGCCAGTATTAATCTTCCGGTTATCCCACAAGAAGAGAGAGAAATTCTTAATGCTCCACTCACCTTACTGGAAGTGGAAAGTGCGGTGGCTAGCTTCCCTAACTCCAAGGCCCCAGGGATTGATGGTCTCCCTATAGAGATCTATAAAAAATATAATAAAGAGATGCGTCCAGCCCTCCTTAGTATATTACATGAGGCTTTTCATCTGGGCTGGCGTTCCAGACACTATGGGTCAATCTGTAATTGTAGTCATACCTAAAAAGGATAAAAACTTGCTACAGCCTAAATATTACAGACCAATCTCTCTACTATCCACAGGTGTTAAAATTCTTGCTAAGATACTTGCTACTAGATTAAATAAGGTTATTAAACATATTATCCATTCAGATCAGGTATGATTAATGCCCAATAAGTCAACTGCATTCAATATCAGACGTGCTTATTTAAATATGCAGGTTCCAACCCCCGGCCAATCAAATCGTGCCCTTTTGGCGTTAGACACAATCAAGGCCTTCGATAGTGTCGAATGGCCATACCTATTGGCCATCCTCGAAAAATTTGGGCTTGGCTCTGACTTCTGCCAGTGGGTGCGGTTGTTATACTGCGCTCCGGTGGCATCGGTTAGGGTTAATGGCCTTCAATCTCTCAGTTTTATACACTAGGCAGGGGTGTCCACTGTCCCCCCTGCTTTTTGCTCTGGCTATAGAGCCCTTGGCATGTCTTATGCGGGTCTCTTCCAATGTTACCGTTTTGTTTAGGGGAGATTTGGAAGAAAAGATATCATTATATGCAGATGATCTTCTTCTTTTCTTGACCAATACCTGCTCATCCCTGCCGGCGGTAATGAAATGTATTAAGGAGTTTGGCACATTTTCCGGGTTAGGCATAAACTGGGAGAAATCCATGCTAATGCCTTTGGATCCCCCTCCAGATTCATTGCCATCTACACTTTCTTATCTCAAGGTTGTTTCTTCTATAAAATATTTGGGTATAACTATGTCTGACTCCCCACAGTCATATATTGTGGATAATATACTTCCATTACTTTCTAGATTCCAAAATCAAAGTAAAACCTGGAATAAGCTCCCCCTATTGTTAATAGGCTGTATTTATCTAATTAAGATGATATGGATGCCTCAGCTTCTTTATTTTTTACACAATGCCCCGATTTTGATACCCGTACGGATCTTTATTAAGATTAATACCATATTTAGGCGATTAATATGGTGGAACAAAACCCCTCGCATTAAATTGGAGATTCTACAACACCCCAAAAATGCAGGCGGTCTGGCAGCTCCTAATCCAAGGTTATACTTTTTTGCATCCCAACAACAGCACTTTGCTTGATGGGAGTCTGAGCAGACACTGCTTCCTGCTCAAAGATTATTTTCTTATGCATTTAAGGGTCGGTTACCACTCTATGTCCTAGATGGTGCAAGAGGGGGTGTCTCGCTTGCCGATATGCCTACCTGCACGTTAATATGTAAAATATGGGATACAGTTAAAAAAATACTGGGTGTCTCTTATCCTACTAGATACATCCCTATATGGGAAAACGATAGACTTCCTCAAATTTTGGCCCTTAGAGGCTTTCAGAGATGGGGAAATTAGGAATAACAACTCTAGCTCAGTTATACGAAAACGGTATACTTAAATCCTTTGAAGATCTAAGGTGAGAGTTCTCTTTACAATCTAATTGGTTCTATCAATTCCTCCAACTAAGACATGCTTTACATGCCCAATTCTCTTCTGCTAGGATATTTTTTCCCCTATCCTTGTTCTTGATAAGATAGTACAGGCAGGGTCAACAAAAGGTCTCACCTCTGCTACATATAGGGTATTGTTAGATAGGTTTTTACTGAACTTTCCCATTCGCTCTAGGGCTGGCTGGGAAAAAGATATCGGTTCTATCCCCGAGGAGGTCTGCGATGATATTCTTCGGTCCTCACCCCGGGTGTCTCTTTCTCCATCACACAGACTGACACAGATCTTTATTCTTCATAGAGTCTATAGAACTTCCCAATTTCTGTATGCAATTGGATTGAAATCTGAGCCAGCCTGTGCTAGATATGGTAATACAGGTACGCTAATACATCTTCTGTGGCGGTGTCCGAAACTTCAAAGATACTGGGCGCAGGTGATTTGTACCCTAAATGGGCTATTGGATACTAATATTCCGGTTGAACCACTTATATGCCTATTGGGATACTGTGATACGTCTATTTATACCTCCTCTATTGATAACACTATAAGACACGCGCTTTTTGTTGCCCGTAGACAGATTGCTCTTAAGTGGACCTCTCCCTACCCGTCGACCGTATCTGAGTGGATTTTAGATCTCAATAGGATTATTCTTTTTGAAAAACATACATATTCCCTAAGGAATTCCATGAGTAAGTTTGATGCTACTTGGTCAAGATGGCTTCAATTCATGACCTAGGTATCATGTAAACTAATAGGTACTATATACTTTGTAATATTGGATGCTGTTTTTTTTTCCTGTCCTTCTTTTTCTTTTTTCTCTTCCATACATACTCCAAGAGCAGGGGGGGGGGTGTTTCTGGGGGTTTTTTTGGGTTGTGTTTTGTTTAATGTGATTTTGTTTGTATTGCCTTAATGTTGTTTGCATATAAAAATAAAAAAAGGATCTGATTTAAAAAAAAAAAAAATTATTGAAAGTCCATAAAATCAGGTGAACATGACAAACATCAAACAAAAAAGGCAGTGGATGCATTTCACACAGACGTGCTTACTCATCACTAATAATATATATATAATATAAGAAGATTGCCAAGACCCTGAAACTGAGCTGCAGCACGGTGGCCAAGACCATACAGCGGTTTAACAGGACAGGTTCCATTCAGAACAGGCCTCGCCATGGTCGACGAAAGAAGTTGAGTGCACATGCTCAGCATCATATCCAGAGGTTGTCTTTGGGAAATAGACATATGAGTGTTGCCAGGATTGCTGCAGATGTTGAAGGGGTGGGGGGTCAGCCGGTCAGTGCTCAGACCATCCGCCGCACACTGCATCAAACTGGTCTGCATGGATGTCATCCCAGAAGGAAGCCTCTTCTAAAGATGATGCACAAGAAAGACCGTAAACAGTTTGCTGAACACAAGCAGACTAAGGACATGGATTACTGGAACCATGTCCTGTGGTCTAATGAGACCATAAATAAAATATTTACAAAAATGTGAGGGGTGTACTCACTTTTGTGAGATACTGTATGTTATACTGTATAGTGCATACCAATATTGCTGGTGAGAACAATATACATTTAATAGTTACAAGCTCAGCATAAACAATAAGAAGAAATAATCTCATTATTATGTGTTAAAATATTAAAAACCTGTTTTTTACAGTATGTATATTTTCTAATTACAGTATCTGTGTCAATGGGGACAGCAGTTTTCATCCTCTTCTCTCATTAGTTACTGATAAAATACAATAGATTATCTACAATAATAAATGGAAGGCACAAATCATGTGATCTAGGCTTCCTAGGTTGAGAATTCAGGAGCAGCAGTATTTTTTTATCTATGGCAAAAAAAAAGTATGTTTTTAGACAAAACAATTAATATTATTCGGTAAAGCTAACAAATGCTTTTGTGATTAATGTAAACAATCTACATTATAGTTGAAGCAGATTGTCTTACCGTGTGTAGATGATTTAAAATTAAAGCAGACCTATACTCAAATGTTAACAAAAAGTCAATAGTTTTGCAAGGATGAATAAAAAAAAAAGTAACACTAGGGATGAAATACTTACCTAATGTCACGCCTGCCCCTAGGGTTGGTGGTCAGGCACTATAGTTGGCTCTTTGTTCTTCACCTATAGCAGCCCCTTTCCCATAAAGCAAGCAGGCCTAACAGTACTCGGTTGCCTCCAGGTCTTATACACATTACTATAGTGCCTGGCTACCAGGGCCGGACTGGCCTACCGGTACGCCATCTGCCCTGGAGTTGCTTTGAGCTGTGGCTGCAGAGGCCAGGGCTGATCCTGGGCAGGTGCACCGCGCCTGGGGTCCAAAGCTTAAGTGCAGTCTTCCCCTCCCTCCTCCTCGTGAGTGGTACACACAGCGGAGTTCTCCCATTGTGTCATGGAGCTGGGGTCTGAATTGTTTGGCGGCGCTGTAAGAAAGTCCCGCCTCCTAGACCGGCTCCTGTGATAGACGTACACTGATCCAATGACAGATTGAATCAGTGAGACGTGTGTCATAGGAGTCGGTTTAGGAGGAGGGACTATCTTAGAGTGGCCACCCGGGTGGGCATTTCAAATTCAAGCTCCATGACACAGCGAGAGATCATGATCCAGGTACTGGTGGGCTGCATTTGGTGGGCACTCCACTGATAGGCTGCATTTGGTGGGCACTGCACTGGTGGGCTGCATTTGTTGGGCACTGCACTGGTAGGCTGCATTTGATGGTCACTGCACTGATAGGCTGCATTTGGTAGTGCAGTCTTCCCCTCCCTCCTCCTCGTGTGTGGTACACACAGCGGAGTTCTCCCATTATGTCATGGAGCTGGGGTCTGAATTGTTTGGCGGCACTGTAAGAAAGTCCCGCCTCCTAGACCAGCTCCTGTGATAGACGTACACTGATCCAATGGCAGATTGAATCAGTGAGACGTGTGTCATAGGAGTCGGTTTAGGTGGAGGGACTATCTTACAGCGGCCGCCCGGGTGGGCAATTCAAATCCAAGCTCTATGACACAGCGAGAGATCATGATCCAGGTACTGGTGGGCTGCATTTGGTGGGCACTGCACTGATAGACTGCATTTGGTGGGCACTACACTGGTGGGGTGCATTTGGTGGGCGCTGCACTGGTGGGCTGTATTTGGCAGGCACTGCACTGGTGGGCTGCATTTGGCGGGCACTGTGCTGATAGACTGCATTTGGTGGGCACTGTGCTGATAGACTGCATTTGGTGGGCACTGCACTGGTGGGCTGCAATTGGTGGGCACTGCACTGGCAGGCTGCATTTGGTGGGCACTGCACTGGTGGACTGCATTTGGTGGGCACTGCACTGGTGGACTGCATTTAGTGTGCTCTGCACTGGTAGGCTGCAATTGGTGGGCACTGCACTGGTATGATGCATTTGGTGGGCACTGCACTGATAGGCTGCATTTGGTGGGCACTGCACTGGTAGGCTGCATTTGTTGGGAACTGCACTGGTAGGCTGAATTTGGTGGGCACTGCACTGGTAGGCTGCATTTGGTGGGCACTGCACTGGTGGACTGCATTTGGTGGGCACTGCACTGGTGGGCTGCATTTGTTAAGCACTGCACTGGTAGGCTGCATTCGGTGGTCACTGCACTGGTAGGCTGCATTTGGTGGGCTGCATTTGGTGGACACTGCAATGGTAGGCTGCATTTGGTGGGCACTGCACTGGTAGGCTGCATTTGGTGGGTACTGCACTGGTGGGCTGCATTTGGGCAGCACTGTATGGATAGGATGCATTTGGTGGGCACTGCACTGGTAGGCTGCATTTGGTGGGCACTGCACTGGTGGACTGCATTTGGTGGGCACTGCACTGGTGGACTGCATTTAGTGTGTTTTGCACTGGTAGGCTGCAATTGGTGGGCACTGCACTGATAGGATGCATTTGGTGGGCACTGCACTGACAGGCTGCATTTGGTGGGCACTGCACTGGTAGGCTGCATTGGGTGGACACTGCACTGGTTGGCTGCATTTGGTGGGCACTGCACTGATAGGATACATTTGGTGGGCACTGCACTGGTGGGCTGCATTTGGTGGGCATTGCACTAATAAGCTGCATTTGGTGGGCACTGCACTGGAGGGGTACATTTGGTGGGAACTGCATTGGTGGACTGCACTTGGTGGGCACTTCACTAGTAGGCTGCATTTGGTGGGCACTACACTGGTAGGCTGCATTTGGTGGTCACTGCACTGGTGGGCTGTATTTGGTGGGCACTGCACTGATAGGCTGCATTTGGTGAGCACTACACTGGTGGGCTGCATTTAGTGGGCACTTTCACTGGTGGGCACTGCACTGGTGGGCTGCATTTGGTGGGCACTGCACTGATTGGCTGCATTTGATGGGCACTGCAGTGGTAGGCTGAATTTGATGGGCACTTCACTGGTAGGATGCATTTGGTGGGCACTGCACTGATAGGCTGCATTTGGTGGGCACTGCACTGGTGGACTGCATTTGGTGGGCACTGCACTGGTGGGCTGCATTTGGTGGGCACTGCACTGGTAAGCTGCATTTGGTGGGCACTGCCCTGGTAGGATGCATTTGGTGGGAACTGCACTAATAGGCTGCATTTCGTGGGCATTGCACTGGTGGGCTGCATTTTGTGGGCACTGCACTGATAGGCTGCATTTGGTGGGCACTGCACTGGTGGGCTGCATTTGGTGGGCACTGCACTGGTAGGCGGCATTTTATTGGCACTGATAAGGCTGAATTTTGTGGGCACTAATGAGGCTGCATTTGGTGGGCACTGTTAAGCTGCATTTAGTGGGCGCTGATGAAGCTGAATTTGATGGGCACTGATGAGGCTCCATTTGATGGGCACTGATGAAGCTGCATTTGATGGGCACTGATGAAGCTGCATTTGATGGACACTGATGAGGTTGCATTTGATGGGCACTGATAAGCTGCAGTTGATGGGCACTGATGAGGCTGCACTTGATGGGCACTGACGAGGCTGCATTTGGTGGGCACTGATGAGGCTGCATTTGGTGGGCACTGATAACCTGCATTTGATGGGCACTGATAAGCTGCATTTGGTGGGCACTGGTGATGCTGCATTTGAAGGGCACTGGTAGGTTGCATTTGATGGGCACTGGTAGGTTGCATTGATAAATTGATCTCTTGCACTGGTGATGCTGCATTTTTTTTTTTTTTTACAAATTGATTTTTATTGTACAAATTTTTCAATAAGACACACAACATCTGGATTATGGCAACATGACAGTCACCCAAAAACAGTGGCCACGCAGGGCCCAACATACTAATCCTGACTAACATGGTCAACTTTCTCTTAATAACCCCCCCGTCTTCCCTCCCTCCCCCCCCCTTGTCACAGCTCAGTAGTGCGGGCTCGTTGTACTTTGTGTTTCAACATTTTAATTCCCTATCCAGGTGATCCATCCATCTCCTGGCCACCAATGAGAGGGTCTACCGCATACTAGGATTCAGTTACCGTGTGTTTTAAATAGACAGTATAGACTATATCACTTCCCCTCTGCTTGTTTCTTGCATCTCAAAACCTCGGCTGGTGATGCTGCATTTGATGGGCACTGGTGGGCTGCATTTTAATGGGAACTGGTAGGCTGCATTTGATGGGCACTGATGAGGCTGCATTTGAAGGGTACTGGTAGGTTGAATTTAATGGGCACTGGTAGGTTACATTGATGCATTGATCTCTTGCACCTGAGAGGAGGTCAGTGACACTGCCGCCAGGCCAGTCTGAGGGGGTGGGGACAGTGATGTAAGGGGGGAGTGAATACAATAATGTAAGGGGGCACTGATATAAAGGTTTCCCCTCTTATATCAGTACCCCCCCCACCTACCTTAGTGTATTCTTTCTGCAGAAAGTGGTCTCTGGTCACCAGAGTCCCCCCCATATTCCCAGAGTTCCTGGGGTCCTCCTTGATGATTGCTCCTTTTTTATCACTTTTAACCGGAATTTGCTCATATATGTATGTATATATATATATATATATATATATATATATATATATATATATATAAAGCCCTATGTGCTTTCAGATCTATCTTATCTATATAATCTATATATAGTACACTCTTCAAATGTGCAATAAAATGCATGGTTTTCACTTTTATGAACAAGAAAATGGCATAATGCTGTTCGGCTGGTATAATAATGCTATGGGGCTGGTACGATTTTTTTTCCAGGGCTGTTTTTTATTCCGAGTCCGGTCCCGCTGGCAGTGGCTACCACACCAGGGCAGACGTGAGCAAAGTGCAGAAAATAGATACTTGCAGTTGGCAAACAGGCAGGGTGGTCCAGCGACAGTGATGGTTCAAGGCAGGCACAGTTTAAAGAGTAGTCAGGGTCAAATCCGTGGTTAAAAGGCAGGCAGAGTTCAGAGAGTAGTCCAAAGTCCAAAGTGAAGTCGATACAAGGAAATCCAAACTAGCAGGCAGGGCGGGGATCAAGCAGAGGCAAAGGTCAAAGCATGGGAACAAGGCAGGTGGACAGTCAGACAGGGAGAGTGCAGCTCAGCCAAAACCAGGATGCTGAAATGAGACCACCATCTGCCATGAAACATGAGCAGAGGCGGCTCTAGGCTTTGTGAGGCCTTAGGCAAAACTTAGACATGAGGCCCCACTCACGCCCATAATGGGAAAAATGATTTAAGCAAGGAAAATGGCGGCAGAAAATGCATGGATGTAGCACACAGGTGATCAGCACCACTTCCAGGGCACCCTCCTCACCCATCAGACATATTCAGCCAATGCAAGAGGGGGGGGCGGGTGAGAAAGAGAGAGGGGTGATAGAGAGATCCGATGGCGCCGACATTAGTATTGATCACAGGCAAATTAGGCAGCCACGAGGCCCCTGTGAGTGCGAGGCCTTAGGCGACCGCCTAATTTGCCTAATTAGAGAGCCGCCTCTGAACATGAGCGTTACATGCTTCTGACACCCTTACTAGAGAAAACACTTCTGAAGTAGGGATGAGCTCGGTGTTCGAGTCGAACGTACGTTCGACTCGAACATCGGCTGTTCGATCGTTCGACGAAGATCGAACGATTTGGGCCGTTCGTGCCAAATTCGAGTGACGCGAATGGCCCACAATACACTGCAATCCCGGCGCTGTGATTGGCCAAGCATGCACTGTGACCCTGCATGCTTGGCCAATCACAGCGCCGGCAGCGAGGAGAGCCAAAATTGGCCACAGGCAGGATGGCAGGATTGGCAGGGACAGTGTCAGTGATATTATTTGCTAAACCTTGTGTGCAGGGAGAGAGAAGGATAGGCAGGGACAGTGTCAGTGATATTCTTTGCTAAACCTTGTGTGCAGGGAGAGAGAAGGATAGGCAGGGACAGTGTCAGTGATATTCTTTGCTAAACCTTGTGCATTTACAGTGTGTTGGCGTGCAGGGACAGAGAAGGATAGGCAGGGGACAGTGTCAGTGTCATTTTTGCTAAGCCTCCTGCACAGTATACACCTGAAGCTAGCCCTTATTGCTGTGTTTTCCTGTTGTGTAATACAGGCAGGCATCTGCATCACTTACAGCGTGTGTAGTGTGCCTCCTGAACAATATACACCTGAAACTAGCCCTTATTGCTGTGTTTTCCTGTTGTGTAACACAGGCAGGCATCTGCAGCACTTACAGCGGGCGTAGTGTGCCTCCTGCACAATATACACCTGAAGCTAGCCCTTATTGCTGTGTTTTCCTGTTAACAAGGCCAACAAGGAGAGGCAGACAGTCAGGAGCCAATAAAAGAGGGCAAGCAGGCTCTGTGTCTAGAGACAACAGTGCTGGTCATGGACGCGGTGCATCGTCATCAGCACGTGGCCATGGGACACGCTTGTCCTTATTTTCGGCAGCTGGATGTGTTGAGCCGCATCATGCCGAAGACTTGGTAGAGTGGATGACCAAGCCCTCCTCATCCTCCTCATCCTCTCTCACCCAGGCTCAGGGTACTGGCAAAGCAGCTGCCAAAGCGTCCTCTTCCCTCGTATCAATGTCATCATCAGTCACTCCTTCCCTAGACCCACCATGTCCTCTTGAGGAGTCCCCCGAACTGTTTGAGCACAGTGTTGGGTACACGCTCCACCAGGATGCCCAGCGCTTCGAAGGGTCTGATAATGATACCCAGCTAGAGGAAGGCAGTAGCGTGAGAGCAGAGAGAGGGGATGCTCAAGAAGGACAGCAATCTGGCAGTCATGTTCCAGCAGCTGCAGCATACTGCCAGATTGGCTCCAGTGATGAGGAGGGAGGGGATGATGAGGTCACTGACTCCACGTGGGTGCCTCATAGGAGAGAGGAGGAGGAGGAGGATGAGGAGGAGGCACATATCCAACGAGGTAGGATGCCCTCGGGGGCCAGCGTAAGGGCAGCACACCGACTGAATCACACCGCAGAGCTCCGCCTGTGCAGGGCGCTGCCTCTGCCCGTTATTCCAAAAGTTCTTTGGTGTGGGCCTTTTTTGAGTCAAGTGCATCAGATCACACCGCTGCTGTTTGCAACATATGTCTCAAGCGTATCTCGCGTGGCCAAAACATCAGCCGCTTGGGCACCACATGCTTGACCAGACATATGTTGACCTGCCATGCAGCTCGTTGGCAAGCCTACCTTAAAGACCCACACCAAAGAACAAAGCGGACCTCTCCTTGCTCCGCATCAGCTGGGATCTCCAACCCCACTATACCTTCAGTCCTCTCTGAAACCTGCACTGAGAGGAATGAAGGTGTAGAATTAGGTGTGTCACAGCCAAGTACTTGCGGGCACTCTGCTAGCAGTACACCGACGTCTGATTCTAGCAGGCAAATTTCCCTGCCCCAGCTGCTAGACCGTTGAAAGAAGTTCACTCCCAGCCATCCACATGCCCAGCGGTTGAATGCTAGCTTGGCTAAATTGCTAGCAATTCAACTGCTGCCTTTTCAGTTGGTAGACTCGGGCCCCTTCCATGAGTTTGTGCAATGTGCGGTTCCTCAGTGGCAGGTTCCCAAACGCCACTTTTTCTCACTGAAGGCGATTCCGGCTCTCTACCGGCATGTGGAAGGCAATGTCCATGCCTCACTGGACAGGGCGGTCAGCGGTAAGGTGCATATTACCGCTGACTCATGGTCCAGCAGGCATGGACAGGGACGTTACCTTTCTTTCACGGCCCATTAGGTCACTCTTTTGGCAGCTGGGAAGGATGCAGGACAAGGTGCAGTAGTGTTGGAGTTTGTTCCGCCGCCACGCCTCCAAAATGCTACTACTGGTTGTGACACACCTCTCTCCTCCACCCCCTAGTCTTCTTCTTCCTCCATGGCCTCTTCCTGTGCTTTGTCCTCGGAACCAGTGGTGCTCCGTAGGCGTTCAAGGGGCTATGCAAGTACGCAGGCAAAAAGATGCCATACCGTGCTTGCGCTGGTGTGTTTGGGGGACAGGAGCCACACTGGGGTAGAGGTTCTGTCTGCTCTGCAGGGGCAGGCCGAGAGGTGGTTGACGCTAGACTTGTGCACAACGGAAAAATTTGTTTAGTTTCGGTTCGTTTCTTGTGCACAACGGAAAAATTTGTTTAGTTTCGGTTTGTTTCTTTTCGGTCCTGTTGATTCATAATCATTCGTAATTTTGCTAGACTGGATTTTTCGTGTTCGGACTGATTCGTATTTTCGCAAGCGTCATTTTTCGTTGAATTTTTAGTTGATTTATAATTCGTACTTTCGGTAGGGCACGTTGTTTTTCGTTGATTCTGGACACAACTCCTACTTTCGTAACTTTTTTTGGGTTCGTTGATTCGTAATTTTCCGTGTCTCTCTCACAACGACGCTGCCTATTATGCCTAATGTGCTTTGAATGGATTTGTACTTTTCTAAATACATAGCGGTTATTTGTAACGATTCGAAATCTCGTATTTTACTTTCGTTTTTTACATGTGGCTATAGCCTCCACCCCTGTACACCATTTTGAGAGGGTTCAGCACGGTGAGGGAGAAGCAGAGAGCAGAGCAGAGTGTTATTGTGCTTCGAATGGATTAGAAATCTCGTATTTTACTTTCGTTTTTTACATGCGGCTATAGCCTCCGCCCCTGTACACCATTTTGAGAGGGAGTTCAGCACGGTGAGGGAGAAGCAGAGAGCAGAGTGAGTGTTATTGTGCTTCATATGGATTCGTACATTCGTAACTTTTTTCATAACGAATTATGCCGAAGACATTCGGGTATTCGCTATTTTGCGGTATAATTCATTTCGGATTCGGTTTTATTCGTAATTGCTTTGTTCGGAAATTCGAATGCTTCCGAATGTCCGAAAGTTGCTAAATTCGGACGAATTTCGATTCGTTACGAAACGGATTGCACAAGTCTAGTTGACGCCACGCCAGCTTAAGCCAGGAATGGTGGTTTGCGACAATGGCACCAACCTCCTCTCCGCCCTCCGACAGGGACAACTGACCCATGTGCCCAGTGTGGCTCATGTCCTTAACCTGGTGGTGCAGCGGTTCTTGGGCAGGTACCGGGCTTACAGGATGTCCTGAGGCAGGCAAGGAAAGTCTGTGTGCATTTCCGCAGATCATATAATGCCAGTGCTCGGCTGGCTGAGCTGCAAAAGGAGTTGAACCTGCCCAAGAACCGCCTTATATGTGACATGCCCACCAGGTGGAACTTAACGTTGGCCATGCTGCAGCAGCTGCACACGCAGCAGAGGGCCATCAATGAGTACCTGTGCGACTACGGAACCAGGACAGGAACAGGGGAGCTTGGGTTTTTTTCACCAGGGATGCATGCACTGTCCTGGCACCATTTGAGGAGGCCACGAGGATGGTGAGCAGTGACAGTGCATGCATCAGTGACACTGTACCTCTTGTCCACCTGTTGGAGCATACGCTGCGTGGAATAATGGGCAGGGCACTTGAGGCAGAACAGAGGCAGGAAGAGGAGGACTTCCTTGCCTCTCAAGGCCCCCTTTACCCAGACAGTGTTCCTTCTGTCCCACCCATCACACAGGAAGAGGACGAGGAGGAGGAGGATTGTGTCAGCATGGAGGTGGAGCATGGCACTCAGCATCAACAGCAGCAGTCTTTTAGGGGTGATTTAGAGTCCCAACAAACCCGTGGACTTGTACGTGGCTGGAAGGAGGTGGCTGCGGATCATGTCATCCTTAGTGACCCAGAGGACTCCGGACCGAATGCCTCAGCTAACCTACGCTGCATGGCCTCCCTGATCCTGCAAAGTCTGCGGAAGGATCCTCGTATTCTTTGGATCAAGGAGAGGGACCATTACTGGCTGGCCACTCTCCTTGATCCACGGAACAAGGGTAAGGTTGCGGACCTTATCTTACCGTCGCAGAGGGAGCAGAGGATGAGACATCTCCAGGAGGCCTCGCAGAAAGGTCTGTGCAACGCGTTCCCAGAGACTGGGAGGTTACAAACTCCTGGTCCTGGACAATGAGTTGCTGAGGCTTCGGTCAGTAGCAGAAGGAGCGGTGGAGAAGGTGGACGTCTGACCGATGCATTCAGACAATTTTTTTAGTCCGCAGCCCCAAGGTATGATCGGTTCCAGCAACCATCGCCAGCGTCTGATATACATGGTGCAGGAATACCTAGGGGCAAGGTCAGACTTGGACACCTTTCCCACCGAAAATCCTCTGGCTTACTGGGTGTTGAGGATGGATCACTGGCCAGAGCTTGCACAGTATGCAGTTGAGCTACTGGCCTGTCCTGCATCCAGCGTTCTTTTGGAACGCACATTCAGTGCTGCTGGAGGCTTTGTCACGGATCACAGTATGCACCTGTCCACCGACTCGGTTGATCGACTGACCTTCATAAAGATGAACCAGTCTTGGATCACCACCAGCTACCAAGCACCTGAAGCTGATATAACAGAATCATTTCTTTTCAAATGTCACATCCCTTCAAGACTGATGCTGATGCTGAGTGACTGTCCTGTTATGTTGACTGACTATCCTCCTCCTCCTCAATGATCCGATTCTTGATGATAGCTTGGAAGAACTTTTTTGTTTCTGGGTGCCACCACCAGTGGCTAAGGCCCAATTTTTCAGCCCCTGTTTAACAGGGGTATGTAATTAAAATTTTTGATGCAAGGCTTTGCAGCAGGGCTCATTCCTGCACTCCAACTAGAGTATCTGTGAGAGGTTGCAGTGTCTTGGCACCAGCACCAGTGCCTAAGGCCCAATTTTTCAGCCCCTGTTTAACAGGGGCGTGTAATTAAAATTTTTGATGCAATACTTTGCAACAGGGCTCATTGCTGTGCTCCAAGTACAGTATCTGTGAGGGGTTGCAGTGTTGTGGCACCAGTGCCTAAGGCCCAATTTTTCTGCCCCTGTTTAACAGGGGCGTGTAATTAAAATTTTTGATGCAATACTTTGCAACAAGGCTCATTGCTGTGCTCCAAGTACAGTATCTGTGAGGGGTTGCAGTGTTGTGGCACCAGTGCCTAAGGCTCAATTTTTCTGCCCCTGTTTAACAGGGGCGTGTAATTACAATTTTTGATGGAATACTTTGCAACAGGGCTCATTGCTGTGCTCCAAGTACAGTACCTGTGAGGGGTTGCAGTGTTGTGGCACCAGTGCCTAAGGCCCAATTTTTCTGCCCCTGTTTAACAGGGGCATGTAATTACAATTATTGATCTAATAATTCACAGCAGGGCCCATTCCTGCGCCCACCAAGAGTAACTGTGAGGCCTTACAATGTTGTGGCAACACCACCACCACCACCACCAAAGGCCCAATTTTTCAGCCCCTGTTCAACAGGGGCATGCAATTACAATTCTTGATCTAATAACTCACAGCAGGGCCCATTCATGCGCCCACCAAGAGTAACTGTGAGGGCTTACAGTGTTGTGGCACCAGCACCACCACCAAAGGCCCAATTTTTCCTACCACTGTTCAATAATGGCATGTAAATACAATTCCTGATATAATAGTTCACAGCAGGGCGTTCCAGCGCCCACCAAGAGTAACTGTGAGGGCTCACAGTGTTGTGGCAACACCAACATGTAAGGGGCAAATTTCAGCAGAGTATATACGGCAGGCCCCTACTTTCAAACATCCAACTTACAAACGACTCCTACTTGCAAACGAAAGGAGACAACAGGAAGTGAGAGGAAATCTACCCCTAGGAAGGGAAATTCTCTCCTGTAAGAGTTAATATGGGAAAAAAGTGTCTCCTCTCTACTGATGCTTTATCACCAATCCTTGTTTCAATAAAAACCCCACTTTTCAAAAACATTTGTCATTGGGACAGAAAGTGAGGTGAAATGTTCTGAACAGGGGCACAGACAGCAAAACAAATGTTACAGGGGTGATAACCCTTCCCTATGTTTTCCAAAAAGCTTAAAAATAGATTTTTGGGCTGGAGCTACACTTAAACAATGTACCTGTTCAAAATTACACAGATTCTACTTAAGAACAAATCTACAGTCCCTGTCTTGTATGCACCGCCTGTATACGGCTGTTCAGAGTATATAGGGCCTTTTTTATTTTGTGTGCGGGGTTCCCCTTAATATCCATACAAGACCCAAAGGGGTTGGTAATGGGCTGGGGTAGGGGGGGGGCGGTGATGGGGTAGCCATGCCTTTTTTTCTCAAAGATTTTCATCCATTATGCCAGGACAAGACATGACATTAGGGCCCCTTTCACACTGGGGCGGGCAGGAGCGGTGGTGGTATAGCAGAGCGATTTTCAGCGCTGCTATACCGTCGTTCTTACCGCGGTATGCGGTCACTAGGGGGGTGAATTTAACCCCCGCTAGCGGCCGAAAAAGGGTTAATACCGCGCTGTCCCATTGATTTCAATGGGAGACCGCGGTAAAGGAGCGGTGAACACACCGCTCCTTTACCGCTGTAAAGAAGCGGCTAGCAGGACTTTTGGAGCGGTCCTGCTAGCGCACTGCTTCAGTGTGAAAGCCTTCGGGCGTCGGAGTTAGGCAGAAAAAAACGCGAGCGTCAAAAAACGCTCAAAAACGCGCACTAACGCGCACTAACGCGCGGTCGCGTTTTTTAGCTCCGACGTTTTTAAAAAAAAATAATAATAATTTACAATAACAAGGACAGGCGTTTTTAAGCTGTAAAAAACACAGCTGTTAAAAACGTCTGTGGGCATGAAGCCAAAAGCCGCAAGCAGTTTTAAATGGCTTTTTTTTCCTTTAGAAATGTCATTTTGTGCAGGGACAGTTCTAAACACGGGAAACACATGCCACTTCACAGGCATACTTTAGACACCCCCCAGGTACGATATTTAAAGGAATATTTCACTTTTTTTTTTCACTTTATGCATCATTAAAATGACTGCTCCCGAAAAACGGCCGTTTTTAAAACTTCTTTTTACATTGATACATGTCCCCTGGGGCAGAACCCGGGTCCCCAAACCCTTTTTAGGACAATAACATGCATATTAGCCATTATAATTAGCACTTTAGATTTCGAACGTTCGCGTCCATTGTATTTAATAGGGTTCTGACATTCGCGCGAACTTTCGGTCCGTTCGAAGGTTCTGGTGCGAACCGAACGGGGGGGTGTTCGGCTCATCCCTATTCTGAAGGCCCCATTATGATTATTATACTGGATTTATAAGGTTCAATCAGTTTGTGCCGTGTTTTGCAATATAAAGGGATTTAGTACAGTTCCAATACAATTAAATACAAGAGGGCTAGAAGGTTCTTGCTCGTGAGAGTTTACGATCTAATTCAGTCCTTGTCACATATGTAAAGGCCTAATTGCTTGACCATTGGACCTTTGCTGAATGTCAGGTTGGGAGCTCAGACTGGCTTACTCCCCTCCAGACAAAATCATGTGACCATCCCTTAGATATAAGCCAGAAACAGCATTTCAGTCCTTTTTTTACTCTTTTTGCATTTTAGCAAGACTGTTATCATGGCATTATGTTGACATTTGAATTCATATATCTATATAACTTTACAGTGCTCCTTAAATGGAAGCTAACCCTAAACAAAGAGTGCTTGTATGGGTAGTGGTGTTTAACCAATTAAATAGGGTGCGGTTCATTTACTAAAAGCGATTGGGGCTGTTCACCTATTTTGTAAAGTGAGTAAGGTAAATCTCTGTTTACTTTGAACACCAAATCATGTACGAAGAAAGTTAAACAAAAAACTGAATTTGTGCTAGCGTGTGGATGGGTTTTTAAAGTGAACGCAGCTTTACTATATTTTTTTTACTTTCATTCATTTTCCAAAGTGGACATTCACCTTTTTTGGAAAACAGTCTTTGTTCCTTTAGTGAAGCAACCCCATTGCCTCTGATTTACTAAAGTGTGAAGTGACGAGAAGTGTAAAGAAGTGAACAAACAAAAACTTGAATGGTTGTTCACTTCTATGTACTTCTTGGCACTTCACGCATCTCAGCTACTTCACTTAGCTCTTCAATAAATTAGTCCTACTTGATCTGTAATATTAAAGCAAAACTCCATGCAACTTAAATTTTTTATTTTTTTTTGCATTGGCAGCTTTGGGGGACCAGTTGTCAAGACTAGATCCGGCAGGGAAGGGGAGAGCAGGAATGTGGAGTAAGGTATTTAAATTTGTCTGTAGAATCATTTCCTAGAAAGATGAACAGTATATTATTCATCTACTGGGTGAGGTGGGGCATTTTTTTCCAGGGATTAAGTTGGCCATACACACATATACTGTACTTTTTGCAGAAGCATAGATGTCTCCATGTTGCTATTGTGTTTTGACAGTTAGCACCAGATGGCAAAATTCCCAAAAAGTGACTGCATCTGATTGGATAAAGGTGTTGTTTGGCCCACTCTTTTCCACCGACTTCTTATTTTATTGGGTATTGGATATTGGGTAGGAGGGTGCCAACCAGACCACACAGGTTGCAAATTTCAGTTCCTGATGAAGCGGCTGAGATTTTGTATTGCCAGCTTTGGGCTTAGGCTGGCCATACATTATACGATTTTTTTTGTACATATTTTCCTTTAGATTTACCAAATATAAGGTCAAACCTCAACACTTTCAATTTGTAAGCAGCCAGCCAGGCAGGCTGGCTCTTGCACTTACATATTTGAAGGTAAATCTAAAGGAAATACTGTAGAACAAGAAAGTTGTATGTATGGGAAGATTTAAAGATCGCTTTAGTTGGGGCCACTTTGAATAATTGTTTACAGTATCCAGGCAGAGATCAGTAAAAAAAACTCCCAACTTCCTAAAGCTTTCTGCTACAGAATTGGAGATTTAAATGAAACAAAAAACACTGATAAGTAGGCAAAGGCAGCATGAGTTTCCTGAAGAAGTGAACTTTTTTTTTTTTTTACTATGAACTTTTCTTTTACATGTGCCAGATTGGTTGGCTTTTAAATGAATCCATTCTCGTATTTGGTCAATTCTGTCATTCTGTTTCTTGTATGATGTTTCTCTTTGGTGCTCACTCACTAGTCTCTCTGTCTCCTCTTTGTCTTTTCTTATCTCTTATCTTCCTCTCTATGTCCTAACTCCAAAGCACTTTCTCCCTGGGTGCCCCTCCTCCACACACCATCACATCTCCAGTCTGTTCATTCTCCGAAGATTATAACTGTAATATCTGTTTACTCCCATTTATCACTTCTATTAAGAAAACCTTCTGTGTTATAATAGTCAATGCATCCGTACATGTTTTGTCATCTGATGACTTTTGATCTTAGGGCTTACTCACAGTTACCTCTTCATTGTAAGACTTTCAAGAGACATTTTAGGCAATTATTCATAAGTATACAAAAAGATTCATTACTTTATAGATACTACTTTAATAGCACTGTAAGACACATAGAAGCAGTACCTATTTAAATTGCGGTACTTTGTTGTTTTCTAATATTTTCTGAATTGAATTTTCATGCAAATTAAAAATATACCAACACATGATAAGTCCATCTCTTAGTAAATGCTGGCAGGTAGAATCAATCACTAACTTCTTATATCCCTTTAGCACTTGGATGCATAGCTTTTCATGGCTTTCATTTGACACTATTCTTCCTGCTTTTTAATATACAGGTCCTTCTCAAAAAATTAGCATATTGTGATAAAGTTCATTATTTTCTGTAATGTACTGATAAACATTAGACTTTCATATATTTTAGATTCATTACACACAACTGAAGTAGTTCAAGGCTTTTCTTGATTTAATATTGATGATTTTGGCATACAGCTCATGACAACCCAAAAATCCTATCTCAAAAAATTAACATATTTCATCCGACCAATAAAAGAAAAGTGTTTTTAATACAAAAAAAGTCAACCTTCAAATAATTATGTTCAGTTATGCACTCAATACTTGGTCGGGAATCCTTTTGCAGAAATGACTGCTTCAATGCGGCGTGGCATGGAGGCAACCAGCCTGTGGCACTGCTGAGGTGTTATGGAGGCCCAGGATGCTTCGATAGCGGCCTTAAGCTCATCCAGAGTGTTGGGTTTTGTGTCTCTCAACTTTCTCTTCCCAATATCCCACAGATTCTCTATGGGGTTCAGGTCAGGAGAGTTGGCAGGCCAATTGAGCACAGTAATACCATGGTCAGTAAACCATTTACCAGTGGTTTTGGCACTGTGAGCAGGTGCCAGGTCGTGCTGAAAAATGAAATCTTCATCTCCATAAAGCTTTTCAGCAGATGGAAGCATGAAGTGCTCCAAAATCTCCTGATAGCTAGCTGCATTGACCCTGCCCTTGATAAAACGTGGACCAACACCAGCAGCTGACATGGCACCCCAGACCATCACTGACTGTGGGTACTTGACACTGGACTTCAGGCATTTTGGCATTTCCCTCTCCCCAGTCTTCCTCCAGACTCTGGCACCTTGATTTCCGAATGACATGCAAAATTTGCTTTTATCCGAAAAAAGTACTTTGGACCACTGAGCAACAGTCCAGTGCTGCTTCTCTGTAGCCCAGGTCAGGCGCTTCTGCCGCTGTTTCTGGTTCAAAAGTGGCTTGACCTGGGGAATGCGGCACCTGTAGCCCATTTCCTGCACACGCCTGTTCACGGTGGCTCTGGATGTTTCTACTCCAGACTCAGTCCACTGCTTCCGCAGGTCCTCCAAGGTCTGGAATCGGTCCTTCTCCACAATCTTCTTCAGGGTCCGGTCACCTCTTCTCGTTGTGCAGCGTTTTCTGCCACACTTTTTCCTTCCCACAGACTTCCCACTGAGGTGCCTTGATACAGCACTCTGGGAACAGCCTATTCGTTCAGAAATTTCTTTCTGTGTCTTACCCTCTTGCTTGAGGGTGTCAATGATGGCCTTCTGGACAGCAGTCAGGTCGGCAGTCTTACCCATGATTGCGGTTTTGAGTAATGAACCAGGCTGGGAGTTTTTAAAAGCCTCAGGAATCTTTTGCAGGTGTTTAGAGTTAATTAGTTGATTCAGATGATTAGGTTAATAGCTCGTTTAGAGAACCTTTTCATGATATGCTAATTTTTTGAGATAGGATTTTTGGGTTGTCATGAGCTGTATGCCAAAATCATCAATATTAAAACAAGAAAAGCCTTGAACTACTTCAGTTGTGTGTAATGAATCTAAAATATATGAAAGTCTAATGTTTATCAGTACATTACAGAAAACAATGAACTTTATCACAATATGCTAATTTTTTGAGAAGGACCTGTATTTTAAACTGAAAACAATACAGCAGGAAGAGATTTTTGCTACCAGAGTCCCAAAGGCCCGGTTCACACAGTGGCGGCACGACTTCGGGGGCGATCTCAAGACGACTTGAGACGCCTGCCGAGGCGATTTGCATAATGACTTCTGTATAGAAGTCAATGCAAGTCGCCCTGCGTCGCCCCCAAAAGTAGTACAGGAACCTTTTTCCAAGTCGGAGCGACTCAGGTCACTCCTATTAGAACGGTTCCATAGCACAGACCGGGACGCGACTCCTCAGGCGACCGAGTCGCCTGAGGAGTCGCCCCTATGTGAACCGGGCCTAAGAGTTATAGTAGGACAGTTGGCATTTCATCCCACTGGAGGTAAAATATTACTAAAAAGTCCAGCTTCAGCCAAAACCTTTTATTTTTTTATTTTGTTTTGGATAAAGCAGGGAAGGACTATAGCCTCTGTCATGTTCTTATAGCCATCTGTTTCCCTACTTGGAAATTTGCCCTCGTTTCCTGTCTGGACAGGAAGTGAGGGGAAATCTCTTCAATAAGAACACAGACAAAAGCATTTTTAGCACAGTGAGTAAGAGTTAGAACTTGGGGCTGTTTTATTCCTATCTGTGTCTTCCTGTCCCATTGACAAACATTGGTGTCACAGAGACAGAAAGTGGCCCAATAGGGCAACAGACAGACAGAAATTTAAACCCTTCCCCTTTTCTATCCAAAACTCAAAATAGCTGGTCTGGGTTTCTGTGGAGCATAGAAAATTGTGTGTGACCATTGAAAAACATCAGGTATCTACATTCATAAATTGCTATCAGCTTGCTGTAGTCATGTTAAAAGGTGAACATAGAAGACATTATAGCGCTTATTTGCATGTGGTGGCTCTCTAGGCATGCAGAGATAGGCCTAGTTTAACAATTCTGTGTTTATTTTACAGTGACTATAGGTTAGGAAGCAGAAATATTAAAATGGTTCTAAAGTCAAAAGCTTTGTTTACCTTAACCACTTAAGCCCCGGACCAATATGCAGCTAAAGGACCAGGCCCCTTTTTGCGATTCGGCACTGCGTTGCTTTAACTGAAAATTGCGCGGTCGTGCGACGTGGCTCCCAAACAAAATTGGCATCCTTTTTTTCCCACAAATAAAGCTTTCTTTTGGTGGTATTTGATTACCTCTGCAGTTTTTATTTTTTGCGCTATAAACAAAAATAGAGCGACAATTTTTGAAAAAAATGCAATATTTTTTACTTTTTGCTATAATAAATATCCCCCAAAAATATATATAAAAAAATTTTTTTTCCTCAGTTTAGGCCGATACGTATTCTTCTACATATTTTTGGTAAAAAAAAATCGCAATCGCCGTTTATTGATTGGTTTGCGCAAAAGTTATAGCGTTTACAAAAAAGGGGGTAGTTTTATGGCATTTTTATAAAAAAAAAATTTTTTTACTAGTAATGGCGGCGATCAATGATTTTTTTCGTGACTGAGACATTATGGCGGACACATCGGACACTTTTGACACATTTTTGGGACCATTGTCATTTTCAAAGCGATCAGTGCTATAAAAATGCACTGGTTACTGTGAAAATGACACTGGCAGTGAAGGGGTTAACCACTAGGTGGCGCTGTAGGGGTTAAGTGTACCCTAAGAAGTGATTATTACTGTAGGGGGGCGTGGCTACACGTTACACGTCACTGATCGTCTGTTCCGATGACAGGGAACAGACGATCACTGACATGCCACGGAGAAGAACGGGAAAAGGTTTGTTTACACTCACCTCTCCCCGTTCTTCAGCTCTGTGACCCGATCGCGGGACACCGGCGGCGATCGGATCCGCGGGTCCCGCGGGCGCGGTCACGGAGCTCAGGACCGGGTAGCGAGCGCGCCCCCGGCGGCCGGCGCGCGACCCACAGCTGGGCTCTTAAAGGGCAACGTAGCTGAACGTTGATGTGCCCAGCCATGCCATTCTGCCGACGTATATCGGCGTGAGGCGGTCCTTAAGTGGTTAATGCATTAATGACGGAGGGACAGTGCGGCTCTCTTTCTGGGTGGACGTCATATGACGGCGCACCCGAACGGCCACTCCCGCATGCCCATCGCAGCCACGCCATGTTTCTAGGACACGGCACGACTCCGATCTCTGCAAATAGCCGCCAACGCGGCTCTTTAACCGTGTGATCGGCTGTGTCCAATCACAGCTGATCACATGTAAATACAGGAAGTGCCGTTAATCAGCTGTCCTCGCCTCACACTGACAGGGTGTGTGGTGAGGAGAGCCGATCAATGGCATCTCCTCGCAGGGGAGAACAGGGCATGTAATCAGGGCACTGATCATCAGTGTCCTGATTACTGTAAAGCCCCAGAAGTGCCACCAATCAGTGTCCATGAGTGCCACCAATCAATGCCCATGAGTGCCGCCTCATCAGTGCCCAACAGTGCAGCCTATCAGTGCCCATAAGATAAGTGCCATCTCATCAGTGCCCATCAGTGCACATCAGTGAAGGAGAAAAAATTCTTATTTACAAAATTTACTGACAGAAACCAAGAAAAACTTTTTTATTTTTTGGTCTTTTTTTGTAAAAAATAAAAAACCCAGCAGTGATCCTGAGCCTGCCTGGTTCTGCCTTCCCCCCTGACCACGGTTTCTCATGGCTGCTGAACCCTGACACTGTGGTCAGTTTACGTACCTCCGTCAGCCGCAGCTATCTGCAGCTCTCCTCTGTCCTCCTCTCCCCTGTCCTTTTCCCACTCCCCTCCCTGCCTGTCAGCTAGTCTGCACCACTCCGATCCCTACCTCTTCTCTTCCTGCTGCTATAATATCTGTATAGTAAACATACCATCCCCTCTGTTAGCTAACGATATGTGTCCTAGTGTCTGTGCTGAAAAAAAAATGCAGATTTATACCTTATATCAGAGCGTCTCCCAGCACTCACCGCTCTCTCTTCCCCTCCTCCCAGCTGACATCAGCAGGAGCTCTCGGGCCCCTCCCACTGTAGTTGTCAGCCTGGGAGTGGAGAAAGCCAAGCATTGACGTGAGCTCCGGGAGACGCTCACATATAAGGTATAAATCTGCATTTTTTTTTTCAGCACAGACACTGGGACACATATCGTTAGCGGGGGGGTGGTATGTTTATTATATAGTGGCTTCACAACCACTTTAAAGAACAATCTCTGCCTACAATGGCTTTTCCAGAGGCATGACAAAAAGGGTTCTCCTGGAATATTTTTTGAAATGTTGGCAACTATGTAAATGTTTTTTTCTTTTGTCTAATCACAGAGCTTTTGAAAAGGAAAATCTGTTTTATTTTGTATTTCTTGCTGTGTTTGATGATACATCCCAATAAAAGCTCTGAGAAATGATTACTATTACTATTTATTTGCATTGATAATGCACTGTACTCTAAAAGTCACACCGTGTTCTGCAAGGCTTGTAGCAGCTAAATTGTACAGTTATTGCAGTCTATGCCCACACAGCACACACGTTCTTACTTTGATCTTCAAGCTGTTTATATTACAGGTTTTAATACATGAAAGAAACCTGAAAGTTATAACTAAGTGAGCCAAAACAAATGAATAGCCCTCCGCCAGAGATATATAAAGCCATGCTCTTTTAGAAGGATATATATCATCTTTTTGATATATGTGTTAGATAAATGTATGTGTATAACTGAACTCTGCTTAAAGTATATGTAAATACTAAATCTATTTTTCAGTATGTTTGACATCATTGCACACAGTTTTCTTAAGCAAATATTTTTTTCAAATCTGTTGCAAAGTTTTATACTTGGAGCTCCTGACAATAATAACACTTCTGGTGCAGGATGGTAACATAACTGCACTACTGCTGACAACACTACAGCTACTGCCTTGCGTTTAGCAGCACCTTTGTGGGAGAGCTACAGATATTTTTAGGGAAAAAGTTCTATCAAATTTCCCCCAACGAGGCTTGGCCAAAGAGTATCAGCTAGGGTAGTGGAGGCAATGCTGTATCCTGGCCTAGGCCAGCAAGGCCCAGGCCTAGGGCAGCACTTTGCAGGGGGGCAGCACGGAAAGAGTCCCCGCCGGCTTGCGCTACACTGTTAGTGTAGCGCCAGTCATATGGGGCGGACTGGGCTAAGAGGCAAATTAGTCTAGCGCCCCCATAAAGCGGCTGCACTGCTTCCGATATGCGGTTGGCCAGCATTCCGCAACCTGTGGGGGGGGGGTTGGGGGGCGATGCTGCTTCAAATTTTTACTGTCCTATCATCCTGGAACACAAACCTTCCTCACTGTGCTATATTTTTTCTGCTGCACCATTGGCACGATTATATCTTCTTAGTCCTCTTCATAAAATTATCAGAAATGTGTGCTTAAAGTAGAACTATAGGCAACACTTTTCATTTTGGATAGAGTAAGGAAGGGTTATAGCCCCTGTCAGTTTATTTTTTACCATCCCTGTCCCATTGCAGAGATTTCCCTTTACTTCCTGCCCCATAGCCAAACAGGAAGTGAGAGGAAATCTATGCAAATTAAGGGAACCTATTGCCCCAGGCCCTCAGAACTAGTGTCCCCACTCGAAAATTTCAGGGCGGGTCTTAAATAGAAAGGGATGTGGCCTTGACTGGAAGGGGTGGGTCATATTTAAATTAGGGGGTGCACGAGTTTAGTCAGGCCTAGGGCAGCACAAAACCTAAATACACTACTGAGTGGAGGGTCCTACAAAATACAAACATTTCACAATGTAAATGGCCAGATCAGGCAAACATTCTGTATACCATAGGTTCTTGATGTGGTTTAACCGATAATCTCAGCAGCTCTTTTTAAAATTGACTACTTGATATACATCTATAATAGAAAGGATCAACAAAATCTCTGTTTCCAATAAAATCATGAAAATATGGAACATCAAACACATACAAGAATGTGAAATACATAAAAATGACTTTCAGGTAACTGTACACATGAATATGAACTTGAATATACTATAATTTTCTTTGAAAGCAGAGGGTATACCCAAATCAACATACAAATTACCACCCCGCTTATTCCAAAAATAGACATGTGGTCAGAGACATGTAAATCATCCTTAGTGCATATGAAAGACAGTATAATCACTTTTCTTAGAGTTATATAAGTATTTTGAGGTTGTTTTTTTTTTCAATGGTAGAAGATATGGTCCATCAAATCTAAATATAAAAATGTTTTGTTTTGGGAATACTGTGAAATGAATTGAGATAGAAGATATGTAGAGGTCATCACTTACATTATGAGTCTAAAAAAAGAGGTTCTTCCTAATTTAAAGCCAGTGTTAGGCTCCATGCACACTGGGCTTAAAAAAGCGTCTGTTCTCTCGGGAGTAAAAAATGCTCATATAGAGCATTTTTTGTACAAAGTTTAGGAGAGTTTTAAATGTTTTCTGTCTCCAATCAGAAACGCAAACCAGAAGGTTTTTTTTTTCTGCCTCTGAATGTTAAACTCAAAATATGCCTCTTAACGTCCTAATGTGCATGGACACATAGGATAACATAGCAAAAGATGTAAAGTAGCCCTTATGCCCCGTACACATGGTCGGAATTTCCAACGGGAAAAAGTCGGTTGGAAATTCTGACGTGAAAATTGAGAACCAGCTCTCAATCTATTTCTGTCGGAATTCCCGACAGAAAAAGTCAGATGGAGCATACACACGGTCGGAATTCCCGACCAAAAGCTCCCATCTGACTTTTTCTGTTGGGAACTCCGACCGTGTGTACGGGGATTTACAGTATTTTAACCACTTAAGGACCGCCGCATGCCGATGTACGTTGGCAGAATGAAACGGCTGGGCACAAGAGCGTACAGGTACGTCCCCTTTAAGATCCCAACCGTGGGTCGCGAGCGTGCCACCGGCGGCGCGCTCGCGACCCGGTCCTCTTCTCCGTGACCGTCCCCGCGGGAACAGTGGACCCGATCGCCACCGGTGTCCCGCGATCGGGTCACAGAGAGGAAGAATGGGGAGAGGTAAGTGTAAACAAACCTCTCCACGTGCTTCCTAGTGAGCCTGTCACTGATCGTCTGTTCCCTGTCATAGGGAACGACGATCAGTGATGTCACATGCTAAGCCACGCCCCCCCCACAGTAAGAAACACACATCAGGACACACTTAACCCCTACAGCGACCCCTCCTGGTTAACCCCTTCACTGCCAGTGTCATTTTTACAGTAACCAGTGCATTTTTATAGCACCGTTCGCTGTAAAAATTACAATGGTCCCAAAATAGTGTCAAAAGTGTCCGATGTGTCCGCCATAATGTCGCAGTCATGATAAAAATCGCTGATCGTCACCATTACTAGAAAAAATTAAAAAATAATAAAAATGCAATAAAACTATCCCCTATTTGGTAGACACTATAAATTTTGCGCAAAGCAATCAATAAACGCTCTTTGCAAGTTTTTTTAACAAAAATATGTAGAATAATACGTATCGGCCTAATGTGAGGAAAAAAATATTTTTTTTATATGATTTTTTGGGATATTTATTATAGCAAAAAGTAAAAAATATAGATTTTTTTTCAAAATTGACGTTATTTTTGTTTATAGCACAAAAAAAAATCGCAGAGGTGATCAAATACCACCAAAAGAAAGCTCTATTTGGGGGAAAAAAAGGATGGCTATTTTGCTTGGGAGCCACGTCGCACAACCGCGCAATTGTCAGTTAAAGCGACGCAGTGCCGAATCGCAAAAAGTGGCCAGGTCTTTAAGCTGCATAATGGTCCAGTCCTTAAGTAGTTAGCAAAGAGCTTTTAGATGATCACACCATTTATTTGGTTGTAAATGGATTGTATATGAATCCAAATTGGATTGAATATTTTTCCTTTCTTTAATAATTATAGTCAAGACTATAGAATAGTCAAGAATAAAAATAATAATTTTAAAAAAACGATTGAATTTACAATCTTTACAGCTTAAAGGGGAGTTCCAGCCTTTTTTTATGTTTATTAAACATACACTTACCTGTTCCACTGTCCAGCGACACGCCGCCCGGAACTCCGCTCCTCTCCCCCCTTCTCCGCCGGCGCCTTCATTCATAGTGTGGGCACCCGACCGTGACAGCTTTTGGCTTCACAGCCGGGCACTCACTGTGCATGCGCAAACGGCGCAGCGCTCTCTGGGTGGACAGGCGATCGCCTGGGACCTGTCACGTGTCCCAGGTGATCGCCTACAGGGAGGGGTCTGCCTTAGGCGATATGACGTATCGCCTAGGCGACCCCAGGGCGGAAGGAGGAAGTGGGACAGGAAGTCCCACTCCTACTGAAGCCCCCACTCCCCCTCAAAAAAAATTACATGCCAAATGTGGCATGTAAGGGGGCGAGGAGTGGATTAAGCGGAAGTTCCAAATTTGGGTGGAACTCCGCTTTAAGAGAAAAAATTAAAACCAATTTTCCCCTGAAACAATATAATGTTCCTTTAAGAATTTTTTGACAGCTCTGCAGTGTCTACTCCAGTAGACGGTTGATCAACCTTCTAAAAAATTTCCATTTTTCCTTCCCCCCAATTTTTAAGGAAGACCATTTGAGTTAGTCAAAGTAGAACTCAGCATCATTAGAACTTGTAATAGCAATCCTTTACAGGCATACCCCACTTTTAAGTACACAATTGGGTTTATTTACTAAAGCTGGAAAGTGCAAAATCAGGCTCACTTCTGCATAGAAACCAATAAGCTTACAGTTTTTTTTACCAAAGCTTAATTGAACAAGCTGGGGTTAGAAGCTCATTGGTTTCTATGCAGAAGTGAGCCTGATTTTGCACTTTCCAGCTTTAGTAAATAAACGCCATTGTGTACTTAAAAGTGGGGTATGCCTGTATAATAGTTGAAATTGTAATATTTGGCTACTCGTGTGCTTATACACTGCATTCAATGCAAAAGAAAAACAGTGTATAAGAATAAAGGGTACACAACAAAATCCATGGAAGGTGAAGAAGATAATGAGGAGAACCTGATGACTTAGGAAATGTCACAATCATGGGAGAGACAAGCAGCCTAACAGCACTGTGTACACTGTACAAACTGCCCGATGCTAATCCATTTAATTGAAATGTGACTAGTAGTTATCACTTCAATCTGCAAACACTATAATGTGGGAGCTGCTTGGCTTTAGATGTAGAAGACTTCTGTTGGGAATAGTCCAACCAGGCCCCATTAATGGTGAACACCACAATGGAGGTTGTTCTGCCTTTATGACCATTAACCAAATGCTCTGTACAATCCACAGAACTAACTGAAGGTTATATCTGTTTATCTTGTCTGAAACCAGTAGAGCAGTTAAATCATTCTTATCTGAGGGGGGCTGTACTGGTAATTAAAAGTGGTGTGAAATTGCACTATGTTTGTGAAGCACTCTCCTTTTATCACATTCTATTAGCATTGACTGACAAACTAATAGGAAATCTGCAGATTTATTTGTGTGATATACTGTTGATAATGATATGGAAGCATTTTCAGTCGCTGTAAACTGATTACAAAATGCCATGATTACAGTTCAGAGGCATGCAATGTATACCATGTAACTGATGGAGTTTTTATCTTAAACTTAACTGACTAGTATCGTGATCTGCTCATGATCCCAGCATGACGTTTTTTAACACCAATATTTCATGAAATCAGAAAACTACAAAAAATATATATATATTTTATTTTTTTACTGTAACTTTTTTCTTTTATTTCATCTGGGATCCTGTTACATTTAGTTTCATTTTTGGCTGCAAAGGTATAAATGAATTTTTCCATCCCTCGGTAAAGAAACAGTCTATGGGACTTCTGTCATAAAAATTCCCATCACAGCACGCCTGGTTCCCTTAATATGTAAGTGAAACTACCAGACTTTATTAAAGTATTTAATAACTACAGAGCTCGTTTTTAAAAACATGATATGTTTTATTTTTCCTTTCTGGATTTAATTCTTATTGGGGACCCATGATATTGGTCTTACAACACGTCCAACGAAAATTTATGGAGGAGCATTCCAGTACAGCCCAGATAAATAAGTTGCATCTATTTGAATAACATCATTAACAAAGTGCAATTAATATTGTACTACACTGTACAATAGTGTGGGCACAGTGCAATATGTTGTCTGAATGGGCTCTAAAGAACATTCCTTTCTAAGTTCCTATGTAGCAGTGTGTTACATAAATGGCTGAAAGATCTTTGTAAAGGTTTGTAAGATATGTCAATGCTATGCAAATGTAAACTAAGCAACTGAATTTCTTGTATGTGCTAGCATTTAGCAATTGGTGTGATATGCACATATGGAACCCAATATTCAAATACATCAATAAAAAATGACTAAGCAGAAAAAGATGACCCTTAAATCATAAATTCTCTTCTGAGGAAATGAGATGTATTCTCTTTACAGGGATGTAAAAAATGTTGCTTTAGTATCCATAAATTGTATAGTTTTTTTATGGATCAAATCTAATTGCAGCAGTTTTGTATGCTATGGCCCATGCACACAGCTGTTTAAATCAGGAAAATTGCTCTGCATGTAAGGCCCATAACCATGTCACACTTACATTTTTGGTGAAATGTCTTTAATCCTGCTTTAATTTGTAATGTGAAACATACTCTAAAATAAAATCATAAAATAGGGATTGCATGTATCGCGCATTGATCCTACTGTAATTCTGTTTGCCAAAAACAACTATATTTCTTAGTGTGATAAGGTACCTATGTTACATTGCATGTACAACTTTGAGCACATGTATACCTCATCTGTAACAATAATAAAAAAAATCAGATTATAAAAAAAAAAGTGCTCTGCGTAAAGATCAATAAAATCAAAATAGAAAAATCTCCATCCTTACACAAAATTTGAGCTAGAGGAAATGAAGAAGAATATTGAAGATCTCTTTGGCGCTATATAAGTACCTCTAAAAAATACTAAACTACCATCAGATTATTATTTTTTTCACAGGATCTTGCTACTAGCCTCTGCCAGCTAGATCCTGCATAGATTTCAGTAAATTGACCACAGCCATGTACATGAAGCATTGAAACTTTTAGACCTCATCCAGATATGTGTGGATATGTGCACATATGGTTCAAAAGCCTTCAGTTATGGTGCAAGATGTACTTAAGGGATGTCTATCATTGCTCCCTATAGGAAGTGCACCCAAGCTGCTGCATGCTGAGGTCTGGGAGCACATCACTAAATGATCCAATGCTGAATTGTACTTTCTCAGAAAAATCAAAACTCTCAACATCTTTAGTAAATTAGGCTTAGTAAGTCAAAATAATCTTTCTTCTTTCTTCTAAACCCTCCCCTCCGGAGAAGCCTATCCTACCCACACCTAATAACTGTATTTTAATTTTGTCCATGTGATCATCCCCCACAGTTATTACCTTTTGTTCCACTTGACCCTCCCTTCTAGACTGTAAGCGCTAACGAGCAAGCCCTCTGATCCCTCCTGTATTGAATTGTATTGTAACTGTACTGTCTGCCCTCATGTTGTAAACGCTGCGCAAACTGTTGGCGCTATATAAATCCTGTATAGTAAAATTCTTTAAAGGGTGCTAATTTTTAAGGGCACAGAATATATCCAGAACCCTTTATGTACAATATGACTTCGGTACATCTGCAGTGATGTTGTTCTTATCTAGTGTAGTGAGTGACCAGTTTGATCATGTCAAGGCACATCACTGACTATGTATGGCTCTGAAATAGATTAAATGTAGATTGGCTGCACTTAGGGATCAGCACTATTTTTATTAAAAAGGTTATTTTTTTTTTTGTAGGGATCACAAATACTTGTGCACTTAACAAAATTCATGTGTACAAAAAGTTGTTGCCTAAGGGCTCTTTCACACGGAGGTCCGTTCAGGTCCGCCTGTCAGTTTTTTAGGCGGACCTGAAACGGATCCTCCATGCACCCCTATGGAAGCACGGATGTCAGCAGTGACATGTCCGCTGACATCCGCTCCGTTCCGCTCCGAAAAAGTGTGACAAAGGAAAATCCTATTTTTCCTTCCGTCTGCGGATCGGATGACAACGGACTCTACGGTCCGTCGTCATCCGATTCCCCATAGGGGAGAGCGGCGCTCTGATAGGGCGGTCCCTGCACAGTGGGCGGGGACCGCCCAGTCATCCGTCGGCTCAGCGGGGATCAACGGAGCGATCCCCGCTGAGCAAGCGGAGCTTCACGGGGCGGATCTTCACGGATCCGCCCCGTGTGAAAGAGGCCTTACTTATAGCATGTTGAAAGATACAGGGGTTGATTTACTAAAACTGGAGAGTGCAAACTCTGGTGCAGATGTGCATGGTAGCCAACTGACTTCTAGCTTCAGCTCTGACAAACAAACCTGGAAGCTGATTGGTTTTTATGCAGAGCTGCACCAGATTTTGCACTCTCCAGTTTTAGTAAATCAACCTCACAGTATCCAAGACAGAATGTGAATGGGAAATAAACGATGAGCAACACAATTAATAGTTTGCTGGGCCAACATCCTTGTCGTCGGTCACTTTAAATGCTACATGGAAAACAGAAAATCAAGTTGAGTGAAAACTAGGAAAATAAAGAGCAGCTGCTCAATTATAGTACATGCAACGGTAAAATCCAGTGTCTCGAGCTCTTGGACTCACTATGATAATTACAGCTGTGTTTTGACTTAAGTCAACAGCCTCTTACTGAATTATCCACTAACTCATACATGTAGCTGGCCCTATGATAAGGCCAAATAAACGGAAGATTGACTGCTCTAGGAATGGCACCACTCCTACTGCCACTGTGACATTTATTTGTTTGAGTATCCTTCTTTCTACTATCAGGAGAAGAAGTCTGGCACAGTCAGGAGGTAACAATTCATCGACAACTTGGGGACTGCTACACTGCAGCTTGACAGTACATTTTCTGCTCTTGCTGCCCACTTTCAGTGGAGATTTTTCAAGGCTAGTCTGTATACCAATGTTCTCACAACATTTTGCTGACCCAGGACTCTTGTACCTCTTACTGTGGCAATGCCCTTGCAAGCTCTTTAGATGGCTTCTATATCACATCCCCTTGCTGACATTTATGATGATCTGGGAATCCCCCAGTCACAGGCTAGGTACATCCTACCCTTGTCTTTGCATTGAATCGTATTACCTCCTTATATTAACACAACTGAAAAGTGATTTTAAGGCACCCATGTAAACAAGCTGTATAGCTCATCAAGAAACCTGCATGCTAAAGTGTTCTTCCAGCATGTGTAGTTGATAAATGTGCATAGGTGAGCTGGTTTAAATAAAATAAGAATAATGTGAATGTATCTGCTCAGATCTACATCATTAATATCCCAGTAAGATTGTTAGAGGTGAAACTTGCACATCAATGAGTGTTTTCTATAAAATGTTCTTGTCTGCAATACAATTCCATAATTCAGCTGTATCCTACGGAGTAATCTTATTTCATTATGTTTTTTTTTTGTTACAAACTTCTCTATGCAGTTTTCTTGAATAGTTTCACCTACTTTGTTACAAACGAAATCTATCCATGTGTTGTATGCACTTACATATGATAAATATGTATGGATCACGCTTCCTCTCTTCAACCTCTTATCTTCTCTCTCCCAATTTCTCTCTTTAAACTGCAGGTCAGACACACTCTTTGAATCGTTCTGATTAATGAATATTTAGCAGTAATAGGTCAGATGTCACATTAATCGCTTACCCAGCATAAAGGTAAAAAAATTTGGAGCTTAGAATAGGCAAAACATACATGTTATATTGATTCAGCAGTAAAATAATAAATTATTATGAAAGCAGTGGACATTTATAAAACAATAACTCTGTGTAATAGGAAAAATAGGGGAAGAAAATGTCAAAAATGGACCAAATTGAAATCTAAGTAAAAACATTTAAGCAACCATTGCCTACAAAACAACCATTGAATCAGAAACACTAAAGCCCTGTACACACGATCGGATTTCCTATGGATTCAAATCCAATGGATTTTTCCATCGGAATTCTGATGAAGCTGACTTCCATCAGTCTTGCCTACACACCATCAGTCAAAAATCCGATCGTCCCAAACGCCGTGACGTAAAACACTCCGACAAGCCGAGAAAAATTAAGTTCAATGCTTCTGAGCATGCGTCGACTTGATTCTGAGCATGCGTAGGTTTTTTCTCCAATGGAGTTCCACACAGATGATCGGAATTTGCTATCGTTTTTTTTTTACATCGGATACATTTAAATTGTTCAATTTTTTCTCACTGATGGAAAAAAGACCGATGGGGCCCATACACGATCGGTTTGTCCGATGAAAAAAGTCCATCGGACTGTTTTTATCGTTAAAACTGATCGTGTGTACAGGGCATAAGAGTGTAACTATGGACAAAGCCAAAAATTGTATGTTGAAGTATGTCAATAGAATTAACACATTGGTTTGTATTGTTCTGAGTTCCCCCTGCACCATAGTTTCATTACCTGGTGATGCTGCTAATAGATCTGTTGATTGTTCACTTCCTATGGAGATTTCTACTGTTCAGATACCCTCCATGTTTAACACCTCATGCCCACAGGTACAATCATTACTTCCCTCTTTCAACCCCACCACTATAGACGAGGTTGCTAAATTACTTGCTAATGTCCATCTTACCACCTTCCCTCTGCATCCTGTTCCCTCGCAAATGCTACGTTCACCCTCTGGCTCTATTCTACACTCTCTAACCCACATCTTCCATCTCTCCCTCTCTTCTGGCATCTTCCCTAACTCTTTGAAACATGCACTAGTCAGCCCCATACTTAAAAAGCCCTCACTGGACCCATCTAATCTTAACAACCTACGTTCTCCTTGTTCCCCTTTTTATCCAAACTCCTTGAATGTCTAGTCTTCAACCGACTGAGCGTCCACCTTGCTGATAATAGCCTTCTTGATCCCCTTCAGTCTGGTTTTCGTCCTCAACATGCCACAGAAGCTGCTCTCCTAAAACTAACAAACAATATACTAATGGCCAAAACTAAGGGACACTTTTCTGTACTCCTTCTCCTGGACCTCTTTGCTGCCTTCGATACAGTTGACCACCCCCTCCTCCTCAAAAAATCCATGCCTTTGGTCTCCGTGACTGTACTCTTCGCTGGTTTTCTACCTACTTATCCAACCGCAACCTTTAGCGTTACTTACAATTCTACTTCCTCCTCTCCTCTTCCTTTCTCTGTTGGGGTCCCCCAAGGTTCTGTTCTTGAACCTCTCCTATTTTCAATCTACACCTCCTCCCTGGATGAGCTGATAGCCTCCCATGGCTTCTAATACCATCTCTATGCTGACGACACCCAAATCTATTTCTCTACCCCTCAACTCACTCCATCATTCTCCTCACGTATCAATTGATGGCAAACTATCAGCCCATCCCCACATGCCAAGGTCCTAGGAGTAGTCCTGGACTCTGAACTCTCCTTTAAGCCCCACGTCCAATTAATGTCCAAATCTTGCCACCTCAACCTCCGCAACATCTCCAAAATACGCCCCTTTTTAACCAATGACACAACAAAGCTCTTAATTCACTCCCTGGTCATCTCTCGCCTCGATTACTGCAACTCCCTCCTCATTGGCTTACCTCTGCATACTCTATCTCCCCTTCAGTCCATCATGAATGCTGCTGCCAGACTCATCCACCTTACCAACCGCTCTGTCTCTGCTACTTCTCTCTGTTAATCCCTCCACTGGCTTTCACTCAGCCAACGAATTAAATTCAAAATACTAACAACTACCTACAAAGCCTTCCACAACTCTGCCCCCAGCTACATCACTGACCTAGTCTCAAAATACCAACCTAATCGTTCTCTTCAGTCTTCTCAAGACCTCCTGCTCTCTAGCTCTCTCATCACCTGCTCCCATGCTTGTCTCCAGGACTTTTCCAGAGCCTCTCCAAGCCTATGGAACTCCTTACCCCAATCTGTCCGTCTATCTCCTTCTCTATTAGCATTTAGAGGATTCCTGAAAACCCTCCTCTTCAGAGAAGCCTATCCTACCCACACCTAACAACTGTATTTTCATTTTGTCCATCTGATCATCCCCCCACAGCTACTACCCTTTGTCCCACTTGACCCTCCATTCTAGATTGTAAGCTCTAACGAGCAGGGCCCTCTGATCCCTCCTGTATTGTATTGTAACTGTACTGTCTTCTCTGATGTTGTAAAGCACTGCGCAAATTGTTGGCACTATATAAATCCTGTATAATAATAATAATAATAATATAACAATGCTACTTGTTCTGCAGTGAAACCACTGCAGCATTGACTCTCTATGGATATGTTAGTCTGAAGCTTGCCATAGATTATTCGAGCAGTAAGAGGGTTGAACTAAAAAAAACAAATGGATTCCTTTATCCACACAAGGGAGATAGATGGAGAAATCCCCCTGAGACATTGTATTCTGCCAGTGGGAATCCACTGACCAGCAGCCACTGATCAAGAAAAGTTTCTCACAGTACCATTAAACAGAAGTCAATCTAACATTCACTTGTGTTGAACAGTGATGACCACACTTGACTCGAAGTTCAGGTGGTTCTTGCTGAACCGGACAAATTTCGATCTATCTATGGCTAGCTTTTGAATTGTAGTTTAAGATGGACTTTGAGTATATAAAAAAAAAAATTTTAAGCCTCACTCCAGCCTCACTCTAATTGTCCTTCTGACCAGTGTCACAGAGAAAGTCAGTAATGGGAAATATAAAGTTTTAGAGCTGTTACCAGAACAACGGGTGAGGGTGAACATTTCAACTGGAACAACTGTTCCAATGACAAAGTGTTGATATCCTCTCATTTTGTCTCCTAAGGGAAATATCTCCAATGGGACATGGACAGCAAAAAAAAAGAAAAAAATTAACAAAGGTTTCCCTACTCTACCCAAATATAAAAAGAAAGGTTTGGGCTATACAACACCCTTGACAGTGAAATGGTTTATCCAAACATCCGTTACTGTCACTTTTACTGGACAGCTCGGTCTGTGAAAATTAAAAGAAATTCATATGTTGAACACTTTTATTAAAGGTATTAACCCCATACAGTTACAAGAATACAATATGTTTGCCATTGTGTGCCTTAAGTAAAAGTGAATTAACCACTTCCATACCGGGCCATTGTAAAATGACGCCGGCAGGAACCCTCTCTCCCTCCGGGTGGACGTCATATGACGTCCTGGGTTTGAGGGGGGATATCTGAATGATGCCTGCAGCTAGAAGAGGCATCATTCAGATATCCTTTTTTTCAGCCGGCGATCCTGCGCACCATAAGAATGATCATAGTGGCGGTTCCGCCGCTTGATCGTTCTTATAGGCGGTGGGAGGGGACATCCGGTGCTTCTCCGGGCTCTCCCGTGCCATTGGGGACCCAGAGAGAATCGTCCGGCGCCGTTGGTGGGTCACGTGACGAGCATAGAGATGACTGGTGACCAGATGGTCACCAGTCATCTCTATGACTGTCGGAGGCCCGGGCACGATGTGATGATGTCACGCCCGGGTCCTCAAATGTAAACAAAGCCGCCATTGCGGCTGTAAGTATGAGATCAGTGAATTTTTTTTCACGATCTCATGCTTTCCAGCCTGGAAGAAAGATGTGGGGTCTTATTGACCCTGCATCTCTCCATAAAGAGGACCTGTCACATACATTCCTATTACAAGGGATGTTTACATTCCTTGTAATAGGAATAAAAGTGATAAAAAAAAAGTGTAAAAAAAAGTAAAAATAAAAAAAATAAGTAAAAAAAATTTTTATTTTTTTTTTAAAACGCCCGTCCCCAATAGCTCGCGCTTAGAAGCGAACACACATGTAAGTCCCGCCTGCATATGTAAACGCAGTTTAAACCACATATGTGAGGTTTCGCCGCGTGCGTTAGAGTGCGTGCAACAATACTAGCACTAGACCTCCTCTGTAACTCTAACCTGGTAACCTGTAAAAAAATTCAAAGCGTCGCCTATGGAGATTTTTAAGTACCAAAGTTTGGCACCATTCCATGAGTGTGCACAATTTTAAAGCGTGACATGTTAGGTATCTTTTTACTCGGCGTAATATAAGCTTTAATATTTTACAAAACAATTGGGCTAACTTTACTGTTTTGTTATTTTTTAATTAATGAAACCATTTTTTTCCCCCAAAAAAGGCGTTTGAAAAATTAGTGCAAGATAAAAAGTTGCAACGACCGTCATTTTATTCCCTAGGGTGTCTGCTAAAAAAATATATATAATGTTTGGGGGTTCTGAGTAATTTTCTAGCAAAAGAATGATGATTTGTACATGTAGGAGAGAAGTGCCAGAATAGGCCCGGTATGGAAGTGGTATAAAAAGCCCTGTATGGAAAGGGTTAAGACACATATTTTCTTCCCTTTAATTTCATCTGATGGTTTTGTAAAAGTAAAGGAGTTGCTTTGAAGTTTTAACAAAAGGCCACAGACATTTTTAAATGTTATATATAACTGTAGCACCCTCTAGAGTGTGCTATATGTAGTGTTAAAGTTTAAAGTAGGTACATTTAGTTTAGATCAGGGCTAAGCCTGAGCTATGGAATCTGGGTCAGTGTTCAGTGAAGTCCAGGGCTGGATGACTCTTCCTGACAGATTCCCTGGTGCCTCCCCTGTTTCTGGGACATTTAAGAATGTTCTAGAGCTATTGGGTGGAGTTTAGGAGGAGCTGCTGAATATTTATCAGGCCTATTCCCAGTAGTGGGCTGGCAGGGGGTAGAGCTTACCTCATAAATAGACATGGGCCATGCCAGCAGGGCAGTTGGATGGAACATGGAGATATAGTGCTGAGGAGTAGACTTGTGCACAACGGAAAAATTTGTTTAGTTTCGGTTTGTTTCTTGTGCACAATGGAAACATTTGTTTAGTTTCGGTTCGTTTCTTTTCGGTCCTGTTGATTCGTAATCGTTCGTAATTTTGCTAGACGGGATTTTTCGTGTTCGGACTAATTCGTACTTTCGGTAGAGTACATTGTTTTTCGTTGATTCTGGACACAACTCCTACTTTGGTAACTTTTTTTGGGTTCGTTGATTCGTAATTTTCCGTGTCTCTCTCACAACGACGCTGTCTATTATGCCTAATGTGCTTCGAATGGATTTGTACTTTTCTAAATACATAGCGGTTATTTGTAACGATTCGAAATCTCGTATTTTACTTTCGTTTTTTACATGCGGCTATAGCCTCCGCCCCTGTACACCATTTTGAGAGGGAGTTCAGCACGGTGAGGGAGAAGCAGAGAGCAGAGCAGAGTGTTATTGTGCTTCGAATGGATTCGTACATTCGTAACTTTTTTCATAACGAATTTTGCCGAAGACATTCGGGCATTTGCTATTTGCGATATAATTTATTTCGGATTCGGTTTTATTCGTAATTGCTTTGTTCGGAAATTCGAATGCTTCCGAATGTCCGAAAGTTGCTAAATTCGGACGAATTTTGATTCGTTATGAAACTAATTGCACAAGCCTACTGAGGAGGCTGTGGGTGGCCATCAGGGGTGCCCCCTAGTCTGGGGGGGGTGTTCTGCTTTAGGCCAGGGCTTAGGTGCCTGCAAGGATCCTGCCATAACACATGGGAGGAAGCCCTTCCTGGAGGCATGGGAGCAAGAGATAAGAGAGTGAGTAGATCAGCACTGCTGGGGACTGACAAGGGGGAAGATTGCCCCATGTAACCAGTCTTCCTGAAGACAATAGTGAGCTTAATTCTTCATCCTTCCCTGGGCGATCTCCTGAGAGTCAGCCGGGTGGGCTGGTAAAGAGTCAGTCTGGAGGACTGGTGTGGAGAAATTGGCCAGGAGGGCTAGTGAAAGGGGTACCTGCAGCCAGGTGGGTTGGCAGTGGTGGTGCTTGGATCAGTAGCCACAGAGGAGAGTACAAACTATATTCTTGCTACACAACAAGGGGCTACAAATTCCTGCCTTTGAAGGGCTATTGCTAAAGCTGACTGAGAGTCTATCAGATCAATTATTGGGTGATTCAGCTGGAGCCAGCAAGCAAGTGTGTGCAGGAGGAGAGTAAAAGGAGACTGTATATAGACTGTATATAGGAAGATGTCCCTGAAGTTGTTGTTGAGGTTTTGCTGAAGTCAAGTGGCCATCCCATAACCTCCCATTCCTAGCCAAGTTATTAAAGGAGCACTATACCTTTTTTTTTTTTTGCTTAAAAATAACAAACATGTTATACTTACCTCCACTGTGCAGCTCGTTTTGCACACAGTGGCCCCGATCCTGGTCTTCTGGGGTCCCTCGGCGGCTGTCTTGGCTCCTCCCCGCAAGGACTCCACACCTTAATGCGAGTGAGCTCGCATGGTGTGGAGTGATTGCGGGCGCGCTCCCGTGATACAGCGGCGGCCATAGCCGCCGACTGTATCACTCGGCCCCGCCCCCCGGCGTGCCGCGTCATTGGATGTGATTGACAGCAGCGCCAGCCAATGGCTGCGCTGCTTTCAATCTATCCAGTGTAGCCAATCGGCGGCCAGGCAGAAAAACGAAGAGGATGACGGGGACGAGCATGGGACTTTCGAGGGGCCAGGTAAGAAAAACGGGGGCTCGGGGGGGGGCGGTATTGTTGAATGTTATTTCACCTTAATGCATAGGATGCATTAAGGTGAAAAAACATGTAACTTTACTACTCCTTTAACCCTAACAAAAAACAAAGTCACGGACTGTTCTCTGACTGGGGTGCTTGTAAAGATTCAGTGTGCCTGGCTGTGCAGGGGTGGGGTATCCAGGTTATTCGCAGTCCCCACAAGGGGGTGTTATATAACTAACGGAGCTCACGATCCGGTCCTGAGCTCCGTGACCACGCCCGCGGGACCCGATCACCGCCGGTGTCCCACGATCAAGTCACAGAGCTGAAGAACCGGGAGAGGTAAGTGTAAACAAACCTCTCCCCGTGCTTCCTAGTGTAAGTGTCACTGATCGTTTGTTCCCTGTCATAGGGAATGACGATCAGTGATGTCACACGCCAAGCCACGCCCCCACACAGTAGTAATTACTCCCTAGGAAACACTTAACCCCTTCAGCGCCCCCTACAGGTTAACCCCTTCACTGCCAGTGTCATTTTCACAGTAATCAGTGCATTTTTATAGCACTGATCGCTGTAAAAATGACAATGGTCCCAAAATGGTGTCAAAAGTGTCTGATGTGTCCGCCATAATGTCGCAGTCACGATAAAAATTGCTGATCGCCGCCATTACTAGTAAAAAAAAAAATATTAATAAAAATGCCATACAACTATCCCATATTTTGTAGACGCTATAACTTTTGCGCAAACCAATCAATAAGCGCTTATTGCGATGTAGAAGAATACGTATTGGCCTAAACTGAGGAAAAAAATGTTTTTTATATATTTTTGGGGGATATTTATTATAGCAAAAAGTAAAAAATATTGCATTTTTTTTCAAAATTGACGCTCTATTTTTGTATATAGCGCAAAAAATAAAGACCGCAGAGGTGATCAAATACCACCAAAAGAAAGCTCTATTTGTGGGAAAAAAAAGGACGCCAATTTTGTTTGGGAGCCAGGTCGCACGACCGCGCAATTGTCAGTTAAAGCGACGCAGTGCCGAATCTTAAAAAGAAGCCTGGTCCTTTAGCTGCAAAATGGTCCGGGGCTTAAGTGGTTAAAAAAAAATGTATTGTGAAAACAGCATTAGTAGGATGTGTCCAAAACAGGCAGCACAGGACCACCACCGATAACAGAACAATATTTCACAATATAACAGAGCAATATACCACAGCTTCCAGTAAAGGTGATTAAAAGTGAAAATGTTTGGCCGCTTTGAAAGTAGCAGGAGGTACTATCAATAGTGAAATGTTCTACACACTGATAGAATGAAATCTTAAATTATGAATATATAAACAAGCTCACTGATTATTACTTTGGAAAATATGCTTCAATGATATGATTTCTACCTATTTTCTAACATTTAACGTGTTACTAAACCCAGTATTATAAGAAAATAGTTCATCTGCCCCCCCCCCCCCCATAGTGCCCACAGCTTATAAATCTTCTTTTTACATTAAAATCCTGAGTGCTGAGTGTTCAGGTAGGAGGGGATTTCCACATGCTGTTATGGGAGGCAGATCATCCATCAATCAAGATGTGATATCCCACCCAATGTGTTCTTTTTTAGTTACTAGGCATAGAGGAGGAGGGAGGGACTGGGCTGTCATTTAGGATCTGTATACACGCCCACATGTGGGTTTTCAATATCATGTGACTTAGCTAGCTCTAATCAACAAGGAAATGTTCTCTCCAGCAATAGAGACCAAACTGACCATGTGCAGCAGTACTACCCTCACAGTGTCTTATCTGGCCTTGCCAAGAGAGACCCTGCAGGATGGGGGAGGATCTGCCCTTATAGGATCAAAGAGCCTTTTTACACAATACAGGGGATTAACCCCTTAAGTTCCACAGTGAGTATAACAAGGATGCTATTCTGCATATACAGACAGATTTTACTGTTTTGGGTTTAGTAACACTTTAATGAAGCAACCCTTTTGTTGTTCTGCCAATAATAATCAAGTTTTTAGTTTGATGTTCCAGTGTTCTTGGGTAAGCATTACAATGAAAGGCCATCAGGTCATCAGTTTATAATAAACGAGAAGTGCCTGTGGTGGTGGGGGGACTTACTTCAAGCGGAGTTACGGAGTAAATAGATTCCTCAGCACTCAGCCCTTTTCTCCAGGAAAGGGACTTAGTTAAAACCTATTGATAACATTTCAATATGAGGTTTCAGAATACATGCGTGGTAAGAAACAAATGTTCAATTACAATATGCTATGCAGTGAGGTACTCTTAAGCAAAACTCAAGTCCAAAAATAAAATGAATAGCCCATGAAAAACGAAAAATAAACAGCTTTTGCTGCAATGCTCATCTTCAGTCTGGTTCTGTCCTTCGCAGAGTTTATTTTCTGCCAAATAATACCCTCAGTCTTCCTGGTTGAATGACAGCCGTCATCATTCCACCAACCTCCTCTGAGCCCCGCAATAGCAAGTACATTACCGCCTCTTTTGAAATGTTGTTCTGTATTTATCTAGTTCCTCTGTTGTTAAAATTCTGTTGTTTACAGAGCTCAAAAGCTTAAGCTGCAATTTACACATAAGTGAATGTGGCAGAGGACTGACACATCACAATGACCCATGGTTTATTGGACAAAACCATTCAACATTTCAATCAGAAAAAGAGAGCTTTTAGGCATGCTGCTACTGCTGTGCTTTCTAATTAGATGACCCATATTGCTCTGAGAATACCTTGCCATGTATAAAATGCTTATTTGTAAAACAGAGTATGCACTTATATAGTAAAACAGTACATATAAAGTATTAGTTTAAAAACTTACAAAGAAATTGTATTAAAAGAGTGTTCCCTGCAGTGTACAGCACAATGTGCACTGCTCAGCAGTACAGAGTATACAAAACACATAAAACATGTACCGTTGTATATAGGGGTGCACCAATACCTTTTTTTATCAGCGAGTATGAGTACCAATACTTTCTGTCAAGTATTTGCTGATACGAAGTACCAATACTTTGCAGTGCGATTTATGCCCATACAAAATGAATGGGCGCAAATCGCACTGCACAGAATCGCATGCGATTTGAAGAGGGAATGCGGTGCGATTCCTGTCCGAATTGCATGCAGTTTTCCCACTGCTCCTGTGTGAACCCAGGCTTGTCATAGTGGTTTCAGCCTGGGTTCACACAGGAGCAGGCTCACACAAATGCATGCGATTTTTTGCAGTGCAGTTAGCTCCCATTAATTTTGTATGGATGTGAATCGCACCACAAAGTATCAGTTTCGGTAACGAGAGCATTTTCCAGGAGTACCAGTACTCGTGAAAATACTCGGTATTGGTGCATCCCTAGATGTATTTAGCCAAACAGTATAAGGTATACAATGTACATGATAGTATATAGAATAAATTATACAGCTGAGCATTGTAGTGTGCATAATGTACAGCTTAGTGTATACAGTGCACAGCACCATGTATAGAGCTGAACATTGTGGTATATACAGTACAGTATCTCACATTTTTGTAAATATTTTATTCTATCTTTTCATGTGACAACACTGAAGAAATGACACTTTGCTACAATGTAAAGTAGTGAGTGTACAGCTTGTATAACAGTGTAAATTTGCTGTCCCCTCAAAATTACTCAACACACAGCCATTAATGTCTAAACCGCTGGCAACAAAAGTGAGTACACCCCTAAGTGAAAATGTCCAAATTCGGATCAACTTGTTAATATTTTGTGTGGCCACCATTATTTTCCAGCACTGCCTTAACCCTCTTAGGCATGGAGTTCACCAGAGCTTCACAGGTTGCCACTGGAGTCCTCTTCCAATTCCTCCATGACGACATCACGGAGCTGGTGGATGTTACAGACCTTGCGCTCCTCCAAATTCCGTTTGAGGATGCCCCACAGATGCTGAATAGGGTATGCTTCAGTATGTCACAGTACATGTTGGCATTCATGGTTCCCTCAATGAACAGTAGCTCCCCAGTGCTGGCAGCACTCATGCAGCCCCAGACCATGACACTCCCACCACCATGCTTGACTGTAGGCAAGACACACTTGTCTTTGTACTCCTCACCTGGTTGTCGCCACACACGCTTGACACCATCTGAACCAATTAAGTTCATCTTGGTCTCATCAGACCACGGGACATGGTTCCAGTAATCCATGTCCTTAGTCTGCTTGTTTTCAGCAAACTTTTTGCAGACTTTCTTGTGCATAATCTTTAGAATAGACTTGCTTCTGGGATGACAGCCATGCAGACCAATTTGATGCAGTGTGCGGCGTATGGTCTGAGCACTGACAGGCTGACCCCCCACCCCTTCAACCTCTGCAGCAATGCTGGCAGCACTCATACGTCTATTTCCCAAAGATAACCTCTGGATATGACACTGGGCACGTGCACTCAACTTCTTTGGTCGACTGTAGAGAGGCCTGTTCTGAGTGGAACCTGTCTTGTTAATCTGCTGCCTGGTCTTGGCCACTGTGCTGCAGCTCAGTTTCAGGGTCTTGGCAATCTTCTTATAGCCTAGGCCATCTTTATGTAGAGCAAAATTCTTTTTTTCCGATCCTCAGAGAGTTCTTTGCCATGAGGTGCCATGTTGAACTTCCAGTGACCAGTATGGTAGAGTGAGAGCGATAACACCAAATTTAACACACCTGCTTCCCATTCACACCTGAGACTTTGTAACACTAACGAGTCACATGACACTGGGAGGGGAAATGGCTAATTGGGCCCAATTTGGACATTTTCACTTAGGGGTGTACTCACTTTTGTTGCCAGCGGTTTAGACATTATTGGCTGTGTGTTGAGTTATTTAGAGGGGACACCAAATTTACACTGTTATACAAGCTGTACGCACACTACTTTACATTGTAGCAAAGTGTCATTTCTTTAGTGTTGTCACATGAAAAGATATAATAAATGATTTACAAAAATGTGAGGGGTGTACTCACTTTTGTGAGATACTGTATAATGCACAGCACAGTGTAATATATGGCCCACTGTATACTACTGAGCAGTGTGGTGTGTAAAATGTAATCCAGTGAGGCCTTTTTTAGCTAAAATTTATGTAAAGCGCATTTTAAATTATTTTAAAGTTTAACATTTGAATTATGGGAAGTGGCTGGAAATGTAATCTACAGCGAGTGTGAATTAGACATTAACCACTTCAGCTCCGGAAGATTTACCCCCTTCATGACCAGGCAATTTTTTGAGATACAGCACTGCAATACTTTAACTGACAATTGTGCAGTCGTGTGTCGCTGTACCCAAATAAAATTGATGTCCTTTCTTTTCCCACAAATAGAGCTTTTTTTTCGTGGTATTTGATCACATTTGTGGTTTTTATTTTTTACACTATAAACAAAAAAAGGCTGTCAATTTTGAATAAAATAAATATATATATATATATATATATATATATATATATATATATATATATATATACAGTCAGGTCCATAAATATTAGGACATCTACACAATTCTAATCTGTTTGGCTCTATCCCCCACCACAATGGATTTGAAATAAAAACAAACAAGATGTGCTTTAACCACTTCCTTACTGGGCACTTAAACCCCCCTCCTGCCCAGACCAATTTTCAGCTTTCAGCGCTGACGCATTTTGAATGACAATTGCGCGGTCATACAACACTGCACCCAAATGACATTTTTATCATTTTTTTCCCACAAATAGAGCTTTATCTTGGTGGTATCTGATCACCTCTGCGGTTTTTATTTTTTGCGCTATAAACAAAAAAAGAGCGACAATTTAGAAAAAAAAACACAATATTTTTTACTTTTTGCTATAATAAATATCCCAATTTTTTTTACATTTTTTTTTCTTTTAGTTTAGTCCGATACGTATTCTTCTACATATTTTTGGTAAAAAAAATCGCAATAAGCGTTTATTGATTGGTTTGCGCAAAAAGTTATAGTGTTTACAAAATAGGGGATAGATTTATGACATTTTTTTTTTTCCACTAGTAATATCGGTGATCTGCAATTTTTGTCAGGACTGCAATATTGCGGCGGACACATCGGACACTTTGGACACTATTTTGGGACCATTCACATTTATACAGCGAACAGTGCTATAAAAATGCACTGATTACTGTATAAATGTGACTGGCAGTGAAGGGGTTAACCACTAGGGGGCGGGAAGGGGTTAAATATGTTCCCTCATGAGTGATTCTTACTGTAGGGGGAGGGGACTGACTGGGGGAGGTGACTGATGGTTGTCCCTATGTACAAGGGACACACCATCAGTCTCCTTTCCCTAGCAGGACGTGGATCAATGGGTTTACACACAGAGATCCACGTCCCTGTCTCTGTGACAGCCGATCGCGGGTACCTGGCGGACATCGCGGCCACCAGGCACGCGCATCGGCACCCACGCGACACAGTGGGCACAGCTCTTCCGCGATGCACGCCGCCGCGGGCGCGCATTGCGAAAGTAAACAAGAGGACGTCCTGGGGACGTCCACCCGGCATTTCAGGTCTGCGCTGCAGCCGTCTTTTGGCTATAGCGTGGATCTGAACTGGTTAACTGCAGACTTTCAGCTTTAATTTGAGGGTATTTACATCCAAATCAGGTGAACGGTGTAGGAATTACAACAGTTTGTATATGTGCCTCCCACTTTTTAAGGGACCAAAAGTAATGGGACAGATTAACAATCATAAATCAAACTTTCACTTTTTAATACTTGGTTGCAAATCCTTTGCAGTCAATTACAGCCTGAAGTGTGGAACGCATAGACATCACCAGACGCTGGGTTTCATCCCTGGTGATGCTCTGCCAGGCCTCTACTGCAACTGTCTTCAGCTCCTGCTTGTTCTTGGGGCATTTTCCCTTCAGTTTTGTCTTCAGCAAGTGAAATGCATGCTCAATCGGATTCAGGTCAGGTGATTGATTCGGCCATTGCATAACATTCCACTTCTTTCCCTTAAACTCTTTGGTTGCTTTCACAGTATGCATCGGGTCATTGTCCATCTGCACTGTGAAGCGCCGTCCAATGAGTTCTGAAGCATTTGGCTGAATATGAGCAGATAATATTGCCCCAAACACTTCAGAATTCATCCTGCTGCTTTTGTCAGCAGTCACATCATCAATAAATACAAGAGAACCAGTTCCATTGGCAGCCATACATGCCCACGCCATGACACTACCACCACCATGCTTCACTGATGAGGTGGTATTCTTTGGATCATGAGCAGTTCCTTTCCTTCTCCATACTCTTCTCTTCCCATCACTCTGGTACAAGCTGATCTTGGTCTCATCTGTCCATAGGATGTTGTTCCAGAACTGTGAAGGCTTTTTTAGATGTTGTTTGGCAAACTCTAATCTGGCCTTCCTGTTTTTGAGGCTCACCAATGGTTTACATCTTGTGGTGAACCCTCTGTATTCACTCTGGTGAGGTCTTATCTTGATTGTTAACTTTGACACACATACACCTACCTCCTGGAGAGTGTTCTTGATCTGGCCAACTGTTGTGAAGGGTGTTTTCTTCACCAGGGAAAGAATTCTTCGGTCATCCACCACAGTTGTTTTCCGTGGTCTTCCGAGTCTTTTGGTGTTGCTGAGCTCACCGGTGCGTTCTTTCTTTTTAAGGATGTTCCAAACAGTTGATTTGGCCACACCTAATGTATTTGCTATCTCTCTGACGGGTTTGTTTTGTTTTTTCAGCCTAATGATGGCTTTCTTCACTGATAGTGACAGCTCTTTGGATCTCATATTGAGAGTTGACAGCAACAGATTCCAAATGCAAATAGCACACTTGAACTGAACTCTGGACCTTTTATCTGCTCCTTGTAAATGGGATAATGAGGGAATAACACACACCTGGCCATGGAACTGCTGAGCAGCCAATTGTCCCATTACTTTTGGTCCCTTAAAAAGTGGGAGGCACATATACAAACTGTTGTATTTCCTACACCATTCACCTGATTTGGATGTAAATACCCTCAAATTAAAGTTGAAAGTCTGCAGTTAAAGCACATCTTGTTAGTTTCATTTCAAATCCATTGTGGTGGTGTATAGAGCCAAAAAGATTAGAATTGTGTCGATGTCCCAATATTCATGGACCTGACTGTATATTTTACTTTCTGCTGTAAAACATATCCAATAAAATTTAGGGCAATATGTATTCTGCTACATATTTTTGGTAAAAAAAAAAAATTTTGGTAAAAAAAAATCACAATACACATATATTGATTGGTTTGTGCAAAAGTGCCTACAAACTATGGGATATAGTTATGAAATTTTTATAATTTGTTTTATTTTTTACTAGTAATGGGAGCGATCAGTGGCTTATAGCATGACTGCGACATTGCAGCAGACAAATCAGACACTAACTGACACTTTTGACACTTTTTTGGAAACCAGTGACACTAGTACAGTGATCCGTGCTAAAAATATGCACTGTCACTGTACTAATGACTGGAAGGAAGAGAGGAAAGATCCCTGGTGCTGCACATCCAAGGAGTCCTATGGTGGTATGAGAGAGACAACCTCAGCCTGGGCTCCCCCCAGGCCACACCCCCAACACATTTCACTCCGCACCTCGGAGCTTAGTCGTGAGGATGTACTAATGACACGGGCTGGGAAAGGGTTAACATCAGGGGTGATCAAAGAGTTAACTGTGTGCCTAGCCAGTGCTTGATTACTGTGTGGGAGGTGCTTTTACTAGGGAAAGGCATTAAGCTTCGCAGGAACACAGAATCAATACCTTTTCTATTGACAGAACAGAAATCTGCCTTGTTTACATAGGCAGACTGTTGGGTCCCGGCGGACATCGAGTCTGCTGGACCCGCTGATCAGCTCCTGCTGTGTCTAATCCCAGCAGGAGCAGGTCGCCGGCGGCATGTGCTTGCCCCAGACCAGGAAGTGCAGGATCACATACTAGGTATGTGATCATGCGCAGCAGAGCCGCGTACTGTATATGTAAGTTTCTTCCCATATGTAAGTTATACAGTCGGCAAGCAGTTAAAGGGTTAATAGCAACTGCTCTGAAGGTATGCTGGATATAGTATGTGGTGTGTGGGATGTGCATAGTGTGAACTGCAGTACGGTGGTTTGCTGGGGATGTCATATCCTGCTGTGCCCATTGTATGGGTATGGTGAGTGTGCACTGAGCAAGGTGTATGCCTCCATTCACATTAGTTTCTGTGTGTGCATTTCCAACACATTCTGTAGCCCCAAGTTTGTGCACAGGAAGTATTATGTATAGTAACTCAATAGATACTGTACAGTGAGTGAGCGTTGTGACCCTAGGATAGGAAGTGTGTTACTGGCAGAATCAGCTAGAAAATAAAGGAAGTAATCCTTAATAAAAAGGACTCACAGGTTGTGATAGATTAAATTTTTGCTTTTAGGCTTAGATGCACTTTAACCAGTTACTGAACCCGAAGGCTAACCTGCACCCAACCCTAATCTCTCAACCCTTTACCCTAATACTAACCCAACTTAAGCCCTAACATTAGAGCTAAAACATTCACCTTATTATGTGCCAAGATCTCGGTATTGAAGACTAATGATCCAGTCAAGTATATTTATATTCACTGTAGACTAAGTTCCCAGTCTTCTTTGGTAAGCTTAATCATTACTGTACAAGACATAAGGACTTTACCATCACTAGTAATATGGCGTAGTATTTACAGTATGTGACTATGATCAGCTGTTCAACATTGAATGCAGATGGGAAAAACTTTGCGTTTTGTAGTGGTCTGTAATGAATAATGTAAACCATAACAAGGAGACAAGGCACATAAGTCTTAATCAAGTGATGCTAATGAAAATATCACCTCATTGCATGCCTGGTCTTAGGTTCCAGATGAAGCACAAAGTAAAGAACAGAGCATGAGTTTAGGTGACTAGAATGTTTACTCAACCAAAGAATGAAATATAGTTCCAGAAGCAACTAGAATCCATGTTGCTCTAATTTGACTTAAAAGTAAATGTAAAAGCTCCAGTGATGCGGAGCCCTTATAAAGTTAAAGGAAAAACGTCCTTTACCGCTCCAGAAATGAGACCAAATACTACCGTATTTATCGGCGTATAACACGCACCGGCGTATAACACGCACCCCAAGTTTAGGAGGGAATTTTAAGGAAAAAAACTTTTAGGAGGGAAATTCAAGGAAAAAAAACTTACATTTAAATGCAGCATGCAGCCTTGCCCAGTGTCCATCTGCAGCCTTGCCCAGTGTCCATCTGTCCATCTGCAGCCTTGCCCAGTGTCCATCTGTCCATCTGCAGCCTTGCCCAGTGTCCATCTGCAGCCTTGCCCAGTGTCCATCTATCCATCTGCAGCCGTGCCCAGTGTCCATCTGTCCATCTGCAGCCTTGCCCAGTGTCCATCTGCAGCCTTGCCCAGTGTCCATCTGTCCATCTGCAGCCTTGCCCAGTGTCCATCTGTCCATCTGCAGCCGTGCCCAGTGTCCATCTGTCCATCTGCAGCCTTGCCCAGTGTCTTTGCGATCGTGTCAGTCCCGGCGTTTTTTTAAATTTGGCGCCGATTTCTGTGGAGAGGAGCGAGCGGGGCCGAGTGTACTTCGGCTAGACTCGGCTCCTCTCGCAGTCACAGGCAGGACTGCGAGAGGAGCCGAGACTAGCCGAAGTACACTCGGCTTTCTCTATGTCAGCGGCGCAGTCAGAGATGGGTGCGATTGCGAGAGGAGCCGAGTAAAGCCACTTGTACTTCGGCTTCGGCTCCGCTCGCTCCTCTCGCTCGTTTTCAGCAGGGGAATTTGACGGAGTATCGGCGTATAACACGCACCCACGATTTTCCCCTGATTTTAAGGGGAAAAAAGTGTGTGTTATACGCCGATAAATACGGTAATTTCTTTGTGTCCTACATGCTCCCCCGTCCCAGATACTGCAGCTCCCAGTGGGAAGGTTTCAGCAGTAGAGGAAGTGCTATCAATCCAGTGGTGACTAGGTATGACCAACTGCTGCCTGACCAGTCACAGCCTTGTGAATCAATAATGATAATGCTGATAGCGATGCCTCCTGCACCATCTGTGCATCACATCCCTATATAAGGGAAACAATGTTGCTCTGAATTCGGGTGCAGTGTAGCAGCGTTGTTACATCAAATGAAGCTACATGAGATGGTCTTCTTTGGCAGGACCAACAGGTATTTCCAAGACTTTTGAGGGGGACCAAGAAAAAAAAAAAAAAAGGAAGCCATAGTTCTACTTTAAAGTGGTTGTAAACCCTTACATGTACCCAGTGAAGTGACTGGCCTTAGGTGATACACTGAGATTAAACAAATTCTCCAACATAAGTTGTACCTGTGTATCTGGGTTCTTCTCTACTCTACGGCCATTCAAAGTCCAGAATTAATAAAGCTTGTCTGAGCTGTCAGAAGAAAGAGGATGGAGAGGTGAAATTACACTCAGTGAGAAGAGCTCTGGGAGCTGATTGGAGGTAAGGGACCACCCTCTTCCCCCCTTCCACACAGTACACAGGAACAGAGCTAAGGCTGTCAATCAGCTGGAGAGCCCTTCCCTATTACCTTTTTTTTCTCTTGGTGTCAGAAAAACTTGTTATGCCGCGTACACGCGACCGTTTTTCATGACGAGAAACATGCTATTTTTTAAATTGGTCGTGAAAAACGGTCGTGTGTAGGCTCCAGAGCATTTTTTCTCGAAAAGAAAAATGGCCATTAAAAATTTAGAACCTGCTCTATTTTTTCTCATTGTTTTTCACGTCGTTGTTTTTCTCGTTGTGAAAAACGGTCGTGTGTACGCTTTAACGACGGGAAAAAAACGCACATGCTCAGAAGCAAGTTATGAGACGGGAGCGCTCGTTCTGGTAAAACTAGCGTTCGTAATGGAGATAGCACATTCGTCATGCTGTAACGGACTGAAAAGCACAGAGACTGAAAAGCGCGAATCGGCTAACACCAAACTTTTACTAACACGCGGTAACACGAAATCAGCAAAAGCAGCCCAAAAGGTGGCGCCATCCGAATGGAACTTCCCCTTTATAGTGCCGTTGTACGTGTTGTCGTACGCGTTGTACATCACCGTGCTTTGCTCGAGCATTTTTTTTCACGATAGTGTGTATGCAAGGCAGGCTTGAGAAGAATCACGTAGAGAAAAACTTAGTTTTTTTCCATGACATTAAAAACGGTCGTGTGTACGCGGCATTAGAAGTGATTTATGCTGATAGCAGAGGAACAAAAGCAGCAGACAGAAATGACACTTAGGGGTTGATTTACCAAAGGCAAATACACTGTGCACTTTGCAAAGCAGTTGCTCCAGAGCTTAATAAATGAGCAAAAGCTCTGCTGACTTCCATCATCCAATCATGTGCAAGCAAAAATGCACTGGAGCAACTGCACTTGAGGAGGGAAACTATGCAGAGGGCAGTCTATTTGCCTTTAGTAAAATAACCCCTTAGTGGTCTTAATTGAGACAAGTAAACACTATAGAGGGATATTCATGTCTGGGTTTTACAATCTCTTTAAGTAAAATGCAATGGCATTGCTATGGGGTGCGGGGGGTGTGGCCCACACCTGGGTACCACCCGCCAGTGGGGTGACACCATCAAAGTGCTGTAGAGCCCCCTCCCCCATTATTGAAGGGCTACTGTGGGCTATTTTCCCCCTTTCAGTCCACCAGAGAATTTGGGGGCGCTATCACTAGGGAGAGGCGAGCTGCAGGCTGGCCACTCTGTTTCCCTCCCCATTGGCCACAATGGAGGGCCAATCAAAAGAGACTAGGGAAGCATCATGGGACATGTAGTCCCAGAAGATTGGCGGTCTCATTATTGTCTACAGAGAGCAGATTTCAGCTTCCAGCATGCACTCTGTGAGAGAGAAAGAGGAAGAGAGACTGACAGACTGACTGGAACCTGGGAAAAAGCTGAGTGAGTAGCTGAGTGCTACAGGACAAAAAAAGAGAAGACTGTGCTGGGTGGAAGCCTGAAAGAGAGCCACACTGCCCAATGCCACCAGAAAGAGCGTCACGCTGCCCAGTGCCACCAGAGAGAGTGCCACGCTGCTCAGAGCCACCAAAGAGAGTGCCACACTGCCCAGCGCCACCAGAGAGAGAGCCACACTGCTGTCCAGCGCCACCGGAGACAGAGCCACCGGAGACAGAGCCACACTGCCTAGCACCACCAGAGAGAGCGCCATGCTGCCCAGCGCCACTGGGGAGAGAGTCACGCTGATGCCCAGTGACACCAGAGAGAGAGCCACTCTGCTGCCCAGAGCCACCAGAGAGAGAGCCACACTGCTGTCCAGTGCTACTGGAGAGAGAGCAATGTTGCTGCCCAGCACCACCAGAGAGAGAGCCATGCTGCCCAGCACCACCAGAAAGAGAAGGACTGAGCCACGCTGCCCAGCACCACCAGAGAGAGAAGGACTGAGCCACTGCCAGGGTACAGACATCCAGAGGGATCACTGCTGCAGTTTTGCTGGGTCAGGTATGAGGGCCTGTCGGCCATTATCCATTACTACTCCAAGGACTGAGCCATTAGGAAGTGCGTAACCTGCTATCCTCTAGTCCTAATACTGCCTGCAGGCCTTATTTACCATGCAACGCACGCCAACGAGCTCCAACGCTGGGCTGCCAGCTGGGCTGCTGGCCTGAAAATATGGGGGGGTGACACCATGTTTTACTGCACAAAGTGACACTAACCCTAGTGACGCCATTGGTAAAATGTATTTAAATTAGCTACCATAAGTTCTTTATACTTTGTGCTTTGCTTACTGCAGGCCTTTTTTTCAAAAAAATGCTGCTGGTTTGCACATCGTGCCATCTACCAATCTTGGGTATTAAAGGAAAAGTAGATATTTGTGTATCAATCCAGCTGCTTGTGTCTTGGGATTTATTGAATATTTTAACATTCAGTTTCACTGAGCACTGAACCCCTGCTTTTTCATCATATGCTCAATTTGATGTGCCTGGTCTGTGTCAGTTTCGTTGTAATCTAAAATGTAAAAGCTGTGTAGTAAAATAATCAAGTTTATAAATAATATTTCATACATATTGTTTCAATTTGATTTTACAGGTCCTTGAAAAGTAAAATAAGATGGAAGAAATAATAGCTGTGTTTCAGATTGCATTACAGGCAACACAGTTTCTCATGCCCAATGTGAACAGGAAACATTTCCCATTGGGCACAATAATTAGTTGAAGCCCTGAGCATAGACTTTAGAGGATGGTCTGACATGTAGGCACAATCCAGCTATGCTCAGATTAGAGTGTTTTGCAGAGTATTCAACAAACATGTCTTCTCAGCACAGTAGATGAAAAGGAGAGACACCAGTATCTGCTTATTGGGGATGTAACGGCACCCCAAGTATAAAAGGGGTTAAAGCCATTTAAGATATTCCATTCCCGAACACAAGGCAGCTACCAGAAACTCCAACCAGCCGAATAAGACCCCATACGAATAATTCTCCCCCCACAAACGAGACAAAGCTCTGTCTTGAGGATAAAACCGGAATGAGTTTATTCAAGCACATGTTCACAAATATCTCTCTTCAAAAACACTCCCCCCCACCCAACAGGGCGGGTTAAACTGTCCAATGACAATTGTTATACAGGTCAGGTGTGTTTCAACTTCTCAGTACACAGTCTTATCAGCAGGGGGGTTGGAGGAATCCCCCCTCCCTTTTTCCTCCCAGCAAGACACATCCCATAATAGTTGATGCATCCAGCCACAATAGACAATAGAATAGTCACACCTCAACCCATCACAGCAAATAGTACACAACAGGCAACACACAATATACACACAATATATGCAATGTATACAGCATTGAATCTGCCTAGCACAGATCAAACTGGGGTTCTCATTCACCCTGTGCCCCTATTAGAGACACAGGGTGATCTACACATAAGAGGCATTGGGGAAGCTGGACAAAGAACCTCCAGAACTCTTCAGGGCAAGCTGAGCCGCACAAACCCCCGACCCAAAGTGACTCCTGTCACACATCTCCCCTTTCGGCAGGAGACTAACACAGGAGGAGACCCCAGACGGGTTTGACTCTGAAGTTAGTCAGTAGTTCCAGTCCCCCAATGCCGGTATCCACACAGTACCCCAAATAAATTGTCCCAAACAGAGCATTACTCACCCAGCCAACCTCTGCCTCTCTCAGAGAACATACCCGCCGCTGGGGAGAGGCCTGGACTGGCCATTCTCCCTGGAGTCCTTTCAGTCGCTGGAGAGAAGACAGGGTGACTGGACTCAGTCCGTCATGCTGTTGGGGATCTTGGCCAACTGCCCAGCATCCCTGGGGTATACAAGTGGAGACTGAGGTTCCATACACTACCACAGAAACTCCCTCTTCTGTTAGTTGAGGGCAGAGGCCAACAGCACTCTGCTCTGTTGCCAGCTTTTCTGCTGGGTTGCTGTGAGTGGTGACTGCAGTCCCATCCCCCGATATCAGCTCAAGCTGCAGTTGTGTGCAGAGGCCAGTAGCATTCTGCCCTGCTGTCAGTGATTCAGCTGGGAGTAAAAGCTTTACCACCTCAGCTTGTTGCTGGAGAGAGGGGCCAACTGCCCCGGCTCCCTCGAACTCCACAGTTGTTTCCGGTGCTGGTCAGAGGTTGGTAGCACTCTGCCCTGTTGCTTTTTGCTGGAAACCCCACACCATCTGCTCCGGCTAACTGTTGGGGAGGGAAAATGGCTGCTTCTCCTCCCTGCATCTCTGAACTCCACTGGGAGAGAGGAACCATCACCTTCTCACCTCGGGCCTCCGAAACTGCCATGGGTGTAGAGCAGGGGTCTACAGTACTCTGTCCTGCTGCCAGGACTTGAGCAGGCGATGCATAATCCATAACATCCTTTGAACAGTCCCTACATTCTGTAATCTGTGGCTGGAGAGATAAGCCGACTGTCCCAGCTCCCGGGAACTCCACAGTTGTTGCCATTGCTGGGTAGAGTTTGGTAGCACTCTGCCCTGTTGCCAGCACTTCTGCTGGGGACTCCACATCATCCGCTTCGGCTTTGGGGATGGCAATCTCCAGATTTTCCACTGCCGATTCTCTGGCATGCTGCTGGACAGGAACATTCCTCCATCCAAGATCATCCCAAGCAGAAACAGGATCATCAAGGTCAGTTAGCACTTCAAATTTGAGAATGGCAATCTCCAGATTTTCCACTGCCGATTCTTCAGCCAGGATTTCAGAGTTGTCAACTGGTATTTCCTGATAGTCCCACCCTGCTGCTGAGCAGATTCTAGCAGCTGTCTGTAGGCGATCTCCAGCTCCCATTCCTGAACGGCCAGAAACTCCAAATCTTCCTCTGCCCAGTGCCCTTCCGAGACATTCAGTCTTCGCTCTCTATGCTCCATTATTTCCTCCAAACGCCACTCCCTATCACTCCCAAAGTCACGGTCACTGGACAGCCTCCAATACAACAATCCCAGGCCATCATAGTCAAAGCCTTCCGTGGGGCTGTCATCCGCTGACCATGGGCACTCTTGGGCTACATACCACCGGAGGGCTCTGTAGCTCTCGTCCAACCGCATCTCTGCCCGGATCAGCCTGCTTAACTCAGCTGTCCACTCCTGCTTTGGTTGTTCCCCCAATAATAGCATTTGTACATCATACTGCGACCAGTACCTTACATGGATGGAGGGGAGAACTTTTCCCTGGTGTTGCTGCTCGAGAGCTAGCGCTTTCTTCCAGAGTTCGCAGCGGATATAATCAGACCATCCCAGCAGGACCTCCTCTGATACTGGTCCTCTATGCTGTATCTGCATCTCTTGCAACCTCCTTCTGAATTCCTCTTCCATGGCGGCTGGTATCTGTACCTCTCCTCTCTCATCAGTTGGTACTGCTGTGACTTCTGCTGCTGCAGCACCTCTTTGATGTAGCCAATTTGCGTCCACAGACGCTATAACTAGGTCTATGATCTCTGCAGGAGGTTTAGGACCATAAGGTGCCAGTCTTATTTTAACAGCAGGATCAACACTTGCCTCTTCGGATGTCCTGTCTGTTACGCTGGGCCTTTCCGTTATGTTGGGTCTTTCGGCTCTATCCATTTTGACTAGTTCTGCGATAATGTCCCTTTTCTTACGGTTGTTGGCCGGTCTGCCCCGGTTCTCCAGTAAGTCCTTGGCCTGTGTCATCTTAGCTGTCCTTATAGGCTGTGGGAATCAACCCGCTGCTTGCCGCCAATTGTAACGGCACCCCAAGTATGAAAGGGGTTAATGCTGTTTAAGATATTCCATTCCCGAACATAAGGCAGCTACCAGACACTCCAACCAGCCGAATAAGACCCGATACGAATAATTCTCCCCCCAAAAACGAGACAAAGCTCTGTCTTGAGGGTAAAACAGGAATTAGTTTATTCAAGCACATGTTCACAGATATCTCTCTTCAAAAACACTCTGCCCACCCTTGGGAAACAGGGCGGGTAAAACTGTCCAATGACAATTGTTATACAGGTCAGGTGTGTTCCAACTTCTCAGTACACAGTCTTATCAGCAGGGGGGTTGGAGAAATCCCCCCTCCCTTTTTCCTCCCAGCAAGACACTTCCACATCCCATAATAGTTGATGCATCCAGCCACAATAGACAATAGAATAGTCACACCCCACCCCATCACAGCAAATAGTACACAACAGCCAACACACAATATACACATAATACATACAATGTATAAAGCATTGAATCTGCCTAGCACAGATCAGACTGGGGTTCTCATTCACCCTGTGCCCCTATTAGAGACACAGGGTGATCTACACATAAGAGGCGTCGGGGAAGCTGGACAAGGAACCTTCAGAACTCTTCAGGGCAAGCTGAGCCGCACAAACCCCCGACTCAAAGTGACTCCTGTCACAGGGGACAAAGCTCTCTCACTGTCCCAGTGGCTGGGTAGCTGTGGTTGGGTCTATCACGTTTATAGCTACCCTTACAAAGTGGGGCCACTGTCACTGGGAAAAAAAGTGAGGACAAGAGCTCAGGAAATAATTATTTTTTGCAGTTGAAACATCTCTTTTACTGAACTATTATGGCTGAAACACCATCTACAGGCTTTATGATTGAACATAACCTACCTTAGATTGCATTTGACCACGTTGGTCCACTGTACAAAAGAATGTTGCCAGTCTCTGTAACTTAAAAAGAATATTCATGTGGACAATGCAAGTACATAGGCCTAATCAATTATGCACTGGGACCAAACTACACCTATACCCTCACTGATTTGTGAGATGGGAACCATTTATGTTGATCTTAAATATAGGTGACGGTGTGTAGTTTGAAAAATGTTTCCCTTCAACATTTCATTTTCTTGAACCCTCTTCTTGCAAATTACAACTTGCAATGCTGGTGATGCTGGTCTGCACAGAAGGCTGTTGAGCAAACTATCTTTCATCTGGTAAAAAGTTTTTTTCAGGAAATGTGGAACTCTTGGAGTAATTGTGTGGGCTTGTCAGTAGACAATGCAAGTGTTATTATGAGAAGATGTAAGGGCCTACAGAAGTTGGTTAGTAACCACAGCAAGCATGATACGTATGTCATCCTCTCTACTTAAACCATTATGTGTGGATGCAGGCTATAGTGTAATTATAGATCTCAATTAATTTTCTAAAAATAGTAAAAGAATGGCACAGCTGATGACTTCCTGTGAATTCCACAAGATAGAAAACCTCAAATTACTGAAACATGTACTGTAGCGACAAAGTGGCTTTAACTTAAGAAAGCTGTTAGAATAATTTTATACCAGATGCCTGCTTTTACATAATATGTGGATTTACAGAGAGGAATAAATCCACAATTAACCACTTGCCGACTGCCTCCTGAACATATACGTCGGCAGAATGGCACGGACAGGCACATCAACGTACCTGTACGTCTCCTTTAAGTGCCTGTCCGTGTGGTCGCGCGCGGAGGTATAAAGCGGGGAGATGCTTGTGTAAACAAGCATCTCCCTGCTCTGACTAGTGACAATGACACTGATCTCGGCTCCATGTACTCAGAGCGGAGATCGGTGTCATGTGACACAGAGCCAACCCCCCTACAGTAAGAAACACTATGCAGGGAACACTTAACCCCTACAGCGCCAACTAGTGGTTAACCCCTTCACTGCCAGTGTAATTTTCACAGTAATCAGTGCATTTTTATAGCACTGATCGCTGTGAAAATGACAATGGTCCCAAAAGTGTTCGATGTGTCCGCCATTATGTCGCAGTCATGAAAAAAAATCACTGATCGCCGCCATTACTAGTAAAAAAAAAAAAAGGTTAATAAAAATGCCATAAAACTATCCCCTATTTTGTAAACGCTATAACTTTTGCACAAACCAATCAATAAACGCTCATTGCGATTTTTTCACCAAAAATATGTAGAAGAATACGCATCGGCCTAAACTGAGGGAAAAAAATGTTTGTTTATATATTTTTGGGGGAAATTTATTATAGCAAAAAGTTAAAAATATGGCATTTTTTTCAAAATTGTTGCTCTATTTTTGTTTATAGCGCAAAAAATAAAAACCGCAGAGGTGATCAAATACCACCAAAAGAAAGCTATATTTGTGGAAAAAAAAGGACGTCAATTTTGTTTGGGAACTACGTCGCACGACCGTGCAATTGTCAGTTAAAGCGACGCAGTGCCGGATCGCAAAAAGTGGCCTGGTCTTTAACCAGCCAAAATGGTTCGGGGCTGAAGTGGTTAAGAAGCCTTTAAGAATTATTATGTGATCCAAAGACAGAACTTTGCTTATTTCTTGCCACACTCAGGGATGACTTATCGCATGGACACCCCTGGACACTGCCCAGGGGCCCCAGCTGCATATGGGGGCCAAAACATTCCCCCCCCAAACAGGGGGAACCGCATGTGTTTTGAGCTGGTGATCGGTGCGGTGGGTGGGGGAAATAGCTGGAATCGATCTTTTGTGGCTCTCTAACTGCAGCAGCTGAAAGCCCACATTGTGTCTCCTCAGTCTCTTTCTCTGTATCAAAAATTTGACTTCAGGGGTCTGTTTAGATACCTGATATCTCCCCAAAGACCCCCTAATAGCGTTGTGAAAAAAGGTAAATAATTATTTTTAAAACAATTGTAAAAAAATCAGACTAAAATTTCTAACCAGACTAAAAAGCCATGCCCAATATGTAGCATAATGTAGCCACACCCACTGTTTGCCACGGCTGCACATAGCCATCTCCCTGGGGCCCCAGTGCATTATTTTGTCTAGCGGCCCATGATGCAGTTAAGGTGACCATGGCCACATTACCTGAAGACTTTTTTGGAGCAAGTAAAACAGTTCTTTATATATTACAATCTGCTGTACAGGCGGTCCCCGGGTTACAAACAAGATAGGGTCTGTAGGTTTGTTCTTAAGTAGAATCTGTTTGTCAGTCGGAACTAGGGATGAGCTTCGTGTTCGAGTCGAACATACGTTCGACTCGAACATCGGCTGTTCGATCGTTCGACGAAGATCGAACGATTTGGGCCGTTCGCGCCAAATTCGAGTGACGCGAACGGCCCACAATGCACTACGCCATCGCAGTGTCATCCAGGCGCTGTGATTGGCCAAGCATGCACTGTGACCCCGCATGCTTGGCCAATCACAGCGCCGGCAGCGAGGAGAGCAATGATTGGCCACAGGCAGGATGCCTGTGGCCAATTATTGCTGAGGGTGTTTAGTACACGCCCCACACTATAAAAGGCCGCCAGCATGGCGGCCTAGTGTAGTGTGTTCCGGAGCAGGGAAAGAGAAACATAGGCAGGGACAGTGACATTTATTTTTTTCTTGCTTAACCTGGATTCCTTTAGTTTAGGGAAAGAGAAGGATAGGTAGGGAGAGTGTCAGTGTGTTTTACTGTGCGAATCCTTGTTTCTAGGGACAGGGAAGGACAGTGAGGGAATTCTCCTTGTGCTATAGTGTGCTTTAAAAAAACATTTTTTCTAGGGACAGAAAACTATAGGTAGGGAGAGTGTCAGTGTGTTTTACTGTGCGAATCCTTGTTTCTAGGGACAGGGAAGGACAGTGAGGGAATTATCCTTGTGCTATAGTGTGCTTTAAAAAAACATTTTTTCTAGGGACAGAAAACTATAGGTAGGGAGAGTGTCAGTGTGTTTTACTGTGCGAATCCTTGTTTCTAGGGACAGGGAAGGACAGTGAGGGAATTCTCCTTGTGCTATAGTGTGCTTTAAAAAAACATTTTTTCTAGGGACAGAAAACTATAGGAAGGAAGAGTGTCAGTTTCTTTCACTGTGATAAACCTTGTTTCTAGGGACAAAGAAGGAAAGTGAGTGAAATTCTCCTTGTGCTATAGTGTGCTTTAAAAAAACATTTTTTCTAGGGACAGAAAACTATAGGTAGGGAGAGTGTCAGTGTCTTTTACTGTGCGAATCCTTGTTTCTAGGGACAGGGAAGGACAGTGAGGGAATTCTCCTTGTGCTATAGTGTGCTTTAAAAAAACATTTTTTCTAGGGACAGAAAACTATAGGTAGGGAGAGTGTCAGTGTGTTTTACTGTGCGAATCCTTGTTTCTAGGGACAGGGAAGGACAGTGAGGGAATTCTCCTTGTGCTATAGTGTGCTTTAAAAAAACATTTTTTTCTAGGGACAGAAAACTATAGGAAGGAAGAGTGTCAGTTTCTTTCACTGTGATAAACCTTGTTTCTAGGGACAAAGAAGGAAAGTGAGTGAAATTCTCCTTGTGCTATAGTGTGCTTTAAAAAAACATTTTTTCTAGGGACAGAAAACTATAGGTAGGGAGAGTGTCAGTGTCTTTTACTGTGCGAATCCTTGTTTCTAGGGACAGGGAAGGACAGTGAGGGAATTCTCCTTGTGCTATAGTGTGCTTTAAAAAAACATTTTTTCTAGGGACAGAAAACTATAGGTAGGGAGAGTGTCAGTGTGTTTTACTGTGCGAATCCTTGTTTCTAGGGACAGGGAAGGACAGTGAGGGAATTCTCCTTGTGCTATAGTGTGCTTTAAAAAAACATTTTTTCTAGGGACAGAAAACTATAGGAAGGAAGAGTGTCAGTTTCTTTCACTGTGATAAACCTTGTTTCTAGGGACAAAGAAGGAAAGTGAGTGAAATTCTCCTTGTGCTATAGTGTGCTTTAAAAAAACATTTTTTCTAGGGACAGAAAACTATAGGTAGGGAGAGTGTCAGTGTCTTTTACTGTGCGAATCCTTGTTTCTAGGGACAGGGAAGGACAGTGAGGGAATTCTCCTTGTGCTATAGTGTGCTTTAAAAAAACATTTTTTCTAGGGACAGAAAACTATAGGTAGGGAGAGTGTCAGTGTGTTTTACTGTGCAAATCCTTGTTTCTAGGGACAGGGAAGGACAGTGAGGGAATTCTCCTTGTGCTATAGTGTGCTTTAAAAAAACATTTTTTTCTAGGGACAGAAAACTATAGGAAGGAAGAGTGTCAGTTTCTTTCACTGTGATAAACCTTGTTTCTAGGGACAAAGAAGGAAAGTGAGTGAAATTCTCCTTGTGCTATAGTGTGCTTTAAAAAAACATTTTTTCTAGGGACAGAAAACTATAGGTAGGGAGAGTGTCAGTGTCTTTTACTGTGCGAATCCTTGTTTCTAGGGACAGGGAAGGACAGTGAGGGAATTCTCCTTGTGCTATAGTGTGCTTTAAAAAAACATTTTTTCTAGGGACAGAAAACTATAGGTAGGGAGAGTGTCAGTGTGTTTTACTGTGCGAATCCTTGTTTCTAGGGACAGGGAAGGACAGTGAGGGAATTCTCCTTGTGCTATAGTGTGCTTTAAAAAAACATTTTTTTCTAGGGACAGAAAACTATAGGAAGGAAGAGTGTCAGTTTCTTTCACTGTGATAAACCTTGTTTCTAGGGACAAAGAAGGAAAGTGAGTGAAATTCTCCTTGTGCTATAGTGTGCTTTAAAAAAACATTTTTTCTAGGGACAGAAAACTATAGGTAGGGAGAGTGTCAGTGTCTTTTACTGTGCGAATCCTTGTTTCTAGGGACAGGGAAGGACAGTGAGGGAATTCTCCTTGTGCTATAGTGTGCTTTAAAAAAACATTTTTTTCTAGGGACAGAAAACTATAGGAAGGAAGAGTGTCAGTTTCTTTCACTGTGATAAACCTTGTTTCTAGGGACAAAGAAGGAAAGTGAGTGAAATTCTCCTTGTGCTATAGTGTGCTTTAAAAAAACATTTTTTCTAGGGACAGAAAACTATAGGTAGGGAGAGTGTCAGTGTGTTTTACTGTGCGAATCCTTGTTTCTAGGGACAGGGAAGGACAGTGAGGGAATTCTCCTTGTGCTATAGTGTGCTTTAAAAAAACATTTTTTTCTAGGGACAGAAAACTATAGGAAGGAAGAGTGTCAGTTTCTTTCACTGTGATAAACCTTGTTTCTAGGGACAAAGAAGGAAAGTGAGTGAAATTCTCCTTGTGCTATAGTGTGCTTTAAAAAAACATTTTTTCTAGGGACAGAAAACTATAGGTAGGGAGAGTGTCAGTGTCTTTTACTGTGCGAATCCTTGTTTCTAGGGACAGGGAAGGACAGTGAGGGAATTCTCCTTGTGCTATAGTGTGCTTTAAAAAAACATTTTTTCTAGGGACAGAAAACTATAGGTAGGGAGAGTGTCAGTGTGTTTTACTGTGCGAATCCTTGTTTCTAGGGACAGGGAAGGACAGTGAGGGAATTCTCCTTGTGCTATAGTGTGCTTTAAAAAAACATTTTTTTCTAGGGACAGAAAACTATAGGAAGGAAGAGTGTCAGTTTCTTTCACTGTGATAAACCTTGTTTCTAGGGACAAAGAAGGAAAGTGAGTGAAATTCTCCTTGTGCTATAGTGTGCTTTAAAAAAACATTTTTTCTAGGGACAGAAAACTATAGGTAGGGAGAGTGTCAGTGTCTTTTACTGTGCGAATCCTTGTTTCTAGGGACAGGGAAGGACAGTGAGGGAATTCTCCTTGTGCTATAGTGTGCTTTAAAAAAACATTTTTTCTAGGGACAGAAAACTATAGGTAGGGAGAGTGTCAGTGTGTTTTACTGTGAGAATCCTTGTTTCTAGGGACAGGGAAGGACAGTGAGGGAATTCTCCTTGTGCTATAGTGTGCTTTAAAAAAAACATTTTTTCTAGGGACAGAAAACTATAGGTAGGGAGAGTGTCAGTGTGTTTTACTGTGCGAATCCTTGTTTCTAGGGACAGGGAAGGACAGTGAGGGAATTCTCCTTGTGCTATAGTGTGCTAAAGCATTCCTCATCAACCATCTTTGAAATCCTTGTTTTTTTGCACAGTCAGGGAAATTGTCGTTGTGCTATTCTGTGCAAAAGCAATCATCCTCAACCATATTTAGAAATCCTTAAGTAAAGGGACAGAGAAGGACACCTGAAGGTAGCCCTTATTGCTTTTTTCCCATCTCCCTGCAGGCCATCTGTTAGAATGTCTGGAAGGCAAACAAGGAGAGGCAGACAGTCAGGAGGCAATAAAAGAGGGCAAGCAGGCTCTGTGTCTGGGGGCAACAGTGCTGGTCGTGGACGCGGTGCATTGTCATCAGCACATGGCCATGGGACACGCTTGTCCTTCTTTTCGTCAGCTGGACATGTTGAGCCACATCATGCCGAAGACTTGGTAGAGTGGATGACCAAGCCCTCCTCCTCCTCCTCATCCTCTCTCACCCAGGCTCAGGGTACTGGAAAAGCAGCTGCCAAAGCGTCCTCTTCCCTGGTATCAATGTCAGACTCATCATCAGTCACTCCTTCCCTAGACCAACCATGTCCTCCTCCTGAGGAGTCCCCTGAACTGTTTGAGCACAGTGTTGGGTACATGCTCCAGGAGGATGCCCAGCATTTCGAAGGGTCTGATGATGAAACCCAGCTAGAGGAAGGCAGTAGCGTGAGAGCAGACAGAGGGGATGCTCAAGAAGGACACCAATCTGGCAGTCATGTTCCAGCAGCTGCAGCATACTGCCAGATTGGCTCCAGTGATGAGGAGGGAGGGGATGATGAGGTCACTGACTCCACGTGGGTGCCTAATAGGAGAGAGGAGGAGGAGGAGGATGAGGAGGAGGCACATCTCCAACGAGGCAGGATGCCCTTTGGTGGCCAGCGTAAGGGCAGTACACCGACGGAATCACACCGCAGAGCTCCGCCTGTGCAGGGCGCTGCCTCTGCCCGTCATTCAAAAAGTTCTTTGGTGTGGGCCTTTTTTGAGGCTAGTGCATCAGATCGCACAGCTGCTGTTTGCAACATATGTCTCAAGCGTATATCGCGTGGCCAAAACATCAGCCGCTTGGGTACCACATGCCTGACCAGACATATGTTGACCTGCCATGCAGCTCGTTGGCAAGCCTACCTCAAAGACCCACACCAAAGAACAAAGCGGACCTCTCCTTGCACCGCATCAGCTGGGATCTCCAACCCCACTATAATTTCAGTCCTCTCTGAAACATGCACTGAGAGGAATGAAGGTGTAGAATTAGGTGTGTCACAGCCAAGTACTTGCGGCCACTCTGCTAGCAGTACACCGACGTCCGATTCTAGCAGGCAAATTTCCCTGCCCCAGCTGCTGGACCGTCGAAAGAAGTTCACTCCCAGCCATCCACATGCCCAGCGGTTGAATGCTAGCTTGGCTAAATTGCTAGCTCTTCAACTGCTGCCTTTTCAGTTGGTAGACTCGGCCCCCTTCCGTGAGTTTGTGCAATGTGCGGTTCCTCAGTGGCAGGTTCCCAAACGCCACTTTTTCTCACGGAAGGCTATTCCGGCTCTCTACCGGCATGTGGAAGGCAATGTCTTGGCCTCGCTGGACAGGGCGGTCAGCGGTAAGGTGCATATTACCGCTGACTCATGGTCCAGCAGGCATGGACAGGAACGTTACCTTTCTTTCACGGCCCATTGGGTCACTCTTTTGGCAGCTGGGAAGGATGCAGGACAAGGTGCAGTAGTGTTGGAGGTTGTTCCACCGCCACGCCTCCAAAATGCTACTACTGGTTGTGACACACCTCTCTCCTCCACCCCCTCCTCTTCTTCTTCCTCCATGGCCTCTTCCTGTGGTTTGTCCTCGGAACCAGCGGTGCTCCGTAGGCGTTCAAGGGGCTACGCAAGTACGCAGGCAAAAAGATGCCATGCCGAGCTTGCGCTGGTGTGTTTGGGGGACAGAAGCCACACTGGGGCAGAGGTCCTGTCTGCTCTGCAGGGCCAGGCCGAGAGGTGGTTGACGCCACGCCAGCTTAAGCCAGGAATGGTGGTTTGCGACAATGGCACCAACCTCCTCTCCGCCCTCCGACAGGGACAACTGACCCATGTGCCCTGTGTGGCTCACGTCCTTAACCTGGTGGTGCAGCGGTTCTTGGGCAGGTACCCGGGCTTACTGGATGTCCTGAGGCAGGCCAGGAAAGTCTGTGTGCATTTCCGCAGATCTTATAATGCCAGTGCTCGCCTGGCTGAGCTGCAAAAGGAGTTGAACCTGCCCAAGAACCGCCTTATATGTGACATGCCCACCAGGTGGAACTCAACGTTGGCCATGCTGCAGCGGCTGCACACGCAGCAGAGGGCCATCAATGAGTACCTGTGCGACTACGGCACCAGGACAGGGTCAGGGGAGTTTGGTTTTTTTTCTCCACGCCAGTGGGGCATGATCAGGGATGCATGCACTGTCCTGGCACCATTTGAGGAGGCCACGAGGATGGTGAGCAGTGACAGTGCATGCATCAGTGACACTGTACCTCTTGTCCACCTGTTGGAGCACACGCTGTGTGGAATAATGGACAGGGCACTTGAGGCAGAACAGAGGCAGGAAGAGGAGGACTTCCTTGCCTCTCAAGGCCCCCTTTACCCAGACAGTGTTCCTTCTGTCCCACCCATCGCACAGGAAGAGGACGAGGAGGAGGAGGAGGAGGAGGAGGATTGTGTCAGCATGGAGGTGGAGGCTGGCACTCAGCATCATCAGCAGCAGTCTTTTAGGGATGATTTACAGTCCCAAGAAACCAGTGGACTTGTACGTGGCTGGGAGGAGGTGGCTGCGGATCATGTCGTCCTTAGTGACCCAGAGGACTCCGGAGCGAATGCCTCAGCAAACCTACGCTGCATGGCCTCCCTGATCCTGCAAAGTCTGCGGAAGGATCCTCGTATTCTTCGGATCAGGGAGAGGGACCATTACTGGCTGGCCACTCTCCTTGATCCACGGTACAAGGGTAAGGTTGCGGACCTTATGTTACCGTCGCAGAGGGAGCAGAGGATGAGACAACTCCGGGAGGCCTTGCAGAAAGGTCTGTGCAACGCGTTCCCAGAGACTGGGAGGTTACAAACTCCTGGTCCTGGACAACGAGTTGCTGAGGCTTCGGCCAGTCAAAGAAGGAGCGGTGGGGAAGGTGGCCGTCTGACCGATGCGTTCAGACAATTCTTTAGTCCGCAGCCCCAAAGTATGATCGGTTCCAGCAACCATCGCCAGCGTCTGATAAACATGGTGCAGGAATATCTAGGGGCAAGGTCAGACTTGGACACCTTCCCCACCGAAAATCCTCTGGCTTACTGGGTCTTGAGGATGGATCACTGGCCAGAGCTTGCACAGTATGCAATTGAGCTACTGGCCTGTCCTGCATCCAGCGTTCTTTCGGAACGCACATTCAGTGCTGCTGGAGGATTTGTCACGGATCACAGGGTGCGCCTGTCCACCGACTCGGTTGATCGACTGACTTTCATCAAGATGAACCAGTCTTGGATCACCACCAGCTACCACACACCTGATGCTGATATAACAGACTAATTGATTTTAACATGTCACATCACTTCAAGACTGATGCTGATGCTGAGTGCCTGTGCTGTTATGTTGACTAGCTATCCTCCTCCTCCGAGTCCTCAATGATACGATTGATGATGATAGCTCGGAAGATCATTTTTGTTTATGGGTGCCGCCACCAGTGGCTAAGGCCCAATTTTTCAGCCCCTGTTTTACAGGGGCGTGTAATTACAATTTTTTTAGCAATAATTTGCCATAGGGCTCATTGCTGTGCTCCAAGTACAGTATCTGTGAGGGGTTGGAGTGTTGTGGCACCAGTGCCTAAGGCCCAATTTTTCAGCCCCTGTTTAACAGGGGCGTGTCATTACAATTTTTGAAGCAATACTTTGCAACAGGGCTCATTGCTGTGCTCCAAGTACAGTATCTGTGAGGGGTTGTAGTGTTGTGCCACCAGTGCCTAAGGCCCAATTTTTCAGCCCCTGTTCAACAGGGGCATGCAATTACAATTCTTGATCTAATAATTCACAGCAGGGCCCATTGCTGCACCCACCAAGAGTAACTCTGAGGGCTTACAGTGTTGTGGCAACGCCACCACCACCACGAAAGGCCCAATTTTTCAGCCCCTGTTCAAAAGGGGCATGTAATTACAATTCTTGATCTAATAATTCACAGCAGGGCCCATTGCTGCACCCACCAAGAGTAACTCTGAGGGCTTACAGTGTTGTGGCAACACCACCACCACCACCACCACCACGAAAGGCCCAATTTTTCAGCCCCTGTTCAAAAGGGGCATGTAATTACAATTCTTGATCTAATAATTCACAGCAGGGCCCATTGCTGCACCCACCAAGAGTAACTGTCAGGGCTTACAGTGTTGTGGCACCAGCACCACCATCAAAGGCCCAATTTTTACTACCACTGTTCAACAATTATATGTAATTAAAATTCCTGATATAATAGTTGACAGCAGGGCGTTCCAGCACCAACCAAGAGTAACTGTGAGTGCTTACAGTGTTGTGCCAACACCAACAACTAAGGGGCCTATTTCTGCAGAGTATATACGGCAGGTCCCTACTTTCAAACATCCAACTTACAAACGACTCCTACTTGCAAACGCAAGAAGACAACAGGAAGTGAGAGGAAATCTACCACTAGGAAGGAAAATTCTCTCCTGTAAGAATAAATATGGGAGAAAGGTGTCTCCTCTGTACTGATGCTTTATCAGCAACCCTTCCCTATGTTTTCCAAAAAGCTTAAAAATAGATTTTTGGGCTGGAGCTACACTTAAACAATGTACCTGTTCAAAATTACAAACAGATTCTACTTAAGAACAAATCTACAGTCCCTGTCTTGTATGCACCGCCTGTATACGGCTGTTCAGAGTATATAGGGCCTTTTTTATTTTGTGTGCGGGGTTCCCCTTAATATCCATACAAGACCCAAAGGGGCTGGTAATGGGCTGGGTTAGGGGGGGGGGGGGTCATGGGGTAGCTATGCCATTTTTCTTAAAGATTTTCATCCATATTACCGGGACCAGACATTACATTAAAGCCGCAAGCAGTTTTAAATGGCTTTTTTTCCTTTAGAAATGTAATTTTGTGCAGGGACAGTTCTAAACACGGGAAACACGTGGCACTTCACAGGCATACTTTAGACACCCCCCAGGTACGATATTTAAAGGAATATTTGACTTTTTTTTTTCACTTTATGCATCATTAAAATGACTGCTCCCGAAAAACGACCGTTTTTAAAACTTCTTTTTGCATTGATACATGTCCCCTGGTGCACAACCCGGGTTCCCAAACCCTTTTTAGGACAATAACATGCATAATAGTTGTTATAATTAGCACTTTAGAATTCGAACGTTCGCATCCATTGTATTTAATAGGGTTCTAATGTTCGTACGAACTTTCGGTCCGTTCGCGGGTTCTGGTGCGAACCGAACCCGGGGGTGTTCGGCTCATCACTAGTCGGAACAGGTAAATTTTTTAAGTGTAGCTTTAGCCAACAAAACAATTTTTAAGCTTTATGGATAGCATAGGGAAGGGTTAACACCCCTGTAATGTTTGTTTTGCTGTTTGTGCCCCTGTTCAGAAGATTTCACCTCACTTTCTGTCCCAATGACAATTGGATTTTGAAAATTTTGGGTAGTTTTGGAAGCAACCTTGATGATAAAGCATCAGTGGAGACACCTTTCTGCCATAATAACTCTTACAGGAGAGAATTTTCCTTCCTAGGGGTAGATTTCTTCTCACTTCCTGTTGTCTCCATTCGTTTGTAAGTAGGAGTCGTTTGTATGTCGGATGTTTGTAACTAGGGGACTGCCTGTATCGGGTTGAGGTCATGACACTGTGCAGGCCAAGTTCCTCCACACCAAACTTGCTCATCCATGTCTTTATGGACCTTGCTTTGTGCACTGGTCCAAATCATTTGGTGTGAGGAGGGTTGTTTTTCAGGGGTTGGACTTGGCCCCTTAGTTCCAGTGAAGGGATATCATAAATTCTTGTAAACTATGTAAGCTTATGAGCACAACTGTGTATAAAGCATTACTATCTGCAAACCAGTCAGGTGTCTTTGATGAAGTGCAAATAAAGTAGCATTAAACCCATTCTGTTTTTTAGTTAAAAAAATTGAGTATAATACAAAAAATAATTCCCCAGTAAAGCATCTGGTGCAGTTTTTTTGTAATGTTAAATACCTAATAACTATTATTGTTAAAAAAATAGAAATAAAAAAAAAAGATAAAGAAGCTGCATACTCAGCAAGTGAATAAATCAGCTGCTAAAAGTGCCCGAAAAACGGAGGGTTTAATATCACTTTAATGTGTTTTTTAACCCCCCCAAAAAATAGATATCCTGGTCCCTTAAAGCAGATTAATCACTTGCCTTTCAGGCCAATTCTGACATTTCTCTCCTACATGTAAAAATCATAATTTTAGAAAATCACACAGAACCCCCAAACATTATATATGTTTTTTTAGCACAGACCCTAGAGAATAAAATGGTGGTCGTTGCAACTTTTTATCTTGCGCGGTATTTGCGCAGCAATTTTTCGAACGCATTTTTTGTGGGTTTCATGCATGAAAAAAGAAATGCGGGCGAGCACACGAGGGCAGCGGTGCTTTAAAAATATATATATTTTTATTGTTAATTCTGCTTTAATTTTTCTAGTTTGATGCTTTCTTTTTAAAAAAATGTGATCACTTTTATTACTATTACAAGGAATGTAAACATCCCTTGTAATAAGAATGGTGTGTGACAGGTCCTCTTTACAGTGAGATCTGGGGACAATAAGTCCCCAGATCTCACCTTTAGGCTGGGAAGCCTAAAATAAAAAAATAAAAAAAGATCCCGGCTTCCCAGCCGAGGCAGTGGCATTTTTTCAAATGCAGAGGCTGGACGCAATGTCATAACATCGCGCCTGGCCTCCAAACCATCATAGAGACTCCGGGGACCATCTGGCCCGCCAAAAATCTCTATGGTAAACATCTGGAGTTGGTCGGTTCCTTCTCTGGTTTGCAGGGGCGAGCCGGGAGAAGCAACGGAGGGTGGCGGGAGGAGGGGATGTCCCCTCCCAATGTCAATAAGAACGATCAAGTGGCTGAACAGTCATTCTTATGGTGAAGGGAATCGCCGGCTGAAAAAGAAGATATCTGATTGATGTCTGTAGCTCAGTGTTTCTCAACTCCAGTCCTCAAGGCGCCCCAACAGGTCATGTTTTCAGGATTTCCCCTTAGTTGAAACGGCTGTGGTAATTACTAAGGCAGTGAAACTGATCGAATCACCTGTGCAAAATAATGGGAAGCCTGAAAACATGACCTGTTGGGGCGCCTTGAGGACTGGAGTTGAGAAACACTGCTGTAGCTGCAGGCATCATTCAGATATCACCACTCAAACCCAATGACGTCATATGACGTTGGGCGGGCGGGAAGCGGATTAAGCCGTTCCTTACCAAGCAATAGTCAAATGACGTCGGCAGGAACCTTCCCTCCCTCCGGGTGGATGTCATATGACGTCCACCGCTCCAGGGGCCCGCAGCGCGGCGATCGGGGACGAGGCATGTCCCTCGGACACAGCCCATCCCTGCTGCCTGGACCAATACTTTGGCTGCACTAGCCATATCTCTGCCTGCTGCCTGTACTATGGACAGTATTCCTGCTTGCTGCATGAACGATCCTTTCGCTGCTGCTGACCACATCCCTGTCTGCTACCTGGACCGATGCTCTCCTCTGTGGACCACTGCACTACTAAAACCGCAGGTAATCTTTTGTTTACTCTTTGCTCAGAAGAATGTATTTTGGTTTGTAATTGCCTTGGTATGTACAGTACATGCTATGGGTTAGAAATATGAAGGGCCTTCAACAATGTGATAGGTTGGCAGGAATTTGTGTGTGTAATTTATGCTCCTAGAACGCCTGGAGGTGCTACTTGGATGTTAGACCTCTGTATGTGGCCAGGCTATGTAAAAATCTCACACATGTGGTATCGCTATACTCAGGAGGAGTAGCAGAATGTATTTTGGGTTGTCATTTTTGCTATGTACATGCTGTGTGTTAGAAATATCTTATAAATGGACAACTTTGTGTAAAAAAATGCATTTTAATATTTTTTTCACATTTTCCAAAAACTTCTGGAAAAAAATGAACCGTTCAAAAGACTCATTATGCCTCATAGATTATACGTTGGGGTGTTAGCTTTCCAAAATTGGGTCATTTTGTGGGCGTTTCCATTGTCCTGGTGCTCCAGGGCCTTCAAAAGTGTAACAGGTGGTTGAGAGATTAGATGTGTAATTTATGCTCCTAGAACGCCTGAAGGTGCTACTTCAATGTTCGGCCTCTGTATGTGGCCAGGCTATGTAAAAGTCTCACACATGTGGTATCACCATACTCAGGAGGAGTAGCAGAATTTATTTTTGGGTGTTATTTTTGCTATGTACATGCTGTGTGTTAGAAATATCTTCTAAATGGACAACTTTGTGTAAAAAAAAAGTGTTTTCATTTTTTTTCCACATTTTCCAAAAACTTCTGGAAAAAAATTAACCGTTCAAAAGACTCATTATGCCTCATAGATTATACGTTGGGGTGTTAGCTTTCCAAAATTGGGTCATTTTGTGGGCGGTTCCATTGTCCTGGTGCTCCAGGGCCTTCAAAAGTGTGATAGGTTGTCATCTAATGAGATGTGTAATTTCTGCTCCTAGAACGCCTTGAGGTGCTACTTACATGTTGGGCCTCTGTATGTGGCCAGCCTGTGTAAAAGTCTCACACATGTGGTATCACTATACTCAGGACGAGCAGCAGAATGTATTTTGGGGTGTCATTGTAAGTATGCATGTACTGTGTGAGAGAACTAACTTGTTATTATGACAATTTTGTGTAAAAAAAAATCTTAATATTCCCAAGAATTGTGAGAAAAAATGACAACTTCACCATGCCTCTTACTAAATACCTTGGAATGTCTACTTTCCAAAAAGGGGTCATTTGGGGGGTATTTGTACTTTCCTGGCTTGTTAGGGTCTCAAGAAATGAGACGTCAGTACATCAGGTGTGAACAGATGTGATCAATTTTCAATGATTTGCACCATAACTTGTAGACTCTATAACGTTTACAGAGACCAAATAATAGACACTAATGTGGGTTATTTTTACCAAAGATATGTAGCAGTTTTGGCCCAAATTTATGAAGAAAAATTATTTTTTTGCAAAATTTTAAGATAGAAACTAAAAAAATATATGTATATATTTTTTTTAATTCTCTAATTTTTTGCTCATATTGCAAAAAATAAAAAACCCAGCGGTGATTAAATACCACCTGTTTGTGAGAACAAAATGCTAAAAATTTTGTTTGGATACAAGGTAGCATGACTGAGTAATTGTCATTCAAAGTGTGAGAGCACTGAAATCTGAAAATTGGTCTGGGCAGGAAGGGTGTACAAATGCCCTGTATTGAAGTGGTTAAACAGCACAGTGCTTGTGCCGGGTAATCTGTCCCCCTAAACTGTAAAAAAAACTGGCAGAACCTGCCATTTCCTGTATCCTCCTCTCTGCACTAACCATGAAAATCAGGGCTACTGAGCCCTGACCACTGTGGTCAGAGTATGTTCCTGAGTATCTTCGTTATCTGCAGCCCTGCTCTCAGCTCTCCTCTCTCCCCCTCACCCCCTCCTCCCTGCCTTTCAGCTCCATGTTCTGTGTCTCTGTCTCTGCCCCCTCATCGCAGCCGCTATTTGTGCAAATAAAATTGTATATATGGTGTGAGGGGGTTAGCTCGGCAGCGGGTGTGTGTGACCCCCGGGATGGGCTCCCCACACAAAACAGGCCCAGCAAACGGAGGTTGTGGTTTTCAAAATCAAAAAAGGTGCGGTTTATTTTCTATTTACAGTGACAAAACACAGCAAAGCAAAAGAAACATAACCAAAATAAATCCTGGTCAAGTTGACCTCTGACTAAACATACAGGTTTCCTAACTAACAACTGGGATCAGCCTAGTGCTGTCCTAGTCCCTAAGTCCCTGGTTTTAAATGTCCAAGCAAATAGCCACACAGGCTTTGTCTCACCGCACAGGGGTTCACTCTCCCTAGACAGTCCACACAGGTCTGGGTCCAGGCATGAGCTAACATCTAATGAAGCTGGGAGTTCTTATAGAGGCCTAAATGAGCTGACAAGCTTCAGCTGGTCTCATCAACTCCCTGTCTGCACGACGCCCAGCCCTCTCCCTAGAGGTATGAGTCATCCATGAGCCCACTAGCCTTATACAACTCTCCACCTAGTTGTATAAGTCGGCGTAAAGCCTGAATCTGGGCAAAATATATCTACCCCCCTGGATGCAACCAGGTGACTTTACCTTCCTGCTGTCACATACCCCCCCCCCTCTTGTTTTAACCTCGGGGTTGGAACACCAGCAATCAGGCATTCATGTACTCGAGACAAAGCATCCACATTCCCCATTTGAACGCCAGGGCGATGCTTTACTGTGAAGTTGAATTCCTGGAGGGCCAGGAACCACCTATTCACTCTTCTATTTGTTTCCTTGTTTTGAGCCATCCACTTTAACGGAGCGTGATCCGTAACCATGTCAAAGTGCCTACCTAGCAGGTAGTACCGAAGGGAATCTAGAGCCCACTTCACCGCTAAACACTCCTTTTCAACGGTGGCGTAATTTACCTCATGGGACTTCAACTTCCTGCTGAGGTAAATGACTGGGTGCTCTTCCCCGTTCCAGACCTGGGACAATACTGCTCCTAACCCCACATCTGACGCATCACTTTGTACGACAAAGTCTTTAGAGAAGTCGGGTGAGTACAACACTGGCTGGCTACATAAGGCTTGTTTCAAGAATTGGAATGCTGCCTCAGCCTCGGGGGTCCATTTAATCATGACCGACCCTTTCCCCTTCGTCAGGTTGGTTAGGGGCACAGCCTTAGAAGCAAAGTGGGGAATGAATCGCCGATAATACCCAGCGATTCCCAGAAAGGCTCATACCTGCTTCTTGCTGTTGGGACGTGGCCAACTCTGGATGGCCTCGACTTTGTTGAGTTGGGGTTTTATTACTCCCCTCCCAATGGTGTACCCAAGATATTTGGCCTCCTCCTGCCCAATGGTACACTTCTTGGGGTTAGCCGTAAACCCTGCTTCCCGAACAGAGTCCAGGACTGCTTGCACTTTTGGCAGATGTGAGGCCCAATCTGTGCTATGGACAATTACGTCATCCAGGTAAGCCGCAGCATACTTCCGATGGGGCCTCAGCATCTGGTCCATTTTCCGCTGGAATGTGGCCGGCGCATTCTGTAACCCGAACGGCATTCTTTTATATTGGAACGCCCCGTCTGGGGTTACAAATGCGGTTTTCTCTTTGGCCGACTTGGCCAGGGGGATTTGCCAATACCCTTTTGTGAGGTCAAGAGTCGTCATGTATCGGGCTGTTCCCAGCCGGTCGATCAACTCATCTATACGTGGCATGGGGTAGGTGTCAAATTTTGTAACTTTGTTCAACTGACGAAAATCGTTACAAAATCGCCAGCTCCCATCCGGTTTAGGCACCAACACGATGGGACTAGACCAATCACTTTGGGACTCCTCTATCACCCCTAAGTTCAGCATTTTCTGTACTTCCTCCCGTATTGCCTCCCGTCGAGCCTCTGGGATCCGATAGGGTTTTAACTTCACCCTTTCACCGGGCGGGGTAATGATGTCATGCTCTACCCCAGATGTTTGTCCCGGCAGCTCAGAGAATACCTCCTTGTTGCGAAGCACAAACTCCTTAACCTCCTGTTGTTGGGGTTGTGACAAGGTGGCTGCTATTCCAACCTCAGGAATCACGCAACCAGTTTGAGCTGGTGACCAAGTGTCTGCGACTAGGGACTCTCTATCCCTCCAGGCTTTCAACAGATTAACGTGATAGATCTGTTCGGGCTTTCGCCTTCCTGGTTGTCTGACCTTGTAATTCACTTCGCTCACTTTTTCCATTATCTCGTAGGGGCCTTGCCATTTGGCAAGGAATTTACTTTCAACCGTAGGGACAAGTACCAATATCCTATCCCCCGGGGAAAAGGTACGGGTCTTGGCTCCACGGTTGTACACTCTCTGCTGTGCCAACTGCGCTTGGGCCAAATGTTCCTTCACGATGGGCATTACCTGTGCAATTCGATCTTGCATCAGGGCGACATGCTCAATCACACTCCTGTGGGGAGAACTCTCACTTTCCCAAGTTTCCTTGGCAATATCCAACAGCCCTCTTGGGTGTCTCCCATACAGTAACTCAAAGGGGGAGAATCCCGTAGAGGATTGGGGCAGCTCCCTAATAGCAAACATCAAATAAGGAAGTAAACAGTCCCAATCCTTTCCATCTCTATCCACCACTTTCTTCAACATTTGTTTTAGGGTTTTGTTGAATCTTTCAACCAGCCCATCGGTTTGGGGGTGATACACAGACGTACGCAATTGCGTCACTTTGAACAATTTACACAGCTCTTTCATAACCCGGGACATAAAGGGTGTACCTTGGTCCGTAAGCAGTTCTTTACAAATACCCACCTGGCTAAAAACAAGAGATAGCTCTTTGGCTATGGTTTTGGCTGAGGTATTTCGGAGAGGGATCGCTTCTGGATAACGGGTGGCATAGTCCATTATAACTAATATGTACTGGTGCCCCCTAGCGGACTTGATTATAGGACCTACCAAATCCATGGCGATCCTCTCAAACGGGACCTCAATGATGGGTAGAGGGACCAGCGGGCTACGGAAATGTGGCATCGGGGCCAACCTCTGACACACAGGGCAGGAGGAACAATAATTTTCTACGTCCTTCATCACCCCCGGCCAATAGAATCTCTGTAATACCCTCTCTCGGGTTTTCTCTGTCCCCAGATGACCTCCAAGAATGTGCCCATGGGCCAACTCCAACACCAACTTCCTGTAAGGTTTGGGCACCACAAGCTGCTCAACGGTTTCTTCTGCCCTTTTTGCCACCCGATACAGTAGGTCCTTCTCTACGCTGAAGTATGGGTAAGTGCAGGTATTATCTGGGTTCACTAACTCGCCATCTATTTTCACTACGTTTTCCCGTGCCTTTATTAGGGCGGGGTCTTTCAACTGTTCTGTGGCAAAGTTTTCCCTGTGAACCTCAAGATCAGAAAACTCCACAGACGGTAGGTTTTCGTCTGAGGAGGTGGGCTCCTCTCCAGTTTCTTGAGTCTCCCCTGCCAATACTGATAAGGGAAATTCCGGAGAGTCCTCACCACTCTCAGGGGAGTTCTGGCTATCACATTCCTGGTACATAGGGGCACCAGTGAGGGGCTCAGGATCATCCCACAGTTCCCAGAACTTCGGAAAATCCCTTCCCACAATGGCGTCATGCGGTAACTGAGATACTAAGCCCACTGGATGAGAGAGGGTACCTTTGGGGGTCTCGAAACACACTGTAGTCACTGGATACTCTCGGGTGTCCCCATGCACACAAATAACAGCTACCTTGCTATTCCCAGAGACCTCTGTTTTAACTAACTCAGCCTTTATCAGGGTCACAAGGCTACCTGAATCCAGCAATACCACAACATTTCTACCATTAACACACATTTTGCATAAATGTTTCTCAGTTCCTCGAATGGCAGTGCATGCGACTGTCGCACACAGCGACTGACGTCTGCCCGTCAGAAAGTCACACTGCATGGGTTCCTCCACAACCGGGCAATTGGCTGCAATATGTCCCGCTTGCCGGCAGCGGTAGCAAACGATCCTTCTTGCCGCCTCTTGAGCCGCTGATTTCCCAGGCTGTTCTCGCCAAACTTGGGGTAGAGCTCCCACCCTCTCACTCTCTCCACCCTCACCCCTTGGAATCCTCTTATCCGCCCCTGGGGATGGTCTGGTCTTAGGGTGGAAAGTCCGAGTGTCTCTGGAAGAGGCCGTCAGGTTCTCTGTAGCCAAGTATTTCTCCACACGATCCACAAGACCATCGGCCGTCTCTGGGTCTCCATGGCTTACCCACTTTTGGATGGCAGTAGGAAGAGCTCTCAAAAACCGATCCATTACAACACGTTCCACAATCTTTGGTGCGGACAAAGTCTCTGGCTGTAGCCACTTTCTGCTCAGGTGAATGAGATCATACATTTGAGACCTGGGGGGTTTTCCAAGCTGGAAAGTCCAGTTATGCACACGCTGAGCCCGGACAGCCTGGGTGACACCCAGCCTTGCCAATATTTCAGCTTTTAGCATCACATAGTCTTTTGCTTGGTTAGGCTCTAGGTCATAGTAAGCTTTCTGCGATTCACCAGTTAACAGAGGAGCCACCAGTCCAGCCCACTGCTCCTCAGGCCACTTTTCTCTTTCAGCGGTCCTTTCAAATGTGGTCAAAAATACCTCTGGATCATCCTCTCCAGTCATTTTTGTCAATAAACGACTCACCCCAAAGGACGCGGTATTAGTGGGACGGCTTTCCTCACTGGTCTGCGGACGTTGCTGCATTACTGCTTCCATCTGTTGTTGTAGTCTCTGCTCTTGCTTCTGCAACAGGTCTATGAAGCGGGCCTCAGATTGCTGCTGGGCTCGTTGCTGAGCCTCCAGACTCTGTTGCAAAGTTGCGTTTGTCTGCTGCTGGGCTGCAAGGCTCCTTTGCAAACCTGCATTTGTCTGCTGTTGATTGGCATTTGCTAGAGCCAGCTGCTTCAGTATCTCCTCCATGCTGGCTTAAAAAAAACTGCCACTGGTTCTCCACCAACTGTGAGGGGGTTAGCTCGGCAGCGGGTGTGTGTGACCCCCGGGATGGGCTCCCCACACAAAACAGGCCCAGCAAACGGAGGTTGTGGTTTTCAAAATCAAAAAAGGTGCGGTTTATTTTCTATTTACAGTGACAAAACACAGCAAAGCAAAAGAAACATAACCAAAATAAATCCTGGTCAAGTTGACCTCTGACTAAACATACAGGTTTCCTAACTAACAACTGGGATCAGCCTAGTGCTGTCCTAGTCCCTAAGTCCCTGGTTTTAAATGTCCAAGCAAATAGCCACACAGGCTTTGTCTCACCGCACAGGGGTTCACTCTCCCTAGACAGTCCACACAGGTCTGGGTCCAGGCATGAGCTAACATCTAATGAAGCTGGGAGTTCTTATAGAGGCCTAAATGAGCTGACAAGCTTCAGCTGGTCTCATCAACTCCCTGTCTGCACGACGCCCAGCCCTCTCCCTAGAGGTATGAGTCATCCATGAGCCCACTAGCCTTATACAACTCTCCACCTAGTTGTATAAGTCGGCGTAAAGCCTGAATCTGGGCGAAATATATCTACCCCCCTGGATGCAACCAGGTGACTTTACCTTCCTGCTGTCACAATGGTCACTGCCAGCCCCTCAATTATAGTTAGGCATAGCACACTGTATAAATCTTTTATAAAAACGGGGCTTGTAAATACCGATTAAGAGCGATCTTCAAGCCGGTCACATGACTCTTGGACGGTTTCCAGGGCTACTGCATGAGGGGCTGAGTGGCCATGTGATCTCCCCGGCTGACGTCAGAGGGAGATCTCAGCCCCTTCTGCAGAAGCTATCCATTGGAGCTGTACAGCGGCCACGAGTCATGTGACCGGGCTTAAGATCATTCTAAATCAGTAATTACAAGCCTAGTTTTTATAAAAGACATGTACAGTGTGCTATGAATGCCTATAATAGAGGGGCTGGCACAGCTTTATACTTTTGGGTTAACAAACACTTTAATGTTTAAAGAAGACACAAGTCACTCCACAAAAAATAGAAGTACTGCCTCGAACAAAGCTAAAGAAGCCACCAGAAGACTGAGGTCTGACTACCTTCAGTTCCAGGGGAGACAGTACAAATAAAAGCATCAAAACCACAAAAAAGAGGGCGTACCACCCCAGTGCATTACATTAACTCAAATTTTATTAAAGCAATAAATAACAAGTAAAAACTCACAAATCCATGTCATGTACAAGCATATATAGACAAACTGATGAGACCACCTCCAAATCTACCACACTCTGCTGATGGCATGGGAAGACCTCATAGCGTCCAAGAAAGGCTGACGCATTTCGAGGGTCAAACCCTCTTCTTCAGAGCCAAAAGCTTGAATGACAGTTTGTCTAGATATGCCTTTGCGTTCGTGATTATTCACTTGTTATTCGTTGCTGTCATAAAAGTTGAGTTATGGTAATGCACTAGGTCGATGTACTCTCTCTTTTGTTGTTTAAGTTTTGTAGTTTGCCTGAGGATACCTATAATCAGGTCCGCTGTTAGAGATCATGGGGCCCCATACAGCCTACCTGATAGGGCCCCCCATTGACCCTGCCCCAAGCCCCACCCCTGTCCGTTATTAAGATATTTATTAGGCAGCTACAGAATTCACTCTGGTTATTGACAGGAAAGTTCTAAAAAAAGGCATCTTTACTTAGAATGTGCATTGTGTATAATATACTGTACTTATTACAAACTTAATACCCATTGCTATAATATTATAAACTTATTACACATGTTATAAAATGGCAGAGGTGTCTTAAGTTAGAACTTTTTACAATAACTATTTAGCTGCTGAGAAAGACAACTGCACTGGGAAAGGTGTTAATAATTTTTTCTTTTTTTTTTCCTGAGACGATCCTTATACAATATGTGCATAGCTGTGAATTAAACTGATCTCTTCCGGCAATGCTGGATTTGTTTGGTTACTTGCATCTGATAATAATGGCATGTAGAATGATTACACCTTTCTGTGGGATTGAAAGCTTAGACGTGATATGGTAGACACCAAGTTTTGCACAAGTATATATCTCCAACGTTTGTGAAACTGGAGTTTAACATAAACTTATCTTGTTTGCTCAACACCTTGACTTTATTGGTAACAGGCTTTACCTGATTCTTCTGGGAGGTTTTGCCTGCAAACTGTTTCTTTTGAGGAACAAAATTATTTTGTAGGATATATACATTTTTTATTAGCTAGAGTAGTTGTACTACTCATATATTGGTCTGTGAGTATGTGAGTTATCTTTACCATTATTGGGTTGACCACAAGGGTTTTGGCCTGCAAATGGCTTTTTTGGGTGTACTGCATTAAATTTTAGGGGTGGGCAACCTTAGCATGATGTTTTTTGAAGTTTCACCACAGCTGGAGTGCTTAGGTTGCCTACCCTTGGTATATTGTATTGTACCATTTATCATTAACCAGAGCTGTTGTACTTGTACTCATATATTGGTCTTATGTGAGTTATCTTGCTTTCTGATCTCCGTTTCTTGGTGACTCCTTTGCCAATATTGGGTTAGCACCCCAAAAACAGAAAAGGGTTTTAGCTGCAAACGGTTTCTTTGGGTTCTCAACATTATATGATATTATATATACAGTGCCTTGAAAAAGTATTCATACCCCTTGAAATTTTCCACATTTTGTCATGTTGCAACCAAAAACGTAAATGTATTTTATTGGGATTTTATGTGATAGACCAACACAAAGTGGCACATAATTGTGAAGTGGAAGGAAAATGATAAATGGTTTTAAATTTTTTTTACAAATAAATATCTGTAAAGTGTGGCGTGCATTTATATTCAGCCCCCCTGAGTCAGTACTTTGTAGAACCACCTTTTGTTGCAAATACAGCTGCAAGTCTTTTTGGGTATGTCTCTACCAGATTTGCACATCTAGAGAGGGACATTTTTGCCCATTCTTCTTTGCATAATAGCTCAAGTTCTGTCAGATTGGATGGAGAGTGTCTGTGAACAGCAATTTTCAAGTCTTGCCACAGATTCTCAATTAGATTTAGGTCTGGACTTTGACTGGGCCATTCTAACATATAAATATGCTTTGAACTAAACCATTCCATTGTATCTCTGGCTGTATGTTTAGGGTCGTTGTCCTGCTGGAAGGTGAGCCTCTGCCCCAGTCTCAAGTCTTTTGCAGACTCCAACAGGTTTTCTTCTAAGATTGGCTCCATCCATCTTCCCATTAACTGTGACCAGCTTCCCTGTCCCTGCTGAAGAAAAGCATCCCCACAACATGATGCTGCCACCACCATGTTTCACGGTGGGGATGGTGTGTTCAGGGTGATGTGCAGTGTTAGTTTTTCGCCACACATAGCGTTTTTCTTTCAGGCCAAAAAGGTCAATTTTGGTCTTATCTGACCAGAGCACCTTCTTCCACACGTTTGCTGTGTCCCCCACATGGCTTCTCACAAACTGCAAACGGGAATTCCAATGGTTTTCTTTCAACAATGTTTTTCTTCTTGCTACTCTTCCATAAAGGGCAGATTTGTGGAGTGTACGACTTATCGTTGTCCTGTGGACAGATTCTTCCACCTGAGTTGTGGATCTGTGCAGCTCCTCCAGAGTTACCATGGGCCTCTTGGCTGCTGCTCTGATTAATGCTCTTCTTGCCTAGCCTGTCCGTTTAGGTGGACAGCCATGTCTTGGTAGGTTTCCAGTTGTGCCATACTCTTTCCAATTTTGGATGATGGATTGAACAGTGCTCCATGAGATGTTCAAAGCTTGGGATATTTTTTATAACCTAACCCTGCTTTAAACTTTCCACAACTTTATCTCTGACCTGTCTTGTGTGTTCCTTGGCCTTCATGATGCTGTTTGTTCACTAAGGTTCTCTAACAAACCTCTGAGGGCTTTACAGAACAGCTGTATTTATACTACCATTAAATTACACACAGGTGGACTCTATTTACTAATTAGGTGACTTCTGAAGGCAATTGGTTCCACTAGATTTTTATTAGGGGTATAGGAGAAAAGGGGGCTGAATACAAATGCACGGCACACTTTTCAGATATTTATTTTTCAAAAATTTAGAAAACCATTTATAATTTTCTTTTCACTTCACAATTATGTGCCACTTTGTGTTGGTCTATCACATAAAATCCCCAAAAAATAAATTTACGTTTTTGGTTGTAAATGTGGAACATTTCAAGGGGTATGAATACTTTTTCAAGACACTGTACATTGTTCATTAGCAAGAAGAGTTTGATGCAGTTAATGGTTTATTGTAAGTTATCTTGTTTGCTCAAAACCATGATTTTATTGCTTACACCTTTACCATTATTGGGGTGTGCATAATTATTGTAGTAGTTTTAGCTGAAAACTGTAGTTAATGTGTACTTTATGGTGTTTTTGTACTGTTTATTTTTGATTCATCTATACATATTCTCCTTCTTAGGGAAGGTCTGTTGTAGCCTACAAAGTGGTGCAGTGCTTTTATATATGATATTGTATTTTACTGTAGAATCTGGACACCTTTAAAGTGTTTGTTACCCCAACACTTCATATTCCTGATATGTACCTGCTGTACCATGTACTTGTATGAGAGAATATCCTGTTCTTTTTGTATTGCTTCCTTTATGTGTAATCCCTGGTGTTCCTGCCAGTCCCTCTGCTTTCCTATTAAAAACTGACCACCCTAAGCAGGAGAGCACACCATGGTCAGTTCTCTAGCTATGCTGAGAACTCAGTATGCTCTCCACTAATGATCAGACTTGTCCTGACACACCCCTGCTGCACAGCCCTTCACTGGGAAGCTCAGTGTGCTGCTGCTTTTTCTCCCACAGCTCTTATGCAGCTGAAAACAGAAGGAATCTGATCACTTATAAAAAAGGGAAAAAAGGCGTTTTTACAAGGTGATCGTTTACAATCACTTTAAGTCTAACTTTTAGTACAATTTGTCCACACTTAACATTTAGCACAACACGCAAAGCACTCTGCAATTGGCTCTGCCCCATTTTCCACACAATCTCAGGAGTGGCAGTTTCCAAAAAGTTAAATTTCCATTTTTAATAGGACATGCCACATTCAGAGAAACCCCATGCTAAGCAGGTTAATCATAGCCCAGAACTGTCATTTATACTGTACCATTAAGGCAAATGGGAATCTGCAAGCAAACAACTCTGTACACAAGTGCTTATTGCCACTAAGCCAATACCACACATATTTAAAGTGGTTGTAAAGTATGAAGGTTTTTTACCTTCATGCATTCATGCAAAACTTTCAGTGTGCAGCCCCCCCCCCCACATCCCCCCTAATACTTACCCAAGCCTGATCCAGCGGTGTGCACAAGAGCAGCAGCTCTCCCAGGTCACTCTCTCCTCGTTGGCTGAGACACAGCAGTGGGAGCCACTGTCAATTCCAGCCAATGAGGAAGGGGTGTTTCCCACAGACACACAGAGGCGGCTCGGGTGCAAGAACTTGCTATGGGGACACTCAGCAAGGGTGAGGGGCCAGAAGCACCAGTGGGGGACCCAAGAAGAGGAGGACCATGGCTGCTCTGTGCAAAACCACTGCACAGAGCAGGTAAGTATGGTGTGTTTATTATTTTAAGAAAACAAATTGAACCTTGAGAAATACTTTAAGGTTTAGGTGGAATAAACTTACTTGGAACTTAAAGTATGTTTAAAGTAATTTTTGCAAGTGTTGGATAGAGTAGGGAGGAATAGGAAACCCCTGTCAGGTTTTTATTGCTGTCTGTGTTCTTTCTGGGGAAATGTACCCTCTCTTTTGTCCTGGTGATCATTGTCCCAGTGCAGAAAGTGATACAAATTCCAATATTTTGAGTTATCATCTGAACCAAAGCAGAGAGAAAGTTTTCCAATAGGAACACTTGTTCCAGTAACATTTGTGTGAGAAGGCATTTTCTGCACTTTACTAACATTTCTTCTTCCTTTGTTGTAAGTACAGCACGGGAAGCAAAGAGAAATCTCCCGAATGGGGCACAGATGGCCAAAAAACTCCCCTACTCTATCCACATTTTATTTTTATTTTTTTTCCAGAAAGAGGTTTATTGAAATTATATAGAGTAATACATAAAATGTGAATTCAACAGCAAATGTTGAAATGAAATTACAAAGGTATCTGAACATAACGTAAGCAAAAAGTAGTTAGTAATCCTGCAAAAATTCCAGTCCCATAATCTGGGATTGGTGGAATGTAGCAATTGAACCGCAAACACTTATTGCAAAAATAAAGTGCTCTTACAAGAGGACGAAGAGTAGAGAATTTTTAGGAGAGAGGGAGAAAAATAGAAGAAAGGGAAAAAGAGAGAGGAAGCAAGAGAAAATGAAGGAGAAGAAAGGAGAGAGAACAAAAAAAGGGGGGGGCAAAACAAATTAGCAAAAGGGAAGTGGGGGGGTGGAGGAAGGGGGCAGGGGGCCTAAAAGATAACGGTACCATTGTTCATTTTCCAGTATAGCCATACCACACAAGTCTATTTACCATCGCCACCAATAATCAGGAGAGTAGTACCTTTTGTTCAGGCACTACAGGTGTGAAAACGCTGAGTTGATTTAAAGTGGGTCCAACAAGCCCACGTGGTCGTGAATTTTTGGATACGCTCTTGAGAGATATGAATTAGATCTTCCATTTCCTCTATTTTGGAGATCCTCAGGAACCATTCCTTTTTTTTTTTTTTATTCGCTTTATTAAAGTTTTCTGCGTTATTGAGATACAAAACATGGCCGTTGGGGCATACCCCGGCCTAACCTTGCACATTACCATGTGCACATCAAAGAAAGAAGAAAGAACACACAAAAAAAAGAGGGAAAAAGAACACCCCCAAGAACACCCCCAAAAACACAAGGGGACATAAAGAAAAAGAAAACAAAAAACAGAGGACAACTTATCATCACATCTTAACGCTAAATATATCTAACTATCATAACAGGGACACCTCTCGGGATACACATGGTAGGATTACAACAGGAGTTGTTATTCCTTGCGGGACCACTACTCGTTCCTAGATGTCTGGGTTGGGCTTATCAGGAGCATGCAGGGGTAGGTGCTATTAATTTGAGCTATGCTTACACCTCCATTCATTTATTCAGAGTACGGACCTTAGCTCCTATCAGGACTGATGAGTGCGGAGGAGATCTAATGAATTACTCCTCTTGGGGTCGGTCATCTGTTGTGGACTCCGAATCAGTCCACAGATGCCAGACTTTTTCATATTTTTTGGGGCATCCACGAGACAGATACGTCACTTTATAGAGGGGGACCACTGTATTGACTAGATGCTTCCATGAGGTCAGGGTGGGGGGGGTGGCTGACTTCCACTTTAGTACTATGGCTTTCCTTGCGTAAAACAGGAGGATACCTATTAGGGTACGTGGGGCTTTGGCAAGTGCCAGTTGCTCCACCAGGCCAAGGAGGCATACACTAATTGCAGGGGAATAGAAATGGTAGTTAGGCTATGGATGAATTGTGTTACCTCCCGCCAATAGTCCCGAATCTGTAGGCAATCCCAGAATATGTGTGTGAAATCTGCAGGAGTATCAGAGCATCTCCAGCAGTTAGCTGTCAGGGCCGGGTATATGCGGTGGAGGCGTTGGGGTGTGTAATAGATCCTGTGGAGGATCTTGAATTGGATCAGTTTGTCCCTGGTAGCCACCAGCGGCTGAAATGGGTAGTCCCACATATCCTCCCAGTCTTCGCTGTCCAGCTCCTGCACCTCCGCCCGCCACAAATCACGCAGACCATCCAGACCCTCCTGGATGGACGGCAGGAGTGCTCGATAGATTCGGGACAGGGGCTTTGAGAGCTCGGCATCGTCCAGGAGAATCTCCAAGGTATCAAGCTCCAGCCGGAGCTGAACCGATTTGAACTGCGAGCTGAAGGCGTGGCGGAGCTGCAGGAACCTGAAAAAGAAAGAGTTCGGAAGCTGGAATTTATTCTTTAACCTATTGTGAGGGGGTTAGCTCGGTAGCGGGTGTGTGTGACCCCCTGGATGGGCTCCCCACACAAAAACAGGCCCAGCAGATGGAGGTTGTGGTTTTCAAGATCAAAAGGTGCGGTTTATTTCTCTATTTACAGTGACAAAAACACAGCAAAGCAAAAAGAAACATAAACAAAATAAATCCTGGTCAGCTTGACCTCTGACTAAACATGCAGGTTTCCCTAACTAACAACTGGGATCAGCCTGGTGCTGTCCTAGTCCCTAAGTCCCTGGTTTAGTAAATGTCCAAACAAATAGCCACACAGGCTTTGTCTCACCGCACAGGGGTTCACTCTCCCTAGACAGTCCACACAGGTCTGGTTCCAGGCATGAGCAAACACCTAATGAAGCTGGGAGTTTTTATAGAGGCCTTAAACGAGCTGACAAGCTTCAGCTGGTCTCATCAACTCCCTGCCTGCACGACGCCCAGCACTCTCCCTAGAGGTATGAATCATCCATGAGCCCACTAGCCTCAGCTGGGCTTCATCAACTCTCTCCCTAGTTGTATAAGTCGGCATAAAGCCTGAATCTGGGAGAAATATACCTACCCCCCTGGATGCAACCAGGTGACTTTACCTTCCTGCTATCACATACCCCCCCTCTTGTTTTAACCTTGGGGTTGGAACACCAGCAATCAGGCATTCATGTACTCGAGACAAAGCATCCACATTCCCCATTTGAACGCCAGGGCAATGCTTTACTGTGAAGTTGAATTCCTGTAGGGCCAGGAACCACCTATTTACTCTTCTATTTGTCTCCTTGTTTTGAGCCATCCACTTTAACGGAGCGTGATCCGTAACCATGTCAAAGTGCCTACCTAGCAGATAGTACCGAAGGGAATCTAGAGCCCACTTCACCGCTAAACACTCCTTTTCAACCGTGGCGTAATTTACCTCATGGGACTTCAACTTCCTGCTGAGGTAAATGACTGGGTGCTCTTCCCCGTTCCAGACCTGGGACAATACTGCTCCTAACCCCACATCTGACGCATCACTTTGTACGACAAAGTCTTTAGAGAAGTCGGGTGAGTACAACACTGGCTGGCTACATAAGGCTTGTTTCAAGAATTGGAATGCTGCCTCAGCCTCGGGGGTCCATTTAATCATGACCGACCCTTTCCCTTTCGTCAGGTTGGTTAGGGGCACAGCCTTAGAAGCAAAGTGGGGAATGAAGCGCCGATAATAACCCGCAATTCCCAGAAAGGCTCGTACCTGCTTCTTGCTGTTGGGACGTGGCCAACTCTGGATGGCCTCGACTTTGTTGAGTTGGGGTTTTATTACTCCCCTGCCAATGGTGTACCCAAGATATTTGGCCTCCTCCTGCCCAATGGTACACTTCTTGGGGTTAGCCGTAAACCCCGCTTCCCGGATAGAGTCTAGGACTGCTTGCACTTTTGGCAGATGTGAGGCCCAATCTGTGCTATGGACAATTACGTCATCCAGGTAAGCCGCAGCATACTTCCGATGGGGCCTCAGTATCTGGTCCATTTTCCGCTGGAATGTGGCCGGCGCATTCTGTAACCCGAACGGCATTCTCTTATATTGGAACGCCCCGTCTGGGGTTACAAATGCGGTTTTCTCTTTGGCCGACTTGGCCAGGGGAATTTGCCAATACCCTTTTGTGAGGTCAAGAGTCGTCATGTATCGGGCTGTTCCCAGCCGGTCGATCAACTCATCTATACGTGGCATGGGGTAGGTGTCAAATTTTGTAACTTTGTTCAACTGACGAAAATCGTTACAAAATCGCCAGCTCCCATCCGGTTTAGGCACCAACACAATGGGACTAGACCAATCACTTTGGGACTCCTCTATCACCCCTAAGTTCAGCATTTTCTGTACTTCCTCCCGTATTGCCTCCCGTCGGGCCTCTGGGATCCGATAGGGTTTTAACTTCACCCTTTCACCGGGCGGGGTAATAATATCATGCTCTACCCCAGATGTTTGTCCCGGCAGCTCAGAGAACACCTCCTTGTTGCGAAGCACAAACTCCTTAACCTCCTGTTGTTGGGGTTGTGACAAGGTGGCTGCTATTCCAACCTCCGGAATCACGCAACCAGTTTGAGCTGGTGACCAAGTTTCTGCGACTAGGGACTCTCTATCCCTCCAGGCTTTCAACAGATTAACGTGATAGATCTGTTCGGGCTTTCGCCTTCCTGGTTGTCTGACCTTGTAATTCACTTCGCTCACTTTTTCCATTATCTCGTAGGGGCCTTGCCATTTGGCAAGGAATTTACTTTCAACCGTAGGGACAAGTACCAATATCCTATCCCCCGGGGAAAAGGTACGGGTCTTGGCTCCACGGTTGTACACTCTCTGCTGTGCCAACTGCGCTTGGGCCAAATGTTCCTTCACGATGGGCATTACCTGTGCAATTCGATCTTGCATCAGGGCGACATGCTCAATCACACTCCTGTGGGGAGAACTCTCACTTTCCCAAGTTTCCTTGGCAATATCCAACAGCCCTCTTGGGTGTCTCCCATACAGTAACTCAAAGGGGGAGAATCCCGTAGAGGATTGGGGCACCTCCCTAATAGCAAACATCAAATAAGGAAGTAGACAGTCCCAATCCTTTCCATTTCTATCCACCACTTTCTTCAACATTTGTTTTAGGGTTTTGTTGAATCTTTCAACCAGCCCATCGGTTTGGGGGTGATACACAGACGTACGCAATTGCGTCACTTTGAACAATTTACACAGCTCTTTCATAACCCGGGACATAAAGGGTGTACCTTGGTCCGTAAGCAGTTCTTTACAAATACCCACCCGGCTAAAAACAAGAGATAGCTCTTTGGCTATGGTTTTGGCCGAGGTATTTCGGAGAGGGATCGCTTCTGGATAACGGGTGGCATAGTCCATTATAACTAATATGTACTGGTGCCCCCTAGCGGACTTGATTATAGGACCTACCAAATCCATTGCGATCCTCTCAAACGGGACCTCAATGATGGGTAGAGGGACCAGCGGGCTACGGAAATGTGGCATCGGGGCCGACCTCTGACACACAGGGCAGGAGGAACAATAATTTTCTATGTCCTTCATCACCCCAGGCCAATAGAATCTCTGTAATACCCTCTCTCGGGTTTTCTCTGTCCCCAGATGACCTCCAAGAATGTGCCCATGGGCCAACTCCAACACCAACTTCCTGTAAGGTTTGGGCACCACAAGCTGCTCAACGGTTTCTTCTGCCCTTTTTGCCACCCGATACAGTAGGTCCTTCTCTACGCTGAAGTATGGGTAAGTGCAGGTATTATCTGGGTTCACTAACTCGCCATCTATTTCCACTACGTTTTCCCGTGCCTTTATTAGGGCGGGGTCTTTTAACTGTTCTGTGGCAAAATTTTCCCTGTGAACCTCAAGATCAGAAAACTCCACAGACGGTAGGTTTTCGTCTGAGGAGGTGGGCTCCTCTCCAGTTTCTTGAGTCTCGCCTGCCAATACTGACAAGGGAAATTCTGGAGAGTCCTCACCACTCTCAGAGGAGTTCTGGCTATCACCTTCCTGGTACATAGGGGCACCAGTGGGGGGCTCAGGATCATCCCACAGTTCCCAGAACTTCGGAAAATCCCTTCCCACAATGGCATCATGCGGTAATTGAGATACTAACCCCACTGGATGAGAGAGGGTACCTTTGGGGGTCTTGAAACACACTGTAGTCACTGGATACTCTCGGGTGTCCCCATGCACACAAATAACAGCTACCTTGCTATTCCCAGAGACCTCTGTTTTAACTAATTCAGCCTTTATCAGGGTCACAAGGCTACCTGAATCCAGTAATACCACAACATTTCTACCATTAATACACATTTTGCATAAATGTTTCTCAGTTCCCCGAATGGCAGTGCATGCGACTGTCGCACACAGCGACTGACGTCTGTCCGTCAGAAAGTCACATTGCATGGGTTCCTCCACAACCGGGCAATTTGCTGCAATATGTCCCGCTTGCCGGCAGCGGTAGCAAACAATCCTTTTGGCTGCCTCTTGAGCCGCCGACTTCCCAGGCTGTTCTCGCCAAACCCTGGGCAGAGCTCCCACCCTCTCACTCTCTCCACCCTCACCCCTTGGAATCATCTTATCCGCCCCTGGGGATGGTCTGGTCTTAGGGTGGAAAGTCCGAGAGTTTCTGGAAGAGGCCGTCAGGTTCTCTGCAGCCAAGTATCTCTCTACACGATCCACAAGTTTACCGGCCGTTTCTGGGTCTCCATGGCTTACCCACTTTTGAATGGCGGTAGGAAGAGCTCTCAAGAAACAATCCATCACAACACGTTCCACAATCTCCGGTGCGGACAAAGTCTCTGGCTGTAGCCACTTCCTGCTCAGGTGAATGAGATCATACATTTGAGACCTGGGGGGTTTTCCAAGCTGGAAAGTCCAGTTATGCACACGCTGAGCCCGGACAGCCAGGGTGACACCCAGCCTTGCCAATATTTCAGCTTTTAGCATCACATAGTCTTTTGCTTGGTCAGGCTCTAGGTCATAGTAAGCTTTCTGCGATTCACCAGTTAACAGAGGAGCCACCAGTCCAGCCCACTGCTCCTCAGGCCACTTTTCTCTTTCAGCAGTTCTTTCAAATGTGGTCAAAAATACCTCTGGATCATCCTCTCCAGTCATTTTTGTCAATAAACGACTCACCCCAAAGGACGCGGTATTAGTGGGACGGCTTTCCTCACTGGTCTGCGGACGTTGCTGCATTACTGCTTCCATCTGTTGTTGTAGTCTCTGCTCTTGCTTCTGCAACAGGTCTATGAAGCGGGCCTCAGATTGCTGCTGGGCTTGTTGCTGGGCTGCGAAGCTCTGTTGTTGAGCTGCAAGGCTCTTTTGCAAACCTGCATTTGTCTGCTGTTGATTGGCATTTGCTAGAGCCAGCTGTTTCAGTATCTCCTCCATGCTGGCTTAAAAAAAAACTGCCACTGGTTCTCCACCAACTGTGAGGGGGTTAGCTCGGTAGCGGGTGTGTGTGACCCCCTGGATGGGCTCCCCACACAAAAACAGGCCCAGCAGACGGAGGTTGTGGTTTTCAAGATCAAAAGGTGCGGTTTATTTCTCTATTTACAGTGACAAAAACACAGCAAAGCAAAAAGAAACATAAACAAAATAAATCCTGGTCAGCTTGACCTCTGACTAAACATGCAGGTTTCCCTAACTAACAACTGGGATCAGCCTGGTGCTGTCCTAGTCCCTAAGTCCCTGGTTTAGTAAATGTCCAAACAAATAGCCACACAGGCTTTGTCTCACCGCACAGGGGTTCACTCTCCCTAGACAGTCCACACAGGTCTGGTTCCAGGCATGAGCAAACACCTAATGAAGCTGGGAGTTTTTATAGAGGCCTTAAACAAGCTGACAAGCTTCAGCTGGTCTCATCAACTCCCTGCCTGCACGACGCCCAGCACTCTCCCTAGAGGTATGAATCATCCATGAGCCCACTAGCCTCAGCTGGGCTTCATCAACTCTCTCCCTAGTTGTATAAGTCGGCATAAAGCCTGAATCTGGGAGAAATATACCTACCCCCCTGGATGCAACCAGGTGACTTTACCTTCCTGCTGTCACACTATCGAATGTAAATAGCCCCAGCTCATCGCAGATATCCCTCAAATACTTGATGCCCTTGCCGGCCCACAGACCCGGATCCTGCAAAGAGTGGAACTCCCTGAGCCTCGGATTGCACCAAAGTGGTGTGTTAGGGGACCACCTGGCCTTCGCCAAATTAGGTTTAATCACTACCGTGAACCATGCCTTAATGATCGCTTTCATAGCTAGGGTCGTGGGTACCGCAGAGCCCCCTGACCCCCTATAGAGTGCATTACGAAGGGCCTCGAAAGATCCTAGGTGTGCCGCCTCCAGGACAACTGACGCATTGGTGTCGTCCGAAACCAGGCAGTTATGTGCATGGGTGAGCATTGCTGCTAAGTAGTAGGTGTGGAAGTCCGGGCAGGCAAGTCCCCCCTGTGTCCATGGTCTACACAAAATCTTCTTACTAAATCTGGCCGGGTGTGATTGCCACAAGAAAGAAGCCACTGAGGAGTCTAGTTGCCGGAGAAGAGACTTGGGGATTCATACCGGAGAGTGCCGTAAGGTATACAGCAAGACCGGGAGTAATTTCATTTTTATTAAGTTAATTCTCCCTATTAGAGATAATGGGAGGTTTGACCAAGCCTTCAGTTTTAGTTTACACCACTGCAGCACCGGGGACAGGTTAAGTTTGAAAAAGTCTTTAGTATTGGACGAGATATTTATCCCTAAGTATCTGATGGTATCTGCCCATTGTAGAGGCGAAGTAGGATCACTCAGCCTCCTTGCCCCGGGGTCTATGGGTAGAATTAGTGATTTGCTCCAGTTGGTTCTGAGGCCAGAGAGAGTCGCGAAACGGTCCAGAAGCCGAAGCGCCCCGGCGAGCGAGGGACCGGGGTCCCCGAGGAAGAGAATCAAATCATCGGCATACAATGCCAGCTTCTCGGTCACCGAGCCGACCCGTACTCCAGACACCTCCCCCGACCTCCGCAGGGCCTCGGCCAGAGGCTCCATTACCAGGGCGAACAATGCAGGTGATAGAGGACACCCCTGTCTTGTTCCCCTCCTAATCGGGAAAGAGGGCGAGAGACTACCATTCAGTTTGATACGAGCGGTGGGTGCCCTATATAGTAGGCCGATCCATTTCCGGAAAGTTGGGCCGAAGCCAAAACCCTCCAGAACCTGCATCATATAGGACCATCTGACTGTATCGAAAGCCTTTTCGATGTCGAGGGATACCAGTACCCGGGAGGCATTCTCTTTGGATGGGAGCTGGATATGGGTAAAGACTCGCCTAAGATTAATGTCCGTGGACTTGCCCGGCATAAAGCCTGTCTGATCTATGTTGACTAGGGATGGTAAAACCTTCATGAGTCTATTGGCTAGTACTTTCGTGAGTATCTTAAGGTCATAGTTCAGCAACGAGATGGGTCTGTAGGATGAGCAACAGGTGGGGTCCTTCCCTGGTTTGGGCAGCAGCACTATATGCGCCTGGTACATGCTGTCTGGAAGCCTGTCGGATTCCAGGCAGTCTGTGTATAACTGATTTAGTTTAGGAACCAGTAAAGTAGCGTTAGTTTTATACCAGTCCCCAGGTAGACCATCTGGGCCCGGGGATTTATTGTTGGGCAGGGAGTATATTGCGGCCTCTATTTCCAGACGTGTTAATGGCTTATCTAACGCTATCCTGTCCTCCTCAGAGAGGAGAGGCAAAGTATTTCCCCCCATTTCCTCCAGCCCAGCAGCAGCTGAGCCAGAGAATGGGTCGGCATACAGGTTGCTATAGAAGAGATGGAATTCCCGCAGTATACCTTCGGGGTCCGTAACCTGGCAACCAGTGGAAGTCTGAAGTCTAGGGATTACTGTTTGGAGCGTAGGTTCTGCTACGAGGTTGGCCAGTAGTTTGCCGTTCTTGTCCCCTGACTCGAAAAGCTTGGCTACAAGCTTTCGCGCATCTGAGTGTACCAGCGAGGTGTAGTGGAGCTTCAGGTCTCTCCTCGTTTGGACTAGGGTAGAATAATTTTCAGGCGTTGGATGCCTCGTGAAAAGATCCAATGCCGCCCCTTCACTTTGTTCCAGTTGAGCGGTCTGTAACGCAAAGCCGGATCTCACTGCCTTGATAGAGGAGATGTATTCTCCTCTGGCATGAGCCTTGCCCGCCTTCCAGACCACGTCAAGGGAAGACGATCCCTCGTTTGTCTGCCGGTATTCCTCGAGCCTGGGCCCCACCAGCTCCTGGACCTGTGGGTCGGCTATCCAATGGGATGCCAACTTCCAGCATCCCGGCTCGCGGGGAGTACCCAGACCCAAGCCAAGCTCTAGCGGTGAGTGATCCGAAAGACCTGCCGGGAGGTAGGAGACCGTTCTGACTTGAGACAGTGCAGAAGCCGACCCGAACATGAAGTCTATGCGGGACCCAGACCTATGTGCTGCTGAGATATGTGAATATGTCCTTTCCTCCGGATGCTTCCACCGCCAGAGCTCCTGGAGACCAAAGGTGTCTGCCCAGAGATCTAATTCAGGGGGGGCAAGTCTAAGGGGGTTAGTAGTATCTTTGTTGTGGTCTAGGATGGCATTAAAATCCCCTCCAACTAGAATATTATGGACCCGAAGGGGAGCTATTTTTGTAAGGACCGTGTACAGGATGGAGGAGTTAAATGGAGGAGGGACATACACATTAATTATTGCCCAGCGTTGGGCAAACATTTCGAGGATAAGGATGACGTACCTTCCCCCAGGGTCCGTGAAGACCTGTTCCACTGTGCAGGGGAGTGACTTGTTCAACAGAACAGTCACGCCCCTCGCGTAGGAGGAATATGTGGCATGAAACCCTTGTTTGACCCATGCCCGCCTGAGTGTTAGGATTTTGCTACCCGTCAGGTGGGTTTCCTGGAGAAACAAGATGTGAGGTTTGTGGGACTGCAGAAATTTAAATACTAATGATCTTTTTACCTTGTCATTCAAACCCCTAACATTCCAAGATATCAGCCTTAAATCTATACCCATTTGAAATAGAGAAGTTCAATAACATAAGGATCATAGAAGACCCATACCCAGTTATGTCCCGGCCATGGGCCCTCTGCAGAGGTAGTCCATAGGGTATAGCAATCCAGGGGAACTGGAGAGAACATAAAGTGAATACACAGGAGATAATATGTGAACCAGAGAAGTAGCAAAATTAAGACAACATAGTCCAGCAAGAAAAATAGTGTGGAACCCGAGCAGGTGTGATAACTTATAAACAGCACAAATAACGCCCTACCGCCTGGCATATCCCCAACTTTCGCCAAGGCAGTTTCTTACTCTTAACTTGATTGTTGATGTCGCCTTCTGGAGGCTCAAAGTCTCTGAGGCAACCTCAGCGTGAGTTCAACCTAGAACAGTAGGTGAGAGTGAGGGAACTTGCATCCCATTACAGTGGGAGGAGACCGGCCCTCCGGAGCAGCGGGGCAGACCCTTCAAGTCGCGAGCTGCCCCAGGTAGAGACAAGTCACCTGGTCCTTCACTTGGGAGTAAACAACGAAACCAAACAAAACAGGGGGGGTTGACTGTGTTTCACTTGTAGAGGTACGCTAGGGGTAACTCCGGTGTTTGCAGGAAGTTAAGTAGGATAGAGCAGACCAGGATGTGAAAGAATCGTGCATCTAATAGATCAGTGGGAGGAATCTTTCATTGCAGGGTGGTCAGCCAGCTATCAGCATCCGCAGGGTTGTCGAAGAAGCGGACCTCTCCACCATGTTGGACACGCAGGCGGCTGGGGTATAGCATGCCGTATTTAATGTTCTTGTCTCTGAGCCGCCTGCGGACATCATTGAAGGTCTTTCTCTTCCTCTGCAGCTCTGCCGAGAAGTCAGGAAAAAGAAGAACTGAGGCGTTGCCGTATTTGAGTGTGGCGTGTCTGCGGGCCTCAGAGAGGATCCTGTCCCTGTCCCGGTAATTGAGGAAGCGGACCAGGAAAGGTCTGGGGATATTCCCCGGGATGGCTCTGCCCGTAGGCACTCGGTGGGCCCTTTCAACAACGTAGGTAGGGGGAACATCCGTCAGGTCAAGTAAATTTTTAAAGAACTCCTCCGCAAATACAGCAGGGTGGTCCCCCTCTTCTCCCTCAGGCAGACCGAGGACTCTGACATTGTTGCGTCGCAGCCTATTTTCTGCGTCGTCCGACTTTGCGACCAGGGACTGCACTGTGCGTTGTAGCTCAGCAATGGAGGTGGAGTGATTGGCCGTTAGATCCTCCGTGGCCGACACTCTTGACTCTGTCTCAGACATCCTCCCCCTTATCTTGTCTAGATCATTCCGTATGAAATTGCACTCCGCAGCAAGGTGGTCGATGCGTACCAGGAGCGAAGTCTTACTCCGCTCGATCGCAGCAAGGATTGTGGCCGTGTTATCATGAGAAGGCGGGGCCGCCCCCTCTACCTCCGGGGCCTCACCGGGGTCCATGTCCAGGCCGGCTAGCAAGGCCCGGATTCGCCCGACCAGGACGGGATCCGTGTGCGGGGAAGATGGCGGTGGTACCCGGGGGGTTGTGTGGGCCCTTGAGGCTTTAGAGCTCCCTTTGCCCTTCTTAGAGGAGGAGGGCATCTGGCAGGTTACACAGGGGTAGGATTCGCAGCCGTGCTCAGAGGAGGCTTTGGAAAACAGTGAGAGCCCAGCCAGGCTTGCCGCAGCGATCGAAACACAGGGGGGTCTCCAAGCAGCTGTCGCTCAGCAGCCAACACCCGGCTGACAGGTAGGGAGGATGTGAGGCTTGAGGTACAGGGGTGAGGGTGACTCAGAGCGGTGTATCATAGGCAGGCAGGCAACAAAGGACTCTAGGATCAATCATCCAGGCCACCCCAGCAGCAGGCACAGTTCTTGCAGGGCAGCACACTAGGCCAAGGCAGCAGTGGGCAGAGAGGACAGGGCAGAGGGATGGAAGCCAAGGATCCGAGTTCTGGAAGCACTCGCGGGGGCCGCGGCTCAGGAAACAGCGGTGCTTTGCAGGCCGCACTAGGCCGCACTCGGCCGGACGAAACCGCGGCCTCCACGGACGTCCCCGACGGCCAGACAGGTCCCCGGGTCCCGCTAGATGGGCGGATGGGCAGGCAGGGGAGAGTGGATGACCCTCCTTACCTTCAGGTAGGCCTGAATTCGTTCGTCCAGGAAGGCCGGAACGGCAAGTTGGCGGCGGCCGCGGACGAGAGGATCAGTGCTGGGCAGGCGTCCCCCGGCAGAGCTGCTGCTCGATACTGGCCCAGGATGCTCCAGAGGACCGAGAGGGACCCGCTGGCAGGCAGGTAGATGCTTGTTCAGCTGTAGAGTGTAAGGATGGCAGCGGATGGAATGTAGGATTCCCGGAGCTCCCCTCTGGCACGTCCGCCGCTGATCACATCAGGACACGCCCCCCTCAGGAACCATTCCTTAATCGTTGGAAAAGTAGTATTCCTGCGCTTAGGAGAGTATATATATATGTGTGTGTAGAGCTGCAGCCTCCCTATTAAGGTCCTACAAGAGGATCCTAGATAAATGAAAAAAACGCCTCAGAAGACGTTCAATACGAAACGTGCGTAAGGCGGAACCACGCACATCACGCTGTGTCCATCCGGGTACCTGAGACTGGTGTGCAGCTGAGGCGCACACTGCGATCCTAGTCATACGGATACCGTGGAGCTGTATTTTCGAAATTACCACGCCTTGGAGGCAGCCTTTTATGTTTTGATTTTAACTTTATTTTAACCCCTTGCTTACTGGGCACATAAACCCCCTTCCTGCCCAGGCGAAATTTCAGCTTTCGGCACTGTGTCGCTTTGAATGACAATTGCGCGGTCGTGCGACGTGGCTCACAAACAAAATTGACGTCCTTTTTTCCCCACAAATAGAGATTTCTTTTGGTGGTATTTGATCACCTCTGCGGTTTTTATTTTTTGCGCTATAAACCAAAAAAGAGCGACAATTTTTTTTAAAAAATACTATTTTTGGATTTTTGCTATAATAAATATCCCAATTTTTAAAAAAAAAAAAATAATTTTCCTCAGTTTAGGCCGATACGTATTCTTCTACATATTTTTGGTTAAAAAAAATCCCAATAAGCGTATAGTGATTGGTTTGCGCAAAAGTTATAGCGTCTACAAAATAGGGGATAGAATTCTGACTTTTTTTTTTTTTTTTTTTATACTAGTAATGGCGGTGATCTGCGATTTTTGTCAGGACTGCGATATTGCGGCAGACACATCGGACACTTTTGACACATTTTTGGGACCATTCACATTTATACAGCGATTAGTGCTATAAAACTGCACTGATTACTGTGTAAATGTGACTGTCAGGGAAGGGGTTAACACTACGGGGCGAGGAAGGGGTTAATATGTTCCCTAATGTGTGATTGCTACTGTGGGGGGAGGGGACTGACTGGGGGAGGAGACCGATCTGTGTCCCTATGTACAAGGGACACAGCATCGGTCTCCTCTCTCCCTGACAGGACATGGATCTGTGTGTTTACACACACAGATCCATGCCCTTGTCTCTGTACCGGCCGATCGCGGGTACCTGGCGGGCATCGTGGCCGCCAGGCACGCGCATCGGCATCTCAGTGATGCGCCGGGCACTCGCGCGCCCCCCAGTGGCTGGAGGAGCGGAGGCCGTATAATGACGGCCTGCCGGCATTATAGAACCACTTTGCGGCCGTCATTAGTCGTATGATGGGCGCGAAGTGGTTAATAGACTATCCGAATTTTACTGCACTATGGGAGCCTATCACTTTCTTTACTGAGGGCACTGGACAATCGCTGTTTGTCAACCAAATCATCTCTGGATGTGAGAAACCAAGGATTTTTTGGAGACCCGCTGTGGATACATACCCTATCCCGGAAGTACCAGATCGGGAAATCGGGACCCCACCTGGATCCAGCCGTATATGCTGTCTACCCCTGTAGGGGTGCGAGGAGCTGGTGAGTAGGGACCCTTGAGGGGGAGCATCTGTCAAAGTCACTGGAAGATTTTTTGTCATTTAATTAGTTTCACTGTGGACACTTTGAAATCACCATACACTGTGTGGACTATACATTTTTTTATTTGGACATTTTATAACCATTTGGTTCACAATATTTGAGGAATCAATCCCCCCTTTTTTGGTCACATGCATATCTATTGTGGTATATGACCCTTATGCAATTTAGCGAACTCACAGATACATCTAGTATTATTGAATATTTTCTGGCACTATTTTTGTTTAATACACTATTATCGTACCTTACATAGGGGCAATCCCAGCCTCTCATTGTGTTATCAGGCCTCTGTTGGCTTTGGGAGGTGAGGGTATGTGATTGGAAGGTTTTGTCATTTATTATATTTTTTCACCCACTTAAACTGCTATCTCCCCACCGCAGGGGACTTTGGTTCGATGATTGGAACCCAGTAACCTTTTGGGGTGACAAGCAACTAGTCCCGATATTTCCATCTCCTTTTTATTTTATTTTTGAATAAGATTAGCCTATCTTTATCTTCTGGGTCACACCTGAAGAGTGAGCAGCGCCACACCCCACAGCAATTTTTTCATTCCTTAATCGTTGGAGTGTGTGTGTGGATCGCCAATGTACCGGTATGCAAAGTCTCGCTGCATTTACTAAGTGCATGGCCAGGGACTTGAAGTATTCAGATTTAGTTAGGCTTGTACGGTGTAAGAGATACTGCACAGGAGAATAGTCTAACTCATACGTAGTGATGTGCGTAATGAGCTTGTGTACCTCCTTCCAAAATGGTTGGAGGGACTCACAGTCCCACCAGATGTGTAGCATGGACCCGTTCGCTTTTCCACACCTTCAGTACGTATCTGGGATGGAAGGAGAAAATTTGTGTAGGCGTGTTGGGGTTCTCTACCACCGCATTTCAATTTTGTAACAATTTTCTTGTATGGCAACATTGAGGGAGCCCTTATGGGCATATTCATTAATAAGGGCCCACTCCTCATCTGTGAGGGAAATCTGCAGATCCGCCTCCCAGGCTGAACGTGCTGGGTCCAGGGTCTCAGAGGGGTCATCTAGGAGTATACTGTATATACAGGAGATCATGTGTCTCTGTGGGGGCAATCGCGTACATAGTGACTCAAAGGGCGTCAATCGTCTTGTCCAGGTCTCTGTCGTCACCTGCATAGAAAGAAAGTGGCGTATCTGTCTATATGACCAAAACGGGAAGGAATTGCAGGGGGATTTAGCTACCAAATCCTCATGTGTGCGATGAGACCTACAAGAGAAAAACTGGTGTGCCAAAACGTCGTCATAGGGCCATTCCTGATGTAGAAAGGCCAATGAAACTCCCGGCAGGAAACTGGGGTTTCCTCTCAGTTTAGTCAATGGTCCAGGGACTGAAGAGAATGTTGGGTTTTTTGTCGCTCGCCCAAAGGCCCCAAGAGAGGAGTGAATAAGAGGGTGTGTCACAGTTTCCGGTGACCAGTGTCGGGGTAGTATCCAGGGTAACAATCTAAGAGGAAGTCGTGTGAATGATTTTTCTAAGGTCACCCAAACTTTCCCAGCCTCATGAATGTTCCAGTCCACAAGTCGCATAAGATGGCACGCCAAATAGTAGTTGTAGAGATCCGGTAGACCAATCCCACCCCTAACCTTTAAGCGTGTAAGCCGAGAGTATTTAATGCGAGGAGGTGAGTCCTTCCATATAAACAGTGAGGATGGCTTGTTAAATGCTATAAAGAAAGAGGACGGTAGGGCAATTGGAATGCACTGTATAAGGTATAGAAGGCGTGGTAATATGATCATTTTCAGGAGGGCAGACCGGCCAAACCATGAAACATTGAGACTTCCCCACTCTTTTAGGTCATGTTGGGCTTTTTTTAAGGCTATTAGGAAATTCTCATTGTACATATCCGCCAATCGTGTTGTAATTTGAATACCAAGGTAAGTAATAGCTTTCTTGTTCCTCAGGAATGGAAAAGAGCTCTGACAACAGTCTAGATCGTTTTTCGGGAGGGATACGTTCAGGGCGTGGGATTTGGTATAGTTGATCTTAAAGTGCGAGAGAAGTCCAAAGTTTTCTATATCTTTCAGCAAGTTAGGTAAAGAGATGCGTGGGGAAGTTAGGGAAAGAAGAATGTCATCCGCGAAAGCAGCCACTTTATATTCCCTATCCTTTACTGATACCCCCTTGATATCGGGGTTACTTCGCAGTTGGTTAAGGAAGGGTTCTAAGGACAGGACAAAGATGAGTGGGGATAGTGGGCATCCCTGACGAGTACCATTACCTATGGAGAAGGCGTCCGACAGGTGACCATTAGTTCAAACGCTCGCAGTGGGAGTGAAGTACAAGGCTGGAATATGAGCCAGCATGCGAGGGCAAAGGCCAATCGCCTTCAGCTCTTCATGCATGTAATCCCAGGCCACCCTGTCGAACGCCTTCTCAGCATCTCGGGAGAGAAAGAAGCCTTGAGTTTTCAAGGTCGTGAGCCAGTGGTGCAAATTTAAAGCTCTGATGGTGTTGTTTCTGGCCTTCCTAGCCAGGGACAAAACCGACCTGATCATTGGAGATAAGGTTGGGTAATAGTGGGGACAACCTATTAGCTAAAAGCTTGGCATAGAGCTTAGTAATGGGCCTATAGTTCTGCACTAAAGTAGCATCTTTACCCTCTTTTGGTATAACCATTATGTGGGCTTCTAGCATACGTCCAACCGAGACTTCGGGACATGACATGGCATTAAAGGTGGTTATTAATTTAGAGGATAAAACAGTGGAAAAGCACTTATAATATTGCAATGTGAACCCGTCAGGGCCTGGGCTCTTTCCTGGTTTCATTTGTTTCAAGGCAAGCTGGAGCTCCTCTATAGAAAAGGGTTTTTCCATTTCCTCAGCTAGTGTCTGGGAGAGTGGGTTTGGGCAGTGTTGGGTTAGAAAGTCCCTAATCACTTCCTTTCTCCTATCAGCCTGAGCATGGATTTGGTCCATCAATTTCAAGCTATATAGTTTTGCGTAGTATTGTTCAAAGTATTTTGCGATGTGCTCATTCTTAGACAGCAATGTGCCATGCTAACCTCGAATCTGGTGAATCATGTTGGCAGGTCTGGAAGCTCGTACCACCCGGGCCAAGAGCCTCCCACATTTGTTGTCCTGCTCATAGAAGACTCTCTGATGGAGCACATAGCGTCTTCTAGTGCGCTTTCCAAGTTCTACCAGAAGCAGGGAACGGGTATGTGAGAGTTCCTGTCTATCCACATTTTTTACTTTAAATATGTGGGGCTGAAGACTCTGTTCCCTCTACCATGTGACAGCATTGGGTATCTGAGAGGCCAGTTACCAAACAACAGTATTATCACATAGGAGGAAGAAAAGTGAGTTCCATTCATCCCATACCTGGAAATATTAAGTCTTGCTCTTTGCTGCAGGCATCCAAATGGCCTCCTCCAGTGCAACTGTCCCCACATTGTAATATGATTTTCTTCTATTCTTGCAAACAAATATAGTCTTTTCTACAATTTTTCTTTGTATGTGTATTCCATTTTAAGGCTGTATCAGGGTAAATAGATTTATTATTTATCTACTACTTTATAATACTAAATCTACCATACTGGATATATTCATTGTTGAGTGTGCTTCATTATCAATGCCCCTAATATATGAATATACATTTAATTAGGGAAAGCAATGTTTACCTACAGTATTTGCACACATGCTTATAATTGTATGCATAGTTCTCTCCTATCTGAGTTTTGTTTGGGATAAATAAATTTTCTATATATTGTGTAATATAGTTTGATCCTTACATGAGTATATACTGTGGTTTTCCATTATATATTACTATTGTATTGTCAGTGCTCGTCTGAATGAGGCCTTAGAGTTGGAGGGGTTCTATTGTCCTTGATGGTGCAGTACAATCATAAAGTGAACTATTTTACTCAATATATTATACATAGAACATTGGAAGTCATCCTAAAAAGAATTGTAGAGAGTTGCAATCTCCAAGCACCAATGTTGTCAATAGCTAGGAAGAGGAGTCAATCACATGCTTCCCATACACAAGATTATTGAGTATCCCTCATCATTTTTGGTGAGTGGTGACCAAACAGATTGAAAGGGGGCACAAAAGAAAGTATGTGCAGATCAGTAGGGCAGCAGAAAAGGGAACCTGTTGGAATCCCCTATGGGCAAAGCAAGGCTGCCAATACGCTATAATCCCAGCCAAAATGTTTCTCTTCGTTTTGGATAGAGTATGGGAGGATTAGAACCTATGTCAGGTTTTTACTGATATTTGGGGCATCATTAGACAGATTTACCCTCACTTCCTGTCTTGCTGACAACATTTTACCATACAGGAAGTAAGGGGAACTTTCCAACAGCAACGCAAATAGAAATACAAATGATATTTTTTTTAGTAGAGCAGTGGAAAGCTAGGAACCCTGTCAGATTGTTATTTCTGATTGTGTCCCTGTTGCAGATTTCCCATTACTTCCTGTATGGAGAAACCATTGTCAGCAGTATAGTAAAGAGAAAAAGAGAGGAAATCTCTCTAACAGAGCCCCAGATAGCAGGGAAAACCCAACAGATTTCTAATACTTCCTTATGCTGTCTAAAACTAGAAAAACATGTACAGTATTGGCTTGATATACAGTGGTGCTCATAAGTTTACATACCCTGGTATAATTTATGATTTCTTGGCCATTTTTCAGAGAATATGAATGATAACACAAAAACTTTTCTTTCACTCATGGTTAGTGTTTGGCTGAAGCCATTTATTATCAATCAACTGTGTTTACTCTTTTTAAATCATATTGACAACAGAAACTACCCAAATGACCCTGATCAAAATTTTACATACCCTGGTGATTTTTGCCTAATAACACAAGTTGACACAAAGGGGTTTGAATAGCTATTAAAGGTAACCATCCTCACCTGTGATCTGTTTGCTTGTAATTAGTGTGTGTGTATAAAAGGTCAACGAGTTTCTGGACTCCTGACAGACCCTTGCATCTTTCATCCAGTGCTGCACTGACGTTTCTGGATTCTGAGTCATGGGGAAAGCAAAAGAATTGTCAAAGGATCTTCAGGAAAAGGTAGTTGAACTGTATAAGATAGGAAAGGGATATAAAAAGATATCCAAGGAATTGAGAATGCCAATCAGCAGTGTTCATACTCTAATCCAGTGTTTCTCAACTCCAGTCCTCAAGGCACCCCAACAGGTCATGTTTTTCAGGCTTTCCATTATTTTGCCCATGTGATTTAATCAGTTTCACTAACTTAGTAGTTACCACAGCTGTTTCATCTGAGGGAAATCCTGAAAACATGGCCTGTTGGTGCGCCTTGAGGACTGGAGTTGAGAAACACTGCTCTAATCAAGAAGTGGAAAATGAGGGGTTCTCTTGAAACCAAACCACGGTCAGGTAGACCAACTAAAATTTCAGCCACAACTGCCAGGAAAATTGTTCGGGATGCAAAGAAAAACCCACAAATAACTTCAGGTGAAATACAGGACTCTCTGAAAACATGTGGTGTGGCTGTTTCAAGATGCACAATAGGGAGGCACTTGAAGAAAGATGGGCTGCATGGTCGAGTCGCCAGAAAAAAGTCATTACTACGCAAATGCCACAAAGTATCCCACCTACAATATGCCAAACAGCACAGAGACAAGCCTCAAACCTTCTGGCGCAAAGTCATTTGGAGTGATGAGACCAAAATTTAGCTTTTTGGCCACAACCATAAATGCTACATTTGGAGAGGAGTCAAAAAGGCCTATGATAAAAGGTACACCATTCCTACTGTGAAACACGGAGGTGGATCGCTGATGTTTTGGGGATGTGTGAGCTACAAAGGCACTGGAAATTTGGTCAAAATTGATGGCAAGATGAATGCAGTATGTTATCAAAAAATACTGGAGGAACATTTGCATTCATCAGCCAGATAGCTGCGCATGGGACGTACTTGGACATTCCAACATGACAATGATCCAAAACACAAGGCCAAGTCGACCTGTCATTGGCTACAGCAGAATAAAGTGAAGGTTCTGGAGTGGCCATCTCAGTCTCCTGACCTCAATATCATTGAGCCACTCTGGGGAGATCTCAAACGTGCAGTTCATGCAAGACAGCCCAAGAATTTACAGGAGCTGGAGGCTTTTTGCCAAGAGGAAAGGGCAGCTTTACCATCTGAGAAGATAAAGAGCCTCATCTACAAATACCACAAAAGACCTCAAGCTGTCATTGATGTTAAAGGGGGCAATACACTGTATTAAGAACCGGGGTATGTAAACTTTTGATCAGGGTCATTTGGTTAGTTTCTGTTGTCATTTTGACTTAAAAAAAAGTAAACACAGTTGATTGATAATAAATGGCTTCAGCTAAACACTAACCATGTGTTAAAGAAAAGTTTTTGTGTTATCATTCATATTCTCAGAAAATTGGCCAAGAAATCATAAATTCTGCCAGGGCATGTAAACTTATGAGCACAACTGTACACCGGGTGACAGGTTCACAGTGAAAGTCCATTGCCACTGCAATGTGTGCATTGAGGGTTTGTAAACACATGTGCATTATATGCATTCATATGCACATGCCGGCTGCGTTGTGTTGCATTTTAAAATGCACTGCAATCATTTTTTATTTTACCTAACTAAGGTGTACTTACCTGCATTGCGTCACATTTGTGTCCAAAGAGCTTCTCTTGCTGTTATTGCCAGGTAATAAGCAGTGCAAAAAGATCAATTCTGTCTCCTTTTTTTTTTTAAATACACTGTATGACTCTGAAAGCTGAATAGAGTTCTAAATTTGTTATACTGCTTTGCATCTGGGCACTAAAGACAGTTAATCATAATGTCTGTGCCCACATTGAATTGTAAAAAAAAAATCCAGACACTGACAGGTTTGACAGAAACATATTTTTGTAATTAGTGAACTGCTGCACATGCAAACACTCTTCCTCTTCATAGATCCCCTTTTTACCCAGCAGGCAGTTTGAAGCAAACACAGGATTGCTGAATGAATGAGCTTCTAATAAATCAGCCTTATTTTTGTACTTTTCAAAGACAAAAAGGTTTTACTTCGAGACCTGAATTATGAATTTATTGCAAGTCCTTCTAATGCAAGTAAGGCTGACCTGTGCAGCAGGTAAAAATGTATATGGTTTGTATAACTTGGCAGTATAGGAGTATAAAAATAAAGACTGAATGCAACACCAAAGAAAGAAAAGAGGGAGATAGAACACATTCAAACTTCTTTATTATTCTCCGGATGTATGGGGCCCCCAGTATGTATGGAAATGGCATTTAGTTACATTAGTCTATACCATTAGTCATGTCATAGACGCAGATCAAACAAATTGTAACTGTTGTTAGTAATTCTGTGTGCTTCTGTAGATGGGATAACACTGGCACTGATGGCAGAGACTTGGCATTAGCAAAGGAACATACAGTTCTGCGTTTGTTGATGCCCTTTATATTCTGGTTAGTTTGCTTGTTCTTTGTAATGTACCAACCCCATTAACAATACTTTTTCAAACAGAACACAATAAAAAACAGTTCCTGGGAAAAAAAATATATATATTTGCACATTAAAAAGTGGTACATTATTCAGAAAGGGATTGCAAATATAACCACAAAATAGCAGCAGTATGTTTAGTTCTTTCCAGGTACCCAACCATTGTGCTGGTAAGACAGAGACTACAGAAGAATAAACAGCAAAGGAAATTCAAATCCTTTAATCTAAAAGTACAACACAAATACAAGTGTAAAGGAATCATTTGGGTTAGAGCAGTCACAGGCATCACCTTCATAAGACTTTTACCACATAGTTAAGCTATTTTTGCCTCTGAGCATCAGTCTCTGAATGATTTGGGTATCTTTTTAAGCTCTTAATTACAACCACAACATTGTTTTTGCATGTCACATAAAGGCTGAGTTGACTTGTGTTGATCTCCTGTTACATGGATAAGCTCTGTTATAGAGGCAAGACCCATTCCTGAAAAAGGCCCACAGATATCACTAATGAGGGTCTCAGGGTCAGGAGCTAGGCAGACTGGGAATATATCATCCAGGAAAATAACCCACCTCTGATCCTTTACATAGGAAGGGAGGAGTGCTAAAAGGAAGAGGTGCAAGAAGAAAGGACAAAAAAAAAAAAAATGGAAACCTGGAAGGAGGAGGACAGTGAGGACAGGAGATGATCTTCCATCAGCTGTGTGCAGGAGAGGACAGCACTAACTAACCGCAAACTCCAGCTTTACTCCCCCAACTCTTATATCTCCAGTGTTAATGGCCATTACAATCATCTTCTCTGCAGCTTCAAAACTCTACTCAGAAACTAAAGTTTATAAAGACTGCAAGCAAACTGAACTGCCATTATTAGCTAGTCATGGGGATTGGGGCATTCCCAGGAAGAAAGAACGGATGTGAACGTACAAATCAAATGTTTTACAACACAGGGAGTGTGTCCGATGAGGATTGTACACATACAGTCATCACACATATTATATATCTGTCATTTCATTGCTGCTCTACATTCACTTTACCAAAGTGCATTCCTACCTATTGTTACCTGCTATGTCCGACCTCTCCATCGGGGTTCTAACACAGCGATCTCCATAAAATTCTGTCTACAAGGAGCCCTGCAATTCATCTACCCGGCAATTTCATTAGGACAAGACAAAGATCGGCCATTCATACACATACAATCTGTGTATATATACATTTATATATATATATATATATATATATATATATATATATATATATATGCATGCAAATGTATTTACACTTCACATTTATATATATATATATATATATATATATATATATATATATATATATATCTCGAAGTCACCTACATATCACTTGCATTACAGTGTGTGTAATATATATATATATAAACAGATCACTAATTTTACATTGTGTGTATAAAATATAATGTGTGTACATTGTGGGTATTGTACATATATATATATATATATATATATATATGTGTGTGTGTGTATATATATATATATATATATATATATATATATATAGTGTTCAAAGTGTATATTGTTATCCATTCACTGGAAAATCTTCTACTGCTTTATTATTTTTCTGATATATATATACGCATACACACACATATATATATATATATATATATATATATATATGTGTGTGTGTGTATATATATATATATATATATATATATATATATATATATATCAGAAAAATAATAAAGCAGTAGAAGATTTCCCAGTGAATGGATAACAATATACACTTTGAACACTTAATAAAACAATAGATAGATATTGGGACAAGAAAGGGCAATGTAAAGGGAAGGAAAGATTTTCAGGGCAAAGAAATTAATTCTGAAATTTTCGCTACTTTTACCATATAATGTGCAACAGAAACGGCTTTACATACGTCTTTTCTGTCGGGCGTGAAATATAACCTAACATGCACTGTAGAATAAACACTACTAAAGTGTAAAAACTTTTGGGAAAATGGCAAAGGACGAACGGAGCATCGTGTCGACATTTTATTCTGTATTCTGTAGAAATCATTATATTGCAGGGGATGCAGCTGGACCCTTCGGCTACAGGGATGGTGCCCTGCAGGTTCAGGTGACTGGCAGCGATAATCCATCACCAATACATATATATATATATATATATTATTATTAAAAACGCACAGATGTCACACCAATGGGCATATGTGTATATACAACACACACACACATATATATATATATATATATACTTTTTTTAATTTTTTTTATGGCTAGTTATGTATATTTTTTCTTTTAATTAATGTTCGGAAGCTGCTTAAGGGAACACTACCCACAACAACAAAAAGTTGTTTCAGACTAGTCCCCATCGCATTCATTGCTATCTATCTATCTATCTATCTATCTCCTCCTACACACCCATACAGGAACTGAGAAATGTAATACACTATTGTATGTCTTACCTGTGGAGCCAGATGAGTGTGAGCTGCCAATGTAGTAAAACATATGTGTTTTGGTTGGTAATTTTGTATTCTGTAGGATTACTGGACAGGGATCATCTGTGTGTTTCAAAACATTTTTTTTTTTACCCTTTATAACATTTATATTAAGGTGAATAAAAACATTGTTTTTGGGGGGGGGGGGGTTGCCATTGTGCATGGAGCCTTAACATATTTCCTGTTCTGACACATTATTAATACCAGTTTCTGAACATTCATTAGGAGCCCTAAAATAAAGCTTGCTTAATAGCCTTTGGTTTGCAGCTTATATTCACATGAAAGGATAAAAAGAATACAGTTAATATTAAGAACTATAAATGTGAGTAGTAGGTTATTATGGTGGAGCCATGTCCCAATACAAGGATAGCCATAGAGCAGTGATCCTAATCACTCGTCCATAGGACACAATGAGGCTGATTTACTAAAGGAGTTGAGAATCTTCACACATTTACCATGTACAGATGAGATAAATAGGAATATATATTTTTTTTCCATAATTGCATAATTAA